>CM069868.1:43557883-44259133 GCA_036172795.1 Pelodytes ibericus | reverse complement strand
GCACTGTAATTGGACAGATATGATTAGAATTCTGGGTGTCACCAACTGAATTCTGACAGCCTGCCTGACTGGGGTTCTTGGTGGGGCCTGAGGGCCAAACACCTCCATGTAGATTATGGGCCCTGGCTTATGCGTCATTACTATATACGTTAATATTGTTAGTTATATTCTGTTAGTATATTGGTTTATGTGTAATGTTTAATTCTGTGAGTAGACCACTCTGAATGGTTAGAATGTGTCAGTGACTAGAATTGATAGTTTGTTCCAACATCCATTGTTCTGTATTAACTGGTAAACTATGTTGTGTACAATATGTGTCTTACTGTATATCTACTCTCTGTATGGTAATTCCTATTTGGTTTGTAGTCTGAAAGACTAATGTATTCCTAGCCCCAGTTAGTTGGAGAACTAGGTTTAGTTCCATCCAGCCATTGTATACTAATGTCTGTGATGTCATATTGTAAGCAAATTGTTCATTTTTGCTGTACCTATCTGCTAGTGGTCTCCTGTCTGCTATTTGGGTACAAAGATCAAGGGTCCAGGAAAGACTTGCTGGGTGGATGCTGAGCTGTAATCAGGGGGTGGGGGGGCTAAGTAGGAGATTTCACACAACGGCCAGAGGGTCTACTACATCCGGTAGATGGTCCGTTACACTTGGTAAGATTGATCAGGTCTTCCTTCATCTGACCCAACATGAAGGAAGATCTGACATCAGATTCTAAACATGTCCGCCCCCTGATAGAGCTGTGCAGAGCAAAGAGGGCTCAGTAAGGAGCTTTATTTATATTCTTTCATTAAAGCATTTCAATTAAAATATCTACACTTGATGTAATCTTTTAATTAAACAGAACTTAGTCTTTTGCCAACAGTTGTCCTTTAATATGATATAAATCTGATGTGCATCTTTGCAGTGATGATTTCAGTAGCACAGCCGACATGTCTCATCAGTGGTGTATCTTGGCTTTGTGCTGCCCTAGACAGACAAAATTCGGGCAACCCCCCCACCCACGTTGCACAGATACGACATGCTCCTTCACCTCATTATATGACCCTAGCACACACATTAAATGCCCCATCACCCCCATTACATGCCACCATCACCCTCATTTCATACCCCCACCACGTCTATTACATGCCCCCATCACCCCAATTAACTGGAAGGAGCAAAAGCTTGCTGAACGGTGGGGGAGGGAGCGAAAATGTTCCAAGCACCAGAATTGTGCTTTAACACCCTCTGGTAAAGTGCCGCCCTCTGGTAAAGGGCCGCCCTAGGCGAGTGCCTCGTTTGCCTTGTGGAAGATACAATACTGTGTCTCATGTTGAGAGAGAGAACCTTGTTTTGCAAATAACCAGTAGAGAGGACATTATCCGGACCCCTCTATTGATTACATGTAACACAGTATCTTACTGCACCAGCAGAGACACAGTCAGTCACCAAGACATTGCTAATACAGCTCATCGCAGGATGAATTGCTTAAACATATGGGACAGTAAGTACACATGGGATCTGCTGAGAGATAGAGCTGTGTTTACAGACTAATATGATTATTTCCCACAGTATTTCATTAGTTTCCTGGTGGCAGGTTGGTTTAATTTATTTGGCACCAACAGAAGCTCCATGATGCAGTGTTCACACAGTATACACAGCGTCAGTAAGTTGACTTGTTTATTTATCAATACACCATTATCCATTCACATTCTTTAATAATAATATGGTCCGTGCCATTGCATCCAGAGATTTAACATACCCTCAAGCTCATTTTATCCTGGCTTACTGCTAAAATGAACTGGGTAGAAATGATCAAGAGACCATTACACCAAGTGTAGGCATTTTAAATCATGTTTTAATGAAAGAATACAAATAAATCGCCTTGTTTAGACCTCTTTGCTCTGCATTACTATATCAGAGGGCAGATATGATGTTTAGACATCTGGGTAAGATGGATCAGGTCTTCCTTCATCTGACCCAACATGAAGGAAGATCTGACATAAGATTCTAAACATGTCTGCCCTGTGATAGAGGTGTGCAGGACAAAGAGGGCTCAGTAATGTGCATTATTTGTATTCAATCATTAGAGCATTTCCTTATAAAATGACTATGCTTGATGTAATCTTTCAATTAAATAGAGCTTAATCTTCTGCTGATCGTCTTCCTTTAAAATTAGAAGAATCCAATGTGGATCTTTGCAGAGATTTTAATGATGTAACCGACATGTCTCATGGTCACAGCGTGAAAGGATCTCGTTTTTCAGAGAGAATAGGACTTAGTTTGGCAAATAACCAGTAGAGAAGACATTCTGATCCCCTCTATTGATTACATGTAACACAGTATCTTACTGCTCCAGCAGAGACAGTCACCAAGATACATCTAATACATATGTTAAAGCAATGCATCAGGTGATGAGATATAACAGAAAATACACATTAATATTACTTCCAATGCTGTGGAAAACAATATTACAGCTTCCGGTCATCTAGTTATTTTATGTAGAAAGTATGTGTGTTTATACCAGTGCTGGGGATGTATTTGGCCTACTTATTACATGGGGCTATATTCACCAGCAGTAGTGTGGGAAGGAGCAAAAATCTGGTCACTGTTGTGATCTCTGCAGCCTCCCTGGTTAAATGTGTTATGGAGAAAGGAATATTCCATGCTCGATATCATTAATAGCTAACCTTGGCACTGCAGACATTTGGGCACGATACATCCCCTGGTGCTCACTCAGCTGTAATACGGATTAAACACCTGAAGTGCCCAGATTCACCATTAGTGGACTAGCCCATGATTCACAAGTGATTAGGTAGGGTGAGGAAGCATAGACATCCCTTCTCCAAGACACACATCAGTGTGTATGACATTACCCATCAATACTGATACCTTGATACATTCAATAGCTGGTTAGAGACAGTCTGAGTCTAGGCCCAGCACTATTCAAGCTCTGTGTGATACCATGAGAGATGACAGGGCTGATGGTAAAGCATTTAGTGATGGCAATAGGTGGTCAGGGCTCTGTATGTTATACTCAGTGGTTTGGGTTTGAAACAAAATATTTACATGGGGGGGGGGGGGAATAAATAAATAGATCCCTCTGTAAACAATGTGGCTAATACAACAAACACATCCCATGTTATGTCATGAGTCAGTAATATACATTGTATCCTCGTAACCATTCCCACATAGGGCATTGATCACATTCTATAAAGGACACCTGTCAGCTAGTGTTACACACTTTTCTCCACAACTCATACCAGCCGTGCCATTACTTCCATAGATCCCGGCCTACCACTAAAATCAGCTGGGTGCAAACACTACTGACAGAAACATCTATGTTTAATGGAAAGATTCAAGTGTAGGAATTTTAAATTGAAATGTTTTAATGAAAGAATATAAAGTACCTTATTCAGCCCTCTTTGCTCCATATAGCTCTATAATGGGACAGACCTGATGTTTAGGAATCTGGGTAAGATTGATCAGGTCTTCCTTCATCTGACCCAACATGGAGGAAGATCTGACATAGGATTCTAAACATGTCCGCCCTGTGATAGAGCTGTGCAGAGCAAAGAGGGCTCAGTAAGGTGCTTTATTCATTCATTAAATTGTATTTATAATGTCTACTCTTGATGCATTCTTTCAATTAAACAGAACTGTAAGACAAGTACAAACCAAGTTTTTTGTTTGTTAACCTTCATGGACTGTGTTTAATGTAGATGAAATACTGTGGGAAATAATCATGTTAGTTTCCTGGTGGCTGGAGGGATTTACATGGGCAGGAGATTGGTCTATGATTAAAGCACAACCTGATGCATTCATGCTATAGTGGCACTTATTCTGATATTGGATGTGTACTGTGGTGATCCCTGATGGGTAACTTCATTTCTTCTATAAAACATTTTTTTCCCCTCACATTTTTATGTGCGTCCCGAGTTGCTTGGCTTTATTGCAATTCACCAGTATAGAGGACTTTTTTCGGACCCCTCTATTGATTACATGTAACACAGTATCTTACTGCTCCAGCAGAGACACAGTCAGCCACCAACATACTGCTAATACATATGTTTAAACAATTCCTCAGGTGATGAGATGTAACAGAAAATACACATTAACATTTCTTCCAATACTATGGAAAATAACATTACAGCTTCCTGTTGGCAGAAAGGGTGTTTATACCAGTGCTGGGGATGAAGGCAGCCTATAATACACAGTTATATTCACCAACAGTAATGTAACCAGTGAGGCTGCAGAGGGCACAATGAACTGAAAGATTATATCAAGTGTAGGTATTTTAAATCAAAATGCTTTAATGAATTAATATTTTTACAGCACCTTATTGAGCTCTTTGCTCTTCATAGTTGTATCAGGGACAGACATGTTTCAAAATCTGGGTAAGATTGATCAGGTCTTCATTCATCTGACCCAACATGAAGGAAAATCTGACATAAGATTTTAAACATGGCCGCCTCCTTATAGAGCTGTGCAGAGCAGAGAGGGCTCAGTAAGATGCTTTAATGAAAGATACAAATAAGCACTTCTATTTAAAATGACTTCACCCAGTGTAATCTTTCGATTAAAAAGAACCTGATGTTTTGACGACAATGGTCCTTTAAATGTTATAAATTCGATGTACATCTTTGCAGAGATGATTTCAGTTGCACAGCCTCCGTGTTATGGAAAGAGAGAGCACACCTTGTTTAGCAATTAACCAGTAGAGAGGACATTATCCGGACCCCTCTATTGATTACATATAAATAAAAAGTCCCTTATTCAGTCCTCTTTGCTCTATAAAGCATTATAATGGGACAGACATGATGTTTAAAAACCTGTGTAAGATTGATCAGGTCTTCCTTCATCTGACCCAAAATGAAGGAAGATCTGACATAATATTCTAAACATGTCTGCCCTGTGATAGAGCTGTGCAGAGCAGAGAGGCTCAATAATGTGCTTTATTTTTATTCTTTCATTAATGCATTTCTATTAAAATGTCTACACTTGTTGTAATACTGATTAAACATCCTGGGACATGTAGTTCCTAAACACCTGAAGTGCTAAGATTCACCATTAGTGGACTAGCCCATGATTCACAAGTGGTGAGGTAGTGTGAGGAAGCATAGACATCCCTTCTCCAAGACACACATCAGTTAATATCAATATTGATGTGCAATGTCATACAAACACTCAGCTCGGTACCTTGAAACATGCAATAGCTTGTTAAAGACAGTCTAAATCAAGACCCAACACTATTCAAGCTCTGTGCAGAGCAAAGAGGGCTCAGTAAGGTGCTTTATTCATTCATTAAATTGTATTTATAATGTCTACTCTTGATGTATTCCTTCTATTAAAGAAAACTGTAAGACGAGTACTAACCAAGTTTTTTGTTTTTTTTTAACCCCATGGGCTGTATTTAATGTAGTCCATATAGTATCAGTTTGTGCTTTATATAGTTTTCAGTTATGTTGGCGCTCTGACATTTACTGGCCTTGTGTGTAAAGGGAATATTTTGAAATGTAGAAAGATGTGCGTATATATCCATAGACACAGCTCTATCATACATTGAAGGTTGACAAACAATAACAAAATATATATCATGTAAGATTAACATGCACAATATTATCTTTGTAATGGTTATAATAAAAGTAGTTATATTACTTGCCAACATCGGTCATGTTTCCAGGGACACATGTGTTGCACATGCTGCAGGAAGGGCATCAAAGTGCAGACTGACTGTCTGTAGGATGGATATATACAGACAGAAGCCAATTAATCTGGGTGGAGCTCTCATACAACTTACCCTGATTAATTAATTAATTGGCTTCTGTCTGTGGGTATACCAATCCTCCTCACTGCTGGAGAAGCATGGCTGGTGTTTGCAAGTATTATGTATGATTACAAATACCTGTTTGAAATGGTTTTGCATCACAAAATAGCCCATTTAGAGGCAGTCTCTGTACTGGACCCAAATCCCCATGACATGAAGTCTTGCAGTGTGTAGATGTCCCATGACCAACAGATTAATCAATCAAGGGCTGGGTCCCATCTAACCACACTAATAAGTTACTTCTGGTTACAGGTGACTGATACAAGCCAACAAGAAAGCAATGGTCTACCTGACAATGCTACACAGCAATATGGATTCGTTTATACATTTCTATGATAGTCCACGGTGCTGTACAATCCCAAGAGAGGTAAGTGACACATTAAGACACCTGTACAAACATAGTAATGTATAATACAGCCCTCCACAACCCCAATACTCACAGAAACACATATTACAGCCCCAATACTCACAGTAACGTATATTACAGCCCCAATACTCACAGTAACGCATATTACAGCCCCAATACTCAATAACGCATATTACAGCCCCAATACTCAATAACGTATATTACAGCCCCAATACTCAATAACGCATATTACAGCCCCAATACTCAATAACGCATATTACAGCCCCAATACTCAATAACGCATATTACAGCCCCAATACTCAATAACGCATATTACAGCCCCAATACTCAATAACGCATATTACAGCCCCAATACTCAATAACGCATATTACAGCCCCAATACTCAATAACGCATATTACAGCCCCAATACTCAATAACGCATATTACAGCCCCAATACTCAATAACGCATATTACAGCCCCAATACTCAATAACGCATATTACAGCCCCAATACTCAATAACGCATATTACAGCCCCAATACTCAATAACACATATTACAGCCCCAATACTCAATAACACATATTACAGCCCCAATACTCTCAGTAACGCATATTACAGCCCCAATACTCTCAGTAACGCATATTACAGCCCCAATACTCTCAGTAACGCATATTACAGCCCCAATACTCTCAGTAACGCATATTACAGCCCCAATACTCTCAGTAACGCATATTACAGCCCCAATACTCTCAGTAACGCATATTACAGCCCCAATACTCAATAACGCATATTACAGCCCCAATACTCTCAGTAACGCATATTACAGCCCCAATACTCAATAACGCATATTACAGCCCCAATACTCTCAGTAACGCATATTACAGCCCCAATACTCTCAGTAACGCATATTACAGCCCCAATACTCTCAGTAACGCATATTACAGCCCCAATACTCTCAGTAACGCATATTACAGCCCCAATACTCTCAGTAACGCATATTACAGCCCCAATACTCTCAGTAACGCATATTACAGCCCCAATACTCTCAGTAACGCATATTACAGC
Organism: Pelodytes ibericus; assembly: GCA_036172795.1. Taxonomy (NCBI): domain Eukaryota; kingdom Metazoa; phylum Chordata; class Amphibia; order Anura; family Pelodytidae; genus Pelodytes; species Pelodytes ibericus. The sequence continues at coordinate 44,251,906 of CM069868.1, read as the reverse complement.
CCCAATACTCTCAGTAACGCATATTACAGCCCCAATACTCAATAACGCATATTACAGCCCCAATACTCACCGTAACGCATATTACAGCCCCAATACTCAGTAATGTTTGATATATACACACACGGTTCAGGTATTTCTTTCAGGACACAACTTGTGTGTTGACCTGCAAAATGTATAATTCATATCTGTTCAGCTGGAAATCAGTCAAGGTAGTCTGCCTCCTTGACCAATTGGCTTCTCCCAGATAGGAATTATACATTGTGCAGGGCATTATATAAAGGTTATATACACATGTTTAGCAACAGACTAACCAGTCTGGTTTTATCACTGAATTGTATAGTTACACACAGGTTTAGTAAAATGTATCTTTAAAACAAGTTATACTTCAAACAGTTACTTTTAATTTCCCGTCCCAACATTTTTTTAACACAATAGCAAATACCCCCCATACTAACAGCATTATGTGCTAATAGAAATAATATACATTGGACACAGGAGGATAGCCACATTTGGAAACCATTATCCCTGGATCATGCAGTAAAACCAGGCTTGACACAGTACATTAGTAATCCCCTTACCTGCCATGCAGAGCCCTCCAGCAAGGACCCAGCTCTTCTGCTCTGTGCTCCATTCAGAAAAGAGGCTGCTCTATGGCGCCTCCTCCTATATATAACCTGGAGGCGGAGCTACATGAAAGCCCCACTGAATGGAGCAGATAGCAGGAGGCCCCAATAATTGCATAGCAGCCATTGTGTGAGGCTTACACTGCTTGCAGCCAACACCCTCAATAAACCTGTAGCCCCCTCAATGTTCCTGTGCAAATAGTGGGGGGCTCTGACTGAGAGCCAGCATGCTGGAGGGTTCTGTGGGGGGCCTGGCATAGCATGACCCCCACTGCAGATGGAGGCAGGCGGGTGGGGCAGTTGAGTTAGAAGACACCCCTTTTATAACTTGCTAACCAGAATCTCTCTGTGTCTATTGGACTCTGTGTAATTGGAATTCAGAGGTCATTCATTAGGAATTTACAGACTGACAAATGGGAAACCTTATTAGGTTTATAGCAGACACTCTAATTGAATGTTGTCATTTATTTGCTAATCACAGGGTTATAGTGGACAGTATAGTATACGGGTGTTTTATTTTTTAGTATAGAAAGTGCTGTAATCAGGAAACTCACTGTTTATTTTATGTTATGTTGTATTTTGGGTGGGGTGTTTACTGGGCTTGTTTCAGTATAGTTTCCTTCTGTATCACAGATCCAGTCTGCCCGTCATTAAGGTGCTGATTTATTTGGTTTTCAGGATATACCTAATGCACATTCCAGGGATCCCTGATTTCCTTGTGCTAGATGTTACCTCTTCCACTGCAAGGTTCAGACTGATATCTATTACTCTTACTATAAAATAATATTGTTCTAATAATGATGTCACTTATTAGTGATAATAATAAACATCTCCTGTAATTGATTTAATAATAATAATGAAACTTTCCAGATTTGAACCCACAGACCTTTAGTTTGCAGTCAGCTCACCTTCTGACTGAGCTACTTTGGTGATAACGATCATCTCCAAACCAGCGGTAAATATATTACGTAAATAATATAAAAGCTATAATAAACCTGCCCTCACTGGGATTTGAACCAAGAGACCTATGCTCCACATCACAGCTTCCCTACCTGCCGTGCCACATGCTTTTTGGAATGGTCACTGGCCCACCATTATAATAATAAGGATAGATTACTACCAGGTGTTGATCCATTCAATAAAATAAACTAATATAAAGGATTTCTTGATAATCCGATTTAAGTGGAAATATCCATATCTGACCCAGGATCTCTTTGGTCATTGGCCAGTTGGCTGTGCCATTTACCGTGACAGGTACAAACCAGCCAATCATAGTAGTAATAAGGAAAGATGGATACAATCCATTAATAAATACAATCCTTCACTGGAAATGATAACTTGTGCTATTAATAAAGCACCTGCTTTATATATGTTATGTATGATAAGTTTGCATTCTTCATATGAAATACGTGTGAAACCTTGTTCGCGTATACACCATCTTCGGAGCCGGTTACACTGCTCCACCTCCTCACGTTATACATAGGGATGTACCGACTCCACCCACTCCTGGTATGCATAGGGATGTACCGACTCCACCCACTCCTGGTATACATAGGGATGTACCGACTCCACCCACTCCTGGTATGCATAGGGATGTACCGACTCCACCCACTCCTGGTATACATAGGGATGTACCGCTCTGACTCCACCTATATTCAGTATGCATGGGGATTGTTTTGATGGCAAATGAGCATTGTATGTGCCAATGAGGGCTAACCTTGGCACTAGATGTTTGGTAACTACAGTCTGACTGAGCATCATGGGAGATGTGGTTACAAACACCTTCAGTGCCCAGATTAGCCATCAGAGCCCTCTATACGGTCTGTGTCAGTGTGCACTTTATGTATGGTCACTATATATCTATTGTTGGTAACTCTGCTCTCTTGTAACTCTTGTAACTCTGCTCTCTTGTCTCTGTGGATCGTTGCTGCCACTTTATTATAACAAAGAATAATGAGGGGTCATGTTTGGGGTAAAGTTCTAACCAAAGAGAAGTCATCTTAAAGCCAGAGAAGCCCATACAGCTGTGTGTGTGAGAGCCTCCCACCAGTCCTAGTGATAATGTATGTTTGTTTTACTGCAGACAGTTATATTTCAGGAGATCGTTATCCAGCCTCGAGTAACCGCTTCCAGTGAGGTCACCTTCAGGAATTAGAGAAGCATGTACACGGCTTGGTAGACGTGTTCTCTTCACGTGTCACTTCATGTTGTCTTACCTTCAATGACTGAATAGAGGATTCCACCAGACTATGGCCACCCTGAGATCTGTATGTACAGTAGTCACTGCACTCGTCGCTATCTGCAGGTCACTGGTCTGTATCTGGGAGACGTTTTACCAGCTGTATTAGACTATGATGTAATGGGTTCAGATGGTGATGACCGGTCTGGGTATTACCCGCTGACAGATATTACGCTGTCAGTTCTATTAGACTATGATGTAATGGGTTCAGAATGTGGGGCCCCGGTGTCTGGGTATTACCCGCTGACAGATATTACGCTGTCAGTCCTATTAGACTATGATGTAATGGGTTCAGATGGTGATGACCGGTCTGGGTATTACCCGCTGACAGATATTACGCTGTCAGTTCTATTAGACCGTAATGTACCTCTGACACCCGCTCCTGACACACATAGGGATATACCGCTCGGACTCTCGCTATAACAAGTTGTTTTCTCGCTATACCAAACTTGTTTTAGGAATTTTTTTTCCACATGAAGTGACCCAATGAGGACTTCATTCATGGAAGGGGACAGCAGCTGCTCAGGCTGTCACAGGAGCCTGAAACTGCTCTATACCAGTATTATCCCCAGCAGTGTGCTCTCCAGCGGTCAGATGAAATACTTTTATTCTCATTCAGGCTCTGCTACTAGGTAGATCATGAGAAGTGACAGGATAATCTATTTATCTTTCCCTATCTTTTATTATCTGTAGTTCCATGTATGTCTCTCCCTGGCTTTGCTGGGGGGGTTTCTGGGTGTAGTTTCCCTGTAGTGGGTACAGGGCGTAATATGGTCTGTAGTGGGTACAGGGGGTAATATGGTCTGTAGTGGGTACAGAGGGTAATATGGTCTTTAGTGGGTACAGGGGGTAATATGGTCTGTAGTGGGTACAGAGGGTAATATGGTGTGTAGTGGGGACATGGGGTAATATGGTCTGTAGTGGGTACAGGGGGTAATATGGTGTGTAGTGGGTACAGGGGGTAATATGGTCTGTAGTGGGTACAGAGGGTAATATGGTGTGTAGTGGGTACAGGGGGTAATATGGTCTGTAGTGGGTACAGGGGGTAATATGGTGTGTAGTGGGTACAGGGGGTAATATGGTCTGTAGTGGGTACAGGGGGTAATATGGTGTGTAGTGAGTACAGGGGGTAATATGGTCTGTAGTGGGTACAGAGGGTAATATGGTGTGTAGTGGGTACAGGGGGTAATATGGTCTGTAGTGGGTACAGGGGGTAATATGGTCTGTAGTGGGTACAGGGGGTAATATGGTCTGTAGTGGGTACAGGGGGTAATATGGTCTGTAGTGGGTATAGGGGGTAATATGGTGTGTAGTGGGTACAGGGGGTAATATGGTCTGTAGTGGGTACAGGGGGTAATATGGTCTGTAGTGGGTACAGGGGGTAATATGGTCTGTAGTGGGTACAGAGGGTAATATGGTGTGTAGTGGGTACAGGGGGTAATATGGTCTGTAGTGGGTACAGGGGGTAATATGGTGTGTAGTGGGTACAGGGGGTAATATGGTGTGTAGTGGGTACAGGGGGTAATATGGTGTGTAGTGGGTACAGGGGGTAATATGGTGTGTAGTGGGTACAGGGGGTAATATGGTCTGTAGTGGGTACAGGGGGTAATATGGTCTGTAGTTGGTGCATGGGGCACAGTGGCTTCTCCTGCACCCCCACTTCATTAATAGCAAGAGAACAGTGCCACCAGACCCCCATGGTATGCAGTGTCCCCGCACCTGGCCGCAGGTAAAATACAGGTAGTGGGTAATAAACCTAAGTAAAATTATTAATAAAAGAACAATAAACTGTTCACTCCCCACTGCTCATATCATTCCCACATATTCACCTACACACACACTGCATCCACCACACAGACACACACACTGCATGCACTATATATATATATATATAGATACACACACACTGCATCCATACCACACACTGCATGCACTATATATATAATCCAAATAGACGCTGCAGCCCCTCAACATGTGATGTGAGTGGAGTGACTGATGTGTGTGTGTGATGTGAGTGGAGTGACTGATGTGTGTGTGTGATGTGAGTGGAGTGACTGATGTGTGTGTGTGATGTGAGTGGAGTGACTGATGTGTGTGTGTGTGATGTGAGTGGAGTGACTGGTGTGTGTGTGATGTGAGTGGAGTGACATATGTGTGTGTGTGTGATGTGAGTGGAGTGACTGGTGTGTCTGTGTGTGTGTGTGATGTGAGTGGAGTGACTGATGTGTGTGTGTGATGTGAGTGGAGTGACTGGTGTGTGTGTGATGTGAGTGGAGTGACTGATGTGTGTGTGTGTGTGATGTGAGTGGAGTGACTGATGTGTGTGTGATGTGAGTGGAGTGACTGGTGTGTGTGTGATGTGAGTGGAGTGACATATGTGTGTGTGTGTGATGTGAGTGGAGTGACTGGTGTGTCTGTGTGTGTGTGTGATGTGAGTGGAGTGACTGATGTGTGTGTGTGATGTGACTGGAGTGACTGATGTGTGTGTGATGTGACTGGAGTGACTGATGTGTGTGTGATGTGACTGGAGTGACTGATGTGAGTAAACTGCATTGCCTATCATGCTCAGCCAAGCAGAAATGTATGTGGGGAGGAAGTCTGCACTGCCTATCACCCTCAGCCAAGCAGGCATTCATGGTGAAGGGACTGCGCTGCCTATCACGCTGAGCCAAGTGTAAATAACGTTTTTTCGTAAGTTATACAGAGTTACACAATTCTTTTGTCCTTTTCTCTTGTATTTCTTCCATATGTCCACCCCACGTCTCTGCGGAGTTTTCCCCGTTTTTGAGGATTTGACAATCCAAGAATATCTACTTGTCATTCATTGGGGGGGAGACTGAGCTATCTATCATGCTCAGCCAAGAGGGGATTGATGGGGGGGGGGGACTGCACTGCTTATCATGCTCAGCCAAGAGGGGATTGATGGGGGGGGGGGGACTGCGCTGCTTATCATGCTCAGCCAAGCAGGCATTGATAGGGGATACTGCGCTGCCTATCATGCTCAGCCAAGCGGGCATTCATGAGGGGTACTGTGCTGCCTATCACGCTCAGCCAAGCAGGCATTTATTGGGGGGAGATTGGGATGCCCATCATGCACAGCCAAGCGGAAATTTATGGGGGGGAACTGCACTGCCTATCAAGCTCAACCAAGTAGGCATTCATGGCGGGTACTGTGCTGCCTATCACGCTCAGCATGTGGACATTTATGGGAGACTGCGCTGCCTATCACGCTCCAAGCGGGCATTTATTGGGGGAAACTGCAATGCCTATCATGCTCAACCAAGAGGGCATTCATAAGAGGTACTGTGCTGCCTATCACGCTCAGCCAAGAAGGCATTCATTGGGGGGAGATTGCGATGCCTATCATGCTCAGCCAAGCGGCCGTTCATAGGGGGGACTGTGCTGCCTATCATGCACAGCCAGACAGGCATTCATTTCGGTGACTGTGCTGCTTATCACTTATTTATTGGGGGGAACTGCACTGCCTATCAAGATCAACCAAGTAGGCATTCGTGGGGGGATTGCGCTGCCTACCACTCTCAGCCTAGCGGGCATTCATGAGGGGACTGTGCTGCCTATCACGCTCAGCCTAGCGGGCATTGATGGGGGGTACTGCACTGCCTGTAACGTTCAGCAAAGTGGGCATTCATGGGGGGATTGCACTGCCTATCACCCACAGCCAAGATGGCATTCATGGGGAGACTGCGCTGCCTATCATGCTCAGCCAAGCGGGCATTTATGGGGGGAAACTGCACTGCGTATCACGCTCAGCCAAGCAGGCATTCATGGGGGGTATATTGCGATGCCTATCATGCTCAGCCAAGTGGGAATTCTTGGGGGTATATTGCGATGCCTATCACGCTCAGCCAAGCGGGCATTCATGGTGAGGACTGCACTGCCTATCATGCTCAGCCAAATGGGCATTTATGGGGTGGACTGCACTGCCTGTCACGCTCAGCCAAGTGGGCATTCATGGGGGGACTGCACTGCCTATCACCCACAGCCAAGAGGGCATTGATGGGGGGAAACTGCACTGCGTATCACGCTCAGCCAAGCAGGCATTCATGGGGGGTATATTGCGATGCCTATCATGCTCAGCCAAGTGGGAATTCTTGGGGGTATATTGCGATGCCTATCACGCTCAGCCAAGCGGGCATTCATGGTGAGGACTGCGCTGCCTATCATGCTCAGCCAAATGGGCATTTATGGGGTGGACTGCACTGCCTGTCACACTCAGCCAAGTGGGCATTCATGGGGGGACTGCACTGCCTATCACCCACAGCCAAGAGGGCATTGATGGGGGGACTGCACTGCCTATCATGCTCAGCCAAACGGGCATTTATGGGAGGGGGGACTGCGATGCCTATCATGTTCAGCCAAGCAGGCATTTATGTGGGAAAACTGCACTGCCTATCAGGCTCAGCCAAGCAGGCATTCATGGGGGGTATATTGCGATGCCTATCATGCTCAGCCAAGTGGGCATTCATGGGGGGTATATTGTGATGCCTATCACGCTCAGCCAAGCGGGCATTCATGGTGAGGACTGCGCTGACTATCATGCTCAGTCATGCAGGCATTCATAGAGGTGACTGTGCTCCTTATCACGCTTAGCCAAGCAGCAATTTATGGGGGGAACTGCACTGGCTATCATGCTCAGCAAGCAGACATTTATGGGGGGAGACTGCACTGCCTATCACGCACAGCCAAGCAGACATTCATAGGGGACTTCGCTTCCTATCACGCTCAGCCAAGCGGTCATTCATGGGGGCTATTGTGCTGCCTATCACGCTCAGCCAAGTGGGAATTTATGGGAGACTGCGCTGCCTATCATGCTCAGCCAAGCGGGCATTTATAAGGAGGACTGCGCTGCCTATCACGCTCAGTCAAGCGGGCATTCATGGGTGGGGGGTTTCACTACCTATGACGCCCAGCCAAGTGGAAATTCTTTGGGGGACTGTGCTGCCTATCACACTCAGCCAAGTGGGCATTCATGGGGGGACTGCGCTGCCTATAACGCTTAGCCAATCGGGCATTAATGGGGGGTGGACTGCGCTTCCACTCACGCTCTGCCAAGTGTGGATACATGGAGAGGACTGCACTGCCTATCACGCTCAGCCAAGTGGGCATTCATGGGGGTGGAACTGCACTGCCTATCACGTTTAGCCAAGCGGGCATTCATGGGGGGTGGGACTGCGCTGCCTATCACGCTAAGCCTAACTGGCATTTATGCAGGGACTGCACTGACCATCATGCTCAGCCTAGCTTGCATTTCTATAAAGGGGATGTAATGCTTTGATGACATGACTGACATCAAAGCATTAGAGCAGCACAAAACAAACAAGATACACCACTGTCACTATGTCATCTTTCCCCCCGCCAATCAAAAGTTAAACTTTTTGACAAGGCCAAAGCACATGTCTGCAACTTCCTCCCCACCAGCTAGTTAGATCATAATACATTGTACAATAAATGGTAGAAACATAAATGAACAACTTTATCAGTGACTAAACTCACAGCCATTAAATAAAAGAGGAATAAATAATTATCTCAAATGAAATATATAAATAAGATTGCAGAGATTGTGTAATAGCAGATTTAATGTTTAGACTGAAGAGAACAAATGTATAAGATATTTTATAAGCACATTATAGGATATAACATTATATGTCACCTCTTATCTTCAGAAGACAAAACACACAGCCTGTAAGAGAAGAAACAACATGGACTGAATCCATCAACACCCAACATTCTCATCCTGGTCAGGTCTCCTCCGCATCAGTCAATATCACTAGAGATGGGAAGATCTTCTCCAATCATAATATTCTGTGCACTCAGGTCCTGAACACAAATCAAAGGATTACATTATACTGTGCCCAGAAATGAGCTGAATTGTTTTGTACAATGTTTGTGAAATAAAGCTACAGTACAGAGTATTCCCAGGATTTAACCATGTTACTGGTGGAGCTGTTCAGAGTGAATGGGATTTCAGGAGCGCCATCAATGAGAAGAAACAAGAGGGATTTAGAGGGGAAGATGTCAGTATCAGAAGAACAAATCACAACAAAGAGATATAGGAAAGCAGCATCCTGTGTGAGGCATAATTAATGGGGCTCCTGTGTGAGGCATAATTAATGGGGCTCCTGTGTGAGGCATAATAAATGGGGCTCCTGTGTGAGGCATAATTAATGGGGCTCCTGTGTGAGGCATAATAAATAGGGCTCCTGTGTGTGGCATAATTAATGGGGCTCCTGGGTGAGGCATAATAAATAGGGCTCCTGGGTGAGGCATAATTAACGGGGCTCCTGTGAGAGGCATAATAAATAGGGCTCCTGTGTGTGGCATAATTAATGGGGCTCCTGTGTGAGGCATAATTAATGGGGCTCCTGTGTGTGGCATAATTAATGGGGCTCCTGTGTGTGGCATAATTAATGGGGCTCCTGTGAGAGGCTTAATTAATGGGGCTCCTGTGAGAGGCATAATTAATGGGGCTCCTGTGTGTGGCATAATAGGGCTGCTGTGTGTGGCATAATTTATGGGACTCCTCTATGGTATTTTTAATTGACCATCTGACTGGCATTACTAAGGAATTTGTTAAGCATGGTATTGGAGGAAATCTAGGGGGGTGACACCATGAGTTACTGCACCAGGGACACCAACCTTAGTAACGCCTCTTCATCTTTTTTCCCTTCTTCTATTAATCACTTTACAATAATCACAACAAAACCATAACTCGGGAAAGGAACAAGGTAGTAGCACTGACCTAGAAATTCCAGCATGATTAAGCTGTGTAAATTTCATGATTCCAGAGTCCAGGGTTTCGAGGGTTTTCCTACTTCAGACACAAGGATTTTCTGTTGTATAGTAAAGATTAATATAACTGCTTTGTTACAAGGTTTGTGTGATTACTTCTTGAGTAATATGTGTACTCTAACTTGTTGAAAAAATAATAAATCAATGTCCAAATATGAATATAAGACCTGGTTCCCCAACTCCAATCTCACCTCATGCCGTCAATCTCAAACTTGGTAATTTATACACAAAACAAGCAGACACACAAACTGGTACCTGGCAACATGTTTGTAGCATGATAGCACTCTCCCCTCCCCAGTTAGATTAACATTACAATGTTTGTAATCGAGTTTTAAGATACTTTTGCATTTTTGTCTCCATATATTATATATATATATTTACACACACACACACACACACATAACCAAATAATAGGAGTGATTGGTGCGCTACAGTAAACCCCACACGGTACAAAGAGTATATGGAAATATAATAATTGCCTGAAAGTTGTTGGTGTGGCAATGAAGTATGGACAAGGTCTTCAATGTTTCATAACATATATGAGGAGATATAAAAACAGACAAAGACCATAGTGCAATTCAATATTATAATAAATATTGGTGCAGTATGAACAAATGCACTCACAAACGTAGTTGGTGTGACAAAGTGCCCTTCGCCACTTGGTCCTGGAGAGGCCTGTTTGCCAGCCTCCTCCCCTGTGACTATGGCCCTGGGGTGTGTGGCCCTTTAAAAATGCCCCAAAAAGCAAACTTTTGAACTTCTGGGTGCAATTGTTTGATTTTTAGTTATGTTCATATTTAAAGTATGCTGATTCTGAAAATGTATGTTTTATGTGAATGTGATGCATATTTTGAAAGTTATTAATATTGTATAAAACCTGTATATTTTAGCTTGGAGATAATTGAGCTGATACAAAGGTTAACTCAATTATCTCCCAAGCAAAGGAATGTACTGTAATTACTAGGATCCAAGTCTTTGTCCTATTCACTGTGCTTTCCCCAAGTTAAGATTGGATCCTATCTTTTAATCCCTGTAATTATTGTCACTTTTCCCATTGTTTTATGTAAGTCATTTAGTTTCCTGTGTGTATCTGAGCTTGACACCTTTGTATCCTGAAAGGTGTGAGGCAGGATTTCCCTTTGTATGTCCTTAGGTTAACCTTTAATCCTGTTATAGTTACTTTGTCTAATCTGGTTTGTCAAGATGTTCAACTGTATATATTCTGTGTTTCTGAATCATTAAACAGTTCTGGTCAGTTCTTGTTTGACCTTCAAATCGCAGCCTTGACTCGTTTTGTGGGGAGCTGTAAAATAGCTAGTGGGATTGATCTACACTTACAAGATCCGTCTGGATATCGAGACAAAGTGGCTTCTCTCTCTCTCTAAACTGGGATCCAGACTTTCTAGCGGTCCAGCTTCCAGCTAGCCTGGGAGTAACCGTAACAGTTGGTATATAGGGCACATCAGATATCAGATAGAATCTTCTCTCTTCCCCATATGGTCCTCACATATAACAGAGTGAAACGAGGAGATAGATGGTTAGAAATATGAAAAGATATTTAATAAAAACGGACAAATAGTATCTTACATAGAAGATCATATGGGGAAGAGAGAAGATTCTATCTGATATCTGATGTGCCCTATATACCAACTACGTTTGTGAGTGCATTTGTTCATACTGCACCAATATTTATTATAATATTGAATTGCACTATGGTCTTTTTCTGTTTTTATATCTCCTCATATATGTTATGAAACACTGAAGACCTTGTCCATACTTCATTGCCACACCAACAACTTTCAGGCAATTATTATATTTCCATATACTCTTTGTACCATGTGGGGTTTACTGTAGCGCACCAATCACTCCTATTATTTGGTTTTATTTTATTCTGATATATATATATATATATATATATATATATATATATATATATATATATAAATTTATAGAAATAAAAATATATAAAAAAAAAAAGTTTCAAACCTTTGCCTGTAGTAGTAAAGCACTTGTATTAAAATGTATTAAATATAACATACACGTAGACACTTAAGATAGAGGACCCGGTGAGAGCGATCCGCCTGACGCGTTTCGCGTGATAACACGCTTATTAATAGGCTTCACACCAAATGGACAAACTTCATTTAAATACAAAATGTTCACCAATTGCAACAAAGGTCAAAGTGATTAGTTGTAATTATAGCACATATGTGTACACTGGTGACTATGTGAAAGACAAGGTGTGTTAGGGGTGTATTGCAAAATAAAAAAAAAAAAAGGTGAAGAGTGTATTGAAAATACGTTGAGAGTGTTTAAGAAAATATAAAAACTAAAAATGTTGTCAGGAAATGATAATGGGTAATACAAATAATGTGAATAAGAAAAAATATATATATAAAAAAAAAAGGGTGAAAGTGTGTGTGTATAAGAAAAGTAGATTGTGTATAGAAAAATAAATAATGAAAAATAAACAATAAATATATTTTGTGAATAGTGCATAAAAAAAAAAAAATTATGAAAAAAAAGTGAAATAACAAAATATCCCAAAATTTTTTTTGTTTTTCTTATCTTTATACACATTTTTCTTTTTTCTTCACACATGCATATTTTGATTTTTTGTTATTTTACTTTTTTCACAATAATTTTTTTTGTTTTTCTTATCTTTATACACACTTTTCTTTTTTTCTTCACACATGGATATTTAGATTTTTTGTTATTTTACTTTTTTTTCACAATAATTTTTTTTGTTTTTCTTATCTTTATACACATTTTTCTTTTTTCTTCACACATGGATATTTAGATTTTTTTTTGTTATTTAACTTTTTTTTCCACAATAATTTTTTTTTTTTTTCTTATCTTTATACACATTTTTCTTTTTTTTTTTCACACAAGCATATTTTGATATTTAACTTTTTTTTCATAATAATTTTTTTTTATGCACCATTCACAAAATATTTTTATTGTGTATTTTTTATTATTTATTTTTCTATACACAATCTACTTTTCTTATACACACACATGTCACCTTTTTTTTTATTTTTTAATATATATATTTTTTTATTCACATTATTTGTATTACCCATTATCATTTCCTCACAACATTTTTAGTTTTTATATTTTCTTAAACACTCTCAACGTACTTTCAATACACTTCCCTCACAGCCACGGACCTTCAAAGCACCGGGAGACGGAGCAGCAAAGAGGTAAGTACTGGGGTCTGGGGAAGGGGGGGAGGAGGGTGGCATAACGAGCATACTAAGGGGCAATATCCTGGAATATTAAATGGCATATTGGGGGCAATATCCTGGAATATTAAATGGCATATTGGGGTCAAAATCCTGGAATATTAAATGGCATATTGGGGGCAAAATCCTGGCATATTGAGATCAAAATCCTGTAATATTAAATGGCATATTGGGGGCAAAATCCTGGCATATTGAGATCAAAATCCTGTAATATTAAATGGCATATTGGGGGCAATATCCTGGAATATTAAATGACATATTGGAGGCAATATCCTGGAATATTAAATGACATATTGGGGGCAAAATCCTGGAATATTAAATGACATATTGGGGGCAATATTTACCAGTAGCTGCCCCATTTCCTACCCTAGGCTTATAATTGAGTCAATATTTTTTCCCAGTTCTTTGTGGTAAAATTAGGTGCCTCGGCTTATATTCGGGTCGGCTTATACTCGAGTATATACGGTATAATTTATACATTGACATGAAACAAGGTGAGAGTAACATTTATACATGGACATGGAGTGAGGGAAGATTAACATTTATACATCGACATGGGAAGCAGGGTGAGTAACATTTAAACATTAACATACAATGCGGGGAGAGTGACAATTATACATGACATCGAGCGTGGGGAGAGTAACATTTATATATTGATATGAAGTGCGAGAAGAGTACATTTTTACATGGATATGGAATGCAGGGTAAAAAACATTTATACATGGACATGGAGTGCGGGGAGAGTAACATTTATACATGGACATGGAGTGCGGGGAGAGTAACATTTATACATGGACATGGAGTGCAGGGAGAGTAACATTTATACATGGACATGAAGTGCGGGGAGATTAAAATTTATACATCGACATGGGAAGGAGGGTGAGTAACATTTAAACATTAACATACAATGCGGGGAGAGTGACAATTATACATGACATCGAGGGTGGGGAGAGTAACATTTATATATTGATATGGAGTGCGAGAAGAGTACATTTTTACACGGATATGGAATGCAGGGTAAAAAACATTTATACATGGACATGGAGTGCGGGGAGAGTAACATTTATACATGGACATGGAGTGCGGCGAGAGTAACATTTATACATGGACATGGAGTGCGGGGAGAGTAACATTTATACATGGACATGGAGTGCGGGGAGAGTAACATTTATACATGGACATGGAGTGCAGGGAGAGTAACATTTATACATGGACATGAAGTGCGGGGAGATTAAAATTTATACATCGACATGGGAAGGAGGGTGAGTAACATTTAAACATTAACATACAATGCGGGGAGAGTGACAATTATACATGACATCGAGGGTGGGGAGAGTAACATTTATATATTGATATGGAGTGCGAGAAGAGTACATTTTTACACGGATATGGAATGCAGGGTAAAAAACATTTATACATGGACATGGAGTGCGGGGAGAGTAACATTTATACATGGACATGGAGTGCGGCGAGAGTAACATTTATACATGGACATGGAGTGCGGGGAGAGTAACATTTATACATGGACATGGAGTGCGGGGAGAGTAACATTTATACATGGACATGGAGTGCAGGGAGAGTAACATTTATACATGGACATGAAGTGCGGGGAGATTAAAATTTATACATCGACATGGGAAGGAGGGTGAGTAACATTTAAACATTAAAATACAATGCGGGGAGAGTGACAATTATACATGACATCGAGCGTGGGGAGAGTAACATTTATATATTGATATGGAGTGCGAGAAGAGTACATTTTTACATGGACATGGAATGCAGGGTAAAAAACATTTATACATGGACATGGAGTGCGGGGAGAGTAACATTTATACATGGACATGGAGTGCGGGGAGAGTAACATTTATACATGGACATGGAGTGCGGGGAGAGTAACATTTATACATGGACATGGAGTGCGGGGAGAGTAACATTTATACATGGACATGGAGTGCCGGGGAGAGTAACATTTATACATGGACATGGAGTGCAGGGAGAGTAACATTTATACATGGACATGAAGTGCGGGGAGATTAAAATTTATACATTGACATGGGAAGGAGGGTGAGTAACATTTAAACATTAACATACAATGCGGGGAGAGTGACAATTATACATGACATCGAGGGTGGAGAGAGTAACATTTATATATTGATATGGAGTGCGAGAAGAGTACATTTTTACATGGATATGGAATGCAGGGTAAAAAACATTTATACATGGACATGGAGTGCGGGGAGAGTAACATTTATACATGGACATGGAGTGCGGGGAGAGTAACATTTATACATGGACATGGAGTGCGGGGAGAGTAACATTTATACATGGACATGGAGTGCGGGGAGAGTAACATTTATACATGGACATGGAGTGCAGGGAGAGTAACATTTATCCATGGACATGAAGTGCGGGGAGATTAAAATTTATACATCGACATGGGAAGGAGGGTAAGTAACATTTAAACATTAAAATACAATGCGGGGAGAGTGACAATTATACATGACATCGAGCGTGGGGAGAGTAACATTTATATATTGATATGGAGTGCGAGAAGAGTACATTTTTACATGGACATGGAATGCAGGGTAAAAAACATTTATACATGGACATGGAGTGCGGGGAGAGTAACATTTATACATGGACATGGAGTGCGAGAAGAGTACATTTTTACATGGACATGGAATGCAGGGTAAAAAACATTTATACATGGACATGGAGTGCGGGGAGAGTAACAATTATACATGGACATGGAGTGCGGGGAGAGTAACATTTATACATGGACATGGAGTGCGGGGAGAGTAACATTTATACATGGACATGGAGTGCCGGGGAGAGTAACATTTATACAAGGACATGAAGTGCGGGGAGATTAAAATTTATACATCGACATGGGAAGGAGGGTAAGTAACATTTAAACATTAAAATACAATGCGGGGAGAGTGACAATTATACATGACATCGAGCGTGGGGAGAGTAACATTTATATATTGATATGGAGTGCGAGAAGAGTACATTTTTACATGGACATGGAATGCAGGGTAAAAAACATTTATACATGGACATGGAGTGCGGGGAGAGTAACATTTATACATGGACATGGAGTGCGAGAAGAGTACATTTTTACATGGACATGGAATGCAGGGTAAAAAACATTTATACATGGACATGGAGTGCGGAGAGAGTAACATTTATACATGGAAATGGAGTGCGGGGAGAGTAACATTTAGACATGGACATGGAGTGCAGGAAGAGTAATATTTATACATGGATTTAAACACTAATACTGTGATACTGTATAGACCCAAAATACATTTTTACATGGACATGGAATGCAGGGTAAAAAACATTTATCCATGGACATGGAGAGCAGGAGAGTAACATTTATACATGGACATGGAGTGCAGGGAGAGTAACATTTATACATGGACATGGAGTGCGGGGAGATTAAAATTTATACATGGACATGGGAAGCGGGGAGAGTAACATTTAAACATGGACATGCAATGCAGGGAAAGTAACGTTTATACATGACATCGAGTGTGGGGAGAGTAACATTTATACATGGAGTGCGGGAAGAGTAACTTTTATACATGGACATGGAGTGCGGGGAGAGTAACATTTATACATGGACATGGAGTGCCGGGGAGAGTAACATTTATACATGGACATGGAGTGCAGGGAGAGTAACATTTATACATGGACATGAAGTGCGGGGAGATTAAAATTTATACATTGACATGGGAAGGAGGGTGAGTAACATTTAAACATTAACATACAATGCGGGGAGAGTGACAATTATACATGACATCGAGGGTGGAGAGAGTAACATTTATATATTGATATGGAGTGCGAGAAGAGTACATTTTTACATGGATATGGAATGCAGGGTAAAAAACATTTATACATGGACATGGAGTGCGGGGAGAGTAACATTTATACATGGACAAGGAGTGCGGGGAGAGTAACATTTATACATGGACATGGAGTGCGGGGAGAGTAACATTTATACATGGACATGGAGTGCGGGGAGAGTAACATTTATACATGGACATGGAGTGCAGGGAGAGTAACATTTATCCATGGACATGAAGTGCGGGGAGATTAAAATTTATACATCGACATGGGAAGGAGGGTAAGTAACATTTAAACATTAAAATACAATGCGGGGAGAGTGACAATTATACATGACATCGAGCGTGGGGAGAGTAACATTTATATATTGATATGGAGTGCGAGAAGAGTACATTTTTACATGGACATGGAATGCAGGGTAAAAAACATTTATACATGGACATGGAGTGCGGGGAGAGTAACATTTATACATGGACATGGAGTGCGAGAAGAGTACATTTTTACATGGACATGGAATGCAGGGTAAAAAACATTTATACATGGACATGGAGTGCGGGGAGAGTAACATTTATACATGGACATGGAGTGCGAGAAGAGTACATTTTTACATGGACATGGAATGCAGGGAGAGTAACATTTATACATGGACATGGAGTGCGGAGAGAGTAACATTTATACATGGACATGGAGTGCAGGGAGAGTAGCATTTATACATGGACATGGAGTGCGGAGAGAGTAACATTTATACATGGAAATGGAGTGCGGGGAGAGTAACATTTATAAATGGACATGGAGTGCGGGGAGAGTAACATTTATACATGGACATGGAGTGCAGGAAGAGTAATATTTATACATGGATTTAAACACTAATACTGTGATACTGTATAGACCCAAAATACATTTTTACATGGACATGGAATGCAGGGTAAAAAACATTTATCCATGGACATGGAGAGCAGGAGAGTAACATTTATACATGGACATGGAGTGCAGGGAGAGTAACATTTATACATGGACATGGAGTGTGGGGAGAGTAACATTTATACATGGAGTGCGGGAAGAGTAACTTTTTTTACATGACATGGAGTGCGGGGAGAGTAACAATTATACATGGACATGGAGTGCAGGGAGAGTAACATTTAGACATGGACATGGAGTGCAGGAAGAGTAACATTTCTACATGGACATGGAGTGCAGGGAGAGTAACATTTCTACATGGAGTGCAGGGAGAGTAACATTTCTACATGGAGTGCAGGGAGAGTAACATTTATACATGGACATGGAGTGCAGGGAGAGTAACATTTATACATGGACATGGAGTAATATTTATACATGGAGTGCGGGGAGAGTAACATTTATACATGGACATGGAGTGCAGGGAGAGTAACATATATATATGAACATGGAGTGAGGGGAGAGTAACATTTATACATGGACATGGAGTGCAGGGAGAGTAACATTTCTACATGGACATGGAGTGCAGGGAGAGTAACATTTCTACATGGACATGGAGTGCAGGGAGAGTAACATTTATACATGGACATGGAGTGCAGGGAGAGTAACATTTATACATGGAGTGCTGGGAGAGTAACATTTATACATGGACATGATTTGCGGGGAGAGTAACATTTATACATGGACATGGAGTGAGGGGAGAGTAACATATATACATGGACATAGAGTGCAGGGAGAGTAACATTTATACATGGACATGGAGTGCGGGGAGAGTAACAATTATACATGACATTGAGCGTGGGGAGAGTAACATTTATACAATGACATGGAGTGCGGGAGAGTAACATTTATATATTGATATGGACAGGGCCGGACTGGACCACCGGGCCCACCATGGAGTGTGTAGAGAGTAACATTTATACATGGACATGGAATGCAGAGAGAGTAACATTTCTACATGGACATGGAGTGCACGGAGAGTAACATTTCTACATGGACATGGAATGCGGGGAGAATAACATTTATACATGGACATGGAGTGCGGAGAGAGTAACATTTGTACAAGAAATGCGGGGAAAGTATAAATTATACATGGACATGAAACAAGGTGAGAATAACATTTATACATGGACATGGAGTGCGTAGAGATTAATACTTATACATGGACATGGAATGCGGGTAGAGTAACAGGTATACATGGACATGGAGGGTGGGGAGAGTAATATTTATCCATTAACATGGAGTGCGCTAAGAGAACATTTATAAACGGACATGGAGTGAGGGGAGAGTAACATTTATACATGGACATGATATGCGGGGAGAGTAACATTTATACATGGACATGGAGTGCAAGGAGAGTAACATTTATACATGGACATGGAGTGCAGGGAGAGTAACATTTATACATGGAGTGCAGGGAGAGTAACATGTATACATGGACATGGAGTGCAGGGAGAGTAACATTTCTACATGGACATGGAGTGCAGGGAGAGAAACATTTCTACATGGACATGATATGCGGGGAGAGTAGCATTTATACATGGACATGGATTGTGGGAGAGTAACATTTATACATGGAGATGGAGTGCAGGGAGAGTAACATTTATATGGACATGGAGTAACATTTATACATGGACATGGAGTGCGGGGAGAGTAACATTTATACATGGACATGGAGTAACATTTATACATGGACATGGAGTAACATGTATACATGGACAAGGTGTAACATTTATACATGGACATGGAGTGCAGGGAGAGTAACATTTATACATGGACATGGAGTAACATTTATAAATGGAGTGCGGGGAGAGTAACATTTATACATGGACATGGAGTGCAGGGAGAGTAACATTTATACATGGACATGGAGTAACATTTATACATGGAGTACGGGGAGAGTAACATTTATACATGGACATGGAGTAACATTTATACATGGACACGATATGCGGGGAGAGTAACATTTATACATGAAGTGCGGGGAGAGTAACATTTATACATGAAGTGCGGGGAGAGTAATATTTATAAATGGACATGGAGTGCAGGGAGAGAAACATTTCTACATGGAGTGAGGGGAGAGTAACATTTATACATGGACATGGATTGCTGGAGAGTAACATTTATACATGGAGATGGAGTGCAGGGAGAGTAACATTTATTTGGACATGGAGTAACATTTATACATGGACATGAAGTGTGGGAGAGTAACATTTATACATGGACATGGAGTGCGGGGAGAGTAATATTTATACATGGACATGGATTGCGGGAGAGTAACATTTATACATGGAGATGGAGTGCAGGGAGAGTAACATTTATATGGACATGGAGTAACATTTATACATGGACATGGAGTGTGGGAGAGTAACATTTATACATGGACATGGAGTGCGGGGAGAGTAATATTTATACATGGACATGGATTGCGGGAGAGTAACATTTATACATGGACATGGAGTGCAGGGAGAGTAACATTTATACATGGACATGGAGTGCAGGGAGAGTAACATTTAGACATGGACATGGAGTGCAGGAAGAGTAACATTTATACATGGACATGGAGTGCAGGGAGAGTAACATTTATACATGGAGTGCAGGGAGAGTAACATTTATACATGGACATGGAGTGCAGGGAGAGTAACATTTATACATGGAGTGCAGGGAGAGTAACATTTATACATGGACATGGAGTGCAGGGAGAGTAACATTTATACATGGACATGGAATGCAGGGAGAGTAACATTTATACATGGACATGATATGCGGGGAGAGTAACATTTATACATGAAGTGCGGGGAGAGTAACATTTATACATGGACATGATTTGCGGGGAGAGTAACATTTATCCATGAAGTGCGGGGAGAGTAACATTTATACATGAAGTGCGGGGAGAGTAACATTTATACATGGACATGATTTGCGGGGAGAGTAACATTTATCCATGAAGTGCGGGGAGAGTAACATTTATACATGAAGTGCGGGGAGAGTAATATTTATAAATGGACATGGAGTGCAGGGAGAGAAACATTTCTACATGGACATGGAGTGAGGGGAGAGTAACATTTATACATGGACATGGATTGCGGGAGAGTAACATTTATACATGGAGATGGAGTGCTGGGAGAGTAACATTTATTTGGACATGGAGTAACATTTATACATGGACATGGAGTGTGGGAGAGTAACATTTATACATGGACATGGAGTGCGGGGAGAGTAATATTTATACATGGACATGGATTGCGGGAGAGTAACATTTATACATGGAGATGGAGTGCAGGGAGAGTAACATTTATATGGACATGGAGTAACATTTATACATGGACATGGAGTGTGGGAGAGTAACATTTATACATGGACATGGAGTGCGGGGAGAGTAATATTTATACATGGACATGGATTGCGGGAGAGTAACATTTATACATGGAGATGGAGTGCAGGGAGAGTAACATTTATATGGACATGGAGTGCAGGGAGAGTAACATTTAGACATGGACATGGAGTGCAGGAAGAGTAACATTTCTACATGGACATGGAGTGCAGGGAGAGTAACATTTCTACATGGAGTGCAGGGAGAGTAACATTTATACATGGACATGGAGTGCAGGGAGAGTAACATTTATACATGGAGTGCAGGGAGAGTAACATTTATACATGGACATGGAGTGCAGGGAGAGTAACATTTATTCATGGACATGGAGTAACATTTATACATGGAGTGCGGGGAGAGTAACATTTATACATGGACATGGAGTGCAGGGAGAGTAACATATATATATGAACATGGAGTGAGGGGAGAGTAACATTTATACATGGACATGGAATGCGGGGAGAGTAACATTTATACATGGACATGGATTGCGGGAGAGTAACATTTATACATGGACATGGAGTGCAGGGAGAGTAACATTTATACATGGACATGGAGTGCAGGGAGAGTAACATTTAGACATGGACATGGAGTGCAGGAAGAGTAACATTTATACATGGACATGGAGTGCAGGGAGAGTAACATTTATAAATGGAGTGCAGGGAGAGTAACATTTATACATGGACATGGAGTGCAGGGAGAGTAACATTTATACATGGAGTGCAGGGAGAGTAACATTTATACATGGACATGGAGTGCAGGGAGAGTAACATTTATACATGGACATGGAGTGCAGGGAGAGTAACATTTATACATGGACATGATATGCGGGGAGAGTAACATTTATACATGAAGTGCGGGGAGAGTAACATTTATACATGGACATGATTTGCGGGGAGAGTAACATTTATCCATGAAGTGCGGGGAGAGTAACATTTATACATGAAGTGCGGGGAGAGTAACATTTATACATGGACATGATTTGCGGGGAGAGTAACATTTATCCAT
The DNA here is from genome assembly GCA_036172795.1 of Pelodytes ibericus. Lineage (NCBI taxonomy): Eukaryota > Metazoa > Chordata > Amphibia > Anura > Pelodytidae > Pelodytes > Pelodytes ibericus. Next base: position 44,229,802 of record CM069868.1, on the reverse strand, counting down.
GAAGTGCGGGGAGAGTAACATTTATACATGAAGTGCGGGGAGAGTAATATTTATAAATGGACATGGAGTGCAGGGAGAGAAACATTTCTACATGGACATGGAGTGAGGGGAGAGTAACATTTATACATGGACATGGATTGCGGGAGAGTAACATTTATACATGGAGATGGAGTGCTGGGAGAGTAACATTTATTTGGACATGGAGTAACATTTATACATGGACATGGAGTGTGGGAGAGTAACATTTATACATGGACATGGAGTGCGGGGAGAGTAATATTTATACATGGACATGGATTGCGGGAGAGTAACATTTATACATGGAGATGGAGTGCAGGGAGAGTAACATTTATATGGACATGGAGTAACATTTATACATGGACATGGAGTGTGGGAGAGTAACATTTATACATGGACATGGAGTGCGGGGAGAGTAATATTTATACATGGACATGGATTGCGGGAGAGTAACATTTATACATGGAGATGGAGTGCAGGGAGAGTAACATTTATATGGACATGGAGTGCAGGGAGAGTAACATTTAGACATGGACATGGAGTGCAGGAAGAGTAACATTTCTACATGGACATGGAGTGCAGGGAGAGTAACATTTCTACATGGAGTGCAGGGAGAGTAACATTTATACATGGACATGGAGTGCAGGGAGAGTAACATTTATACATGGAGTGCAGGGAGAGTAACATTTATACATGGACATGGAGTGCAGGGAGAGTAACATTTATTCATGGACATGGAGTAACATTTATACATGGAGTGCGGGGAGAGTAACATTTATACATGGACATGGAGTGCAGGGAGAGTAACATATATATATGAACATGGAGTGAGGGGAGAGTAACATTTATACATGGACATGGAATGCGGGGAGAGTAACATTTATACATGGACATGGAGTGCGGGGAGAGTAACATTTATACATGGACATGGAGTGCGGGGAGAGTAACATTTATATATGGACATGGAGTGCGGGGAGAGTAACATTTATACATGGACATGGAGTGCAGGGAGAGTAACATATATATATGAACATGGAGTGAGGGGAGAGTAACATTTATACATGGACATGCAGTGCAGGGAGAGTAACATATATATATGAACATGGAGTGAGGGGAGAGTAACATTTATACATGGACATGGAGTGCAGGGAGAGTAACATTTATACATGGACATGGAGTGCGGGGAGAGTAACATTTATACATGGACATGGAGTGCGGGGAGAGTAACATTTATACATGGACATGGAGTGCAGGGAGAGTAACATTTATACATGGACATGGAGTGCAGGGAGAGTAACAATTATACATGGAGTAACATTTATACATGGACATGGAGTACAGGGAGAGTAACATTTATACATGGACATGGAGTGCGGAGAGAATAACATTTATACATGGACATGGAGTGCGGGGAGAGTAACATTTATACATGGACATGGAGTGCGGGGAGAGTAACATTTATACATGGACATGGAGTGCGGGGAGAGTAACATTTATACATGGACATGGAGTGCAGGGAGAGTAACATTTATACATGGACATGGAGTGCAGGGAGAGTAACATTTATACATGGACATGGAGTGCGGGGAGAGTAACATTTATACATGGACATGGAGTGCAGGAAGAGTAATATTTATACATGGATTTAAACACTAATACTGTGATACTGTATAGACCCAAAATAATCTGAATAGGCACGTATTACACTCACAAACAGAAATATAGATGGAGCTTGTCACAAATGGCTAGGTATAAAACTTGGTTTAATCTGCAAAAAGGTAAAAGAACACACATGTGCAGGACCAGATAGACACAACCCTTGGCCCCACTGGGATTCCACTTACAAACTGTTGGTCTCCAATGCGCATTTACCTATGGTCCAAGGTGTGAAACGGGGTCCAATTCAGTAGATAAAGCAATGGCTACTGCTGGAGGATACACTGGAAACAAACAAATAACTGCAGGAACTCAACGCAGACATGGAGTAACATTTATACATGGACATGGAGTAACATTTATACATGGACATGGAGTAACATTTATACATGGACATGGAGTAACATTTATACATGGACATGGAGTAACATTTATACATGGACATGGAGTAACATTTATACATGGACATGGAGTGCGGGGAGAGTAACATTTATACATGGACATGGAGTGCGGGGAGAGTAACATTTATACATGGACATGGAGTGCAGGGAGAGTAACAATTATACATGGAGTAACATTTATACATGGACATGGAGTGCAGGGGGAGTAACATTTATACATGGACATGGAGTGCGGAGAGAATAACATTTATACATGGACATGGAGTAACATTTATACATGGACATGGAGTGCAGGGAGAGTAACATTTATACATGGACATGGAGTGCGGGGAGAGTAACATTTATAAATGGACATGGCATGCGGGGAGAGTAACATTTATACATGGACATGGAGTGCAGGGAGAGTAACATTTATGCATGGACATGGAGTAACATTTATACATGGAGTGCGGGGAGAGTAACATTTATACATGGACATGGAGTGCAGGGAGAGTAACATTTATACATGGACATGGAGTAACATTTATACATGGAGTGCGGGGAGAGTAACATTTATACATGGACATGGAGTGCAGGGAGAGTAACATTTATACATGGACATGGAGTAACATTTATACATGGAGTGCGGGGAGAGTAACATTTATACATGGACATGGAGTAACATTTATACATGGACATGGAGTGCGGGGAGAGTAACATTTATACATGGACATGGAGTACAGGGAGAGTAACATTTATACATGGACATTGAGTACAGGGAGAGTAACATTTCTACATGGACATGGAGTGCAGGGAGAGTAACATTTATACATGGACATGGAGTGCAGGGAGAGTAACATTTATACATGGACATGGAGTGCGGTGAGAGTAACATTTATACATGGACATCGCGTATGTGGAGAGTAACATTTATACATGGACATGGAGTGCAGGAGAGTAACATTTATACATGGACATGGAGTGCGGGGAGAGTAACATTTATACATGGACATGGAGTGCAGGGAGAGTAACATTTATCCATGGACATCGAGTACGGGGAGAGTAACATTTATACATGGACATCGAGTACGGGGAGAGTAACATTTATACATGGACATCGAGTACGGGGAGAGTAACATTTATACATGGACATGGAGTGCAGGGAGAGTAACATTTATACATGGACATGGAGTGCAGGGAGAGTAACATTTATACATGGACATGGAGTAACATTTATACATGGACATGGAGTAACATTTATACATGGACATGGAGTAACATTTATACATGGAGTGCGTGGAGAGTAACATTTATACATGGACATGGAGTAACATTTATACATGGACATGGAGTGCAGGGAGAGTAACATTTATACATGGACATGGAGTGCGGAGAGAGTAACATTTATACATGGACATGGAGTGCAGGGAGAGTAACATTTATACATGGAGTGTGGGGAGAGTAACATTTATACATGGACATGGAGTGCAGGGAGAGTAACATTTATACATGGACATAGAGTAACATTTATACATGGACATGGAGTGCAGGGAGAGTAACATTTATACATGGACATAGAGTAGCATTTATACATGGACATGGAGTAACATTTATACATGGAGTGCAGGGAGAGTAACATTTATACATGGACATGAAGTAACATTTATACATGGACATGGAGTAACATTTATACATGGACATGGAGTGCGGGGAGAGTAACATTTATACATGGACATGGAGTGCGGGGAGAGTAACATTTATACATGGACATGGAGTGCAGGGAGAGTAACAATTATACATGGAGTAACATTTATACATGGACATGGAGTGCAGGGGGAGTAACATTTATACATGGACATGGAGTGCGGAGAGAATAACATTTATACATGGACATGGAGTAACATTTATACATGGACATGGAGTGCGGGGAGAGTAACATTTATAAATGGACATGGCATGCGGGGAGAGTAACATTTATACATGGACATGGAGTGCAGGGAGAGTAACATTTATACATGGACATGGAGTAACATTTATACATGGAGTGCGGGGAGAGTAACATTTATACATGGACATGGAGTGCAGGGAGAGTAACATTTATACATGGACATGGAGTAACATTTATACATGGAGTGCGGGGAGAGTAACATTTATACATGGACATGGAGTGCAGGGAGAGTAACATTTATACATGGACATGGAGTAACATTTATACATGGAGTGCGGGGAGAGTAACATTTATACATGGACATGGAGTAACATTTATACATGGACATGGAGTGCGGGGAGAGTAACATTTATACATGGACATGGAGTACAGGGAGAGTAACATTTATACATGGACATTGAGTACAGGGAGAGTAACATTTCTACATGGACATGGAGTGCAGGGAGAGTAACATTTATACATGGACATGGAGTGCAGGGAGAGTAACATTTATACATGGACATGGAGTGCGGTGAGAGTAACATTTATACATGGACATCGAGTACGGGGAGAGTAACATTTATACATGGACATGGAGTGCAGGAGAGTAACATTTATACATGGACATGGAGTGCGGGGAGAGTAACATTTATACATGGACATGGAGTGCAGGGAGAGTAACATTTATCCATGGACATCGAGTACGGGGAGAGTAACATTTATACATGGACATCGAGTACGGGGAGAGTAACATTTATACATGGACATCGAGTACGGGGAGAGTAACATTTATACATGGACATGGAGTGCAGGGAGAGTAACATTTATACATGGACATGGAGTGCAGGGAGAGTAACATTTATACATGGACATGGAGTAACATTTATACATGGACATGGAGTAACATTTATACATGGAGTGCGTGGAGAGTAACATTTATACATGGACATGGAGTAACATTTATACATGGACATGGAGTGCAGGGAGAGTAACATTTATACATGGACATGGAGTGCGGAGAGAGTAACATTTATACATGGACATGGAGTGCAGGGAGAGTAACATTTATACATGGAGTGAGGGGAGAGTAACATTTATACATGGACATGGAGTGCAGGGAGAGTAACATTTATACATGGACATAGAGTAACATTTATACATGGACATGGAGTGCAGGGAGAGTAACATTTATACATGGACATAGAGTAGCATTTATACATGGACATGGAGTAACATTTATACATGGAGTGCAGGGAGAGTAACATTTATACATGGACATGGAGTAACATTTATACATGGACATGGAGTAACATTTATACATGGAGTGCGGGGAGAGTAACATTTATACATGGACATGGAGTAACATTTATACATGGAGTGCAGGGAGAGTAACATTTATACATGGACATGGAGTGCAGGGAGAGTAACATTTATACATGGACATGGAGTAACATTTATACATGGAGTGCGGGGAGAGTAACATTTATACATGGACATGGAGTGCAGGGAGAGTAACATTTATACATGGACATAGAGTAACATTTATACATGGAGTGCGGGGAGAGTAACATTTATACATGGACATGGAGTAACATTTATACATGGACATGGAGTGCGGGGAGAGTAACATTTATACATGGACATGGAGTACAGGGAGAGTAACATTTATACATGGACATTGAGTACAGGGAGAGTAACATTTCTACATGGACATGGAGTGCAGGGAGAGTAACATTTATACATGGACATGGAGTGCAGGGAGAGTAACATTTATACATGGACATGGAGTGCGGTGAGAGTAACATTTATACATGGACATCGAGTACGGGGAGAGTAACATTTATACATGGACATGGAGTGCAGGAGAGTAACATTTATACATGGACATGGAGTGCGGGGAGAGTAACATTTATACATGGACATGGAGTGCAGGGAGAGTAACATTTATCCATGGACATCGAGTACGGGGAGAGTAACATTTATACATGGACATCGAGTACGGGGAGAGTAACATTTATACATGGACATCGAGTACGGGGAGAGTAACATTTATACATGGACATGGAGTGCAGGGAGAGTAACATTTATACATGGACATGGAGTGCAGGGAGAGTAACATTTATACATGGACATGGAGTAACATTTATACATGGACATGGAGTAACATTTATACATGGAGTGCGTGGAGAGTAACATTTATACATGGACATGGAGTAACATTTATACATGGACATGGAGTGCAGGGAGAGTAACATTTATACATGGAGTGAGGGGAGAGTAACATTTATACATGGACATGGAGTGCAGGGAGAGTAACATTTATACATGGACATAGAGTAACATTTATACATGGACATGGAGTGCAGGGAGAGTAACATTTATACATGGACATAGAGTAGCATTTATACATGGACATGGAGTAACATTTATACATGGAGTGCAGGGAGAGTAACATTTATACATGGACATGGAGTAACATTTATACATGGACATGGAGTGCAGGGAGAGTAACATTTATACATGGACATAGAGTAACATTTATACATGGAGTGCGGGGAGAGTAACATTTATACATGGACATGGAGTAACATTTATACATGGACATGGAGTGCGGGGAGAGTAACATTTATACATGGACATGGAGTACAGGGAGAGTAACATTTATACATGGACATTGAGTACAGGGAGAGTAACATTTCTACATGGACATGGAGTGCAGGGAGAGTAACATTTATACATGGACATGGAGTGCAGGGAGAGTAACATTTATACATGGACATGGAGTGCGGTGAGAGTAACATTTATACATGGACATCGAGTACGGGGAGAGTAACATTTATACATGGACATGGAGTGCAGGAGAGTAACATTTATACATGGACATGGAGTGCGGGGAGAGTAACATTTATACATGGACATGGAGTGCAGGGAGAGTAACATTTATCCATGGACATCGAGTACGGGGAGAGTAACATTTATACATGGACATCGAGTACGGGGAGAGTAACATTTATACATGGACATCGAGTACGGGGAGAGTAACATTTATACATGGACATGGAGTGCAGGGAGAGTAACATTTATACATGGACATGGAGTGCAGGGAGAGTAACATTTATACATGGACATGGAGTAACATTTATACATGGACATGGAGTAACATTTATACATGGAGTGCGTGGAGAGTAACATTTATACATGGACATGGAGTAACATTTATACATGGACATGGAGTGCAGGGAGAGTAACATTTATACATGGAGTGAGGGGAGAGTAACATTTATACATGGACATGGAGTGCAGGGAGAGTAACATTTATACATGGACATAGAGTAACATTTATACATGGACATGGAGTGCAGGGAGAGTAACATTTATACATGGACATAGAGTAGCATTTATACATGGACATGGAGTAACATTTATACATGGAGTGCAGGGAGAGTAACATTTATACATGGACATGGAGTAACATTTATACATGGACATGGAGTGCAGGGAGAGTAACATTTATACATGGACATAGAGTAACATTTATACATGGAGTGCGGGGAGAGTAACATTTATACATGGACATGGAGTAACATTTATACATGGACATGGAGTGCGGGGAGAGTAACATTTATACATGGACATGGAGTACAGGGAGAGTAACATTTATACATGGACATTGAGTACAGGGAGAGTAACATTTCTACATGGACATGGAGTGCAGGGAGAGTAACATTTATACATGGACATGGAGTGCAGGGAGAGTAACATTTATACATGGACATGGAGTGCGGTGAGAGTAACATTTATACATGGACATCGAGTACGGGGAGAGTAACATTTATACATGGACATGGAGTGCAGGAGAGTAACATTTATACATGGACATGGAGTGCGGGGAGAGTAACATTTATACATGGACATGGAGTGCAGGGAGAGTAACATTTATCCATGGACATCGAGTACGGGGAGAGTAACATTTATACATGGACATCGAGTACGGGGAGAGTAACATTTATACATGGACATCGAGTACGGGGAGAGTAACATTTATACATGGACATGGAGTGCAGGGAGAGTAACATTTATACATGGACATGGAGTGCAGGGAGAGTAACATTTATACATGGACATGGAGTAACATTTATACATGGAGTGCGTGGAGAGTAACATTTATACATGGACATGGAGTAACATTTATACATGGACATGGAGTGCAGGGAGAGTAACATTTATACATGGACATGGAGTGCGGAGAGAGTAACATTTATACATGGACATGGAGTGCAGGGAGAGTAACATTTATACATGGAGTGAGGGGAGAGTAACATTTATACATGGACATGGAGTGCAGGGAGAGTAACATTTATACATGGACATAGAGTAACATTTATACATGGACATGGAGTGCAGGGAGAGTAACATTTATACATGGACATAGAGTAGCATTTATACATGGACATGGAGTAACATTTATACATGGAGTGCAGGGAGAGTAACATTTATACATGGACATGGAGTAACATTTATACATGGACATGGAGTAACATTTATACATGGAGTGCGGGGAGAGTAACATTTATACAAATACATGGAGTAACATTTATACATGGAGTGCAGGGAGAGTAACATTTATACATGGACATGGAGTGCAGGGAGAGTAACATTTATACATGGACATGGAGTAACATTTATACATGGAGTGCGGGGAGAGTAACATTTATACATGGACATGGAGTAACATTTATACATGGACATGGAGTGCGGGGAGAGTAACATTTATACATGGACATGGAGTACAGGGAGAGTAACATTTCTACATGGACATGGAGTGCAGGGAGAGTAACATTTCTACATGGACATGGAGTGCAGGGAGAGTAACATTTATACATGGACATGGAGTGCAGGGAGAGTAACATTCATACATGGACATGGAGTGCGGTGAGAGTAACATTTATACATGGACATCGAGTACGGGGAGAGTAACATTTATACATGGACATGGAGTGCAGGAGAGTAACATTTATACATGGACATGGAGTGCGGGGAGAGTAACATTTATACATGGACATGGAGTGCAGGGAGAGTAACATTTATCCATGGACATCGAGTACAGGGAGAGTAACATTTATACATGGACATCGAGTACGGGGAGAGTAACATTTATACATGGACATCGAGTACGGGGAGAGTAACATTTATACATGGACATGGAGTGCAGGGAGAGTAACATTTATACATGGACATGGAGTAACATTTATACATGGAGTGCGGGGAGAGTAACATTTATACATGGACATGGAGTGCAGGGAGAGTAACATTTATACATGGACATGGAGTGCAGGGAGAGTAACATTTATACATGGACATGGAGTGCAGGGAGAGTAACATTTATACATGGACATGGAGTAACATTTATACATGGAGTGCGGGGAGAGTAACATTTATACATGGACATGGAGTAACATTTATACATGGACATGGAGTGCAGGGAGAGTAACATTTATACATGGACATGGAGTAACATTTATACATGGAGTGCGGGGAGAGTAACATTTATACATGGACATGGAGTAACATTTATACATGGACATGTAGATCTAACCCCTGAGCATTCTGGGCACCTATCTACATTCCAGACTTACCAGAAAGCCTTTCTCCTTCCAACCTTGATCCTTTCTTCCTTTTGCAGGAACCAGACCCCCCAGAGCCCTTCCTTCTTCCAGACAGATGCAGAGGAACATTCTTTCCCATTTCAGAAGCTAAGCCTGCCTGGATTCTCCTTTCTGAGCCCAATCTGGAAAATGCAGAAATGAATAAAAATGATTTGTGGGAAAGTGAGCACAGGGCCTCTGTATTGAATGTAAATCTAAGGGATATGTAGAAATCACGACCTCTTATAGCAAATACATACATTTCCAATAAAACTACACAGCACAATTACTTCTTACCGATATACTCAGCAAGAGGACTACTTTTAATGACACAAGACAATTTCCAGCCAGTGTAAAAATTTGCAGGCAAAAAAATCTTTCATCTTTGGTCATTACTTTATTAATCCAAATTACAAACTTACTACACAATCTCTGCCATAAGGCAAACACTGTAATTCCATAACAGGGACCTTACAAAGGGGGGCAATCCTTTCTATAAGAAGAGGGAGGTTACACAGTTATTGGACATGTAGCTTACGTGTAGATTAGCTGCAGTAGAAACACGCATAGGTGCAAGAGTTGGGATATAATGAAACAGGAATGGTAAAACACCCTTTTTCTTGGCTCAGCCCTGCCAGATTAATTGGCTATACATTTTTACTGAAAGAGAAAATCCAAGGGACCAGTGGCTCACTTGGCAGGGAAAATGGATTCCCTGCCAATGGATTCACTGTATTCATTAGTCCCTGACCTTATCTTATATCTAGGATAGCCTTATACCTATCCCACGCATGCTTAAACTCCTTCACTATATTAACCTCTACCACTTCTACTGGAAGACTATTCCATGCATCCACTACCCTCTCAGTAAAGTAATACTCTCATTAGTCCCTGGCCTTATCTTATATCTAGGATAGCCTTATACCTATCCCACGCATGCTTAAACTCCTTCACTGTATTAACCTCTAGCACTTCTACTGGAAGACTATTCCATACATCCACTACCCTCTCAGTAATGTAATCCTTTCATTAGTCCCTGGCCTTATCTTATATCTAGGATAGCCTTATACCTATCCCACGCATGCTTAAACTCCTTCACTGTATTTACCTCTACCACTTCTACTGGAAGACTATTCCATGCATCCACTACCCTCTCAGTAATGTAATACTTTCATTAGTCCCTGGCCTTATCTTATATCTAGGATAGCCTTATACCTATCCCACGCATGCTTAAACTCCTTCACTGTGTTTACCTCTACTGCAAGGCTATTCCATTCATCCATTACACTCTCAATAAAGTAATATTTCATGATATTAGCTTTAAACCTCCCCCTCTAGTTTAAAACACTAACTGGTGTATCGATTGAGGCTCGGTGCTGAGGCAAATCAATGCGACTCACCTTTTCTTCCATGATGGAGATCGATGTAGGAGTAACACACTTCCCCATCAGAGGAGCACTCCCTGCCAAAGACTGTGAGAGAGGAGAGGACAGACTGAGTCATTTGCTTTAAAGGGTATCATGTTCTGTTATGTGGTCTGTGCTACTAAAGTGTACAACATGGGGCAGGTGACCTTGTTAATGGTTATTGTACAGATACAAGCTTATGTTTGTGTACAGTATACTGCGTTGTGTTGGATTTCTGGTGTGGGTATTAAGTTTAGCTTTGCTTAACGGACAAATAGAAGACAGTAGACAATCAGAACAATAGGATCTCTCAAAGAGACTGTATCACCGAAACATGGTTTTTACTGTGACTGTAGAGAATAAAAAAAGACTGAAAATGATCTATACATTGTGTTAGTAAATGCCTAAATTAGGGGGAAAAAAGTGGTTTAAATGTGTCTGTGGAGCCTCCTGTTCATGACATCACCTGTGGCATGGTATGTAAGCGAACTGCTTTTCAATGGGAAGTGTGTTATTTGCATACCATGCCACAGGTGATGTCATACACAGGAGACGCCACAAACAAACACACTTAAAACACATTTCTCTCCTAATTTAGGCAATTTTGCTGATACAATTTATAGATCATTTTCAATCATTTTTATGCTCTACATTCACAGTAAAAAAAACATTGTTCGGGTGATACGGTCCCTTTTATGTGACTGTCAACCTAAACATTACTTATAGTGTCAATTTAAATAATAACAAAATATGAAAAACCATCTATACATTTTCTCGCTTCTTTTACTTTACATTAATACATACAGTACCAATACAATACATATATTACACACAAACTTTGTGCATTTATCTTTACCGATTCCTCGGGATAGGTATTACTTTTCACCTTTCTTCGCTCTCTTGTTTTCCCTTTTCCTTCCCTCTTCCCTTCCTTACCTCCCCCTTCACCTGCATGTCCTCTCTTGTTGAACGACTCTTCTATACACTATATTTTATAGCTTCCCATGCCTTTAATTCCTTCCCCTTCCTTCTCCTACCTCTCTCGTCCCTATGATGTATACATTGTATCACCCAAACATTGTTTTTACTGTGAATGTAGAGCATACAAAATGATTGAAAAAAATCAGAGACATATATGTTTTAAATGTGTCTGTGGAGTAGGAGACATCAATGTGTCTGTGATGTCATAAACAGGAGGTTTATGACATCACAGACACATTGATTTGCAGTTTTGCTAACACAATGTATAGATCATTTTCAATCATTTTTTATGCTCTACATTCACAGTAAAAACAATGTTTAGGTGATACAGTCCCTTTAATAATATTGGCCAATGTTTATTTTTAAAAATTTCAATTTTTTAGTATAAAATTTCCTGTTTCATGAATAAAGCTCTATATCTCTAACATGGACCTTTTTTATGTGTATTTGAGAATGTTTGGTTAAAAAAGTTGGGGACTATTGGATCCCAGAGCTGAATTCAGCAGAATAAAGAGCAAAATAAACTGACTTCACTGTTTTGCATTCATCTCCCGGCTCCTTATATCTCCAATAATTCTTCTCATAGAAACAGATTGTGTATTTGTTCTGCATATGAATGTGTTTATATATGTCTCCTATATGTGAGCACTAACACACATATACTAACACTGGTATTCTGACCAGATACACACACTGTGAGCGTGCGAATGTGTGTGCCCATGTGTGTACACGATCAGCATATGAATGTGTTTATTTATGTCTCCGATATGTGAGCACTAACACACATATACTAACACTGGTATTCTGACCAGATACACACACTGTGAGCGTGCGAATGTGTGTGCCCATGTGTGTACACGATCAGCATATGAATGTGTTTATTTACATCTCCTATATGTGAGCACTAACACACATACACTAACACTGGTATTCTGATTAGATACACACACTGTGAGCGTGCGAATGTGTGTGCCCATGTGTGTACACGATCAGCATATGAATGTGTTTATTTACGTCTCCTATATATGAGCACTAACACACATATACTAACTCTGGTATTCTGATCAGATGCACACACTGTGAGCGTGCGAATGTGTGTGCCCATGTGTGTACACAATCAGCATATAAATGTGTTTATTTATGTCTCCTATATGTGAGCACTAACACACATATACTAACACTGGTATTCTGATCAGATACACACACTGTGAGCGTGCGGATTTGTGTGCCCATGTGTGTACACGATCAGCATATGAATGTGTTTATTTATGTCTCCTATATGTGAGCACTAACACACATATACTAACACTGGTATTCTGATCAGATACACACACTGTGAGCGTGCGAATGTGTGTGCCCATGTGTGTACACGATCAGCATATGAATGTGTTTATTTATGTCTCCTATTTGTGAGCACTAACACACATATACTAACACTGGTATTCTGACCAGATACTCACACTGTGAGCGTGCGAATGTGTGTGCCCATGTGTGTACACGATCAGCATATGAATGTGTTTATTTACATCTCCTATATGTGAGCACTAACACACATACACTAACACTGGTATTCTGATTAGATACACACACTGTGAGCGTGCGAATGTGTGTGCCCATGTGTGTACACGATCAGCATATGAATGTGTTTATTTACGTCTCCTATATATGAGCACTAACACACATATACTAACTCTGGTATTCTGATCAGATGCACACACTGTGAGCGTGCGAATGTGTGTGCCCATGTGTGTACACAATCAGCATATAAATGTGTTTATTTATGTCTCCTATATGTGAGCACTAACACACATATACTAACACTGGTATTCTGATCAGATACACACACTGTGAGCGTGCGGATTTGTGTGCCCATGTGTGTACACGATCAGCATATGAATGTGTTTATTTATGTCTCCTATATGTGAGCACTAACACACATATACTAACACTGGTATTCTGATCAGATACACACACTGTGAGCGTGCGAATGTGTGTGCCCATGTGTGTACACGATCAGCATATGAATGTGTTTATTTATGTCTCCTATTTGTGAGCACTAACACACATATACTAACACTGGTATTCTGATCAGATGCACACACTGTGAGCGTGCGAATGTGTGTGCCCATGTGTGTACACGATCAGCATATGAATGTGTTTATTTACATCTCCTATATGTGAGCACTAACACACATACACTAACACTGGTATTCTGATTAGATACACACACTGTGAGCGTGCGAATGTGTGTGCCCATGTGTGTACACGATCAGCATATGAATGTGTTTATTTACGTCTCCTATATATGAGCACTAACACACATATACTAACTCTGGTATTCTGATCAGATGCACACACTGTGAGCGTGCGAATGTGTGTGCCCATGCGTGTACACAATCAGCATATAAATGTGTTTATTTATGTCTCCTATATGTGAGCACTAACACTGGTATTCTGATCAGATACACACACTGTGAGAGTGCGAATGTGTGTTCCCATGTGTGTACACGATCAGCATATGAATGTGTTTATTTATGTCTCCTATATGTGAGCACTAACACACATATACTAACACTGGTATTCTGATTAGATACACACACTGTGAGCGTGCGAATGTGTGTGCCCATGTGTGTACACGATCAGCATATGAATGTGTTTATGTCTCCTATATGTGAGCACTAACACACATATACTAACTCTGGTATTCTGATCAGATGCACACACTGTGAGCGTGCGAATGTGTGTGCCCATGTGTGTACACAATCAGCATATAAATGTGTTTATTTATGTCTCCTATATGTGAGCACCAACACACATATACTAACACTGGTATTCTGATCAGATACACACACTGTGAGCGTGCGAATGTTTGTGCCCATGTGTGTACACGATCAGCATATGAATGTGTTTATTTATGTCTCCTATATGTGAGCACCAACACACATATACTAACACTGGTATTCTGATCAGATACACACACTGTGAGCGTGCGGATTTGTGTGCCCATGTGTGTACACGATCAGCATATGAATGTGTTTATTTATGTCTCCTATATGTGAGCACTAACACACATATACTAACACTGGTATTCTGATCAGATACACACACTGTGAGCGTGCGAATGTGTGTGCCCATGTGTGTACACGAACAGCATATGAATGTGTTTATTTATGTCTCCTATTTGTGAGAGCTAACACACATATACTAACACTGGTATTCTGATCAGATTCACACACTGTGAGCGTGCGTATGTGTGTGCCCATGTGTGTACACGATCAACATATGAATGTGTTTATGTCTCCTATATGTGAGCACTAACACACATATAATAACACTGGTATTCTGATCAGATGCACACACTGTGAGCGTGCGAATGTGTGTGCCCATGTGTGTACACGATCAGCATATGAAGGTGTTTATTTACGTCTCCTATATGTGAGCACTAACACACATATACTAACACTGGTATTCTGATCAGATAAACACAATGTGAGCGTGCAAATGTGTGTGCCCATGTGTGTACACGATCAGCATATGAATGTGTTTATTTACGTCTCCTATATGTGAGCACCAACACACATATACTAACACTGGTATTCTGATCAGATACACACACTGTGAGCGTGCGAATGTGTGTGCCCATGTGTGTACACGATCAGCATATGAATGTGTTTATTTACGTCTCCTATATGTGAGCACCAACACACATATACTAACACTTGTATTCTGATCAGATACACACACTGTGACCGTGCTAATATGTGTGTGCCCATGTGTGTACACGATCAGCATATGAATGTGTTTATTTACGTCTCCTATATGTGAGCACCAACACACATATACTAACACTTGTATTCTGATCAGATACACACACTGTGACCGTGCTAATATGTGTGTGCCCATGTGTGTACACGATCAGCATATGTATGTGTATATATAGTGTATATATGTGTTTATGTTCACATTTAGGAGACAGCAATAAAGATAGTGAGTCAGTCAGGTATCTACTTATCTATAACAAGTGTTTTTGTTTATAGATATTTGCAGAATAATTATGAGAAAAATTAAATTCTAGGAATTCCTAATTGGTGGGATTTAAAGCTGGTCTTCACATATAAAATGTATACAGTTCATTTTTCTTATCTATTACATTTATAATATTTAATCATGAGTGTCTGTGAGGGCCACATGTTCAAGTTTCGCCTCACAAAGTGTAAAGCCGCCGCCCCTTCTTTATGTATCTAAATGTTTCTATCATATCCCCCCTGTTACGTCTTTCCTCCAAGCTATACATGTTAAGATGCTTTAACCTCTCCTGCTAGGTTTTATCCTTCAACCCATGAACCAGTTCAGTAGCCCTTCTCTGAACTCTCTCCAATGTATATTGATACAAGTATAGAAGTCACAGTCAGAACTACTAAACCAGGAATCATTTGACAGGTTGGTATAAAAATGCAAAATTTTAATTCTCTGCATTTTAAATACCGGAATTTGGTGCCAGTGTTAAGTTTACCTACAAGTCTATACTGTAAAATCCCATAATCCACCTTGTTTTATTAATATGTATCTGGTTTATCAGGCTACCAAGTAAATCTGTTCTCAGCCACTTGTTTATGTGAATGTTTCATTTTACACACATCGGTTATCTCTCAACTTGTATTGTTTATAATCCAGGCCCAAATCCATAACATAACACAACAGTAGCAATGTCACAAATACAATGTCACAAATACAATGTCACAACTTCCAGTAAACACAATGTGACTGGTTTTGTTTTCAAAACAAACTTTAAATGAAGTTCATTATTATATGATGGATTCAGGGATGGAGGTAAAGTGTGTGAATGGATAGTCCAGCCTTGTATACATTACTGACAGGTATTGGAATGGATAGTCCAGCTTCCTGTATACATTACTGACAGGTATAGGAATGGATAGTCCAGCTTCCTGTATACATTACTGGCAGGTATAGGAATGGATAGTCCAGCTTCCTGTATACATTACTGGCAGGTATAGGAATGGATAGTCCAGCTTCCTGTATACATTACTGACAGGTATAGGAATGGATAGTCCAGCTTCCTGTATACATTACTGGCAGGTATAGGAATGGATAGTCCAGCTTCCTGTATACATTACTGACAGGTATAGGAATGGATAGTCCAGCTTCCTGTATACATTACTGACAGGTATAGGAATGGATAGTCCAGCTTCCTGTATACATTACTGACAGGTATAGGAATGGATAGTCCAGCTTCCTGTATACATTACTGGCAGGTATAGGAATGGATAGTCCAGCTTCCTGTATACATTACTGACAGGTATAGGAATGGATAGCCCAGCTTCCTGTATACATTACTGACAGGTATAGGAATGGATAGTCCAGCTTCCTGTATACATTACTGGCAGGTATAGGAATGGATAGTCCAGATTCCTGTATACATTACTGGCAGGTATAGGAATGGATGGTCCAGCTTCCTGTATACATTACTGACAGGTATAGGAATGGATAGTCCAGCTTCCTGTATACATTACTGGCAGGTATAGGAATGGATAGTCAGCTTCTTGTATCATTAAAAAACATTGGAACATTCTCTATAAGGACGATATACTTAAACCCATTATACCCGAAAAACCACTAATTGTCTTCAGAGGAGCACCCAGCATTAAGCAATCGCTAACATCAAATTACACTAGGGAGACAAAACCAGCTAGTACAGCACCGAGTCACTTTATGACTCGTAAACCTGGTTTTTATGGTTGCCTAAACTGCATTGGATGCAGATCAATTACACCGCAGAAATACCCCATTACAGATTTTTATTCTAAAATAAATGGCCAAGGGCATAAAATCAATCATTTCATTACATGTTCCACGACTAATGTGGTTTATCTCCTGGAATGTCCATGTGGACTTCAATACGTGGGTAGAACCACTAGACAATTTAAGAAACGCATTGAGGAACATGTTAGGAACATAAGAAATGGCCTACTAACCCACAGCCTCTCGAAACATTTTTTGGACCATCATCAAAAGGACCCAAAGGGCCTAAAAATGTGTGCCATAGAAAAAGTTGTAAAACACTGGAGAGGAGGAGACAATATAGGAATGGATAGTCCAGCTTCTTGTATACATTACTGGCAGGTATAGGAACGGATAGTCCAGCTTCTTGTATACATTACTGGCAGGTATAGGAATGGATAGTCAGCTTCTTGTATACATTACTGGCAGGTATAGGAATGGATAGTCCAGCTTCTTGTATACATTACTGGCAGGTATAGGAATGGATAGTCCAGCTTCTTGTATACATTACTGGCTGGAAGGGGTTATCTCACATATATCACACACAGGCTGTATATTTACCTCACGTATATCACACACAGGTTGTATATTTACCTCACATATATCACACAGGCTGTATATTTACCTCACATATATCACACAGGCTGTATATTTACCACACATATATCACACACAGGCTGTATATTTACCTCACATATATCACACACAGGCTGTATATTTACCTCACATATATCACACACAGGCTGTATATTTACCTCACATATATCACACACAGGCTGTATATTTACCTCACATATATCACACACAGGCTGTATATTTACCACACATATATCACACACAGGCTGTATGTTTACCACACATATATCACACACAGGCTGTATATTTACCTCACACATATCACACACAGGCTGTATATTTCCCTAATTTTATATTGCATAGCTGCTCTGTGTTCACCTTCCATTTTATATAATGAATATAACCAGACACTTCATATTTACCTCCCATTATATATACTGTGTATACTCAGGTTCTGCATATTTACCTCCCATTTTATATGCTGTATAAACACCCAGGTACTGTATATGTACATTGCTGTATATTAAACCCACATACACTATACACAGGGTATAATCTCCAGGGGGCAGTATATTTATCACTCATACATTATATGGGAGCTGTAGGTTTACCTGTGTTCTAAATCACTATATATATATTCTCAGAAGTATAAAAATAAATAATAAGCCATGTTCCTAGGAGCTGTTTGCTGCCTGCACTATTCATTCCCTCACATTAAGCTGCATGGTATAGGTGACACATGGAACATATTACATGTGATATCTGTGTGTGTGCCAACTCACATTGTATGTTACTGCTCACTATGGGGCTGCAGCTTTCCTGGCTGGATCTGCAGGGGATGAAGTCATGTGACTGGCTCTGCCAATAGCAGCACTGCACTGTGCACATGCCACAGCAAAGCTCAATCAAGCTGCTGCCACAGAGAGGAGGAACATTGAGCAGCCTCATGACAGCGCCCCCTGGAGCAGATTTGATACATTGCGCCCTTAGTCATAAAGACTACAGCGGCTCTCTATTCTATGAAAAATGTGTAATTTGCATATCAAGCTACAGGTGATGTCATAGGAGACTCCGCAGACACATTTAACAGACAATTCTGCTAACGCAATGCATAGGTCAGTCATTATTGTCTACAGTCACAGTATAAGTTATGTTTAGGTGATACAATCACAGTACAAGCTATGTTTAGGTGATACAGTCACAGTATAAGCTATGTTTAGGTGATACAGTCGCAGTATAAGCTATGTTTAGGTGATACAATCACAGTATAAGCTATGTTTAGGTGATACAGTCACAGTATAAGCAATGTTTAGGTGATACAATCACAGTATAAGCTATGTTTAGGTGATACAGTCGCAGTATAAGCTATGTTTAGGTGATACAATCACAGTATAAGCTATGTTTAGGTGATACAGTCACAGTATAAGCTATGTTTAGGTGATACAGTCACAGTATAAGCTATGTTTAGGTGATATAGTCACAGTAAGATTGTTTAGGTGATACAGTCACAGTATAAGCTATGTTTAGGTGATACAGTCACAGTATAAGCTATGTTTAGGTGATACAGTCACATTATAACCTATGTTTAGGTTATACAGTCACAGTATAAGTTATGTTTAGTGATACAGTCACAGTATAAGTTATGTTTAGGTGATACAGTTAGGGTTGCTGGCAAGCCGTTACATACGTGGCTTGATGCCAATGTTAAGTCTATAGATGCCCCAGCAAGGCCGGTATGTTTGTGTAGAAAAGGTGGCAACCCTGCATGGAGTACACAGTACACAGTACTGGAGACTGTATCTCCAGAACGATACTGATTCTACTTTTAGTGAGTTCAGAGAGAACTGAGGCTAACTAAGATAGGTGGTGGGGAACCTGAAGCCCCCCAGATGTTGCAGGACTAGATTTCCCATACTCCTCTGCCAGTCTCTTACCTGAAAGAGCATTATGGGAGATGTAGTTCATCAGCAGTTGTAGGGCCGCAGGTTGCCTATCCCTGCTCTATAATGATCAGCAATAATGCTGACTGAGAATCATGGGACAGATACTGTACATCAAGAGTGAATAGTGCTCCAGGGTGTGACAAAAGCAGGGGTCTGTGTTTTATTGAGATGGTCTAGCAGTGAAGGGGTTAGTAGTAGTCTGATTCAGAGTTTAATTAAGCAGCTGACTGAAGTTTGATTAGAAAGCTGTGATAAAACAGTATAATTCACTGACAGAGGAGAGCTGACATGGAGTCTTGTAGGACAGAAATATGTATTTGTAACAGAGGAAGGAGCCTCTGTGTCAAGAGAGTGAGTCTTGACAGGAACCCTTTGTGTCCAGAAAGCCTCAGTGTGGAATTGGTAGCCAAATGCTGCTTACAGCCTGAGGAAGGACTTGGCAAGGTATATCCAGAGCACAGAGTATTAAGTTACATTGGATCATTCTGCAGGAATCTACAGTACACTATCAAATAAAAGGATACTGCCTTGAACATGTCTGCAGCTAGAGGTGCAAAGATTGGGACCTTTCTTAAAGAGACAGTGACTAATTTGTGTGTGGGACTGAAATAAACAACCTATTACTTGGTTACAGTGAATGAAAGAGGCCAAGGTCAGATGGAAGATTACCAGACTGTGTTGTTATCAATAAACCACAATTACTGAATCACTTGGGTCAGGCACCCCTGCCCACCTGATGGGCCATATGGGGTCACACTGCCACCCTGAGCCAATCCCTGTATGAATTATAACAGTGCATCAATTGGAGTCTCTAATCTGTCATGCTGGGGAGTTCTGTCACTGAGAGATCTCCCCATTTTGCTTCTTATGGGGGATTAAGGTTCATAAAGCAATTGGTGCAACAAGCTGGGCAATGAACAGGAACTTGCAAAAATGGCTGATCTGGTTATACATGTGAATGGCACAGAAGAAATGAGTGGGAGGAGCTAAACACCACCAGACACGCCCCTAAAAGAAGCTGACCAAGTGACCTGTCAACAAAGTGTCAAACTCTGCAACATCACAGGTATGTTGTGTAAAAATCTACACAATGTTGTTATTACTGTTGCCAGTTGTCTGTGTGATATCACAGCGTGGGTTATCAAGGGCTGATAGCGCCTAATCATAGCATGATCACGCGTGTGACAGTGCATAGCATTAATACCCCACAGAGGGCAGTATACATTGTGCAGAGACAATCCTTGTGAGTTTGCATAGCGGGGGAATCTCCCAATGTGTGTGCCTTGTGTATAGTACAAATAGTGAGATACAATGCTCATCACCCCTTTTAGTGAATAGACCCCTATGTTTCAGTTTAGTCTGTGAACATGCTGACATGTTTGTTTGGGCTGTCACTTTATTATCTGTTATGTTTTTGGATCTAAATGTTGGTGAAAGTAAATAAACTATAGTGTAAGGTGAACACATGGCTGTTGTATACAGTGATGCTTATAATCTACATTAAGGCTCTAATCAGGAAAATATAGACTGGTCTGCAGTCCTGGGAGATGTCATTATTTATAGCGAATAAAACAGCAATGTACACTGTATATAGTATATTTTGGTACAAATCACGTGTCCAGAGTAATTTGAAATGCCAGGATAAAGGCAGTATTCAGCAGTATGCTTCCCTGGCTGAGTACTATGGGAGTCCTGGCTGAGTACTATGGGAGTCCTGGCTGAGTACTATGGGAGTCTTTCTATGGGAGCTTATTCCACAAGACAAAGTGTTAAAAAAAAAGTGATTATTTCCATTTATAGGTTTGATTTTCCTATATACTTGATCTTATTTGACATAGTGAAGAAGGTGTTACCAAAGATACTTATACTTCACTATAGATTTACCAGTCGGTGGATCATGTCCCACCTCTAAGTAGGGGGGAGATTGGGAATGTAGTTATTGGACTCCATGACTCCTTTCTGGAGACAAAATATGAGTGGCATTGGTCAGTGGGAACTATATATAGATGGTCCCCGCCAGCAGATGAGTATTATTATATATATCTAGATGGTCCCCTCCTGCAGATGAGTATTATTATATATATCTAGATGGTCCCCGTAAGCAGATGAGTATTATTATATATATCTAGATGGTCCCCTCCTGCAGATGAGTATTATATATATATATATATATATATCTAGAGGGTCCCCGCCAGCAGATGTGTATTATTATATATATATATATAGAGGGTCCCCGCCAGCAGATGAGTATTATTATATATATCTAGATGGTCCCCGCCAGCAGATGACTATTATTATATATATATATAGAGGGTCCCCGCCAGCAGATGAGTATTATTATATATATCTAGATGGTCCCCACCAGCAGATAAGTATTATTATATATATCTAGATGGTCCCCGCCAGCAGATGACTATTATTATATATATATATAGAGGGTCCCCGCCAGCAGATGAGTATTATTATATATATCTAGATGGTCCCCACCAGCAGATAAGTATTATTATATATATCTAGATGGTCCCCGCCAGCAGATGAGTATTATTATATATATCTAGATGGTCCCCTACAGCAGATGAGTATTAATATATATATATAGATGGTCCCCGCCAGCAGATGAGTATTATTATATATATCTAGATGGTCCCCGCCAGCAGATGAGTATTATTATATATATCTAGATGGTCCCCTACAGCAGATGAGTATTATTATATATATCTAGATGGTCCCCTACAGCAGATGAGTATTATTATATATATATATATAGAGGGTCCCCGCCAGCAGATGAGTATTATTATATATATCTAGATGGTCCCCGCCAGCAGATGACTATTATTATATATATCTAGAGGGTCCCCGCCAGCAGATGACTATTATTATATATATCTAGATGGTCCCCGCCAGCAGATGAGTATTATTATATATATATCTAGATGGTCCCCGACAGCAGATGAGTATTATTATATATATATATAGATGGTCCCCGCCAGCAGATGAGTATTATTATATATATCTAGATGGTCCCCTCCTGCAGATGAGTATTATTATATATATCTAGATGGTCCCCTCCTGCAGATGAGTATTATTATATATATCTAGATGGTCCCGCCAGCAGATGAGTATTATTTATATATATCTAGAGGGTCCCCGCCAGCAGATTAGTATTATTATTTATATCTAGAGGGTCCCCGCCAGCAGATGACTATTATTATATATATCTAGATGGTCCCCGCCAGCAGATGACTATTATTCTATATATCTAGATGGTCCCAGCCAGCAGATAAGTATTATTATATATATCTAGAGGGTCCCCGCCAGCAGATGACTATTATTATATATATCTAGATGGTCCCCGCCAGCAGATGACTATTATTCTATATATCTAGATGGTCCCAGCCAGCAGATAAGTATTATTATATATATCTAGAGGGTCCCCGCCAGCAGATGACTATTATTATATATATCTAGATGGTCCCAGCCAGCAGATGACTATTATTATATATATCTAGATGGTCCCAGCCAGCAGATGACTATTATTATATATATCTAGAGGGTCCCAGCCAGCAGATAAGTATTATTATATATATCTAGAGGGTCCCCGCCAGCAGATGACTATTATTATATATATCTAGATGGTCCCAGCCAGCAGATGACTATTATTATATATATCTAGATGGTCCCAGCCAGCAGATGACTATTATTATATATATCTAGATGGTCCCCGCCAGCAGATGACTATTATTATATATATCTAGATGGTCCCCGCCAGCAGATGACTATTATTATATATATCTAGATGGTCCCCGCCAGCAGATGACTATTATTATATATATCTAGATGGTCCCCGCCAGCCGATGACTATTATTATATATATCTAGATGGTCCCCGCCAGCAGATGACTATTATATATATCTAGATGGTCCCCGCCAGCAGATGACTATTATTATATATATCTAGATGGTCCCAGCCAGAAGATACTATTATTATATATATCTAGATGGTCCCCGCCAGCAGATGACTATTATTATATATATCTAGATGGTTCCCGCCAGCAAATGAGTATTTTATATATATATAGATGGTCCCCACCAGCAGATGAATATTATTGAATCATTTTGGCTGTCAGTGTTCTTGTGATAACTGATCATGTTACATGGTTGGCTGTATATCACTTTAACTGTAATACTGCCTGTGTTATATAGTTGCATGGTTATATTAGCAATTACAGTCCCTCATTTTTCAGAAATTAAAAAAGTGAACCCAGTGCTGCAATCACAACTCTAGCAGCACTTAGGCAGTGTGTCCCTAAACCACACAAAAACAGACAATATATACAAATAAAGAACAATAAGTGCGCTTGGAGAAATCTGTGATAAAAAATATATGTGATAAACACAATAAATATATATATATAACACTTTATAGGTGACAATGTGAAATAATATCCTGAGGAATCAGGAGGAAGCTTTGATCCCCCTCAAGGGGATGCACTCACAGGATGGCTGGATAATAGTTGCACTTCAAGGGTAAGGTGTCGTTTTGTAGAATCCTGCTGTGGCTAATCTGCTTAGATTTTAGCTCAGGAACAGAAACAACAGATATCCAATTAGTGTGTAACATATACAGACTTTTAATAAAAAGAAGTATCTGCTTACATGGAAGTTTTCTCTGTCAAACGTAGTGGGCGCCACACAGCTGCAGGAGAGTATCAAAAAATAAAAGACGTGGAATAAAAATATACACAATATATGTACATAAAGGTAGAAGCCCACGAAGGGTGAAACGCGTAGCGGATTGGACTCACCCTGCTGTTCTTTTTCTCCCGAGGAAAAGATCCTTTTTTTGCAGCTTGGTTGAATGTTTTAGCTAGGTGGTCAGACAGACTAGTTATCATAGTTTTATAAAACCCGTTGGTGTACCCATCTGGGCCCGGAGATTTGTTCTTAGCTAGCTTTTCTATATTCTTTACTATTTCTTCTTTTTTTATTTCCTGAGTTATTAATTCAATTTGTGTTGAAATGGTAGGGATGTTGCATTTGGCAATATATTCCTTTATTTCTTCTAATTTATTCTCTGTGGGTAGGTTATATAATTTCTTGAAAAAATCACTAAAGACTTTCCCTATTTCTTTAGGGGCCCTGTAAGTCTCATTACCACAGACTAATTTATCTATTCTTTTTTCTGCTCACTGTTTTTTCAGTTTGTTCGACATCATTTTGTCTGCTTTGTTTTTCTTAGAGTAAAATTTGACTTTAAGGGTTTCCATATTTTTGTTTATTTTCTCTAGGGTTTTGGTCTTAATTAGTTCTCTGATCCTTTGGGTTTCGTTTAGATTTTCTATTGTGGGATAAGTTTTTGCTTCTTTTGTTGCGTTATAATATTCTATATTGAGCCTAGATAGAGGTAGGCCAGCTTTCTTTTTTGCGATGCTTCTCACTTTTATGCAGTGCCCTCGCATTACTGCTTTGTAGGTGCACCATATTGTTACTGGGTCCATATCTTCCACTGTATTTTCTTTGAAAAAGCAAGTAGACATATTTAATAAGTAATCTCTGTTTTCTTTGTTTTGTAAAAGGGAATCTTCTAACCGCCATGTGGATCTAATGGGACTATTTTGTTTTTCTATTGCTATTCTATAAACCGAAATAGAGTCCCCATTCAATTGACCTATTCTTACAAATGGGGACTTAATTTCTGTTTATAGAATAGCAATAGCATTACATGTATTCCATAAACCGAAAGTCTATAAACCGAATGTCTTTCGGTTTAAAGACTTTCGGTTCATAGCCGAACCTCAAACTCCAACACGGACATACAGTGAAATGTCCGGGTTCAGGTTTGTGGCACGGACACCGTAATGTCCGGTACGAACACGAACAGTGCGGTTCATGTTCGCTCAACACTAGTCCTGAAATTCCTGATGGCGGCCCTGAGCCCCACCTGTCTGATGCAGGCACATCGTGCAGTGAGGCACCACCAGTGAGATATAGCCAGTGCTCAAAGTGAATGCTGGCTACATTTTACTAAATCACGCTGTGGCCGAACTTCCGGGTCCACAAATGACGTAATTTTTTTTGTAGGGAACCACAATCTTTGCAACTGTGTCCCTGGCTACTGACCACCTGGTAATAGTGACAAAAACATGTCGCTGACAAGATTCTGTTTAGGAAAATAATTATGCACCACTAGTAATGTCTTACACTGTATATTCTGTGATTTTATGGACAATGTGGATGTATTTTTGGTTACAAACATCCAGCTAATAAGAGTGGATCAGGAAGGTCCTCCTTGACAGAGTTAAAAGCAATAATTGGTTCTGATCTAAACAATTTCTGAAGATAAATCTCATTATTTTTAGTTCAGAGTAAATCATTGCTCTAGTCTCTGTTGGCACTCTTATTTCACATTCTCTCCATCTCTACAGAGTGCTGACAAGTAGCTTTGAGGATTTTCAGTGTGTTATTGTATCTTGGTATTTATTTATTTAGCTTACATGTAACGTGCTTCAGTTGTTGGTTCTTGGGAGAAGCGTCACTCATGGTTTTGTGCCAACAAAGAAAAAAAAAATACATTTATCTCAACTTGCGGCAGCATTTGCCTGGCAGGACCTGCGTCCATCTATTTCAATAGAGCTGGACATTATGTGTGTAAAAGGACAATCAAGTGTGTACATTTCAATATTTAAATATGTTATGGTTTGCTGCCCATTAAAGGACAACTGTAGGCAAATGATTAAGTTCTGTGTAATTAAAAGAGTGTATACATTTCAAATAGAAAGGCTTTAATGAAAGAATATGTATAAAGTACCTTATTGACCCCTGTTTGCTTGTATAACCCTATCAGGGGGCACACATGTTGTTTTGGGTTAGGTCTGACCCATGATGTTCACCCCCTGATAGAGCTATAGAAGCAGAGAGGTCCTCATTAAGGGGTTTAATTTGTATTCTACACTTGCCTTCCCTTGATGCAATCTTTCAGTAAAACAGAACTTCATTTCTCCCCAACAGTTGTCCTGTAAATACCTAGAGTTTATTCAAAATCTAGAACTGATTTGGCTCCCAAATCTTCAAGACCAGAAGTTAATGTACCCGTACAGCCATTATAGATGCAATCAAGAGACCTACATGAATGATCTTTATCGCACTGTGTGAGAGATGCTGAATACTTTAGATCATTAAGTGTAGATAAATAGCATTGATACAATTCACACAATATAACCACGGCAATACACAAAGTACTTGATACACATATTAGAGTAATGATACATTCATCCATGTAGCTTTTATTATATCATTTCACAAATGTTGCATTATTCATACTGTGCCCATGTTTCTCATAATATCTCAACTCCAGTATGAATATCTCTTAATCTCTCTAGATAATCAGCCGTGATCCCTCTTACTTTATTCCACAATGAGCACAATCACACATGGAAGCATCAAAAGACAAGAACAATATTACATCAACATTACATTAACAAGAACAGACTGATAAATGATGTAGAGAGCCCTGCCCGCAGCGAGTGAGGGATGTGAGACACATAAGATGAGTGAAGAGGTCAGAGGGAAGGTGGTGGCTGGAGCTAGGTGGGTTTGGCCAGAGATTAGTTAATGGGTGTTCTAGCTGGATGAGTTATAAGCTTCCTGTAAAATTCCTAACCAAGTTTACAGTGAAACCCCTTTATCTGCGGGTTTCACGCAACCAAGGGTGACCGTGGCCTGGAAGTACCTCACCCAAGACGTTAGTCATGCCTATGTTCAGCGTATCCATGCTGGGTATGAAAGTTTAACTCATTTACTCTCTAATAATGCTTTTGATACTATGCATCGATTTAGACATCCGCTGCGGTGGTTGGAACCTATCCATGGATATGGGGGTTTCCCTGTACATTATAGAAATAAATCAACTATTCATTCCTCATCCTTCCCTAAACCAGGGAAATCCAGATCTTATTCATACCCTTTGAGAAGAATATGTCAAGTCTATAGATCTGAATCTAAGCCGGGATA
This sequence comes from Pelodytes ibericus, assembly GCA_036172795.1. NCBI lineage: Eukaryota > Metazoa > Chordata > Amphibia > Anura > Pelodytidae > Pelodytes > Pelodytes ibericus. The sequence goes on along the minus strand of CM069868.1, from coordinate 44,201,462 downwards.
CTGAATGTCCCATGAGAGTAAAATGTTTTGTTACAGAGAATTCCTTGTATGTGAGTAGAGGGGATTTTCCTCATCCTGAAATATCCCACCCACCTCCCCTTCCCTCCCGTCGCCTAAATAAATACATGAGACAGAGGTGGAGTTAAAATAGGCCACAGCTTTATTAAACAGATTCCCACTGTATTAGCCACGAAAATACTAGACATGTGCATTATACTAGAAAATAGCATTTTCGTCCATTCGTCCGAAAAACGAATAACGAAAATGTTATGCTAACGAAAGCCGAATGAACGAATGGTTAATAAACGAAAATCATTCTTCATTCGTCCATTCATAGTACTATTGGCATTCTATAAGCTGAAATAGAGTCGGTTTATAGAATACAATAGCATAGTACACTTCATTCCATAAACCGACATAATGAACAACTTTCGGTTTATGGAATGCATGTAAGTCTGTTGGCATTCTATAAACCGACTCTATTCTATTAACCGAACATATATATATATGAGTGCATGCCAGAGTGTAAATATGTATAAGACTGCATAGAAAAGTGTAAATATGTATTTGAGTGCGTGGCAGAGTGTATGTATATGAGTGCGTGGCAGAGTGTAAGTATATATGAGTGAATGGCAGAGTGTAAGTATGTATATGAGTGCATGGCAAAGTGTTAGTAAATATATGAGTGCATGGCAGAGTGTAAGTATATATATATGAGTGCATGGCAGAGTGTAAGTATGTATATGAGTGCGTGGTAGAGTGTTAGTATATATATGAGTAAATGGCAGAGTGTAAATATATATATGAATGCGTGGCACAGTGTAAGTATGTATATGACTGCATAGAAAAGTGTAAGTATGTATCTGACTGTGCAGAAGAGTGTAAGTATGTATTTGAGTGCATGGCATAGTGTAAGTATGTATTTGAGTGCATGGCAGAGTGTAAGTATATATATGAGTGCGTGGCAGAGTGTAAGTGTGTATATGAGTGCATGGCAGAGTGTAAGTATATATATATGAGTGCGTGGCAGAGTGTAAGTATATATATATGAATGCGTGGCACAGTGTAAGTATGTATATGACTGCATAGAAAAGTGTAAGTATGTATCTGACTGTGCAGAAGAGTGTAAGTATGTATTTGAGTGCATGGCAGAGTGTAAGTATATATATATATGAGTGCATGGCAGAGTGTAAATATATATATGAGTGCGTGGCAGAGTAAGTATATATATGAGTGCGTCTCAGAGTGTAAGTATATATATATGAGTGCATGGCAGAGTATAAGTATGTATATGAGTGTGTGGATGAGTGTAAGTATGTATATGGGTGCAGTGGCGTAGCGTGGGTTGTCAGCACCCGGGGCAAGGCAAGTAATTTGCGCCCCCTAACCTGTGGATTTTAGCACTCGAGTCTCTTCTACTAGATTAGTTAAAGAAACCCTTACCCCCCAAGCACATGTATTGTTTGTTATGAAAATACTTATGTAATTAAAGTAAAATGCATCTAAATACAAGTTTATTTTCCAACACTTTATTGAGTGCGAACATGCATTACACACATTCTCCACATTTTCAGCAGGTCTATGAATACAAATATACACATGTAGTAACCTAGCATGGGCCATGCTATTATATGTCGTCTCACAACCATCGTAAACGACAAACAATATCAAGAACAAAAACTAAACATCAAAATGGAACCATACCCTGGAGATGATCCAAGACTGGGCTAGATGGAGCCAACTTCCTCAATCCTGTACCTCTAATGTTACCCCCCCCCCCCCCACACACACACACATATGCCATAATTGTTGTGCCATTCAGATGCCAGTAATATTGTAACTTTCGGATGCCAGTAATATTGTGCCAGTCAGAGCCCAGTAATATTGTGCCAGTCAGAGCCTAGTAATATTGTGCCAGTCAGATGCCTGCAATATTGTGCCAGTCAGATGCCTGCAATATTGTGCCAGTCAGAGCCCAGTAATAATGTGCCAGTCAGATACCAGTAATATTGTGCCAGTCAGATACCAATAATATTGTGCCAGTCAGATACCAGGAATATTGTGCCTGTCAGAGCCCAGGAATATTGTGCCTGTCAGAGCCCAGGAATATGGTGCCTGTCAGAGCCCAGGAATATGGTGCCTGTCAGATGCCTGTAATATTATGCCAGTCAGATGCCTGTAATAGTGTGCAGTCAGAGGCCAGGAATATTGTGCCAGTCAGATGCCTGTAATATTGTGCCAGTCAGATGCCTGTAATATTATGCCAGTCAGATGCCTGTAATATTATGCCAGTCAGATGCTTGTAATAGTGTGCCAGTCAGAGGCCAGGAATATTGTGCCAGTCAGAGGCCTGTAATATTGTGCCAGTCAGATGCCTGTAATATTATGCCAGTCAGATGCCTGTAATATTGTGCCAGTCAGAGCCCAGTAATATAGTGCCAGCCAGATGCCTGTAATATTATGCCAGCCAGATGCCCAGTATTATTGTGCCAGCCAGATGCCCAGTAATATAGTGCCAGTCAGATGCCCAGTAATATAGTGCCAATCAGATGCCAAGTAATATAGTGCCAATCAGATACCCAGTAATATAGTGCCAATCAGATGCCCAGTAATATAGTACCAATCAGATGCCAAGTAATATAGTGCCAATCAGATGCCCAGTAATATTGTGCCAATCAGATACCCAGTAATATAGTGCCATTCAGATACCCAGTAATATAGTGCCAATCAGATACCCAGTAATATTGTGCCAATCAGATACCCAGTAATATAGTGCCAATCAGATACCCAGTAATATTGTGCCAATCAGATACCCAGTAATATAGTGCCAGTCAGATACCCAGTAATATTGTGCCAATCAGATGCCCAGTAATATAGTGCCATTCAGATACCCAGTTATATTGTGCCAATCAGATACCCAGTAATATAGTGCCAGTCAGATACCCAGTAATATTGTGCCAATCAGATGCCCAGTAATATTGTGCCAATCAGATACCCAGTAATATAGTGCCAGTCAGATACCCAGTAATATAGTGCCAGTCAGATACCCAGTAATATTGTGCCAATCAGATACCCAGTAATATAGTGCCATTCAGATACCCAGTAATATAGTGCCAATCAGATACCCAGTAATATTGTGCCAATCAGATACCCAGTAATATAGTGCCAATCAGATACCCAGTAATATAGTGCCAGTCAGATACCCAGTAATATTGTGCCAATCAGATGCCCAGTAATATTGTGCCAATCAGATACCCAGTAATATAGTGCCAATCAGATACCCAGTAATATTGTGCCAATCAGATACCCAGTAATATAGTGCCAATCAGATACCCAGTAATATAGTGCCAATCAGATACCCAGTAATATTGTGCCAGTCAGATACCCAGTAATATAGTGCCAATCAGATTCCCAGTAATATAGTGCCAATCAGATACCCAGTAATATAGTGCCAATCAGATACCCAGTAATATTGTGCCAATCAGATACCCAGTAATATAGTGCCAATCAGATGCCCAGTAATATAGTGCCAATTAGATACCCAGTAATATTGTGCCAATCAGATACCCAGTAATATAGTGCCAATCAGATACCCAGTAATATAGTGCCAATCAGATGCCCAGTAATATAGTGCCAATCAGATACCCAGTAATATTGTGCCAATCAGATGCCCAGTAATATAGTGCCAATCAGATACCCAGTAATATTGTGCCAATCAGATACCCAGTAATATAGTGCCAATCAGATGCCCAGTAATATAGTGCCAATCAGATACCCAGTAATATTGTGCCAATCAGATGCCCAGTAATATAGTGCCAGTCAGATACCAGGAATATTGTGCCAGCCAGCCCCCCCCCCCCCCCGTACTTACATGAAGCGGCTCCGTGTCCCCCGCCGGATGTCTCCTCCGTGCAGTCTTCCCTCTTGCACGGAGGAGGGAAGCAGACACCGGATGTGACGCGACGTCACATCCGGCGTCAGTTTTGTTTTTTGTTTTTTCCGGCCGTCGCATCCATCGGATGCGGCTTGCCGGAAAAAAGCGTTCACAAGCGCAATGCGCTGTGAACGCGGCAGCAGGGGCTGGGGGCCCACGGGACAGCTGCCTTGGGGCCCCCCAGGAGTAAATGGGCCCAGGGCAGCTGCCCCGTTTGCCCCGCGTTAAAGACGGCCCTGGCGGCCACGCGGCCGCATAGGGCTAGTGCGCCCCCCCAGATATTGCGCCCGGTGCGGCCGGCCCCCCCTGCACCCCCCACGCTACGCCACTGTATGGGTGCGTGGCAGGGTTTAAGTATGTATTTGAGTAAATGGCAGAGTGTAAATATATATATGAGTGCGTGGCAGAGTGTAAGTATGTATATGAGTGCATGGCTGAGTGTAAGTATGTATGTGACTGTATAGAAGAGTGTAAGTATGTATATGAGTGTGTGGCAGGGTTTAAGTATGTATTTGAGTGCATGGCAGAATAAAAGTATATATATGAGTGCATGGCAGAATAAAAGAATATATATGAGTGCATGGCAGAATAAAAGTATATATATGAGTGCATGGCAGAGTGTAAGTATATATATATATATGAGTGCATGGCAGAGTGTAAGTATATATGCGTGCGTGGCAGAGTGTAAGTATGTATATGACTTCATAGAAAAGTGTAAGTATATATCTGACTGTGTAGAAAAGTGTAAGTATATATCTGACTGTGTAGAAGAGTGTAAGTATATATATGAGTGCCTGGCAGAGTGGAAGTATGTTTATGAATGCGTGGCAGAGTGTAAGTATGTATATGAGTGCGTGGTAGAGTGTTAGTATATATATGATTGAATGGCAGAGTGTAAGTATGTATATGAGTGCATGGCAGAGTGTAAGTATATATATATATATATGAGTGCATTGTAGAGTGCAAGTATATACATATGGGTGCATGGCAGAGTGTAAGTATATATATGAGTGCATGGCAGAGTGTAAGTATGTATATGAGTGCGAGGTAGAGTGTTAGTATATATATGAGTAAATGGCAGAGTGTAAATATATATATATGAATGCGTGGCACAGTGTAAGTATGTATGTGACTGCATAGAAAAGTGTAAGTATGTATCTGACTGTGTAGAATAGTGTAAGTATGTATATGAGTACATGGCAGAGTGTAAGGATGTATATGAGTGCATGGCAGAGTGTAAGTATGTATATGAGTGCGTGGCAGAGTATAAGTATGTATATGAGTGCGTGGCAGAGTGTAAGTTATATATGAGTGCGTGTAAGAGTGTTATTATGTATGTAACTGCATAGAAAAGTGTAAGTATGTATCTGACTGTGTAGAAGAGTGTAAGTATGTTTTTTAATGCGTGGCAGAGTGTAAATATGTATATGAATGCGTGGCAGAGAGTAAGTATGTATATGAGTGCGTGGCAGAGTGTAAATATGTATATGAGTGCATGGCAGAGTGTAAGTATATACATATGAGTGTGTGGCAGAGTGTAAGTATGTTTATCAGTGCGTGTCAGAGTGTAAGTATGTATATGACTGCATAGAAAATTGTAAGTATGTATCTGACTGTGTAGAAGAGTGTAAGTATGTATATGAGTGCCTGGCAGAGTGTAAGTATGTTTATGAATGCGTGACAGAGTGTAAGAATGTATGTGAATGTGTGGTAGAGTGGTAGTATATATATGAGTGAATGTCAGAGTGTAAGTATACAGTATATATATATATATATATATATATATATATATATATATATATAGTGCATGGCAGAGTGTAAGTATGTATATGTGTGCGTGGCAGAGTGTAAGTATGTATATGAGTCGTTGGCAGAGGGTAAAAGTAAATATAAATATGTGGCAAATTATAATTATGCAAATGAGTAAGTGGCATAGGATAAGTATGTGAATGAGTGTTTGTATGTATGTATTTTAGTGACACAAATACTGCTTATACTGTGACTGTATCATCTAAACGGCGCTTATACTGTTGATATTGTAACCCTACACACGGCTTATACTGTGACCATGTCTCCTAAACACGGCTTATACTGTAACCATGTCTTCTAAACACGGCTTATGCTGTGACCATGTCTCCTAAACACTGCGTATACTGTGACCATGTCTCCTAAACACTGCGTATACTGTGACCATGTCTCCTAAACACTGCGTATACTGTGACCATGTCTCCTAAACACTGCATATACTGTGACCATGTCTCCTAAACACTGCATATACTGTGACCATGTCTCCTAAACACTGCATATACTGTGACCATGTCTCCTAAACACGGCTTATACTGTGACCATGTCTCCTAAACACTGCATATACTGTGACCATGTCTCCTAAACACGGCTTATACTGTGACCATGTCTCCTAAACACGGCTTATACTGTGACCATGTCTCCTAAACACTACATATACTGTGACCATGTCTCCTAAACACTGCATATACTGTGACCATGTCTCCTAAACACTGTGTATACTGTGACCATGTCTCCTAAACACGGCTTATACTGTGACCATGTCTCCTAAACACTGCATATACTGTGACCATGTCTCCTAAACACTGAATATACTGTGACCATGTCTCCTAAACACTGCATATGCTGTGACCATGTCTCCTAAACACGGCATATACTGTGACCATGTCTCCTAAACACTACATATACTGTGACCATGTCTCCTAAACACGGCTTATACTGTGACCATGTATCCTAAACACTGCATATACTGTGACCATGTCTCCTAAACAGTACATATTCTGTGACCATGTCTCCTAAACACGGCTTATACTGTGACCATGTCTCCTAAACACGGCTTATACTGTGACCATGTCTCCTAAACACAGCTTATCCTGTGACCATGTCTCCTAAACACAGCTTATCCTGTGACCATGTCTCCTAAACACGGCTTATCCTGTGACCATGTCTCCTAAACACTGCATATACTGTGACCCTGTCACCTAAACACTGCCTATACTGTGACAGTGTAACATAAACACTACATATACTGTGACCCTGTCACCTAAGCACTGTGTATACTGTGACAGTGTAACAGAAACACTACACATACTGTGACAGTGTCACCTAAACACTATGTATTATGTAGCAGTGTCACCTAAACAATATGTATAATGTAGCAGTGTCACCTAAACACTGCATACACTGTGTAAGAGTTATATATACATTATACATACTATGGTGGTGTTGTCTAAACACTATGCATACTGTGGCAGTGTCACCTAAACACAGTGCATACAGTGGCAGTGTTACATACACACTACACATACTGTGGCAGTGTCACCTAACCACTGCGTATACTGTGGCAGTGTCACCTAAACACTGCTTATTCTAGTAGTGACCCTTTCACCTAAACACTGCTTATACTGTGCCTTTGTGACCTAAGCGCTAGTTATACCATGACTGTTGCCTAAACACTGCTTATTCTGTTACTGTATCACCCAAATATTGCTTATAGTGTGACTCAGTCACATTTTAAGCAGTAATTAAGTGATAATCACCTAAACATCGCATATACTGGAACCTTTCACCTAAGAACTGCTTCAACTGTGACTCTTTCACTCAAACACTGTTTATACTGTGTCAGCATCACCTAAACACGGCATATACTGTGACTCTGTAACCTAAACACGGCATATACTGTGATTCTGTAACCTAAACACTACATATACTGTGACTCTGTAACCTCAACACTACTTTTACTGTGACTCTGTAACCTAAACACTGCTTTTTGTGACTCTGTAACCTAAACACTGCTTTTTGTGACTCTCTAACCTAAACACTGACTCTGTAACCTAAACACTACTTTTACTGTGACTCTGTAACCTAAACACTACTTTTACTGTGACTCTGTAACCTAAACACTACTTTTACTGTGACTCTGTAACCTAAACACTGCTTATAATGTGACTCTGTAACCTAAACACTGCTTTTACTGTGACTCTGTAACCTAAACACTGCTTTTACTGTGACTCTGTAACCTAAACACTACTTTTACTGTGACTCTGTAACCTAAACACTACTTTTACTGTGACTCTGTAACCTAAACACTACTTTTACTGTGACTCTGTAACCTCAACACTGATTATACTGTGACTCTGTAACCTAAACACTACTTTTACTGTGACTCTGTAACCTAAACACTGACTCTGTAACCTAAACACTACTTTTACTGTGACTCTGTAACCTAAACACTACTTTTACTGTGACTCTGTAACCTAAACACTACTTTTACTGTGACTCTGTAACCTCAACACTGATTATACTGTGACTCTGTAACCTAAACACTACTTTTACTGTGACTCTGTAACCTAAACACTACTTTTACTGTGACTCTGTAACCTCAACACTGATTATACTGTGACTCTGTAACCTAAACACTACTTTTACTGTGACTCTGTAACCTAAACACTGCTTATACTGTGACTCTGTAACCTAAACACTACTTTTACTGTGACTCTGTAATCTAAACACTGCTTATACTGTGACTCTGTAACCTAAACACTACTTTTACTGTGACTCTGTAACCTAAACACTACTTTTACTTTGACTCTGTAACCTAAACACTGCTTTTACTGTGACTCTGTAACCTAAACACTACTTTTACTATGACTATGTAACCTTATCACTGCTTATATTCTGCCTCTGTAACCTAAACACTACTTTTACTTTGACTCTGTAACCTAAACACTGCTTTTACTGTGACTCTGTAACCTCAACACTGCTTATAATGTGACTCTGTAACCTAAACACTACTTTTACTGTGACTCTGTAACCTAAACACTGCTTTTACTGTGACTCTGTAACCTAAACACTACTTTTACTGTGACTCTGTAACCTCAACACTGCTTTTACTGTGACTCTGTAACCTAAACACTACTTTTACTGTGACTCTGTAACCTAAACACTGCTTATACTGTGACTCTGTAACCTAAACTGCTTATATTCTGCCTCTGTAACCTAAACACTGATTTTACTATGACTCTGTAACCTAAACACTGCTTTTACTGTGACTCTGTAACCTAAACACTACTTTTACTGTGACTCTGTAACCTAAACACTGCTTATAATGTGACTTTGTAACCTAAACACTACTTTTACTGTGACTCTGTAACCTAAACACTGCTTATAATGTGACTTTGTAACCTAAACACTACTTTTACTGTGACTCTGTAACCTAAACACTGCTTATACTGTGACTCTGTAACCTAAACACTGCTTATACTGTGACTCTGTAACCTAAACACTGCTTTTACTATGACTCTGTAACCTAAACACTGCTTTTACTGTGACTCTGTAACCTAAACACTGCTTTTACTATGACTCTGTAACCTTAACCCTGCTTATACTGTGTCTCTGTAACCTCAACACTGATTATACTGTGACTCTGTAACCTAAACACTGCTTTTACTGTGACTCTGTAACCTAAACACTACTTTTACTGTGTCTCTGTAACCTAAACACTACTTTTACTGTGACTCTGTAACCTAAACACTACTTTTACTGTGACTCTGTAACCTAAACACTGCTTTTACTGTGACTCTGTAACCTCAACACTGATTATACTATGACTCTGTAACCTAAACACTGCTTATACTGTGTCTCTGTAACCTCAACACTGATTATACTGTGACTCTGTAACCTAAACACTGCTTTTACTGTGACTCTGTAACCTCAACACTGATTATACTGTGACTCTGTAACCTAAACACTGCTTATACTGTGACTCTGTAACCTCAACACTGATTATACTATGACTCTGTAACCTAAACACTGCTTATACTGTGTCTCTGTAACCTCAACACTGATTATACTGTGACTCTGTAACCTAAACACTGCTTTTACTGTGACTCTGTAACCTCAACACTGATTATACTATGACTCTGTAACCTAAACACTGCTTATACTGTGTCTCTGTAACCTCAACACTGATTATACTGTGACTCTGTAACCTAAACACTGCTTTTACTGTGACTCTGTAACCTCAACACTGATTATACTATGACTCTGTAACCTAAACACTGCTTATACTGTGTCTCTGTAACCTCAACACTGCTTTTACTGTGACTCTGTAACCTAAACACTACTTTTACTGTGACTCTGTAACCTAAACACTGCTTTTACTGTGACTCTGTAACCTAAACACTGCTTATACTGTGACTCTGTAACCTAAACACTGCTTTTACTATGACTCTGTAACCTAAACACTACTTTTACTGTGACTCTGTAACCTCAACACTGATTATACTGTGACTCTGTAACCTAAACACTGCTTATACTGTGTCTCTGTAACCTAAACACTACTTTTACTGTGACTCTGTAACCTAAACACTGCTTTTACTGTGACTCTGTAACCTAAACACTGCTTATACTGTGTCTCTGTAACCTAAACAATGCTTTTACTGTGACTCTGTAACCTAAACACTGCTTTTACTGTGACTCTGTAACCTAAACACTGCTTATACTGTGACTCTGTAACCTAAACACTACTTTTACTGTGACTCTGTAACCTCAACACTACTTTTACTGTGACTCTGTAACCTAAACACTACCTGTACTGTGACCCTGTCGCCTAAACACTATTTTACTGTGACTCTTTTGCCTAAAAACTGCGTATACTTTGTATCACCTAAACACTGCGTATACTGTGACAGTCGAATGAACAACAGTGTAAGGCGCTACTATAATTTTGATTTAATCAATAAATTAATAAATAAATAGATGCAGCTCACTACTCGGTAGAAAATTACCTCTTATTTCTACAAATAACACAAAGAAAAAAAACAAAAACGAGAGGAGCGCAAAGTAAATATATAAGTAAAATTAGTGAAGTGAGCTATAGACAATAATATCTATATATCTGACAATAGTGAAAAATAAATGATGCTAGAAAAATCCTTATATCTGGAACAAAATCTGAATAGTTGATTGAAAATCTCTCACAGTGGTATTCATTCAATATATACAAAAAAAGAGAAAACAGAAAAAAATTGTGATTAACAATTGGAATGTTAAGGATAATGGGTGTTGTACTCACACATTAAAGAGCAGAAAAATACTGCTCTATATTTGAACATGAAAGGAAGATTTTCAAGGGATAATGAAGGGCTTCAGCTGTTCACAATGTGTAAGTAGAATCAGAGTGTTTGCCTAAGCAATTGCTCATTAAGTTGATTTGTACATAGAAAAAAAGAAATAATCTCGTAGTGATTGATTTTTTTATATAAACAGGGGAACAAAGAGGCTTAATTAAAAGAGTGGTGAGTTTGAATCTCTTCAACTCACAAATAGCATATAAAAACACAAATCTGTTTGGTGTATATCACCTGGACCAGGGATACAGGGATCTGGATGCGTCCAAACGGCAGGCGAGATGGCATACAATCTACTACTACTGTGATAGTCACCTAAACACTATGTATCCTGTGGCAGTGTCACCTAAACACTGCATACACTGTGGCAGTGTTACATAAACACTAAGCATACTGTGGCAGAGTTACATATACACTACGCATACTGTGACAGTGGTACCTTAGCACTGCATATACTTTGACAGTGTCACCTACACAGTACACATAGAATGGCAGTGTCACCTAAACACTACGCATACTGTGCCGCTGTCACCTAACCACTGCTCATACTGGGACAGTCCTCTAAACATGGTTTATACTGTAACTAAAACTCACAGTATAAGCAATATCTTGGTGATATAGTTACAGTATAAGCAGTGTTTAGGTGACTGTCACTGTCGAATAAGAGTTTAGGTGATCAACTCACAGTATAAGCAGTATTTTGGTGATAATCACTTCTTCTACTGTGACAGTAACCGAAAACACTATTCATACTGTGTCAGTCATCTAAAAACTACTTTTTCTGTGACTGTATGACCTAAGCACTATTTATACTGTGATCCTGTCACCCAAACACTGCTTATATTATGACTGCCTCTTAATTACGGCTTTCACCATCGCCCTGTCACCTAAACACTGCTTATGCTGACTGTATGACCCACATCTTGCTTATGCTGTGACAGTCACCTAATAACTGCTTATATTGTGACTGTATCCCCTAAACACTGCTTATACTGTGACACCCTGTCACATAAACACCTTTTCTACTGTAACTGTCACCTTAACCCTGCTTATACTGTGACTCTTTCACCTAAATACTGCTTATACTTGAACAGTCACCCAAACACTGCATATACTGTGTCTCTGTCACCTAAACCCTAAAAGTTGTGTCCTCACCTTGCGCAGGTCACAGAAGGAATGATTCTGCAGTCTGACAAAGAAAGTCAGGCGGGAGGGATCCCACAGCCAGACAAGATTCTGTTTAGGAAAATAATTGTGCACCACTAGTAATGTCACGGGGAGCCCCCTCTCTTACACTGTATATTCTGTGACTTTATGGAAAATGTGGATACATATTTGGTTATAGACATCCGGATAATAAGAATGGATCAGGAAGGTCCTCACTGACAGAATAATGTTTATTTTTTGTTCAGAGTAAATCATTGCTCTATCCTCTGTTTGTACGATTATTTAATATTCGCTGTATTTCTACAGGTGCATTTTTGTGTTTGTTTATTGCAGTGTGCTGACAAATAACATTGAGGGATTTTCAGTGTATTATTGACATCTTATGCTGTACCTTGATCTTCCATTTTAGGCTCTTGGGAGGAGCTGGGTGATGTGTTAATCAGGGTTTTTTGCCAACAAAGAAAACAAAGTGAATTCGACCTTGCACTTACCGCCAAGCACATCCATCTATTTCAACAGTGTGTGACATCATGTGTGTAAAAGGACAACAAACAAGTATGTACATTTTATTATTGAAATTGTAACATTTAAACATGCAACCGTTTGCGTAACTTAAATATTTGGAGTTTACTTAAAATCTAGAATGGATATGACACATTTTCAAGACAAGAAGTCCCGTACTGCAGACATAGATACAATCGGTTATCTTTATCTGTGAGAGATGTTACATACCTTCGAGATCAGTATACATCAAGTGTAGGCATTTTAAATAGAAATGCTTCAATGAAAGAATACAAATAAAGTATGTTACTGAGCCCTCTTTGCTCTGTTGAGCTCTATTGAGAGGCGGATAGGTTTAGAATGCTGGGTCAGATCTTCCTTCATCTGACCCAACATGATGGACAATCAAATCCAGGATTGTAAACATGTCCTCTCTATAATACAGCTATATGGAGCACAGACAGTTCAATAAGATGATTCATTCCTACACTTCTCAATTACACTTCATTTGTCATTACATGTCCTTTACAATGTATACAATTGTAGATACAACAATAAAAACAACAACCCATGTGTCCCCAAGTCCAAAGCTGTCTTCTTTCTTCTTCATGTAAAGGATGGAGAGAGGTCTGATATGCATTGCAGAGAGATGTTACCTCTGGGAGTTTATCTGGTTTCTCTGGTTATTTTCTCATCAGTTATAAAGCAAATAGATTCATCCTATTTAATATAAAAACAGAAGATGAAATAACTTTTTGTAATAAAGTAAAGACAACATGTCAGTATGATCTTATTCCAGACACAATCCTTAATACAAGTATTATAATAATGAGAGATGTATCCATTCCATTTCCTAATGTTCCATTATTATAAGTGTACCCCTGTTTCCATAATACTCCCTAGTCCTTTATGAATCTCTTTACCTCTTTAGATGATCCCCAGACATTGGTGGGCAGAGTTATACACCCCTCTTATATTACCCCGTACTGTGCACAATCAGAAATGACAAGACCAGTTAAACAAAAGACAAGAGCAGTAAATAAACTATTCATTTGTCATCCTTCCCTAAAACCCTAAAGAGGACTGACCCATAAACATGTTACTGACTTTAGTACACTTTGCTTGTAGAAGGAACTGACTCATTAAACATACCACTGGTATTAGTACACTTTGGCTCTAGTATAGGCTGAAGCATTAAACATGTCACTGTCATTAGTACACTTTGGTTCTAGGAGGGACTGACCCTTTAAACATGTCACTGGCATTATTAAAAGTTGGTTCCAGGAGGGAATGACCCATAAACATGTCAGTGTCATTAGTACACTTTGGTTCAAGGAAGGACTGACCCATTAAACATGCCACTGGAATTAGTACACTTTGGTACTAGAAGGGACTGACCCATAAACATGTCACTTTTATTAATGGAATAGGTCGGGTAATGAGGTGAATGGCGCTAAAGAGAAAATTGCACCAGCAGCAATTTGTCCAGCAACTATCCCCCAGTGCCACAATGAAAATACATTTGACAGAGAGTGACAGTGCGCTAAAGTGCTTGTGAGTGACAAATATAATGAATAAAACTCTTATAGTTTGTGCAGAGATACAGTATAAAACATATAACACTTACACATAGTCCATATTGTTAGGACAAACTGTGTATAAAATTGAAGGCTCTTTCTCCTGGGTTGATGTTCTCACAACCTTTACTCCACAAACACTGCACTTTGTCCAACACTCATTTTTCCAAAATGTTTAAAACATTTGCAACAGATGTGAAGATGAAAGCCAATCTATATCTGGCACATAGCCTGCTGCCCAGTTATACCTCTCGTGACAATGGTGGGATTTAAGAGGCTGCAGTTTCACAAGTCACATGTCACTGTTATTAGTACACATTGGTAATTGGAGGCACTGACCCATTAAACATGATACTGGCATTAGTACACTTTGGATCTAGGAGGGACTGACCCATTAAACATGTCACTGGCATTTATACACTTTGGATCTAGGAGGGACTGACCCATTAAACATGATACTGGCATTAGTACACTTTGGTTGTAGAAGGGACTGACCCATTAACATGTCACTGACATTGGTACACTTTGGATCTAGGAGGGACTGACCCATTAACATGTCACTGTCATTAATACACTTTGGATCTAGAAGAGACTGAACTATTAACATGTCACTGGCATTAGTACACTTTGGTTGTAGAAGGGACTGACCCATTAACATGTCACTGACATTGGTACACTTTGGATCTAGGAGGGACTGACCCATTAACATGTCACTGTCATTAATACACTTTGGATCTAGAAGAGACTGAACTATTAACATGTCACTGGCATTAGTACACTTTGGATCTAGGAGGGACTGACCCATTAAACATGTCACTGGCATTAGTACACTTTGGATCTAGAAGAGACTGAACTATTAACATGTCACTGGCATTAATACACTTTGGATCTAGGAGGGACTGACCCATTAAACATGTCACTGGCATTAGTACACTTTGGATCTAGGAGGGACTGACCCATTAACATGTCACTGGCATTAGTACACTTTGGTTGTAGAAGGGACTGACCCATTAAAATGTCACTGACATTGGTACACTTTGGTCTAGGGGGGACTGACCCATTAAAAATGCCGCTGGTATCGGTACACGTTGGCTCTAGTATAGACTGAAGCATTACACATGGCAATGCCATTAGTACACATTGCTTGTAGAAGGGACTGACCCATTAAACATGTCACTGGTATTAGTACACTTTGGTTCTAGGAGAGACTGAACCATAAACATGTCAGTGTCTTTAGTACACTTTGGTTCAAGGAAGGACTGACCCATTAAACATGTCACTGTTATTAGTACACTTTAATACTAGATGGGACCGTCCCATAAACATGTCACTGTTATTAGTAGACTTTGATTGGAGAAGGGACTGACCCATTAAACCTTTCATTGTCATTAGTACACTTTGGTACTAGGATGGACAAACCCATTAAACATGCCACTGGCATTGGTAGACTTTGGTACTATGAGGGATTGACAAATTAAACATGTCACTGGCGTTATTAAAATTTGGTTATAGGAGGGACTGACCCATAAACATGTCAGTGTCGTTAGTACACTTTGGTTCTTGAAGGGACTGACCCATAAACATGTTACTGGCATTAGTACACTTTGGTTGTAGGAGGGACTGACACATTAAATATGTCATTGGAATTAGTACACTTTGGTACTAGGATGGACTGACCCATAAACATGTCACTGGCATTATTAAAATTTGGTTGTAGGAGGGACTGACCCCTAAACATGTCAGTGTCATTAGTACACTTTGGTTCAAGGAAGGACTTTCCCATTAAATATGCCACTGGAATAAGTACATTTTAGTACTAGAAGGGACCTTCCCATAAACATGTCAATGTTATAAGTACACTTTGGTTCTTGAAGGGACTGAGGATAAACATATTACTGGCATTAGTACACTTTGGTTGTAGGAGGGACTGACAAATTAAACATGTCCCTGTTATTAGTAGACTTTGGTTGTAGGAGGGACTGATAAATTAAACATGTCCCTGTTATTAGTAGACTTTGGTTGTAGGAGGGACTGACACATTACACATGTCCCTGTTATTAGTAGAGTTTGGTTGTAGGAGGGACTGGCCCATTACACATGCCACTGGCATTAGTACACTTCGGTACTAGGAGAGACTAACCCATAAGCATATCTCTGTCATTAGTAGACTTTGGTAGTAGGAGCGACTGACATATTAAACATGTCACTGGCACTGGTACACTTTGGTTCAAGACAGGGCTGACCAATTAAACATGTCACTGGAATTAGTACACTTTGGTAGTAGGAGGGACTGACACATTAAACATGTCACTTTATTTAGTACACTTTTGATCTAGTAGTGACTGACTCATAAAACATGTCACTGGCATTAGTACACTTTGGTAGTAGGAGGGATTGACACATTAACTTGCCACTAGACATGTGCATTCGTTTTCGGACGAAAATAGCTTTTTTCGTTCATTTGTCCATTCGGAGTACTATTGCATTCGATAAGACGAAATAGAGTCGGTTTATAGAATACAATAGCATTTCACTACACGAAGACAAAGTCTCCATTCATAAATTTATGAATGGAGACTCTGTCTCCGTGTAGTGAAATGCCGACAGCCTATAAACCGAACGTTCGGTTTATAGGCTGTCGGATTATGTAATACATGTAATCCTATTGCTATTCTATAAATGTATTCCATAAGCCGACAGCCTATAAACCGAACGTTCGGTTTATAGGCTGTCGGCATTTAACTATAGTAAGATAGTAAGAGACCAAGGGTACATATGAGTTTGAGGAAGAGCACAAGTGTGTATATGAGATTGTGTCAGTGTCCAAGGGTACATATGAGTATGTGGCAGAGTACAAGGGTACATATGAGTTTGTGGCAGAGTCCAAGGGTACATATGAGTTTGTGGCAGTGTCCAAGGGTACATATATGTTTGTGGCAGATTGTAATTATGCATATGAGTTTGTGGCAGTGTCCAAGGGTACATATGAGTTTGTGGCAGTGTCCAAGGGTACATATATGTTTGTGGCAGATTGTAATTATGCATATGAGTTTGTGGCAGTGTCCAAGGGTACATATGAGTTTGTAGCAGTGTCCAAGTATACATATATGTTTGTGGCAGAATGTAATTATGCATATGAGTTTGTGGCAGTGTCCAAGGGTACATATGAGTTTGTGGCAGTGTCCAAGTATACATATGTGTTTGTGGCAGATTGTAATTATGCATATGAGTTTGTGGCAGAGTCCAAGGGTACATATGAGTTTGTGGCAGAGTCCAAGGGTACATATGAGTTTGTGGCAGAGTCCAAGGGTACATATGAGTTTGTGGCAGAGTCCAAGGGTACATATGAGTTTGTGGCAGAGTACAAGGGTACATTTGAGTTTGAGGCAGAGTGTAAATGTACAAATGAGTGTGTGGCAGAGTCCAAGGGTACATATGATTATGTGGCAGAGTGTAAATGTACAAATGAGTGTGTGGCAGAGTCCAAGGGTACATATGAGTTTGTGGCAGAGTCCAAGGGTACATATGAGTTTGTGTGAGGCAGAGTGTAGATGTACAAATGAGTGTGTGGCAGAGTCCAAGGGTACATATGAGTTTGTGGCAGAGTGTAAATGTACAAATGAGTGTGTGGCTGTGTCTAAGTGTACATATGAGTTTGTGGCAGAGTGTAAATGTACAAATGAGTGTGTGGCAGAGTCCAAGTGTACATATGATTATGTGGCAGAGTGTAAATGTACAAATGAGTGTGTGGCAGAGTCCAAGGGTACATATGAGTTTGTGGCAGAGTCCAAGGGTACATATGAGTTTGTGTGTGGCAGAGTGTAGATGTACAAATGAGTGTGTGGCAGAGTCCAAGGGTACATATGAGTTTGTGGCAGAGTCCAAGGATACATATGAGTTTGTGGCAGAGTGTAAATGTACAAATGAGTGTGTGGCAGAGTCCAAGGGTACAAATGAGTTTGTGGCAGAGGCCAAGGGTACATATGAGTTTGTGGCAGAGTCCAAGGGTATATATGCGGATGTGGCAGATTGTAATTATGCATATGAGTTTGTGGCAGTGTCCAAGGGTACATTTGAGTTTGTGGCAGTGTCCAAGTATACATATATGTTTGTGGCAGATTGTAATTATGCATATGAGTTTGTGGCAGTGTCCAAGGTTACATATGAGTTTGTGGCAGAGTCCAAGGGTACATATGAGTTTGTGGCAGAGTCCAAGGGTACATTTGAGTTTGAGGCAGAGTGTAAATGTACAAATGAGTGTGTGGCAGAGTCCAAGGGTACATATGAGTATGTGGCAGAGTGTAAATGTACAAATGAGTGTGTGGCTGTGTCTAAGTGTACATATGAGTTTGTGGCAGAGTGTAAATGTACAAATGAGTGTGTGGCAGAGTCCAAGTGTACATATGATTATGTGGCAGAGTGTAAATGTACAAATGAGTGTGTGGCAGAGTCCAAGGGTACATATAAGTTTGTGTGTGGCAGAGTCCAAGGGTACATATGAGTTTGTGGCAGAGTGTAAATGTACAAATGAGTGTGTGGCAGAGTCCAAGGGTACAAATGAGTCTGTGGCAGAGGCCAAGGGTACATATGAGTTTGTGGCAGAGCCCAAGGGTATATATGCGGATGTGGCAGATTGTAATTATGCATATGAGTTTGTGGCAGTGTCCAAGGGTACATATGAGTTTGTGGCAGTGTCCAAGTATACATATATGTTTGTGGCAGATTGTAATTATGCATATGAGTTTGTGGCAGTGTCCAAGGGTACATATGAGTTTGTGGCAGTGTCCAAGTATACATATATGTTTGTGGCAGATTGTAATTATGCATATGAGTTTGTGGCAGAGTCCAAGGGTACATATGAGTATATGGCAGAGTGTAAATATACAAATGAGTGGGTGGCAGAGTCTAAGTGAATGTATGAGTTTGTGGCAGAGTGTAAATGTACAAATGAGTATGTGGCAGAGTCTAAGTGTATGTATGAGTTTGTGGCAGAGTACAAGGGTACATTTGAGTTTGAGGCAGAGTGTAAATGTACAAATGAGTGTGTGGCAGAGTCCAAGGGTACATATGATTATGTGGCAGAGTGTAAATGTACAAATGAGTGTGTGGCAGAGTCCAAGGGTACATATGAGTTTGTGGCAGAGTCCAAGGGTACATATGAGTTTGTGTGTGGCAGAGTGTAGATGTACAAATGAGTGTGTGGCAGAGTCCAAGGGTACATATGAGTTTGTGGCAGAGTGTAAATGTACAAATGAGTGTGTGGCTGTGTCTAAGTGTACATATGAGTTTGTGGCAGAGTGTAAATGTACAAATGAGTGTGTGGCTGTGTCTAAGTGTACAAATGAGTTTGTGGCAGAGTGTAAATGTACAAATGAGTGTGTGGCAGAGTCCAAGTGTACATATGATTATGTGGCAGAGTGTAAATGTACAAATGAGTATGTGGCAGAGTCTAAGTGTATGTATGAGTTTGTGGCAGAGTCCAAGGGTACATATGAGTTTGTGGCAGAGTCCAAGGGTACATTTGAGTTTGAGGCAGAGTGTAAATGTACAAATGAGTGTGTGGCAGAGTCCAATGGTACAAATAAGTATGTGGCAGAGTGTAAATGTACAAATGAGTGTGGGGCAGAGTCCAAGGGTACATATGAGTATGTGGCAGAGTGTAAATGTACAAATGAGTGTGTGGCTGTGTCTAAGTGTATGTATGAGTTTGTGGCAGAGGCCAAGGGTACATATGAGTTTGTGGCAGAGTCCAAGGGTACATATGAGTTTGTGGCAGAGTGTAGATGTACAAATGAGTGTGTGGCAGAGTCCAAGGGTACAAATGAGTTTGTGGCAGAGGCCAAGGGTACATATGAGTTTGTGGCAGAGTCCAAGGGTATATATGCGGATGTGGCAGATTGTAATTATGCATATGAGTTTGTGGCAGTGTCCAAGGGTACATTTGAGTTTGTGGCAGTGTCCAAGTATACATATATGTTTGTGGCAGATTGTAATTATGCATATGAGTTTGTGGCAGTGTCCAAGTATACATATATGTTTGTGGCAGATTGTAATTATGCATATGAGTTTGTGGCAGTGTCCAAGGTTACATATGAGTTTGTGGCAGAGTCCAAGGGTACATATGAGTTTGTGGCAGAGTCCAAGGGTACATTTGAGTTTGAGGCAGAGTGTAAATGTACAAATGAGTGTGTGGCAGAGTCCAAGGGTACATATGAGTATGTGGCAGAGTGTAAATGTACAAATGAGTGTGTGGCAGAGTCCAAGGATACATATGAGTTTGTGGCAGAGTGTAAATGTACAAATGAGTGTATGGCAGAGTCCAAGGGTACATATGAGTTTGAGGAAGAGCACAAGTGTGTATATGAGATTGTGTCAGTGTCCAAGGGTACATATGAGTATGTGGCAGAGTACAAGGGTACATATGAGTTTGTGGCAGAGTCCAAGGGTACATATGAGTTTGTGGCAGTGTCCAAGGGTACATATATGTTTGTGGCAGATTGTAATTATGCATATGAGTTTGTGGCAGTGTCCAAGGGTACATATGAGTTTGTGGCAGTGTCCAAGGGTACATATATGTTTGTGGCAGATTGTAATTATGCATATGAGTTTGTGGCAGTGTCCAAGGGTACATATGAGTTTGTAGCAGTGTCCAAGTATACATATATGTTTGTGGCAGAATGTAATTATGCATATGAGTTTGTGGCAGTGTCCAAGGGTACATATGAGTTTGTGGCAGTGTCCAAGTATACATATGTGTTTGTGGCAGATTGTAATTATGCATATGAGTTTGTGGCAGAGTCCAAGGGTACATATGAGTTTGTGGCAGAGTCCAAGGGTACATATGAGTTTGTGGCAGAGTCCAAGGGTACATATGAGTTTGTGGCAGAGTCCAAGGGTACATATGAGTTTGTGGCAGAGTACAAGGGTACATTTGAGTTTGAGGCAGAGTGTAAATGTACAAATGAGTGTGTGGCAGAGTCCAAGGGTACATATGATTATGTGGCAGAGTGTAAATGTACAAATGAGTGTGTGGCAGAGTCCAAGGGTACATATGAGTTTGTGGCAGAGTCCAAGGGTACATATGAGTTTGTGTGAGGCAGAGTGTAGATGTACAAATGAGTGTGTGGCAGAGTCCAAGGGTACATATGAGTTTGTGGCAGAGTGTAAATGTACAAATGAGTGTGTGGCTGTGTCTAAGTGTACATATGAGTTTGTGGCAGAGTGTAAATGTACAAATGAGTGTGTGGCAGAGTCCAAGTGTACATATGATTATGTGGCAGAGTGTAAATGTACAAATGAGTGTGTGGCAGAGTCCAAGGGTACATATGAGTTTGTGGCAGAGTCCAAGGGTACATATGAGTTTGTGTGTGGCAGAGTGTAGATGTACAAATGAGTGTGTGGCAGAGTCCAAGGGTACATATGAGTTTGTGGCAGAGTCCAAGGATACATATGAGTTTGTGGCAGAGTGTAAATGTACAAATGAGTGTGTGGCAGAGTCCAAGGGTACATATGAGTTTGTGGCAGAGTGTAAATGTACAAATGAGTGTGTGGCAGAGTCCAAGGGAACATATGAGTTTGTGGCAGAGTGTAAATGTACAAATGAGTGTGTGGCAGAGTCTAAGTGTATGTATGAGTTTGTGGCAAAGTTCAATGGTACATATGTGTTTGTGGCAGACTCCAAGGGTTCATATGAGTATGTGGCAGAGTTTAAATGTACAAATGAGTGTGTGGCAGAGTCCACGTGTACATATGAGTATGTGGCAGAGTGTAAATGTACAAATGAGTGTGTGGCAGAGTCCAAGGGTACATATGAGTTTGTGGCAGAGTGTAAATGTACAAATGAGTATGTGGCAGAGTCCAAGGGTACATATGAGTTTGTGGCAGAGTCCACGGGTACATATGAATTTGTGGCAGAATGCAAATGTACAAATGAGTGTGTGGCAGAGTCCAAGGGTACATATGAGTATGTGGCAGAGTGTAAATGTACAAATGAATGTGTGGCAGAGTCTAAGTGTATGTATGAGTATGTGGCAGTGTGTAAATGTACAAATGAGTGTGTGGCAGAGTCTAAGGGTACATATGATTTTGTGGCAGATTGTAAATGTACAAATGAGTGTTTGGCAGAGTCCAAGGGTACATATGAGTATGTGGCAGAGTGTAAATGTACATATGAGTGTGTGGCAGAGTCCAAGGGTACATATGAGTATGTGGCAGAGTGTAAATGTACAAATGAGTGTGTGGCAGAGTCTAAGGGTACATATGAGTTTGTGGCAGAGTGTAAATGTACAAATGAGTGTGTGGCAGAGTCCAAGTGTACATATGAGTTTGTGGCAGAGAGTAAATGTACAAATGAGTGTGTGGCAGAGTCCAAGGGTACATATGAGTTTTTGGCAGAGTCTAAGGGTACATATGTGTTTGTGGCAGACTCCAAGGGTTCATATGAGTATGTGGCAGAGTGTAAATGTACAAATGAGTGTGTGGCAGAGTCCAAGTGTACATATGAGTATGTGGCAGAGTGTAAATGTACAAATGAGTGTGTGGCAGAGTCCAAGGGTATATATGAGTTTGTGGCAGAGTGTAAATGTACAAATGAGTATGTGGCAGAGTCCAAGGGTACATATGAGTTTGTGGCAGAGTCCACGGGTACATATGAGTATGTGGCAGAGTGTAAATGTACAAATGAGTGTGTGGCAGAGTCTAAGTGTATGTATGAGTATGTGGCAGAGTGTAAATGTACAAATGAGTGTGTGGCAGAGTCCAAGTGTACATATGAGTTTGTGGCAGAGAGTAAATGTACAAATGAGTGTGTGGCAGAGTCCAAGTGTACATATGAGTTTGTGGCAGAGTGTAAATGTACAAATCAGTGTGTGGCAGAGTCCAAGGGTACATATGAGTTTGTGGCAGAGTGTAAATGTACAAATGAGTGTGTGGCAGAGTCCAAGGGTACATATGAGTTTGTGGCAGAGTGTAAATGTACAAATGAGTTTGTGGCAGAGTCCAAGAGTACATATGAGTTTTTGGCAGAGTCCAAGGGTACATATGAGTTTTTGGCAGAGTGTAAATGTACAAATGAGTGTGTGGCAGAGTGTAAATGTACAAATGAGTGTGTGGCAGAGGGTAAATGTACAAATGAGTGTGTGGCAGACTCCAAGGGTACATAAGAGTATGTGGCAGAGTGTAAATGTACAAATGAGTGTGTGGCAGAGTCCAAGGGTACATATGAGTTTTTGGCAGAGTGTAAATGTACAAATGAGTGTGTGGCAGAGTCCAAGGGTACATATGAGTTTGTGGCAGAGTGTAAATGTACAAATGAGTGTGTGGCAGACTCCAAGATACATATGAGTTTGTGGCAGAGTGTAAATGTACAAATGAGTGTGTGGCAGAGTCCAAGGGTACAAATGAGTTTGTGGCAGAGTCCAAGGGTACAAATGAGTTTGTGGCAGAGTCCAAGGGTACAAATGAGTTTGTGGCAGAGTCCAAGGGTACATATGAGTTTGTGGCAGAGTGTAAATGTACAAATGAGTGTGTGGCATAGTCCAAGTGTACATATGAGTTTGTGGCAGAGTCCAAGGGTACATAAGAGTATGTGGCAGAGTGTAAATGTACAAATGAGTGTGTGGCAGAGTCCAAGGGTACATATGAGTTTGTGGCAGAGTCCAAGGGTACATATGAGTTTGTGGCAGAGTGTAAATGTACAAATGAGTGTGTGGCAGAGTCCAAGTGTACATATGAGTTTGTGGCAGAGTGTAAATGTACAAATGAGTGTGTGGCAGAGTCCAAGGGAACATATGAGTTTGTGGCAGAGTGTAAATGTACAAATGAGTGTGTGGCAGAGTCTAAGTGTATGTATGAGTTTGTGGCAAAGTTCAATGGTACATATGTGTTTGTGGCAGACTCCAAGGGTTCATATGAGTATGTGGCAGAGTGTAAATTTACAAATGAGTGTGTGGCAGAGTCTAAGTGTATGTATGAGTTTGTGGCAGAGTCCAAGGGTACATATGAGTTTGTGGCAGAGTCCAAGGGTACATTTGAGTTTGAGGCAGAGTGTAAATGTACAAATGAGTGTGTGGCAGAGTCTAAGTGTATGTATGAGTTTGTGGCAGAGTCCAAGGGTACATATGAGTTTGTGGCAGAGTCCAAGGGTACATATGAGTTTGTGGCAGAGTCCAAGGGTACATATGAGTTTGAGGCAGAGTGTAAATGTACAAATGAGTGTGTGGCAGAGTCCAAGGGTACAAATAAGTATGTGGCAGAGTGTAAATGTACAAATGAGTGTGTGGCAGAGTCCAAGGGTACATATGAGTATGTGGCAGAGTGTAAATGTACAAATGAGTGTGTGGCTGTGTCTAAGTGTATGTATGAGTTTGCGGCAGAGGCCAAGGGTACATATGAGTTTGTGGCAGAGTCCAAGAGTATATATGCGTATGTGGCTGAGTGTAAATGTACAAATGAGTGTGTGGCAGAGTCCAAGTGTACATATGATTATGTGGCAGAGAGTAAATGTACAAATGAGTGTGTGGCAGAGTCCAAGGGTACATATGAGTTTGTGGCAGAGTCCAAGGGTACATATGAGTTTGTGTGTGGCAGAGTGTAGATGTACAAATGAGTGTGTGGCAGAGTCCAAGGGTACATATGAGTTTGTGGCAGAGTCCAAGGATACATATGAGTTTGTGGCAGAGTGTAAATGTACAAATGAGTTTGTGGCAGAGTCCAAGGGTACATATGAGTTTGTGGCAGAGTCCAACGGTACAAATAAGTATGTGGCAGAGTGTAAATGTACAAATGAGTGTGTGGCTGTGTCTAAGTGTATGTATGAGTTTTCGGCAGAGGCCAAGGGTACATATGAGTTTGTGGCAGTGTCCAAGTATACATATATGTTTGTGGCAGATTGTAATTATGCATTTGAGTTTGTGGCAGAGTCCAAGGGTACAAATGAGTATGTGGCAGAGTGTAAATGTACAAATGAGTGTGTGGCAGAGTGTAAATGTACAAATGAGTGTGTGGCAGAGTGCAAGGGTACATATGAGTTTGTGGCAGAGTGTAAATGTACAAATGAGTGTGTGGCAGAGTGCAAGGGTACATATGAGTATGTGGCAGAGTGTAAATGTACAAATGAGTGAGTGGCAGAGTCTAAGTGTATGCATGAGTATGTGGCAGTGTGTAAATGTACAAATGAGTGTGTGGCAGAGTCTAAGGGTACATATGATTTTGTGGCAGAGTGTAAATGTACAAATGAGTGTGTGGCAGAGTGTAAATGTACAAATGAGTGTGTGGCAGAGTCCAAGGGTACATATGAGTATGTGGCAGAGTGTAAATGTACAAATGAGTGTGTGGCAGAGTCCAAGGGTACAAATAAGTATGTGGCAGAGTGTAAATGTACAAATTAGTGTGTGGCAGAGTCCAAGGGTACATATGAGTATGTGGCAGAGTGTAAATGTACAAATGAGTGAGTGGCTGTGTCTAAGTGTATGTATGAGTTTGCGGCAGAGGCCAAGGGTACATATGAGTTTGTGGCAGAGTCCAAGAGTATATATGCGTATGTGGCAGAGTGTAAATGTACAAATGAGTGTGTGGCAGAGTCCAAGGGTACATATGAGTTTGTGGCTGAGTGTAAATGTACAAATGAGTGTGTGGCAGAGTCCAAGTGTACATATGATTATGTGGCAGAGAGTAAATGTACAAATGAGTGTGTGGCAGAGTCCAAGGGTACATATGAGTTTGTGGCAGAGTCCAAGGGTACATTTGAGTTTGTGGCAGAGTCCAAGGGTACATATGAGTTTGTGGCAGAGTCCAAGGGTACATTTGAGTTTGAGGCAGAGTGTAAATGTACAAATGAGTGTGTGGCAGAGTGTAAATGTACAAATGAGTGTGTGGCAGAGTCCAAGGGTACATAAGAGTATGTGGCAGAGTGTAAATGTACAAATGAGTGTGTGGCAGAGTCCAAGTGTACATATGAGTATGTGGCAGAGTGTAAATGTACAAATGAGTGAGTGGCAGAGTCCAAGTGTACATATGAGTATGTGGCAGAGTGTAAATGTACAAATGAGTGTATGGCAGAGTCCAAGGGTACATATGAGTTTGTGGCAGAGTGTAAATGTACAAATGAGTGTGTGGCAGAGTCTAAGTGTATGTATGAGTTTGTGGCAGAGTTCAATGGTACATATGTGTTTGTGGCAGAGTCCAAGGGTTCATATGAGTATGTGGCAGAGTGTAAATGTACAAATGAGTGTGTGGCAGAGTCCAAGGGTACATATGAGTTTGTGGCAGAGTCCAAGGGTACATATGAGTTTGTGGCAGAGTGTAAATGTACAAATGAGTGTGTGGCAGAGTCCAAGGGTACATATGAGTATGTGGCAGAGTGTAAATATACAAATGAGTGTGTGGCAGAGTCCAAGGGTACATATGAGTTTGTGGCAGAGTCCAAGGGTACATATGAGTTTGTGGCAGAGTGTAAATGTACAAATGAGTATGTGGCAGAGTCCAAGGGTACATATGAGTTTGTGGCAGAGTCCAAGGGTACATATGAGTTTGTGGCAGAGTGTAAATGTACAAATGAGTGTGTGGCAGAGTCCAAGGGTACATATGAGTTTGTGGCAGAGACTAAATGTACAAATGAGTGTGTGGCAGAGTCCAAGGGTACATATGAGTATGTGGCAGAGTGTAAATGTACAAATGAGTGTGTGGCAGAGTCCAAGTGTACATATGAGTTTGTGGCAGAGAGTAAATGTACAAATGAGTGTGTTAGAGTCCAAGGGTACATTTGAGTTTTAGGCAGAGTCCAAGGGTACATATGAGTTTGTGGCAGAGTGTAAATGTACAAATGAGTGAGTGGCAGAGTCCAAGTGTACATATGAGTATATGGCAGAGTGTAAATGTACAAATGAGTGAGTGGCAGAGTCTAAGTGTATGCATGAGTATGTGGCAGTGTGTAAATGTACAAATGAGTGTGTGGCAGAGTCTAAGGGTACATATGATTTTGTGGCAGAGTGTAAATGTACAAATGAGTGTGTGGCAGAGTGTAAATGTACAAATGAGTGTGTGGCAGAGTCCAAGGGTACATATGAGTATGTGGCAGAGTGTAAATGTACAAATGAGTGTATGGCAGAGTCCAAGGGTACATATGAGTTTTTGGCAGAGTCCAAGGGTACAAATGAGTGTGTGGCAGAGTGTAAATGTACAAATGAGTGTGTGGCAGAGTCCAAGTGTACATATGAGTATGTGGCAGAGTGTAAATGTACAAATGAGTGTGTGGCAGAGTCCAAGTGTACATATGAGTTTGTGGCAGAGTGTAAATGTACAAAAGAGTTTGTGGCAGAGTGTAAATGTACGAATGAGTGTGTGGCAGAGTCCAAGTGTACATATGAGTTTGTGGCAGAGTGTAAATGTACAAAAGAGTTTGTGGCAGAGTGTAAATGTACGAATGAGTGTGTGGCAGAGTCCAAGGGTACATATGAGTATGTGGCAGAGTGTAAATGTACAAATGAGTGTGTGGCTGTGTCTAAGTGTATGTATGAGTTTGCGGCAGAGGCCAAGGGTACATATGAGTTTGTGGCAGTGTCCAAGTATACATATATGTTTGTGGCAGATTGTAATTATGCATTTGAGTTTGTGGCAGAGTCCAAGGGTACAAATGAGTATGTGGCAGAGTGTAAATGTACAAATGAGTGTGTGGCAGAGTGTAAATGTACAAATGAGTGTGTGGCAGAGTGCAAGGGTACATATGAGTTTGTGGCAGAGTGTAAATGTACAAATGAGTGTGTGGCAGAGTGCAAGGGTACATATGAGTATGTGGCAGAGTGTAAATGTACAAATGAGTGAGTGGCAGAGTCTAAGTGTATGCATGAGTATGTGGCAGTGTGTAAATGTACAAATGAGTGTGTGGCAGAGTCTAAGGGTACATATGATTTTGTGGCAGAGTGTAAATGTACAAATGAGTGTGTGGCAGAGTGTAAATGTACAAATGAGTGTGTGGCAGAGTCCAAGGGTACATATGAGTATGTGGCAGAGTGTAAATGTACAAATGAGTGTGTGGCAGAGTCCAAGGGTACAAATAAGTATGTGGCAGAGTGTAAATGTACAAATTAGTGTGTGGCAGAGTCCAAGGGTACATATGAGTATGTGGCAGAGTGTAAATGTACAAATGAGTGTGTGGCTGTGTCTAAGTGTATGTATGAGTTTGCGGCAGAGGCCAAGGGTACATATGAGTTTGTGGCAGAGTCCAAGAGTATATATGCGTATGTGGCAGAGTGTAAATGTACAAATGAGTGTGTGGCAGAGTCCAAGGGTACATATGAGTTTGTGGCTGAGTGTAAATGTACAAATGAGTGTGTGGCAGAGTCCAAGTGTACATATGATTATGTGGCAGAGAGTAAATGTACAAATGAGTGTGTGGCAGAGTCCAAGGGTACATATGAGTTTGTGGCAGAGTCCAAGGGTACATTTGAGTTTGTGGCAGAGTCCAAGGGTACATATGAGTTTGTGGCAGAGTCCAAGGGTACATTTGAGTTTGAGGCAGAGTGTAAATGTACAAATGAGTGTGTGGCAGAGTCCAAGGGTACAAATAAGTATGTGGCAGAGTGTAAATGTACAAATGAGTGTGTGGCAGAGTCCAAGGGTACATATGAGTATGTGGCAGAGTGTAAATGTACAAATGAGTGTGTGGCTGTGTCTAAGTGTATGTATGAGTTTGCGGCAGAGGCCAAGGGTACATATGAGTTTGTGGCAGTGTCCAAGTATACATATATGTTTGTGGCAGATTGTAATTATGCATTTGAGTTTGTGGCAGAGTCCAAGGGTACAAATGAGTATGTGGCAGAGTGTAAATGTACAAATGAGTGTGTGGCAGAGTGTAAATGTACAAATGAGTGTGTGGCAGAGTCCAAGGGTACAAATAAGTATGTGGCAGAGTGTAAATGTACAAATGAGTGTGTGGCAGAGTGCAAGGGTACATATGAGTTTGTGGCAGAGTGTAAATGTACAAATGAGTGAGTGGCAGAGTCTAAGTGTATGCATGAGTATGTGGCAGTGTGTAAATGTACAAATGAGTGAGTGGCAGAGTCTAAGTGTATGCATGAGTATGTGGCAGTGTGTAAATGTACAAATGAGTGTGTGGCAGAGTCTAAGGGTACATATGATTTTGTGGCAGAGTGTAAATGTACAAATGAGTGTGTGGCAGAGTCCAAGGGTACATATGAGTATGTGGCAGAGTGTAAATGTACAAATGAGTGAGTGGCAGAGTCCAAGTGTACATATGAGTATGTGGCAGAGTGTAAATGTACAAATGAGTGTGTGGCAGAGTCCAAGGGTACATATGAGTTTGTGGCAGAGAGTAAATGTACAAATGAGTGTGTGGCAGAGTCCAAGGGTACATATGAGTTTGTGGCAGAGTCCAAGGGTACATATGAGTATGTGGCAGAGTGTAAATGTACAAATGAGTGTGTGGCAGGGTCTAAGTGTATGTATGAGTATGTGGCAGTGTGTAAATGTACAAATGAGTGTGTGGCAGAGTCTAAGGTTACATATGATTTTGTGGCAGAGTCCAAGGGTACATATGAGTTTGTGGCAGAGTGTAAATGTACAAATGAGTGTGTGGCAGAGTCCAAGGGAACATATGAGTTTGTGGCAGAGTGTAAATGTACAAATGAGTGTGTGGCAGAGTCTAAGTGTATGTATGAGTATGTGGCAGAGTGTAAATGTACAAATGAGTGTGTGGCAGAGTCCAAGGGTACATATGAGTTTGTGGAAGAGTCCAAGGGTACATATGAGTATGTGGCAGTGTGTAAATGTACAAATGAGTGTGTGGCAGAGTCTAAGGGTACATATGATTTTGTGGCAGAGTATAAATGTACAAATGAGTGTGTGGCAGAGTCCAAGTGTAAAAATGAGTTTGTGGCAGAGTGTAAATGTACAAATCAGTGTGTGGCAGAGTCCAAGGGTACATATGAGTATGTGACAGAGTGTAAATGTACAAATGAGTGTGTGGCAGAGTCTAAGTGTATGTATGAGTATGTGGCAGTGTGTAAATGTACAAATGAGTGTGTGGCAGAGTCTAAGGGTACATATGATTTTGTGGCAGAGTCCAAGGGTACATATGAGTTTGTGGCAGAGTGTAAATGTACAAATGAGTGGGTGGCAGAGTCCAAGGGTACATATGAGTATGTGGCAGTGTGTAAATGTACAAATGAGTGTGTGGCAGAGTCCAAGTGTACATATGAGTTTTTGGCAGAGAGTAAATGTACAAATGAGTGTGTGGCAGAGTCCAAGGGTACATATGAGTTTGTGGCAGAGTCCAAGGGTACATATGAGTTTGTGGCAGAGTGTAAATGTACAAATGAGTGTGTGGCAGAGTCCAAGAGTACAAATGAGTTTGTGGCAGAGTCCAAGGGTACATATAATTTTGTGGCAGAGTGTAAATGTACAAATGAGTGTGTGGCAGAGTCCAAGTGTCCAAATGAGTTTGTGGCAGAGTCCAAGGGTACATATGATTTTGTGGCAGAGTGTAAATGTACAAATGAGTATGTGGCAGAGTCCAAGGGTACATATGATTTTGTGGCAGAGTGTAAATGTGCAAATGAGTGTGTGGCAGAATCCAAGTGTACATATGAGTTTGTGGCAGAGAGTAAATGTACAAATGAGTGTGTGGCAGAGTCCAAGGGTACATATGAGTTTTTGGCAGAGTCCAAGGGTACATATGAGTTTGTGGCAGAGTGCAAATGTACAAATGAGTGTGTGGCAGAGTCCAAGGGTACATATGAGTATGTGGCAGAGTGTAAATGTACAAATGAGTGTGTGGCAGAGTCCAAGTGTACATATGAGTTTGTGGCAGAGTGTAAATGTACAAATGAGTGTGTGGCAGAGTCCAAGGGTACATATGAGTATGTGGCAGAGTGTAAATGTACAAATGAGTGTATGGCAGAGTCCAAGGGTACATATGAGTTTGTGGCAGAGTGTAAATGTACAAATGAGTGTGTGGCCGAGTCTAAGTGTATGTATGAGTTTGTGGCAGAGTTCAATGGTACATATGTGTTTGTGGCAGACTCCAAGGGTTCATATGAGTATGTGGCAGAGTGTAAATGTACAAATGAGTGTGTGGCAGAGTCCAGGGGTACATATGAGTTTGTGGCAGAGTCCAAGGGTACATATGAGTTTGTGGCAGAGTGTAAATGTACAAATGAGTGTGTGGCAGAGTCCAAGGGTACATATGAGTTTGTGGCAGAGTCCAAGGGTTCATATGAGTATATGGCAGAGTGTAAATGTACAAATGAGTGTGTGGCAGAGTCTAAGTGTATGTGTGAGTTTGTGGCAAAGTTCAATGGTACATATGTGTTTGTGGCAGACTCCAAGGGTTCATATGAGTATGTGGCAGAGTGTAAATGTACAAATGAGTGTGTGGCAGAGTCCAAGTGTACATATGAGTATGTGGCAGAGTGTAAATGTACAAATGAGTGTGTGGCAGAGTCCAAGGGTACATATGAGTTTGTGGCAGAGTGTAAATGTACAAATGAGTATGTGGCAGAGTCCAATGGTACATATGAGTTTGTGGCAGAGTCCAAGGGTACATATGAGTTTGTGGCAGAGTGTAAATGTACAAATGAGTGTGTGGCAGAGTCCAAGGGTACATATGAGTATGTGGCAGAGTGTAAATGTACAAATGAGTGTGTGGCAGAGTCTAAGTGTATGTATGAGTATGTGGCAGTGTGTAAATGTACAAATGAGTGTGTGGCAGAGTCTAAGGGTACATATGATTTTGTGGCAGAATGTAAATGTACAAATGAGTGTGTGGCAGAGTCCAAGGGTACATATGAGTATGTGGCAGAGTGTAAATGTACATATGAGTGTGTGGCAGAGTCTAAGTGTATGCATGAGTATGTGGCAGTGTGTAAATGTACAAATGAGTGTGTGGCAGAGTCTAAGGGTACATATGATTTTGTGGCAGAGTGTAAATGTACAAATGAGTGTGTGGCAGAGTCCAAGTGTACAAATGAGTTTGTGGCAGAGTGTAAATGTACAAATGAGTGTGTGGCAGAGTCCAAGGGTACATATGAGTATGTGGCAGAGTGTAAATGTACAAATGAGTGTGTGGCAGAGTCCAAGTGTACATATGAGTATGTGGCAGAGTGTAAATGTACAAATGAGTGTGTGGCAGAGTCCAAGTGTACATATGAGTTTGTGGCAGAGTGTAAATGTACAAATGAGTGAGTGGCAGAGTCCAAGTGTACATATGAGTATATGGCAGAGTGTAAATGTACAAATGAGTGAGTGGCAGAGTCTAAGTGTATGCATGAGTATGTGGCAGTGTGTAAATGTACAAATGAGTGTGTGGCAGAGTCTAAGGGTACATATGATTTTGTGGCAGAGTGTAAATGTACAAATGAGTGTGTGGCAGAGTGTAAATGTACAAATGAGTGTGTGGCAGAGTCCAAGGGTACATATGAGTATGTGGCAGAGTGTAAATGTACAAATGAGTGTATGGCAGAGTCCAAGGGTACATATGAGTTTTTGGCAGAGTCCAAGGGTACATATGAGTTTGTGGCAGAGTGCAAATGTACAAATGAGTGTGTGGCAGAGTCCAAGTGTACATATGAGTATGTGGCAGAGTTTAAATGTACAAATGAGTGTGTGGCAGAGTCCAAGTGTACATATGAGTTTGTGGCAGAGTGTAAATGTACAAAAGAGTTTGTGGCAGAGTGTAAATGTACAAATGAGTGTGTGGCAGAGTCCAAGTGTACATATGAGTATGTGGCAGAGTGTAAATGTACAAATGAGTGAGTGGCAGAGTCCAAGTGTACATATGAGTATGTGGCAGAGTGTAAATGTACAAATGAGTGTATGGCAGAGTCCAAGGGTACATATGAGTTTGTGGCAGAGTGTAAATGTACAAATGAGTGTGTGGCAGAGTCTAAGTGTATGTATGAGTTTGTGGCAGAGTTCAATGGTACATATGTGTTTGTGGCAGAGTCCAAGGGTTCATATGAGTATGTGGCAGAGTGTAAATGTACAAATGAGTGTGTGGCAGAGTCCAAGGGTACATATGAGTTTGTGGCAGAGTCCAAGGGTACATATGAGTTTGTGGCAGAGTGTAAATGTACAAATGAGTGTGTGGCAGAGTCCAAGGGTACATATGAGTATGTGGCAGAGTGTAAATGTACAAATGAGTGTGTGGCAGAGTCCAAGGGTACATATGAGTTTGTGGCAGAGTCCAAGGGTACATATGAGTTTGTGGCAGAGTGTAAATGTACAAATGAGTATGTGGCAGAGTCCAAGGGTACATATGAAATTGTGGCAGAGTCCAAGGGTACATATGAGTTTGTGGCAGAGTGTAAATGTACAAATGAGTGTGTGGCAGAGTCCAAGTGTACATATGAGTATGTGGCAGAGTGTAAATGTACAAATGAGTGTGTGGCAGAGTCCAAGGGTACATATGAGTTTGTGGCAGAGTGTAAATGTACAAATGAGTATGTGGCAGAGTCCAATGGTACATATGAGTTTGTGGCAGAGTCCAAGGGTACATATGAGTTTGTGGCAGAGTGTAAATGTACAAATGAGTGTGTGGCAGAGTCCAAGGGTACATATGAGTGTGTGGCAGAGTGTAAATGTACAAATGAGTGTGTGGCAGAGTCTAAGTGTATGTATGAGTATTTGGCAGTGTGTAAATGTACAAATGAGTGTGTGGCAGAGTCTAAGGGTACATATGATTTTGTGGCAGAATGTAAATGTACAAATGAGTGTGTGGCAGAGTCCAAGGGTACATATGAGTATGTGGCAGAGTGTAAATGTACATATGAGTGTGTGGCAGAGTCTAAGTGTATGCATGAGTATGTGGCAGTGTGTAAATGTACAAATGAGTGTGTGGCAGAGTCTAAGGGTACATATGATTTTGTGGCAGAGTGTAAATGTACAAATGAGTGTGTGGCAGAGTCCAAGTGTACAAATGAGTTTGTGGCAGAGTGTAAATGTACAAATGAGTGTGTGGCAGAGTCCAAGTGTACATATGAGTTTGTGGCAGAGTGTAAATGTACAAATGAGTGTGTTAGAGTCCAAGGGTACATTTGAGTTTTAGGCAGAGTCCAAGGGTACATATGAGTTTGTGGCAGAGTGTAAATGTACAAATGAGTGAGTGGCAGAGTCTAAGTGTATGCATGAGTATGTGGCAGTGTGTAAATGTACAAATGAGTGTGTGGCAGAGTCTAAGGGTACATATGATTTTGTGGCAGAGTGTAAATGTACAAATGAGTGTGTGGCAGAGTGTAAATGTACAAATGAGTGTGTGGCAGAGTCCAAGGGTACATATGAGTATGTGGCAGAGTGTAAATGTACAAATGAGTGTATGGCAGAGTCCAAGGGTACATATGAGTTTGTGGCAGAGTGTAAATGTACAAATGAGTATGTGGCAGAGTCCAAGGGTACATATGAAATTGTGGCAGAGTCCAAGGGTACATATGAGTTTGTGGCAGAGTGTAAATGTACAAATGAGTGTGTGGCAGAGTCCAAGTGTACATATGAGTATGTGGCAGAGTGTAAATGTACAAATGAGTGTGTGGCAGAGTCCAAGGGTACATATGAGTTTGTGGCAGAGTGTAAATGTACAAATGAGTATGTGGCAGAGTCCAATGGTACATATGAGTTTGTGGCAGAGTCCAAGGGTACATATGAGTTTGTGGCAGAGTGTAAATGTACAAATGAGTGTGTGGCAGAGTCCAAGGGTACATATGAGTGTGTGGCAGAGTGTAAATGTACAAATGAGTGTGTGGCAGAGTCTAAGGGTACATATGATTTTGTGGCAGAATGTAAATGTACAAATGAGTGTGTGGCAGAGTCCAAGGGTACATATGAGTATGTGGCAGAGTGTAAATGTACATATGAGTGTGTGGCAGAGTCTAAGTGTATGCATGAGTATGTGGCAGTGTGTAAATGTACAAATGAGTGTGTGGCAGAGTCTAAGGGTACATATGATTTTGTGGCAGAGTGTAAATGTACAAATGAGTGTGTGGCAGAGTCCAAGGGTACATATGAGTATGTGGCAGAGTGTAAATGTACAAATGAGTGTATGGCAGAGTCCAAGTGTACATATGAGTATGTGGCAGAGTGTAAATGTACAAATGAGTGTGTGGCAGAGTCCAAGTGTATATATGAGTTTGTGGCAGAGTGTAAATGTACAAATGAGTGTGTTAGAGTCCAAGGGTACATTTGAGTTTTAGGCAGAGTCCAAGGGTACATATGAGTTTGTGGCAGAGTGTAAATGTACAAATGAGTGAGTGGCAGAGTCCAAGTGTACATATGAGTATATGGCAGAGTGTAAATGTACAAATGAGTGAGTGGCAGAGTCTAAGGGTACATATGATTTTGTGGCAGAGTGTAAATGTACAAATGAGTGTGTGGCAGAGTGTAAATGTACAAATGAGTGTGTGGCAGAGTCCAAGGGTACATATGAGTATGTGGCAGAGTGTAAATGTACAAATGAGTGTATGGCAGAGTCCAAGGGTACATATGATTTTGTGGCAGAGTGTAAATGTACAAATGAGTGTGTGGCAGAGTGTAAATGTACAAATGAGTGTGTGGCAGAGTCCAAGTGTACATATGAGTATGTGGCAGAGTGTAAATGTACAAATGAGTGTGTGGCAGAGTCCAAGGGTACATATGAGTATGTGGCAGAGTGTAAATGTACAAATGAGTGAGTGGCAGAGTCCAAGTGTACATATGAGTATATGGCAGAGTGTAAATGTACAAATGAGTGTGTGGCAGAGTCTAAGGGTACATATGATTTTGTGGCAGAGTGTAAATGTACAAATGAGTGTGTGGCAGAGTGTAAATGTACAAATGAGTGTGTGGCAGAGTCCAAGGGTACATATGAGTATGTGGCAGAGTGTAAATGTACAAATGAGTGTATGGCAGAGTCCAAGGGTACATATGAGTTTTTGGCAGAGTCCAAGGGTACATATGAGTTTGTGGCAGAGTGTAAATGTACAAATGAGTGTGTGGCAGAGTCCAAGTGTACATATGAGTATGTGGCAGAGTGTAAATGTACAAATGAGTGTGTGGCAGAGTCCAAGGGTACATATGAGTATGTGGCAGAGTGTAAATGTACAAATGACTGTATGGCAGAGTCCAAGGGTACATATGAGTTTGTGGCAGAGTCCAAGGGTACATATGAGTTTGAGGCAGAGTGTAAATGTACAAATGAGTGTGTGGCAGAGTCCAAGGGTACAAATAAGTATGTGGCAGAGTGTAAATGTACAAATGAGTGTGTGGCAGAGTCCAAGGGTACATATGAGTATGTGGCAGAGTGTAAATGTACAAATGAGTGTGTGGCTGTGTCTAAGTGTATGTATGAGTTTGCGGCAGAGGCCAAGGGTACATATGAGTTTGTGGCAGAGTCCAAGAGTATATATGCGTATGTGGCTGAGTGTAAATGTACAAATGAGTGTGTGGCAGAGTCCAAGTGTACATATGATTATGTGGCAGAGAGTAAATGTACAAATGAGTGTGTGGCAGAGTCCAAGGGTACATATGAGTTTGTGGCAGAGTCCAAGGGTACATTTGAGTTTGTGGCAGAGTCCAAGGGTACATATGAGTTTGTGGCAGAGTCCAACGGTACAAATAAGTATGTGGCAGAGTGTAAATGTACAAATGAGTGTGTGGCTGTGTCTAAGTGTATGTATGAGTTTTCGGCAGAGGCCAAGGGTACATATGAGTTTGTGGCAGTGTCCAAGTATACATATATGTTTGTGGCAGATTGTAATTATGCATTTGAGTTTGTGGCAGAGTCCAAGGGTACAAATGAGTATGTGGCAGAGTGTAAATGTACAAATGAGTGTGTGGCAGAGTGTAAATGTACAAATGAGTGTGTGGCAGAGTGCAAGGGTACATATGAGTTTGTGGCAGAGTGTAAATGTACAAATGAGTGTGTGGCAGAGTGCAAGGGTACATATGAGTATGTGGCAGAGTGTAAATGTACAAATGAGTGAGTGGCAGAGTCTAAGTGTATGCATGAGTATGTGGCAGTGTGTAAATGTACAAATGAGTGTGTGGCAGAGTCTAAGGGTACATATGATTTTGTGGCAGAGTGTAAATGTACAAATGAGTGTGTGGCAGAGTGTAAATGTACAAATGAGTGTGTGGCAGAGTCCAAGGGTACATATGAGTATGTGGCAGAGTGTAAATGTACAAATGAGTGTGTGGCAGAGTCCAAGGGTACAAATAAGTATGTGGCAGAGTGTAAATGTACAAATTAGTGTGTGGCAGAGTCCAAGGGTACATATGAGTATGTGGCAGAGTGTAAATGTACAAATGAGTGTGTGGCTGTGTCTAAGTGTATGTATGAGTTTGCGGCAGAGGCCAAGGGTACATATGAGTTTGTGGCAGAGTCCAAGAGTATATATGCGTATGTGGCAGAGTGTAAATGTACAAATGAGTGTGTGGCAGAGTCCAAGGGTACATATGAGTTTGTGGCTGAGTGTAAATGTACAAATGAGTGTGTGGCAGAGTCCAAGTGTACATATGATTATGTGGCAGAGAGTAAATGTACAAATGAGTGTGTGGCAGAGTCCAAGGGTACATATGAGTTTGTGGCAGAGTCCAAGGGTACATTTGAGTTTGTGGCAGAGTCCAAGGGTACATATGAGTTTGTGGCAGAGTCCAAGGGTACATTTGAGTTTGAGGCAGAGTGTAAATGTACAAATGAGTGTGTGGCAGAGTGTAAATGTACAAATGAGTGTGTGGCAGAGTCCAAGGGTACATAAGAGTATGTGGCAGAGTGTAAATGTACAAATGAGTGTGTGGCAGAGTCCAAGTGTACATATGAGTATGTGGCAGAGTGTAAATGTACAAATGAGTGAGTGGCAGAGTCCAAGTGTACATATGAGTATGTGGCAGAGTGTAAATGTACAAATGAGTGTATGGCAGAGTCCAAGGGTACATATGAGTTTGTGGCAGAGTGTAAAT
Source organism: Pelodytes ibericus (assembly GCA_036172795.1). NCBI lineage: Eukaryota > Metazoa > Chordata > Amphibia > Anura > Pelodytidae > Pelodytes > Pelodytes ibericus. The sequence goes on along the minus strand of CM069868.1, from coordinate 44,163,189 downwards.
GTACAAATGAGTGTGTGGCAGAGTCTAAGTGTATGTATGAGTTGTGGCAGAGTTCAATGGTACATATGTGTTTGTGGCAGAGTCCAAGGGTTCATATGAGTATGTGGCAGAGTGTAAATGTACAAATGAGTGTGTGGCAGAGTCCAAGGGTACATATGAGTTTGTGGCAGAGTCCAAGGGTACATATGAGTTTGTGGCAGAGTGTAAATGTACAAATGAGTGTGTGGCAGAGTCCAAGGGTACATATGAGTATGTGGCAGAGTGTAAATGTACAAATGAGTGTGTGGCAGAGTCCAAGGGTACATATGAGTTTGTGGCAGAGTCCAAGGGTACATATGAGTTTGTGGCAGAGTGTAAATGTACAAATGAGTATGTGGCAGAGTCCAAGGGTACATATGAGTTTGTGGCAGAGTCCAAGGGTACATATGAGTTTGTGGCAGAGTGTAAATGTACAAATGAGTGTGTGGCAGAGTCCAAGGGTACATATGAGTTTGTGGCAGAGACTAAATGTACAAATGAGTGTGTGGCAGAGTCCAAGGGTACATATGAGTATGTGGCAGAGTGTAAATGTACAAATGAGTGTGTGGCAGAGTCCAAGTGTACATATGAGTTTGTGGCAGAGAGTAAATGTACAAATGAGTGTGTTAGAGTCCAAGGGTACATTTGAGTTTTAGGCAGAGTCCAAGGGTACATATGAGTTTGTGGCAGAGTGTAAATGTACAAATGAGTGAGTGGCAGAGTCCAAGTGTACATATGAGTATATGGCAGAGTGTAAATGTACAAATGAGTGAGTGGCAGAGTCTAAGTGTATGCATGAGTATGTGGCAGTGTGTAAATGTACAAATGAGTGTGTGGCAGAGTCTAAGGGTACATATGATTTTGTGGCAGAGTGTAAATGTACAAATGAGTGTGTGGCAGAGTGTAAATGTACAAATGAGTGTGTGGCAGAGTCCAAGGGTACATATGAGTATGTGGCAGAGTGTAAATGTACAAATGAGTGTATGGCAGAGTCCAAGGGTACATATGAGTTTTTGGCAGAGTCCAAGGGTACAAATGAGTGTGTGGCAGAGTGTAAATGTACAAATGAGTGTGTGGCAGAGTCCAAGTGTACATATGAGTATGTGGCAGAGTGTAAATGTACAAATGAGTGTGTGGCAGAGTCCAAGTGTACATATGAGTTTGTGGCAGAGTGTAAATGTACAAAAGAGTTTGTGGCAGAGTGTAAATGTACGAATGAGTGTGTGGCAGAGTCCAAGTGTACATATGAGTTTGTGGCAGAGTGTAAATGTACAAAAGAGTTTGTGGCAGAGTGTAAATGTACGAATGAGTGTGTGGCAGAGTCCAAGGGTACATATGAGTATGTGGCAGAGTGTAAATGTACAAATGAGTGTGTGGCTGTGTCTAAGTGTATGTATGAGTTTGCGGCAGAGGCCAAGGGTACATATGAGTTTGTGGCAGTGTCCAAGTATACATATATGTTTGTGGCAGATTGTAATTATGCATTTGAGTTTGTGGCAGAGTCCAAGGGTACAAATGAGTATGTGGCAGAGTGTAAATGTACAAATGAGTGTGTGGCAGAGTGTAAATGTACAAATGAGTGTGTGGCAGAGTGCAAGGGTACATATGAGTTTGTGGCAGAGTGTAAATGTACAAATGAGTGTGTGGCAGAGTGCAAGGGTACATATGAGTATGTGGCAGAGTGTAAATGTACAAATGAGTGAGTGGCAGAGTCTAAGTGTATGCATGAGTATGTGGCAGTGTGTAAATGTACAAATGAGTGTGTGGCAGAGTCTAAGGGTACATATGATTTTGTGGCAGAGTGTAAATGTACAAATGAGTGTGTGGCAGAGTGTAAATGTACAAATGAGTGTGTGGCAGAGTCCAAGGGTACATATGAGTATGTGGCAGAGTGTAAATGTACAAATGAGTGTGTGGCAGAGTCCAAGGGTACAAATAAGTATGTGGCAGAGTGTAAATGTACAAATTAGTGTGTGGCAGAGTCCAAGGGTACATATGAGTATGTGGCAGAGTGTAAATGTACAAATGAGTGTGTGGCTGTGTCTAAGTGTATGTATGAGTTTGCGGCAGAGGCCAAGGGTACATATGAGTTTGTGGCAGAGTCCAAGAGTATATATGCGTATGTGGCAGAGTGTAAATGTACAAATGAGTGTGTGGCAGAGTCCAAGGGTACATATGAGTTTGTGGCTGAGTGTAAATGTACAAATGAGTGTGTGGCAGAGTCCAAGTGTACATATGATTATGTGGCAGAGAGTAAATGTACAAATGAGTGTGTGGCAGAGTCCAAGGGTACATATGAGTTTGTGGCAGAGTCCAAGGGTACATTTGAGTTTGTGGCAGAGTCCAAGGGTACATATGAGTTTGTGGCAGAGTCCAAGGGTACATTTGAGTTTGAGGCAGAGTGTAAATGTACAAATGAGTGTGTGGCAGAGTCCAAGGGTACAAATAAGTATGTGGCAGAGTGTAAATGTACAAATGAGTGTGTGGCAGAGTCCAAGGGTACATATGAGTATGTGGCAGAGTGTAAATGTACAAATGAGTGTGTGGCTGTGTCTAAGTGTATGTATGAGTTTGCGGCAGAGGCCAAGGGTACATATGAGTTTGTGGCAGTGTCCAAGTATACATATATGTTTGTGGCAGATTGTAATTATGCATTTGAGTTTGTGGCAGAGTCCAAGGGTACAAATGAGTATGTGGCAGAGTGTAAATGTACAAATGAGTGTGTGGCAGAGTGTAAATGTACAAATGAGTGTGTGGCAGAGTCCAAGGGTACAAATAAGTATGTGGCAGAGTGTAAATGTACAAATGAGTGTGTGGCAGAGTGCAAGGGTACATATGAGTTTGTGGCAGAGTGTAAATGTACAAATGAGTGAGTGGCAGAGTCTAAGTGTATGCATGAGTATGTGGCAGTGTGTAAATGTACAAATGAGTGAGTGGCAGAGTCTAAGTGTATGCATGAGTATGTGGCAGTGTGTAAATGTACAAATGAGTGTGTGGCAGAGTCTAAGGGTACATATGATTTTGTGGCAGAGTGTAAATGTACAAATGAGTGTGTGGCAGAGTCCAAGGGTACATATGAGTATGTGGCAGAGTGTAAATGTACAAATGAGTGAGTGGCAGAGTCCAAGTGTACATATGAGTATGTGGCAGAGTGTAAATGTACAAATGAGTGTGTGGCAGAGTCCAAGGGTACATATGAGTTTGTGGCAGAGAGTAAATGTACAAATGAGTGTGTGGCAGAGTCCAAGGGTACATATGAGTTTGTGGCAGAGTCCAAGGGTACATATGAGTATGTGGCAGAGTGTAAATGTACAAATGAGTGTGTGGCAGGGTCTAAGTGTATGTATGAGTATGTGGCAGTGTGTAAATGTACAAATGAGTGTGTGGCAGAGTCTAAGGTTACATATGATTTTGTGGCAGAGTCCAAGGGTACATATGAGTTTGTGGCAGAGTGTAAATGTACAAATGAGTGTGTGGCAGAGTCCAAGGGAACATATGAGTTTGTGGCAGAGTGTAAATGTACAAATGAGTGTGTGGCAGAGTCTAAGTGTATGTATGAGTATGTGGCAGAGTGTAAATGTACAAATGAGTGTGTGGCAGAGTCCAAGGGTACATATGAGTTTGTGGAAGAGTCCAAGGGTACATATGAGTATGTGGCAGTGTGTAAATGTACAAATGAGTGTGTGGCAGAGTCTAAGGGTACATATGATTTTGTGGCAGAGTATAAATGTACAAATGAGTGTGTGGCAGAGTCCAAGTGTAAAAATGAGTTTGTGGCAGAGTGTAAATGTACAAATCAGTGTGTGGCAGAGTCCAAGGGTACATATGAGTATGTGGCAGAGTGTAAATGTACAAATGAGTGTGTGGCAGAGTCTAAGTGTATGTATGAGTATGTGGCAGTGTGTAAATGTACAAATGAGTGTGTGGCAGAGTCTAAGGGTACATATGATTTTGTGGCAGAGTCCAAGGGTACATATGAGTTTGTGGCAGAGTGTAAATGTACAAATGAGTGGGTGGCAGAGTCCAAGGGTACATATGAGTATGTGGCAGTGTGTAAATGTACAAATGAGTGTGTGGCAGAGTCCAAGTGTACATATGAGTTTTTGGCAGAGAGTAAATGTACAAATGAGTGTGTGGCAGAGTCCAAGGGTACATATGAGTTTGTGGCAGAGTCCAAGGGTACATATGAGTTTGTGGCAGAGTGTAAATGTACAAATGAGTGTGTGGCAGAGTCCAAGAGTACAAATGAGTTTGTGGCAGAGTCCAAGGGTACATATAATTTTGTGGCAGAGTGTAAATGTACAAATGAGTGTGTGGCAGAGTCCAAGTGTCCAAATGAGTTTGTGGCAGAGTCCAAGGGTACATATGATTTTGTGGCAGAGTGTAAATGTACAAATGAGTATGTGGCAGAGTCCAAGGGTACATATGATTTTGTGGCAGAGTGTAAATGTGCAAATGAGTGTGTGGCAGAATCCAAGTGTACATATGAGTTTGTGGCAGAGAGTAAATGTACAAATGAGTGTGTGGCAGAGTCCAAGGGTACATATGAGTTTTTGGCAGAGTCCAAGGGTACATATGAGTTTGTGGCAGAGTGCAAATGTACAAATGAGTGTGTGGCAGAGTCCAAGGGTACATATGAGTATGTGGCAGAGTGTAAATGTACAAATGAGTGTGTGGCAGAGTCCAAGTGTACATATGAGTTTGTGGCAGAGTGTAAATGTACAAATGAGTGTGTGGCAGAGTCCAAGGGTACATATGAGTATGTGGCAGAGTGTAAATGTACAAATGAGTGTATGGCAGAGTCCAAGGGTACATATGAGTTTGTGGCAGAGTGTAAATGTACAAATGAGTGTGTGGCCGAGTCTAAGTGTATGTATGAGTTTGTGGCAGAGTTCAATGGTACATATGTGTTTGTGGCAGACTCCAAGGGTTCATATGAGTATGTGGCAGAGTGTAAATGTACAAATGAGTGTGTGGCAGAGTCCAGGGGTACATATGAGTTTGTGGCAGAGTCCAAGGGTACATATGAGTTTGTGGCAGAGTGTAAATGTACAAATGAGTGTGTGGCAGAGTCCAAGGGTACATATGAGTTTGTGGCAGAGTCCAAGGGTTCATATGAGTATATGGCAGAGTGTAAATGTACAAATGAGTGTGTGGCAGAGTCTAAGTGTATGTGTGAGTTTGTGGCAAAGTTCAATGGTACATATGTGTTTGTGGCAGACTCCAAGGGTTCATATGAGTATGTGGCAGAGTGTAAATGTACAAATGAGTGTGTGGCAGAGTCCAAGTGTACATATGAGTATGTGGCAGAGTGTAAATGTACAAATGAGTGTGTGGCAGAGTCCAAGGGTACATATGAGTTTGTGGCAGAGTGTAAATGTACAAATGAGTATGTGGCAGAGTCCAATGGTACATATGAGTTTGTGGCAGAGTCCAAGGGTACATATGAGTTTGTGGCAGAGTGTAAATGTACAAATGAGTGTGTGGCAGAGTCCAAGGGTACATATGAGTATGTGGCAGAGTGTAAATGTACAAATGAGTGTGTGGCAGAGTCTAAGTGTATGTATGAGTATGTGGCAGTGTGTAAATGTACAAATGAGTGTGTGGCAGAGTCTAAGGGTACATATGATTTTGTGGCAGAATGTAAATGTACAAATGAGTGTGTGGCAGAGTCCAAGGGTACATATGAGTATGTGGCAGAGTGTAAATGTACATATGAGTGTGTGGCAGAGTCTAAGTGTATGCATGAGTATGTGGCAGTGTGTAAATGTACAAATGAGTGTGTGGCAGAGTCTAAGGGTACATATGATTTTGTGGCAGAGTGTAAATGTACAAATGAGTGTGTGGCAGAGTCCAAGTGTACAAATGAGTTTGTGGCAGAGTGTAAATGTACAAATGAGTGTGTGGCAGAGTCCAAGGGTACATATGAGTATGTGGCAGAGTGTAAATGTACAAATGAGTGTGTGGCAGAGTCCAAGTGTACATATGAGTATGTGGCAGAGTGTAAATGTACAAATGAGTGTGTGGCAGAGTCCAAGTGTACATATGAGTTTGTGGCAGAGTGTAAATGTACAAATGAGTGAGTGGCAGAGTCCAAGTGTACATATGAGTATATGGCAGAGTGTAAATGTACAAATGAGTGAGTGGCAGAGTCTAAGTGTATGCATGAGTATGTGGCAGTGTGTAAATGTACAAATGAGTGTGTGGCAGAGTCTAAGGGTACATATGATTTTGTGGCAGAGTGTAAATGTACAAATGAGTGTGTGGCAGAGTGTAAATGTACAAATGAGTGTGTGGCAGAGTCCAAGGGTACATATGAGTATGTGGCAGAGTGTAAATGTACAAATGAGTGTATGGCAGAGTCCAAGGGTACATATGAGTTTTTGGCAGAGTCCAAGGGTACATATGAGTTTGTGGCAGAGTGCAAATGTACAAATGAGTGTGTGGCAGAGTCCAAGTGTACATATGAGTATGTGGCAGAGTTTAAATGTACAAATGAGTGTGTGGCAGAGTCCAAGTGTACATATGAGTTTGTGGCAGAGTGTAAATGTACAAAAGAGTTTGTGGCAGAGTGTAAATGTACAAATGAGTGTGTGGCAGAGTCCAAGTGTACATATGAGTATGTGGCAGAGTGTAAATGTACAAATGAGTGAGTGGCAGAGTCCAAGTGTACATATGAGTATGTGGCAGAGTGTAAATGTACAAATGAGTGTATGGCAGAGTCCAAGGGTACATATGAGTTTGTGGCAGAGTGTAAATGTACAAATGAGTGTGTGGCAGAGTCTAAGTGTATGTATGAGTTTGTGGCAGAGTTCAATGGTACATATGTGTTTGTGGCAGAGTCCAAGGGTTCATATGAGTATGTGGCAGAGTGTAAATGTACAAATGAGTGTGTGGCAGAGTCCAAGGGTACATATGAGTTTGTGGCAGAGTCCAAGGGTACATATGAGTTTGTGGCAGAGTGTAAATGTACAAATGAGTGTGTGGCAGAGTCCAAGGGTACATATGAGTATGTGGCAGAGTGTAAATGTACAAATGAGTGTGTGGCAGAGTCCAAGGGTACATATGAGTTTGTGGCAGAGTCCAAGGGTACATATGAGTTTGTGGCAGAGTGTAAATGTACAAATGAGTATGTGGCAGAGTCCAAGGGTACATATGAAATTGTGGCAGAGTCCAAGGGTACATATGAGTTTGTGGCAGAGTGTAAATGTACAAATGAGTGTGTGGCAGAGTCCAAGTGTACATATGAGTATGTGGCAGAGTGTAAATGTACAAATGAGTGTGTGGCAGAGTCCAAGGGTACATATGAGTTTGTGGCAGAGTGTAAATGTACAAATGAGTATGTGGCAGAGTCCAATGGTACATATGAGTTTGTGGCAGAGTCCAAGGGTACATATGAGTTTGTGGCAGAGTGTAAATGTACAAATGAGTGTGTGGCAGAGTCCAAGGGTACATATGAGTGTGTGGCAGAGTGTAAATGTACAAATGAGTGTGTGGCAGAGTCTAAGTGTATGTATGAGTATTTGGCAGTGTGTAAATGTACAAATGAGTGTGTGGCAGAGTCTAAGGGTACATATGATTTTGTGGCAGAATGTAAATGTACAAATGAGTGTGTGGCAGAGTCCAAGGGTACATATGAGTATGTGGCAGAGTGTAAATGTACATATGAGTGTGTGGCAGAGTCTAAGTGTATGCATGAGTATGTGGCAGTGTGTAAATGTACAAATGAGTGTGTGGCAGAGTCTAAGGGTACATATGATTTTGTGGCAGAGTGTAAATGTACAAATGAGTGTGTGGCAGAGTCCAAGTGTACAAATGAGTTTGTGGCAGAGTGTAAATGTACAAATGAGTGTGTGGCAGAGTCCAAGTGTACATATGAGTTTGTGGCAGAGTGTAAATGTACAAATGAGTGTGTTAGAGTCCAAGGGTACATTTGAGTTTTAGGCAGAGTCCAAGGGTACATATGAGTTTGTGGCAGAGTGTAAATGTACAAATGAGTGAGTGGCAGAGTCTAAGTGTATGCATGAGTATGTGGCAGTGTGTAAATGTACAAATGAGTGTGTGGCAGAGTCTAAGGGTACATATGATTTTGTGGCAGAGTGTAAATGTACAAATGAGTGTGTGGCAGAGTGTAAATGTACAAATGAGTGTGTGGCAGAGTCCAAGGGTACATATGAGTATGTGGCAGAGTGTAAATGTACAAATGAGTGTATGGCAGAGTCCAAGGGTACATATGAGTTTGTGGCAGAGTGTAAATGTACAAATGAGTATGTGGCAGAGTCCAAGGGTACATATGAAATTGTGGCAGAGTCCAAGGGTACATATGAGTTTGTGGCAGAGTGTAAATGTACAAATGAGTGTGTGGCAGAGTCCAAGTGTACATATGAGTATGTGGCAGAGTGTAAATGTACAAATGAGTGTGTGGCAGAGTCCAAGGGTACATATGAGTTTGTGGCAGAGTGTAAATGTACAAATGAGTATGTGGCAGAGTCCAATGGTACATATGAGTTTGTGGCAGAGTCCAAGGGTACATATGAGTTTGTGGCAGAGTGTAAATGTACAAATGAGTGTGTGGCAGAGTCCAAGGGTACATATGAGTGTGTGGCAGAGTGTAAATGTACAAATGAGTGTGTGGCAGAGTCTAAGGGTACATATGATTTTGTGGCAGAATGTAAATGTACAAATGAGTGTGTGGCAGAGTCCAAGGGTACATATGAGTATGTGGCAGAGTGTAAATGTACATATGAGTGTGTGGCAGAGTCTAAGTGTATGCATGAGTATGTGGCAGTGTGTAAATGTACAAATGAGTGTGTGGCAGAGTCTAAGGGTACATATGATTTTGTGGCAGAGTGTAAATGTACAAATGAGTGTGTGGCAGAGTCCAAGGGTACATATGAGTATGTGGCAGAGTGTAAATGTACAAATGAGTGTATGGCAGAGTCCAAGTGTACATATGAGTATGTGGCAGAGTGTAAATGTACAAATGAGTGTGTGGCAGAGTCCAAGTGTATATATGAGTTTGTGGCAGAGTGTAAATGTACAAATGAGTGTGTTAGAGTCCAAGGGTACATTTGAGTTTTAGGCAGAGTCCAAGGGTACATATGAGTTTGTGGCAGAGTGTAAATGTACAAATGAGTGAGTGGCAGAGTCCAAGTGTACATATGAGTATATGGCAGAGTGTAAATGTACAAATGAGTGAGTGGCAGAGTCTAAGTGTATGCATGAGTATGTGGCAGTGTGTAAATGTACAAATGAGTGTGTGGCAGAGTCTAAGGGTACATATGATTTTGTGGCAGAGTGTAAATGTACAAATGAGTGTGTGGCAGAGTGTAAATGTACAAATGAGTGTGTGGCAGAGTCCAAGGGTACATATGAGTATGTGGCAGAGTGTAAATGTACAAATGAGTGTATGGCAGAGTCCAAGGGTACATATGAGTTTTTGGCAGAGTCCAAGGGTACATATGAGTTTGTGGCAGAGTGTAAATGTACAAATGAGTGTGTGGCAGAGTCCAAGTGTACATATGAGTATGTGGCAGAGTGTAAATGTACAAATGAGTGTGTGGCAGAGTCCAAGGGTACATATGAGTATGTGGCAGAGTGTAAATGTACAAATGACTGTATGGCAGAGTCCAAGGGTACATATGAGTTTTTGGCAGAGTCCAAGGGTACATATGAGTTTGTGGCAGAGTGTAAATGTACAAATGAGTGTGTGGCAGAGTCCAAGTGTACATATGAGTATGTGGCAGAGTGTAAATGTACAAATGAGTGTGTGGCAGAGTCCAAGTGTACATATGAGTTTGTGGCAGAGTGTAAATGTACAAAAGAGTTTGTGGCAGAGTGTAAATGTACAAATGAGTGTGTGGCAGAGTCCAAGTGTACATATGAGTATGTGGCAGAGTGTAAATGTACAAATGAGTGAGTGGCAGAGTCCAAGTGTACATATGAGTATGTGGCAGAGTGTAAATGTACAAATGAGTGTATGGCAGAGTCCAAGGGTACATATGAGTTTGTGGCAGAGTGTAAATGTACAAATGAGTGTGTGGCAGAGTCTAAGTGTATGTATGAGTTTGTGGCAGAGTTCAATGGTACATATGTGTTTGTGGCAGAGTCCAAGGGTTCATATGAGTATGTGGCAGAGTGTAAATGTACAAATGAGTGTGTGGCAGAGTCCAAGGGTACATATGAGTTTGTGGCAGAGTCCAAGGGTACATATGAGTTTGTGGCAGAGTGTAAATGTACAAATGAGTGTGTGGCAGAGTCCAAGGGTACATATGAGTATGTGGCAGAGTGTAAATGTACAAATGAGTGTGTGGCAGAGTCCAAGGGTACATATGAGTTTGTGGCAGAGTCCAAGGGTACATATGAGTTTGTGGCAGAGTGTAAATGTACAAATGAGTATGTGGCAGAGTCCAAGGGTACATATGAGTTTGTGGCAGAGTCCAAGGGTACATATGAGTTTGTGGCAGAGTGTAAATGTACAAATGAGTGTGTGGCAGAGTCCAAGGGTACATATGAGTTTGTGGCAGAGACTAAATGTACAAATGAGTGTGTGGCAGAGTCCAAGGGTACATATGAGTATGTGGCAGAGTGTAAATGTACAAATGAGTGTGTGGCAGAGTCCAAGTGTACATATGAGTTTGTGGCAGAGTGTAAATGTACAAATGAGTGTGTTAGAGTCCAAGGGTACATTTGAGTTTTAGGCAGAGTCCAAGGGTACATATGAGTTTGTGGCAGAGTGTAAATGTACAAATGAGTGAGTGGCAGAGTCCAAGTGTACATATGAGTATATGGCAGAGTGTAAATGTACAAATGAGTGAGTGGCAGAGTCTAAGTGTATGCATGAGTATGTGGCAGTGTGTAAATGTACAAATGAGTGTGTGGCAGAGTCTAAGGGTACATATGATTTTGTGGCAGAGTGTAAATGTACAAATGAGTGTGTGGCAGAGTGTAAATGTACAAATGAGTGTGTGGCAGAGTCCAAGGGTACATATGAGTATGTGGCAGAGTGTAAATGTACAAAAGAGTTTGTGGCAGAGTGTAAATGTACGAATGAGTGTGTGGCAGAGTCCAAGTGTACATATGAGTATGTGGCAGAGTGTAAATGTACAAATGAGTGAGTGGCAGAGTCCAAGTGTACATATGAGTATGTGGCAGAGTGTAAATGTACAAATGAGTGTATGGCAGAGTCCAAGGGTACATATGAGTTTGTGGCAGAGTGTAAATGTACAAATGAGTGTGTGGCAGAGTCTAAGTGTATGTATGAGTTTGTGGCAGAGTCCAAGGGTACATATGAGTGTGTGGCAGAGTGTAAATGTACAAATGAGTGTGTGGCAGAGTCCAAGGGTACATATGAGTTTGTGGCAGAGTCCAAGGGTACATATGAGTTTGTGGCAGAGTGTAAATGTACAAATGAGTGTGTGGCAGAGTCCAAGGGTACATATGAGTATGTGGCAGAGTGTAAATGTACAAATGAGTGTGTGGCAGAGTCCAAGGGTACATATGAGTTTGTGGCAGAGTCCAAGGGTACATATGGGTTTGTGGCAGAGTGTAAATGTACAAATGAGTGTGTGGCAGAGTCCAAGGGTACATATGAGTTTGTGGCAGAGTCCAAGGGTACATATGAGTTTGTGGCAGAGACTAAATGTACAAATGAGTGTGTGGCAGAGTCCAAGGGTACATATGAGTATGTGGCAGAGTGTAAATGTACAAATGAGTGAGTGGCAGAGTCCAAGTGTACATATGAGTATGTGGCAGAGTGTAAATGTACAAATGAGTGTATGGCAGAGTCTAAGCGTACATATGAGTTTGTGGCAGAGTCCAAGGGTACATATGAGTTTGTGGCAGAGTGTAAATGTACAAATGAGTGTGTGGCAGAGTCCAAGTGTACATAGTTGTACATTTACACTCTGCCACATACTCATATGTACACTTGGACTCTGCCACACACTCATTTGTACATTTACACTCTGCCACAAACTCATATGTACCCTTGGACTCTGCCAAAAACTCATATGTACCCTTGGACTCTGCCATACACTCATTTGTACATTTACACTCTGCCACATACTCATATGTACCCTTGGTCTCTGCCACACACTCATTTGTACATTTACACTCTGCCACATACTCATGAGTGTGTGGCAGAGTCTAAGTGTATGTATGATTATGTGGCAGTGTGTAAATGTACAAATGAGTGTGTGGCAGAGTCTAAGTGTATGCATGAGTATGTGGCAGTGTGTAAATGTACAAATGAGTGTGTGGCAGAGTCTAAGGGTACATATGATTTTGTGGCAGAGTGTAAATGTACAAATGAGTGTGTGGCAGAGTGTAAATGTACAAATGAGTGTGTGGCAGAGTCCAAGGGTACATATGAGTATGTGGCAGAGTGTAAATGTACAAAAGAGTTTGTGGCAGAGTGTAAATGTACGAATGAGTGTGTGGCAGAGTCCAAGTGTACATATGAGTATGTGGCAGAGTGTAAATGTACAAATGAGTGAGTGGCAGAGTCCAAGTGTACATATGAGTATGTGGCAGAGTGTAAATGTACAAATGAGTGTATGGCAGAGTCCAAGGGTACATATGAGTTTGTGGCAGAGTGTAAATGTACAAATGAGTGTGTGGCAGAGTCTAAGTGTATGTATGAGTTTGTGGCAGAGTCCAAGGGTACATATGAGTGTGTGGCAGAGTGTAAATGTACAAATGAGTGTGTGGCAGAGTCCAAGGGTACATATGAGTTTGTGGCAGAGTCCAAGGGTACATATGAGTTTGTGGCAGAGTGTAAATGTACAAATGAGTGTGTGGCAGAGTCCAAGGGTACATATGAGTATGTGGCAGAGTGTAAATGTACAAATGAGTGTGTGGCAGAGTCCAAGGGTACATATGAGTTTGTGGCAGAGTCCAAGGGTACATATGGGTTTGTGGCAGAGTGTAAATGTACAAATGAGTGTGTGGCAGAGTCCAAGGGTACATATGAGTTTGTGGCAGAGTCCAAGGGTACATATGAGTTTGTGGCAGAGACTAAATGTACAAATGAGTGTGTGGCAGAGTCCAAGGGTACATATGAGTATGTGGCAGAGTGTAAATGTACAAATGAGTGAGTGGCAGAGTCCAAGTGTACATATGAGTATGTGGCAGAGTGTAAATGTACAAATGAGTGTATGGCAGAGTCTAAGCGTACATATGAGTTTGTGGCAGAGTCCAAGGGTACATATGAGTTTGTGGCAGAGTGTAAATGTACAAATGAGTGTGTGGCAGAGTCCAAGTGTACATAGTTGTACATTTACACTCTGCCACATACTCATATGTACACTTGGACTCTGCCACACACTCATTTGTACATTTACACTCTGCCACAAACTCATATGTACCCTTGGACTCTGCCAAAAACTCATATGTACCCTTGGACTCTGCCATACACTCATTTGTACATTTACACTCTGCCACATACTCATATGTACCCTTGGTCTCTGCCACACACTCATTTGTACATTTACACTCTGCCACATACTCATGAGTGTGTGGCAGAGTCTAAGTGTATGTATGATTATGTGGCAGTGTGTAAATGTACAAATGAGTGTGTGGCAGAGTCCAAGTGTACATATGAGTATGTGGCAGAGTGTAAATGTACAAATGAGTGAGTGGCAGAGTCCAAGTGTACATATGAGTATGTGGCAGAGTGTAAATGTACAAATGAGTGTGTGGCAGAGTCTAAGTGTATGTATGAGTTTGTGGCAGAGTTCAATGGTACATATGTGTTTGTGGCAGAGTCCAAGGGTTCATATGAGTATGTGGCAGAGTGTAAATGTACAAATGAGTTTATGGCAGAGTCCAAGGGTACATATGAGTTTGTGGCAGAGTGTAAATGTACAAATGAGTGTGTGGCAGAGTCCAAGGGTACATGTGAGTTTTTGGCAGAGTCCAAGGGTACATATGAGTATGTGGCAGAGTGTAAATGTACAAATGAGTGTGTGGCAGAGTCCAAGGGTACATATGAGTTTGTGGCAGAGTCCAAGGGTACATATGAGTTTGTGGCAGAGTGTAAATGTACAAATGAGTATGTGGCAGAGTCCAAGGGTACATATGAGTTTGTGGCAGAGTGTAAATGTACAAATGAGTGTGTGGCAGAGTCTAAGTGTATGTATGAGTTTGTGGCAGAGTTCAATGGTACATATGTGTTTGTGGCAGAGTCCAAGGGTTCATATGAGTATGTGGCAGAGTGTAAATGTACAAATGAGTGAGTGGCAGAGTCCAAGGGTACATATGAGTATATGGCAGAGTGTAAATATACAAATGAGTGGGTGGCAGAGTCTAAGTGTATGTATGAGTTTGTGGCAGAGTCCAAGGGTACATATGAGTATGTGGCAGAGTGTAAATGTACAAATGAGTGTGTGGCAGAGTCTAAGTGTATGTATGAGTTTGTGGCAGAGTCCAAGGGTACATATGAGTTTGTGGCAGAGTCCAAGGGTACATTTGAGTTTGAGGCAGAGTGTAAATGTACAAATGAGTGTGTGGCAGAGTCCAAGGGTACAAATAAGTATGTGGCAGAGTGTAAATGTACAAATGAGTGTGTGGCAGAGTCCAAGGGTACATATGAGTATGTGGCAGAGTGTAAATGTACAAATGAGTGTGTGGCTGTGTCTAAGTGTATGTATGAGTTTGCGGCAGAGGCCAAGGGTACATATGAGTTTGTGGCAGAGTCCAAGGGTATATATGCGTATGTGGCAGAGTGTAAATGTACAAATGAGTGTGTGGCAGAGTCCAAGGGTACATATGAGTTTGTGGCTGAGTGTAAATGTACAAATGAGTGTGTGGCAGAGTCCAAGTGTACATATGAATATGTGGCAGAGTGTAAATGTACAAATGAGTGTGTGGCAGAGTCCAAGGGTACATATGAGTTTGTGGCAGAGTCCAAGGGTACATATGAGTTTGTGGCAGAGTGTAGATGTACAAATGAGTGTGTGGCAGAGTCCAAGGATACATATGAGTTTGTGGCAGAGGCCAAGGGTACATATGAGTTTGTGGCAGAGTCCAAGGGTATATATGCGTATGTGGCAGAGTGTAATTATGCATATGAGTTTGTGGCAGTGTCCAAGGGTACATATGAGTTTGTGGCAGTGTCCAAGTATACATATATGTTTGTGGCAGATTGTAATTATGCATATGAGTTTGTGGCAGTGTCCAAGGGTACATATGAGTTTGTGGCAGTGTCCAAGTATACATATATGTTTGTGGCAGATTGTAATTATGCATATGAGTTTGTGGCAGAGTCCAAGGGTACAAATGAGTATGTGGCAGAGTGTAAATGTACAAATGAGTGTGTGGCAGAGTCCAAGGGTACATAAGAGTATGTGGCAGAGTGTAAATGTACAAATGAGTGTGTGGCAGAGTGCAAGGGTACATATGAGTTTGTGGCAGAGTGTAAATGTACAAATGAGTGTGTGGCAGAGTGCAAGGGTACATATGAGTTTGTGGCAGAGTCCAAGGATACATATGAGTTTGTGGCAGAGTGTAAATGTACAAATGAGTGTGTGGCAGAGTCCAAGAGTACATATGAGTTTGTGACAGAGTCCAAGGGTACAAATGAGTATGTGGCAGAGTGTAAATGTACAAATGAGTGTGTGGCAGAGTCCAAGTGTACAAATGAGTATGTGGCAGAGTGTAAATGTACAAATGAGTGTGTGGCAGAGTCCAAGGGTTCATATGAGTTTGTGGCAGAGTCCAAGGATACATATGAGTTTGTGGCAGAATGTAAATGTACAAATGAGTGTGTGGCAGAGTCCAAGGATACATATGAGTTTGTGGCAGAGGCCAAGGGTACATATGAGTTTGTGGCAGAGTCCAAGGGTATATATGCGTATGTGGCAGAGTGTAATTATGCATATGAGTTTGTGGCAGTGTCCAAGGGTACATATGAGTTTGTGGCAGTGTCCAAGTATACATATATGTTTGTGGCAGATTGTAATTATGCATATGAGTTTGTGGCAGTGTCCAAGGGTACATATGAGTTTGTGGCAGTGTCCAAGTATACATATATGTTTGTGGCAGATTGTAATTATGCATATGAGTTTGTGGCAGAGTCCAAGGGTACAAATGAGTATGTGGCAGAGTGTAAATGTACAAATGAGTGTGTGGCAGAGTGTAAATGTACAAATGAGTGTGTGGCAGAGTCCAAGGGTACAAATGAGTATGTGGCAGAGTGTAAATGTACAAATGAGTGTGTGGCAGAGTCCAAGGGTTCATATGAGTTTGTGGCAGAGTCCAAGGATACATATGAGTTTGTGGCAGAGTCCAAGGGTACATATGAGTTTGTGGCAGAGTGTAAATGTACAAATGAGTGTGTGGCAGAGTCCAAGGGTTCATATGAGTTTGTGGCAGAGTCCAAGGATACATATGAGTTTGTGGCAGAGTCCAAGGGTACAAATGAGTATGTGGCAGAGTGTAAATGTACAAATGAGTGTGTGGCAGAGTCCAAGGGTACATAAGAGTATGTGGCAGAGTGTAAATGTACAAATGAGTGTGTGGCAGAGTGCAAGGGTACATATGAGTTTGTGGCAGAGTGTAAATGTACAAATGAGTGTGTGGTAGAGTGCAAGGGTACATATGAGTTTGTGGCAGAGTCCAAGGATACATATGAGTTTGTGGCAGAGTGTAAATGTACAAATGAGTGTGTGGCAGAGTCCAAGAGTACATATGAGTTTGTGACAGAGTCCAAGGGTACAAATGAGTATGTGGCAGAGTGTAAATGTACAAATGAGTGTGTGGCAGAGTCCAAGTGTACAAATGAGTATGTGGCAGAGTGTAAATGTACAAATGAGTGTGTGGCAGAGTCCAAGGGTTCATATGAGTTTGTGGCAGAGTCCAAGGATACATATGAGTTTGTGGCAGAGTGTAAATGTACAAATGAGTGTGTGGCAGAGTCCAAGGATACATATGAGTTTGTGGCAGAGGCCAAGGGTACATATGAGTTTGTGGCAGAGTCCAAGGGTATATATGCGTATGTGGCAGAGTGTAATTATGCATATGAGTTTGTGGCAGTGTCCAAGGGTACATATGAGTTTGTGGCAGTGTCCAAGTATACATATATGTTTGTGGCAGATTGTAATTATGCATATGAGTTTGTGGCAGTGTCCAAGGGTACATATGAGTTTGTGGCAGTGTCCAAGTATACATATATGTTTGTGGCAGATTGTAATTATGCATATGAGTTTGTGGCAGAGTCCAAGGGTACAAATGAGTATGTGGCAGAGTGTAAATGTACAAATGAGTGTGTGGCAGAGTGTAAATGTACAAATGAGTGTGTGGCAGAGTCCAAGGGTACAAATGAGTATGTGGCAGAGTGTAAATGTACAAATGAGTGTGTGGCAGAGTCCAAGGGTTCATATGAGTTTGTGGCAGAGTCCAAGGATACATATGAGTTTGTGGCAGAGTCCAAGGGTACATATGAGTTTGTGGCAGAGTGTAAATGTACAAATGAGTGTGTGGCAGAGTCCAAGAGTACATATGAGTTTGTGACAGAGTCCAAGGGTACAAATGAGTATGTGGCAGAGTGTAAATGTACAAATGAGTGTGTGGCAGAGTCCAAGTGTACAAATGAGTATGTGGCAGAGTGTAAATGTACAAATGAGTGTGTGGCAGAGTCCAAGGGTTCATATGAGTTTGTGGCAGAGTCCAAGGATACATATGAGTTTGTGGCAGAGTGTAAATGTACAAATGAGTGTGTGGCAGAGTCCAAGGGTACAAATGAGTTTGTGGCAGAGGCCAAGTATACATATATGTTTGTGGCAGATTGTAATTATGCATATGAGTTTGTGGCAGAGTCCAAGGGTACATATGAGTATATGGCAGAGTGTAAATATACAAATGAGTGGGTGGCAGAGTCTAAGTGTATGTATGAGTTTGTGGCAGAGTCCAAGGGTACATATGAGTATGTGGCAGAGTGTAGATGTACAAATGAGTGTGTGGCAGAGTCCAAGGGTACATATGAGTTTGTGGCAGAGTCCAAGGATACATATGAGTTTGTGGCAGAGTGTAAATGTACAAATGAGTGTGTGGCAGAGTCCAAGGGTACAAATGAGTTTGTGGCAGAGGCCAAGGGTACATATGAGTTTGTGGCAGAGTCCAAGGGTATATATGCGTATGTGGCAGATTGTAATTATGCATATGAGTTTGTGGCAGAGTCCAAGGGTACATATGAGTATATGGCAGAGTGTAAATATACAAATGAGTGGGTGGCAGAGTCTAAGTGTATGTATGAGTTTGTGGCAGAGTCCAAGGGTACATATGAGTTTGTGGCAGAGTCCAAGGGTACATTTGAGTTTGAGGCAGAGTGTAAATGTACAAATGAGTGTGTGGCAGAGTCTAAGTGTATGTATGAGTTTGTGGCAGAGTCCATGGGTACATATGAGTTTGTGGCAGAGTCCAAGGGTACATATGAGTTTGTGGCAGAGTCCAAGGGTACATTTGAGTTTGAGGCAGAGTGTAAATGTACAAATGAGTGTGTGGCAGAGTCTAAGTGTATGTATGAGTTTGTGGCAGAATCCAAGGGTACATATGAGTTTGTGGCAGAGTCCAAGGGTACATATGAGTTTGTGGCAGAGTCCAAGGGTACATATGAGTTTGTGGCAGAGTCCAAGGGTACATTTGAGTTTGAGGCAGAGTCCAAGGGTATATATGCGTATATGTGGCAGAGTGTAAATGTACAAATGAGTGTGTGACAGAGTCCAAGGGTACAAATGAGTATGTGGCAGAGTGTAAATGTACAAATGAGTGTGTGGCAGAGTCCAAGTGTACAAATGAGTATGTGGCAGAGTGTAAATGTACAAATGAGTGTGTGGCAGAGTCCAAGGGTTCATATGAGTTTGTGGCAGAGTCCAAGGATACATATGAGTTTGTGGCAGAATGTAAATGTACAAATGAGTGTGTGGCAGAGTCCAAGGATACATATGAGTTTGTGGCAGAGGCCAAGGGTACATATGAGTTTGTGGCAGAGTCCAAGGGTATATATGCGTATGTGGCAGAGTGTAATTATGCATATGAGTTTGTGGCAGTGTCCAAGGGTACATATGAGTTTGTGGCAGTGTCCAAGTATACATATATGTTTGTGGCAGATTGTAATTATGCATATGAGTTTGTGGCAGTGTCCAAGGGTACATATGAGTTTGTGGCAGTGTCCAAGTATACATATATGTTTGTGGCAGATTGTAATTATGCATATGAGTTTGTGGCAGAGTCCAAGGGTACAAATGAGTATGTGGCAGAGTGTAAATGTACAAATGAGTGTGTGGCAGAGTGTAAATGTACAAATGAGTGTGTGGCAGAGTCCAAGGGTACAAATGAGTATGTGGCAGAGTGTAAATGTACAAATGAGTGTGTGGCAGAGTCCAAGGGTTCATATGAGTTTGTGGCAGAGTCCAAGGATACATATGAGTTTGTGGCAGAGTCCAAGGGTACATATGAGTTTGTGGCAGAGTGTAAATGTACAAATGAGTGTGTGGCAGAGTCCAAGGGTTCATATGAGTTTGTGGCAGAGTCCAAGGATACATATGAGTTTGTGGCAGAGTCCAAGGGTACAAATGAGTATGTGGCAGAGTGTAAATGTACAAATGAGTGTGTGGCAGAGTCCAAGGGTACATAAGAGTATGTGGCAGAGTGTAAATGTACAAATGAGTGTGTGGCAGAGTGCAAGGGTACATATGAGTTTGTGGCAGAGTGTAAATGTACAAATGAGTGTGTGGTAGAGTGCAAGGGTACATATGAGTTTGTGGCAGAGTCCAAGGATACATATGAGTTTGTGGCAGAGTGTAAATGTACAAATGAGTGTGTGGCAGAGTCCAAGAGTACATATGAGTTTGTGACAGAGTCCAAGGGTACAAATGAGTATGTGGCAGAGTGTAAATGTACAAATGAGTGTGTGGCAGAGTCCAAGTGTACAAATGAGTATGTGGCAGAGTGTAAATGTACAAATGAGTGTGTGGCAGAGTCCAAGGGTTCATATGAGTTTGTGGCAGAGTCCAAGGATACATATGAGTTTGTGGCAGAGTGTAAATGTACAAATGAGTGTGTGGCAGAGTCCAAGGATACATATGAGTTTGTGGCAGAGGCCAAGGGTACATATGAGTTTGTGGCAGAGTCCAAGGGTATATATGCGTATGTGGCAGAGTGTAATTATGCATATGAGTTTGTGGCAGTGTCCAAGGGTACATATGAGTTTGTGGCAGTGTCCAAGTATACATATATGTTTGTGGCAGATTGTAATTATGCATATGAGTTTGTGGCAGTGTCCAAGGGTACATATGAGTTTGTGGCAGTGTCCAAGTATACATATATGTTTGTGGCAGATTGTAATTATGCATATGAGTTTGTGGCAGAGTCCAAGGGTACAAATGAGTATGTGGCAGAGTGTAAATGTACAAATGAGTGTGTGGCAGAGTGTAAATGTACAAATGAGTGTGTGGCAGAGTCCAAGGGTACAAATGAGTATGTGGCAGAGTGTAAATGTACAAATGAGTGTGTGGCAGAGTCCAAGGGTTCATATGAGTTTGTGGCAGAGTCCAAGGATACATATGAGTTTGTGGCAGAGTCCAAGGGTACATATGAGTTTGTGGCAGAGTGTAAATGTACAAATGAGTGTGTGGCAGAGTCCAAGAGTACATATGAGTTTGTGACAGAGTCCAAGGGTACAAATGAGTATGTGGCAGAGTGTAAATGTACAAATGAGTGTGTGGCAGAGTCCAAGTGTACAAATGAGTATGTGGCAGAGTGTAAATGTACAAATGAGTGTGTGGCAGAGTCCAAGGGTTCATATGAGTTTGTGGCAGAGTCCAAGGATACATATGAGTTTGTGGCAGAGTGTAAATGTACAAATGAGTGTGTGGCAGAGTCCAAGGGTACAAATGAGTTTGTGGCAGAGGCCAAGTATACATATATGTTTGTGGCAGATTGTAATTATGCATATGAGTTTGTGGCAGAGTCCAAGGGTACATATGAGTATATGGCAGAGTGTAAATATACAAATGAGTGGGTGGCAGAGTCTAAGTGTATGTATGAGTTTGTGGCAGAGTCCAAGGGTACATATGAGTATGTGGCAGAGTGTAGATGTACAAATGAGTGTGTGGCAGAGTCCAAGGGTACATATGAGTTTGTGGCAGAGTCCAAGGATACATATGAGTTTGTGGCAGAGTGTAAATGTACAAATGAGTGTGTGGCAGAGTCCAAGGGTACAAATGAGTTTGTGGCAGAGGCCAAGGGTACATATGAGTTTGTGGCAGAGTCCAAGGGTATATATGCGTATGTGGCAGATTGTAATTATGCATATGAGTTTGTGGCAGAGTCCAAGGGTACATATGAGTATATGGCAGAGTGTAAATATACAAATGAGTGGGTGGCAGAGTCTAAGTGTATGTATGAGTTTGTGGCAGAGTCCAAGGGTACATATGAGTTTGTGGCAGAGTCCAAGGGTACATTTGAGTTTGAGGCAGAGTGTAAATGTACAAATGAGTGTGTGGCAGAGTCTAAGTGTATGTATGAGTTTGTGGCAGAGTCCATGGGTACATATGAGTTTGTGGCAGAGTCCAAGGGTACATATGAGTTTGTGGCAGAGTCCAAGGGTACATTTGAGTTTGAGGCAGAGTGTAAATGTACAAATGAGTGTGTGGCAGAGTCTAAGTGTATGTATGAGTTTGTGGCAGAATCCAAGGGTACATATGAGTTTGTGGCAGAGTCCAAGGGTACATATGAGTTTGTGGCAGAGTCCAAGGGTACATATGAGTTTGTGGCAGAGTCCAAGGGTACATTTGAGTTTGAGGCAGAGTCCAAGGGTATATATGCGTATATGTGGCAGAGTGTTAATGTACAAATGAGTGTGTGGCAGAGTCCAAGGGTACATATGAGTTTGTGGCGGAGTGTAAATGTACAAATGAGTGTTTGGCAGAGTGTAAATGTACAAATGAGTGTGTGGCAGAGTGTAAATGTACAAATGAGTGTGTGGCAGATTCCAAGGATACATATGAGTTTGTGGCAGAGTGTAAATGTACAAATGAGTGTGTGGCAGAGTCCAAGGGTACAAATGAGTTTGTGGCAGAGGCCAAGTATACATATATGTTTGTGGCAGATTGTAATTATGCATATGAGTTTGTGGCAGTGTCCAAGGGTACATATGAGTATATGGCAGAGTGTAAATATACAAATGAGTGGGTGGCAGAGTCTAAGTGTATGTATGAGTTTGTGGCAGAGTCCAAGGGTACATATGAGTATGTGGCAGAGTGTAGATGTACAAATGAGTGTGTGGCAGAGTCCAAGGGTACATATGAGTTTGTGGCAGAGTCCAAGGATACATATGAGTTTGTGGCAGAGTGTAAATGTACAAATGAGTGTGTGGCAGAGTCCAAGGGTACAAATAAGTATGTGGCAGAGTGTAAATGTACAAATGAGTGTGTGGCAGAGTCCAAGGGTACATATGAGTTTGTGGCAGAGTCCAAGGGTACATATGAGTTTGTGGCAGAGTCCAAGGGTACATATGAGTTTGTGGCAGAGTCCAAGGGTACATATGAGTTTGAGGCAGAGTGTAAATGTACAAATGAGTGTGTGGCAGAGTCCAAGGGTACAAATAAGTATGTGGCAGAGTGTAAATGTACAAATGAGTGTGTGGCAGAGTCCAAGGGTACATATGAGTATGTGGCAGAGTGTAAATGTACAAATGAGTGTGTGGCTGTGTCTAAGTGTATGTATGAGTTTGCGGCAGAGGCCAAGGGTACATATGAGTTTGTGGCAGAGTCCAAGGGTATATATGCGTATGTGGCAGAGTGTAAATGTACAAATGAGTGTGTGGCAGAGTCCAAGGGTACATATGAGTTTGTGGCTGAGTGTAAATGTACAAATGAGTGTGTGGCAGAGTCCAAGTGTACATATGATTATGTGGCAGAGTGTAAATGTACAAATGAGTGTGTGGCAGAGTCCAAGGGTACAGATGAGTTTGTGGCAGAGTCCAAGGGTACATATGAGTTTGTGGCAGAGTGTAGATGTACAAATGAGTGTGTGGCAGAGTCCAAGGATACATATGAGTTTGTGGCAGAGGCCAAGGGTACATATGAGTTTGTGGCAGAGTCCAAGGGTATATATGCGTATGTGGCAGAGTGTAATTATGCATATGAGTTTGTGGCAGTGTCCAAGGGTACATATGAGTTTGTGGCAGTGTCCAAGTATACATATATGTTTGTGGCAGATTGTAATTATGCATATGAGTTTGTGGCAGTGTCCAAGGGTACATATGAGTTTGTGGCAGTGTCCAAGTATACATATATGTTTGTGGCAGATTGTAATTATGCATTTGAGTTTGTGGCAGAGTCCAAGGGTACAAATGAGTATGTGGCAGAGTGTAAATGTACAAATGAGTGTGTGGCAGAGTGTAAATGTACAAATGAGTGTGTGGCAGAGTCCAAGGGTACATAAGAGTATGTGACAGAGTGTAAATGTACAAATGAGTGTGTGGCAGAGTGCAAGGGTACATATGAGTTTGTGGCAGAGTGTAAATGTACAAATGAGTGTGTGGCAGAGTGCAAGGGTACATATGAGTTTGTGGCAGAGTCCAAGGGTACATATGAGTTTGTGGCAGAGTCCAAGGGTACATTTGAGTTTGAGGCAGAGTCTAAATGTACAAATGAGTGTGTGGCAGAGTCCAAGGGTACATATGAGTTTGTGGCAGAGTGTAAATGTACAAATGAGTGTGTGGCTGTGTCTAAGTGTACATATGAGTTTGTGGCAGAGTGTAAATGTACAAATGAGTGTGTGGCAGAGTCCAAGTGTACATATGATTATGTGGCAGAGTGTAAATGTACAAATGAGTGTGTGGCAGAGTCCAAGGGTACATATGAGTTTGTGGCAGAGTCCAAGGGTACATATGAGTTTGTGTGTGGCAGAGTGTAGATGTACAAATGAGTGTGTGGCAGAGTCCAAGGGTACATATGAGTTTGTGGCAGAGTCCAAGGATACATATGAGTTTGTGGCAGAGTGTAAATGTACAAATGAGTGTGTGGCAGAGTCCAAGGGTACAAATGAGTTTGTGGCAGAGGCCAAGGGTACATATGAGTTTGTGGCAGAGTCCAAGGGTACATATGAGTTTGTGGCAGAGTCCAAGGGTACATTTGAGTTTGAGGCAGAGTGTAAATGTACAAATGAGTGTGTGGCAGAGTCCAAGGGTACAAATAAGTATGTGGCAGAGTGTAAATGTACAAATGAGTGTGTGGCAGAGTCCAAGGGTACATATGAGTATGTGGCAGAGTGTAAATGTACAAATGAGTGTGTGGCAGAGTCCAAGGGTACATATGAGTTTGTGGCGGAGTGTAAATGTACAAATGAGTGTTTGGCAGAGTGTAAATGTACAAATGAGTGTGTGGCAGAGTGTAAATGTACAAATGAGTGTGTGGCAGATTCCAAGGATACATATGAGTTTGTGGCAGAGTGTAAATGTACAAATGAGTGTGTGGCAGAGTCCAAGGGTACAAATGAGTTTGTGGCAGAGGCCAAGTATACATATATGTTTGTGGCAGATTGTAATTATGCATATGAGTTTGTGGCAGTGTCCAAGGGTACATATGAGTATATGGCAGAGTGTAAATATACAAATGAGTGGGTGGCAGAGTCTAAGTGTATGTATGAGTTTGTGGCAGAGTCCAAGGGTACATATGAGTATGTGGCAGAGTGTAGATGTACAAATGAGTGTGTGGCAGAGTCCAAGGGTACATATGAGTTTGTGGCAGAGTCCAAGGATACATATGAGTTTGTGGCAGAGTGTAAATGTACAAATGAGTGTGTGGCAGAGTCCAAGGGTACAAATAAGTATGTGGCAGAGTGTAAATGTACAAATGAGTGTGTGGCAGAGTCCAAGGGTACATATGAGTTTGTGGCAGAGTCCAAGGGTACATATGAGTTTGTGGCAGAGTCCAAGGGTACATATGAGTTTGTGGCAGAGTCCAAGGGTACATATGAGTTTGAGGCAGAGTGTAAATGTACAAATGAGTGTGTGGCAGAGTCCAAGGGTACAAATAAGTATGTGGCAGAGTGTAAATGTACAAATGAGTGTGTGGCAGAGTCCAAGGGTACATATGAGTATGTGGCAGAGTGTAAATGTACAAATGAGTGTGTGGCTGTGTCTAAGTGTATGTATGAGTTTGCGGCAGAGGCCAAGGGTACATATGAGTTTGTGGCAGAGTCCAAGGGTATATATGCGTATGTGGCAGAGTGTAAATGTACAAATGAGTGTGTGGCAGAGTCCAAGGGTACATATGAGTTTGTGGCTGAGTGTAAATGTACAAATGAGTGTGTGGCAGAGTCCAAGTGTACATATGATTATGTGGCAGAGTGTAAATGTACAAATGAGTGTGTGGCAGAGTCCAAGGGTACAGATGAGTTTGTGGCAGAGTCCAAGGGTACATATGAGTTTGTGGCAGAGTGTAGATGTACAAATGAGTGTGTGGCAGAGTCCAAGGATACATATGAGTTTGTGGCAGAGGCCAAGGGTACATATGAGTTTGTGGCAGAGTCCAAGGGTATATATGCGTATGTGGCAGAGTGTAATTATGCATATGAGTTTGTGGCAGTGTCCAAGGGTACATATGAGTTTGTGGCAGTGTCCAAGTATACATATATGTTTGTGGCAGATTGTAATTATGCATATGAGTTTGTGGCAGTGTCCAAGGGTACATATGAGTTTGTGGCAGTGTCCAAGTATACATATATGTTTGTGGCAGATTGTAATTATGCATTTGAGTTTGTGGCAGAGTCCAAGGGTACAAATGAGTATGTGGCAGAGTGTAAATGTACAAATGAGTGTGTGGCAGAGTGTAAATGTACAAATGAGTGTGTGGCAGAGTCCAAGGGTACATAAGAGTATGTGACAGAGTGTAAATGTACAAATGAGTGTGTGGCAGAGTGCAAGGGTACATATGAGTTTGTGGCAGAGTGTAAATGTACAAATGAGTGTGTGGCAGAGTGCAAGGGTACATATGAGTTTGTGGCAGAGTCCAAGGGTACATATGAGTTTGTGGCAGAGTCCAAGGGTACATTTGAGTTTGAGGCAGAGTCTAAATGTACAAATGAGTGTGTGGCAGAGTCCAAGGGTACATATGAGTTTGTGGCAGAGTGTAAATGTACAAATGAGTGTGTGGCTGTGTCTAAGTGTACATATGAGTTTGTGGCAGAGTGTAAATGTACAAATGAGTGTGTGGCAGAGTCCAAGTGTACATATGATTATGTGGCAGAGTGTAAATGTACAAATGAGTGTGTGGCAGAGTCCAAGGGTACATATGAGTTTGTGGCAGAGTCCAAGGGTACATATGAGTTTGTGTGTGGCAGAGTGTAGATGTACAAATGAGTGTGTGGCAGAGTCCAAGGGTACATATGAGTTTGTGGCAGAGTCCAAGGATACATATGAGTTTGTGGCAGAGTGTAAATGTACAAATGAGTGTGTGGCAGAGTCCAAGGGTACAAATGAGTTTGTGGCAGAGGCCAAGGGTACATATGAGTTTGTGGCAGAGTCCAAGGGTACATATGAGTTTGTGGCAGAGTCCAAGGGTACATTTGAGTTTGAGGCAGAGTGTAAATGTACAAATGAGTGTGTGGCAGAGTCCAAGGGTACAAATAAGTATGTGGCAGAGTGTAAATGTACAAATGAGTGTGTGGCAGAGTCCAAGGGTACATATGAGTATGTGGCAGAGTGTAAATGTACAAATGAGTGTGTGGCTGTGTCTAAGTGTACATATGAGTTTGTGGCAGAGTGTAAATGTACAAATGAGTGTGTGGCAGAGTCCAAGTGTACATATGATTATGTGGCAGAGTGTAAATGTACAAATGAGTGTGTGGCAGAGTCCAAGGGTACATATGAGTTTGTGGCAGAGTCCAAGGGTACATATGAGTTTGTGTGTGGCAGAGTGTAGATGTACAAATGAGTGTGTGGCAGAGTCCAAGGGTACATATGAGTTTGTGGCAGAGTGTAAATGTACCAATGAGTGTGTGGCAGAGTCCAAGGGTACAAATGAGTTTGTGGCAGAGGCCAAGGGTACATTTGAGTTTGTGGCAGAGTCCAAGGGAATATATGCGGATGTGGCAGATTGTAATTATGCATATGAGTTTGTGGCAGTGTCCAAGGGTACATATGAGTTTGTGGCAGTGTCCAAGTATACATATATGTTTGTAGCAGATTGTAATTATGCATATGAGTTTGTGGCAGTGTCCAAGGGTACATATGAGTTTGTGGCAGTGTCCAAGTATACATATATGTTTGTGGCAGATTGTAATTATGCATATGAGTTTGTGGCAGAGTCCAAGGGTACATATGAGTATATGGCATGGTGTAAATATACAAATGAGTGGGTGGCAGAGTCTAAGTGTATGTATGAGTTTGTGGCAGAGTCCAAGTGTACATATGAGTTTTTGGCAGAGTCCAAGGGTACATATGAGTTTGTGGCAGAGTGTAAATGTACAAATGAGTGATTGGCAGAGTGTAAATGTACAAATGAGTGTGTGGCAGAGTGTAAATGTACAAATGAGTGAGTGGCAGAGTCCAAGGGTACAAATGAGTTTGTGGCAGAGGCCAAGTGTACATATGAGTTTGTGGCAGAGTCCAAGGGTATATATGCGTATGTGGCAGAGTGTAATTATGCATATGAGTTTGTGGCAGTGTCCAAGGGTACATATGAGTTTGTGGCAGTGTCCAAGTATACACAGTGGCGTAGCGTGGGTTGTCAGCACCCGGGGCAAGGCAAGTAATTTGCGCCCCCTAACCCGTGGATTTTAGCACTCGAGTCTCTTCTACTAGATTAGTTAATGAACCCTTACCCCCCAAGCACATGTATTGTTTGTTATGAAAATACTTATGTAATTAAAGTAAAATGCATCTAAATACAAGTTTATTTTCCAACACTTTATTGAGTGCGAACATGCATTACACACATTCTCCACATTTTCAGCAGGTCTATGAATACAAATATACACATGTAGTAACCTAGCATGGGCCATGCTATTATATGTCGTCTCACAACCATCGTAAACGACAAACAATATCAAGAACAAAAACTAAACATCAAAATGGAACCATACCCTGGAGATGATCCAAGACTGGGCTAGATGGAGCCAACTTCCTCAATCCTGTACCTCTAATGTTACCCCCCCCCCCACACACACACACACACACATATGCCATAATTGTTGTGCCATTCAGATGCCAGTAATATTGTAACTTTCGGATGCCAGTAATATTGTGCCAGTCAGAGCCCAGTAATATTGTGCCAGTCAGAGCCTAGTAATATTGTGCCAGTCAGATGCCTGCAATATTGTGCCAGTCAGATGCCTGCAATATTGTGCCAGTCAGAGCCCAGTAATAATGTGCCAGTCAGATACCAGTAATATTGTGCCAGTCAGATACCAATAATATTGTGCCAGTCAGATACCAGGAATATTGTGCCTGTCAGAGCCCAGGAATATTGTGCCTGTCAGAGCCCAGGAATATGGTGCCTGTCAGATGCCTGTAATATTATGCCAGTCA
Organism: Pelodytes ibericus; assembly: GCA_036172795.1. NCBI lineage: Eukaryota > Metazoa > Chordata > Amphibia > Anura > Pelodytidae > Pelodytes > Pelodytes ibericus. Next base: position 44,134,637 of record CM069868.1, on the reverse strand, counting down.
GATGCCTGTAATAGTGTGCAGTCAGAGGCCAGGAATATTATGCCAGTCAGATGCCTGTAATATTGTGCCAGTCAGATGCCTGTAATATTATGCCAGTCAGATGCTTGTAATAGTGTGCCAGTCAGAGGCCAGGAATATTGTGCCAGTCAGAGGCCTGTAATATTGTGCCAGTCAGATGCCTGTAATATTATGCCAGTCAGATGCCTGTAATATTGTGCCAGTCAGAGCCCAGTAATATAGTGCCAGCCAGATGCCTGTAATATTATGCCAGCCAGATGCCCAGTATTATTGTGCCAGCCAGATGCCCAGTAATATAGTGCCAGTCAGATGCCCAGTATTATTGTGCCAGTCAGATGCCCAGTATTATTGTGCCAGCCAGATGCCCAGTAATATAGTGCCAGTCAGATGCCCAGTATTATTGTGCCAGTCAGATGCCCAGTATTATTGTGCCAGCCAGATGCCCAGTAATATAGTACCAGTCAGATGCCCAGTAATATAGTGCCAATCAGATGCCAAGTAATATAGTGCCAATCAGATACCCAGTAATATAGTGCCAATCAGATGCCCAGTAATATAGTGCCAATCAGATACCCAGTAATATTGTGCCAATCAGATACCCAGTAATATAGTGCCAATCAGATACCCAGTAATATAGTGCCAATCAGATACCCAGTTATATTGTGCCAATCAGATGCCCAGTAATATAGTGCCAGTCAGATACCCAGTAATATAGTGGCAATCAGATACCCAGTAATATTGTGCCAATCAGATGCCCAGTAATATAGTGACAGTCAGATACCAGGAATATTGTGCCAGCCAGCCCCCCCCCCCCCCGTACTTACATGAAGCGGCTCCGTGTCCCCCGCCGGATGTCTCCTCCGTGCAGTCTTCCCTCTTGCACGGAGGAGGGAAGCAGACACCGGACGCAATGCGCTGTGAACGCGGCAGCAGAGGCTGGGGGCCCACGGGACAGCTGCCTTGGGGCCCCCCAGGAGTAAATGGGCCCAGGGCAGCTGCCCCGTTTGCCCCGCGTTAAAGACGGCCCTGGCGGCCACTCGGCCGCATAGGGCTAGTGCGCCCCCCCAGATATTGCGCCCGGTGCGGCCGGCCCCCCCTGCACCCCCCACGCTACGCCACTGAGTATACATATATGTTTGTGGCAGATTGTAATTATGCATATGAGTTTGTGGCAGAGTCCAAGGGTACATATGAGTATATGGCAGAGTGTAAATATACAAATGAGTGGGTGGCAGAGTCTAAGTGTATGTATGAGTTTGTGGCAGAGTGTAAATGTACAAATGAGTATGTGGCAGAGTCTAAGTGTATGTATGAGTTTGTGGCAGAGTCCAAGGGTACATATGAGTTGGTGGCAGAGTCCAAGGGTACATTTGAGTTTGAGGCAGAGTGTAAATGTACAAATGAGTGTGTGGCAGAGTCCAAGGGTACAAATAAGTAAGTGGCAGAGTGTAAATGTATAAATGAGTGTGTGGCAGAGTCCAAGGGTACAAATGAGTATGTGGCAGAGTCCAAGAGTACATATGAGTTTTTGGCAGAGTCCAAGGGTACAAATGAGTTTGTGGCAGAGTGTAAATGTACAAATGAGTGTGTGGCAGAGTGTAAATGTACAAATGAGTGTGTGGCAGAGTGTAAATGTACAAATGAGTGTGTGGCAGAGTGTAAATGTACAAATGAGTGTGTGGCAGAGTCCAAGGGTACAAATGAGTATGTGGCAGAGTGTAAATGTACAAATGAGTGTGTGGCAGAGTCCAAGGGTACAAATGAGTATGTGGCAGAGTGTAAATGTACAAATGAGTTTGTGGCAGAGTCCAAGAGTACATATGAGTTTTTGGCAGAGTCCAAGGGTACATATGAGTTTGTGGCAGAGTGTAAATGTACAAATGAGTGTTTGGCAGAGTGTAAATGTACAAATGAGTGTGTGGCAGAGTGTAAATGTACAAATGAGTGTGTGGCAGTGTCCAAGGGTACATATGAGTTTGTGGCAAAGTCCAAGAGTACATATGAGTTTTTGGCAGAGTCCAAGGGTACATATGAGTTTGTGGCAGAGTGTAAATGTACAAATGAGTGTGTGGCAGAGTGTAAATGTACAAATGAGTTTGTGGCAGAGTGTAAATGTACAAATGAGTGTGTGGCAGAGTCCAAGAGTACATATGCGTTTGTTGCAGAGTCCAAGGGTACAAATGAGTATGTGGCAGAGTGTAAATGTACAAATGAGTGTGTGGCAGAGTCCAAGGGTACAAATGAGTATGTGGCAGAGTGTAAATGTACAAATGAGTTTGTGGCAGAGTCCAAGAGTACATATGAGTTTTTGGCAGAGTCCAAGGGTACATATGAGTTTGTGGCAGAGTGTAAATGTACAAATGAGTGTTTGGCAGAGTGTAAATGTACAAATGAGTGTGTGGCAGAGTGTAAATGTACAAATGAGTGTGTGGCAGAGTCCAAGGGTACATATGAGTTTGTGGCAGAGTGTAAATGTACAAATGAGTGTGTGGCAGAGTGCAAGGGTACATATGAGTTTGTGGCAGAGTCCAAGGGTACATATGAGTTTGTGGCAGAGTGTAAATGTACAAATGAGTGTGTGGCAGAGTCCAAGAGTACATATGAGTTTGTGACAGAGTCCAAGGGTACAAATGAGTATGTGGCAGAGTGTAAATGTACAAATGAGTGTGTGGCAGAGTCCAAGTGTACAAATGAGTATGTGGCAGAGTGTAAATGTACAAATGAGTGTGTGGCAGAGTCCAAGGGTTCATATGAGTTTGTGGCAGAGTCCAAGGATACATATGAGTTTGTGGCAGAGTGTAAATGTACAAATGAGTGTGTGGCAGAGTCCAAGGGTACAAATGAGTTTGTGGCAGAGGCCAAGTATACATATATGTTTGTGGCAGATTGTAATTATGCATATGAGTTTGTGGCAGAGTCCAAGGGTACATATGAGTATATGGCAGAGTGTAAATATACAAATGAGTGGGTGGCAGAGTCTAAGTGTATGTATGAGTTTGTGGCAGAGTCCAAGGGTACATATGAGTATGTGGCAGAGTGTAAATGTACAAATGAGTGTGTGGCAGAGTCCAAGGGTACATATGAGTTTGTGGCAGAGTCCAAGGATACATATGAGTTTGTGGCAGAGTGTAAATGTACAAATGAGTGTGTGGCAGAGTCCAAGGGTACAAATGAGTTTGTGGCAGAGGCCAAGGGTACATATGAGTTTGTGGCAGAGTCCAAGGGTATATATGCGTATGTGGCAGATTGTAATTATGCATATGAGTTTGTGGCAGAGTCCAAGGGTACATATGAGTATATGGCAGAGTGTAAATATACAAATGAGTGTGTGGCAGAGTCTAAGTGTATGTATGAGTTTGTGGCAGAGTCCAAGGGTACATATGAGTTTGTGGCAAAGTCCAAGGGTACATATGAGTTTTTGGCAGAGTCCAAGGGTACATATGAGTGTGTGGCAGAGTCCAAGGGTACATAAGAGTATGTGGCAGAGTGTAAATGTACAAATGAGTGTGTGGCAGAGTGCAAGGGTACATATGAGTTTGTGGCAGAGTGTAAATGTACAAATGAGTGTGTGGCAGAGTGCAAGGGTACATATGAGTTTGTGGCAGAGTCCAAGGGTACATATGAGTTTGTGGCAGAGTGTAAATGTACAAATGAGTGTGTGGCAGAGTCCAAGAGTACATATGAGTGTGTGGCAGAGTCCAAGGGTACAAATGAGTATGTGGCAGAGTGTAAATGTACAAATGAGTGTGTGGCAGAGTCCAAGGGTTCATATGAGTTTGTGGCAGAGTCCAAGGATACATATGAGTTTGTGGCAGAGTGTAAATGTACAAATGAGTGTGTGGCAGAGTCCAAGGGTACAAATGAGTTTGTGGCAGAGGCCAAGTATACATATATGTTTGTGGCAGATTGTAATTATGCATATGAGTTTGTGGCAGAGTCCAAGGGTACATTTGAGTTTGAGGCAGAGTGTAAATGTACAAATGAGTGTGTGGCAGAGTCCAAGGGTACATATGAGTTTGTGGCAGAGTGTAAATGTACAAATGAGTTTTTGGCAGAGTGTAAATGTACAAATGAGTGTGTGGCAGAGTCCAAGAGTACATATGAGTTTGTGACAGAGTCCAAGGGTACAAATGAGTATGTGGCAGAGTGTAAATGTACAAATGAGTGTGTGGCAGAGTCCAAGTGTACAAATGAGTATGTGGCAGAGTGTAAATGTACAAATGAGTGTGTGGCAGAGTCCAAGGGTACAAATGAGTTTGTGGCAGAGGCCAAGTATACATATATTTTTGTGGCAGATTGTAATTATGCATATGAGTTTGTGGCAGAGTCCAAGGGTACATATGAGTATATGGCAGAGTGTAAATATACAAATGAGTGGGTGGCAGAGTCTAAGTGTATGTATGAGTTTGTGGCAGAGTCCAAGGGTACATATGAGTATGTGGCAGAGTGTAGATGTACAAATGAGTGTGTGGCAGAGTCCAAGGGTACATATGAGTTTGTGGCAGAGTCCAAGGATACATATGAGTTTGTGGCAGAGTGTAAATGTACAAATGAGTGTGTGGCAGAGTCCAAGGGTACAAATGAGTTTGTGGCAGAGGCCAAGGGTACATATGAGTTTGTGGCAGAGTCCCAGGGTATATATGCGTATGTGGCAGATTGTAATTATGCATATGAGTTTGTGGCAGAGTCCAAGGGTACATATGAGTATATGGCAGAGTGTAAATATACAAATGAGTGGGTGGCAGAGTCTAAGTGTATGTATGAGTTTGTGGCAGAGTCCAAGGGTAAATATGAGTATGTGGCAGAGTGTAAATGTACAAATGAGTGTGTGGCAGAGTCTAAGTGTATGTATGAGTTTGTGGCAGAGTCCAAGGGTACATATGAGTTTGTGGCAGAGTCCAAGGGTACATTTGAGTTTGAGGCAGAGTGTAAATGTACAAATGAGTGTGTGGCAGAGTCCAAGGGTACAAATAAGTATGTGGCAGAGTGTAAATGTACAAATGAGTTTGTGGCAGAGTCCAAGGGTACATATGAGTATGTGGCAGAGTGTAAATGTACAAATGAGTGTGTGGCTGTGTCTAAGTGTATGTATGAGTTTGTGGCAGAGTCCAAGGGTACATATGAGTTTGTGGCAGAGTCCAAGGGTACATTTGAGTTTGAGGCAGAGTGTAAATGTACAAATGAGTGTGTGGCAGAGTCCAAGGGTACAAATAAGTATGTGGCAGAGTGTAAATGTACAAATGAGTGTGTGGCAGAGTCCAAGGGTACATATGAGTATGTGGCAGAGTGTAAATGTACAAATGAGTGTGTGGCTGTGTCTAAGTGTATGTATGAGTTTGCGGCAGAGGCCAAGGGTACATATGAGTTTGTGGCAGAGTCCAAGGGTATATATGCGTATGTGGCAGAGTGTAAATGTACAAATGAGTGTGTGGCAGAGTCCAAGGGTACATATGAGTTTGTGGCAGAGTGTAAATGTACAAATGAGTGTGTGGCAGAGTGTAAATGTACAAATGAGTGTGTGGCAGAGTCCAAGGGTACATAAGAGTATGTGGCAGAGTGTAAATGTACAAATGAGTGTGTGGCAGAGTGCAAGGGTACATATGAGTTTGTGGCAGAGTGTAAATGTACAAATGAGTGTGTGGCAGAGTGCAAGGGTACATATGAGTTTGTGGCAGAGTCCAAGGGTACATATGAGTTTGTGGCAGAGTGTAAATGTACAAATGAGTGTGTGGCAGAGTCCAAGAGTACATATGAGTTTGTGGCAGAGTGTAAATGTACAAATGAGTGTGTGGCAGAGTGTAAATGTACAAATGAGTGTGTGGCAGAGTCCAAGGGTACATAAGAGTATGTGGCAGAGTGTAAATGTACAAATAAGTGTGTGGAAGAGTCCAAGGGTACAAATGAGTATGTGGCAGAGTGTAAATGTACAAATGAGTGTGTGGCAGAGTCCAAGTGTACAAATGAGTATGTGGCAGAGTGTAAATGTACAAATGAGTGTGTGGCAGAGTGTAGATGTACAAATGAGTGTGTGGCAGAGTCCAAGGGTATATATGCGTATGTGGCAGAGTGTAATTATGCATATGAGTTTGTGGCAGTGTCCAAGGGTACATATGAGTTTGTGGCAGTGTCCAAGTATACATATATGTTTGTGGCAGATTGTAATTATGCATATGAGTTTGTGGCAGTGTCCAAGGGTACATATGAGTTTGTGGCAGTGTCCAAGTATACATATATGTTTGTGGCAGATTGTAATTATGCATATGAGTTTGTGGCAGAGTCCAAGGGTACAAATGAGTTTGTGGCAGAGGCCAAGTATACATATATGTTTGTGGCAGATTGTAATTATGCATATGAGTTTGTGGCAGAGTCCAAGGGTACATATGAGTATATGGCAGAGTGTAAATGTACAAATGAGTGTGTGGCAGAGTGTAAATGTACAAATGAGTGTGTGGCAGAGTCCAAGGGTACATAAGAGTATTTGGCAGAGTGTAAATGTACAAATGAGTGTGTGGCAGAGTCCAAGGGTACATAAGAGTATGTGGCAGAGTGTAAATGTACAAATGAGTGTTTGGCAGAGTGCAAGGGTACATATGAGTTTGTGGCAGAGTGTAAATGTACAAATGAGTGTGTGGCAGAGTGCAAGGGTACATATGAGTTTGTGGCAGAGTGTAAATGTACAAATGAGTGTGTGGCAGAGTGCAAGGGTACATATGAGTTTGTGGCAGAGTCCAAGGGTACATATGAGTTTGTGGCAGAGTGTAAATGTACAAATGAGTGTGTGGCAGAGTCCAAGAGTACATATGAGTTTGTGACAGAGTCCAAGGGTACAAATGAGTATGTGGCAGAGTGTAAATGTACAAATGAGTGTGTGGCAGAGTCCAAGTGTACAAATGAGTATGTGGCAGAGTGTAAATGTACAAATGAGTGTGTGGCAGAGTCCAAGGGTACATATGAGTTTGTGGCAGAGGCCAAGGATACATATGAGTTTGTGGCAGAGTGTAAATGTACAAATGAGTGTGTGGCAGAGTCCAAGGGTACAAATGAGTTTGTGGCAGAGGCCAAGTATACATATATGTTTGTGGCAGATTGTAATTATGCATATGAGTTTGTGGCAGAGTCCAAGGGTACATATGAGTATATGGCAGAGTGTAAATATACAAATGAGTGGGTGGCAGAGTCTAAGTGTATGTATGAGTTTGTGGCAGAGTCCAAGGGTACATATGAGTATGTGGCAGAGTGTAGATGTACAAATGAGTGTGTGGCAGAGTCCAAGGGTACATATGAGTTTGTGGCAGAGTCCAAGGATACATATGAGTTTGTGGCAGAGTGTAAATGTACAAATGAGTGTGTGGCAGAGTCCAAGGGTACAAATGAGTTTGTGGCAGAGGCCAAGGGTACATATGAGTTTGTGGCAGAGTCCAAGGGTATAAATGCGTATGTGGCAGATTGTAATTATGCATATGAGTTTGTGGCAGAGTCCAAGGGTACATATGAGTATATGGCAGAGTGTAAATATACAAATGAGTGGGTGGCAGAGTCTAAGTGTATGTATGAGTTTGTGGCAGAGTCCAAGGGTACATATGAGTATGTGGCAGAGTGTAAATGTACAAATGAGTGTGTGGCAGAGTCTAAGTGTATGTATGAGTTTGTGGCAGAGTCCAAGGGTACATATGAGTTTGTGGCAGAGTCCAAGGGTACATTTGAGTTTGAGGCAGAGTGTAAATGTACAAATGAGTGTGTGGCAGAGTCTAAGTGTATGTATGAGTTTGTGGCAGAGTCCAAGGGTACATATGAGTTTGTGGCAGAGTCCAAGGGTACATATGAGTTTGTGGCAGAGTCCAAGGGTACATATGAGTTTGAGGCAGAGTGTAAATGTACAAATGAGTGTGTGGCAGAGTCCAAGGGTACAAATAAGTATGTGGCAGAGTGTAAATGTACAAATGAGTGTGTGGCAGAGTCCAAGGGTACATATGAGTATGTGGCAGAGTGTAAATGTACAAATGAGTGTGTGGCTGTGTCTAAGTGTATGTATGAGTTTGCGGCAGAGGCCAAGGGTATATATGCGTATGTGGCAGAGTGTAAATGTACAAATGAGTGTGTGGCAGAGTCCAAGGGTACATATGAGTTTGTGGCTGAGTGTAAATGTACAAATGATTGTGTGGCAGAGTCCAAGTGTACATATGATTATGTGGCAGAGTGTAAATTTACAAATGAGTGTGTGGCAGAGTCCAAGGGTACATATGAGTTTGTGGCAGAGTCCAAGGGTACATATGAGTTTGTGGCAGAGTGTAGATGTACAAATGAGTGTGTGGCAGAGTCCAAGGATACATATGAGTTTGTGGCAGAGGCCAAGGGTACATATGAGTTTGTGGCAGAGTCCAAGGGTATATATGCGTATGTGGCAGAGTGTAATTATGCATATGAGTTTGTGGCAGTGTCCAAGGGTACATATGAGTTTGTGGCAGTGTCCAAGTATACATATATGTTTGTGGCAGATTGTAATTATGCATATGAGTTTGTGGCAGTGTCCAAGGGTACATATGAGTTTGTGGCAGTGTCCAAGTATACATATATGTTTGTGGCAGATTGTAATTATGCATTTGAGTTTGTGGCAGAGTCCAAGGGTACAAATGAGTATGTGGCAGAGTGTAAATGTACAAATGAGTGTGTGGCAGAGTGTAAATGTACAAATGAGTGTGTGGCAGAGTCCAAGGGTACATAAGAGTATGTGGCAGAGTGTAAATGTACAAATGAGTGTGTGGCAGAGTGCAAGGGTACATATGAGTTTGTGGCAGAGTGTAAATGTACAAATGAGTGTGTGGCAGAGTGCAAGGGTACATATGAGTTTGTGGCAGAGTCCAAGGGTACATATGAGTTTGTGGCAGAGTGTAAATGTACAAATGAGTGTGTGGCAGAGTCCAAGAGTACATATGAGTTTGTGACAGAGTCCAAGTGTACAAATGAGTATGTGGCAGAGTGTAAATGTACAAATGAGTGTGTGGCAGAGTCCAAGGGTTCATATGAGTTTGTGGCAGAGTCCAAGGATACATATGAGTTTGTGACAGAGTGTAAATGTACAAATGAGTGTGTGGCAGAGTCCAAGGGTACAAATGAGTTTGTGGCAGAGGCCAAGTATACATATATGTTTGTGGCAGATTGTAATTATGCATATGAGTTTGTGGCAGAGTCCAAGGGTACATATGAGTATATGGCAGAGTGTAAATATACAAATGAGTGGGTGGCAGAGTCTAAGTGTATGTATGAGTTTGTGGCAGAGTCCAAGGGTACATATGAGTATGTGGCAGAGTGTAGATGTACAAATGAGTGTGTGGCAGAGTCCAAGGGTACATATGAGTTTGTGGCAGAGTCCAAGGATACATATGAGTTTGTGGCAGAGTGTAAATGTACAAATGAGTGTGTGGCAGAGTCCAAGGGTACAAATGAGTTTGTGGCAGAGGCCAAGGGTACATATGAGTTTGTGGCAGAGTCCAAGGGTATATATGCGTATGTGGCAGATTGTAATTATGCATATGAGTTTGTGGCAGAGTCCAAGGGTACATATGAGTATATGGCAGAGTGTAAATATACAAATGAGTGGGTGGCAGAGTCTAAGTGTATGTATGAGTTTGTGGCAGAGTCCAAGGGTACATATGAGTATGTGGCAGAGTGTAAATGTACAAATGAGTGTGTGGCAGAGTCTAAGTGTATGTATGAGTTTGTGGCAGAGTCCAAGGGTACATATGAGTTTGTGGCAGAGTCCAAGGGTACATTTGAGTTTGAGGCAGAGTGTAAATGTACAAATGAGTGTGTGGCAGAGTCTAAGTGTATGTATGAGTTTGTGGCAGAGTCCAAGGGTACATATGAGTTTGTGGCAGAGTCCAAGGGTACATATGAGTTTGTGGCAGAGTCCAAGTGTACATATGAGTTTGTGGCAGAGTCCAAGGGTACATATGAGTTTGTGGCAGAGTCCAAGGGTACATTTGAGATTGAGGCAGAGTCCAAGGGTACAAATAAGTATGTGGCAGAGTGTAAATGTACAAATGAGTGTGTGGCTGTGTCTAAGTGTATGTATGAGTTTGCGGCAGAGGCCAAGGGTACATATGAGTTTGTGGCAGAGTCCAAGGGTATATATGCGTATGTGGCAGAGTGTAAATGTACAAATGAGTGTGTGGCAGAGTCCAAGTGTACAAATGAGTATGTGGCAGAGTGTAAATGTGCAAATGAGTGTGTGGCAGAGTCCAAGGGTTCATATGAGTTTGTGGCAGAGTCCAAGGATACATATGAGTTTGTGGCAGAGTGTAAATGTACAAATGAGTGTGTGGCAGAGTCCAAGGGTACAAATGAGTTTGTGGCAGAGGCCAAGTATACATATATGTTTGTGGCAGATTGTAATTATGCATATGAGTTTGTGGCAGAGTCCAAGGGTACATATGAGTATATGGCAGAGTGTAAATATACAAATGAGTGGGTGGCAGAGTCCAAGGGTACATATGAGTTTGTGGCAGAGTCCAAGGATACATATGAGTTTGTGGCAGAGTGTAAATGTACAAATGAGTGTGTGGCAGAGTCCAAGGGTACAAATGAGTTTGTGGCAGAGGCCAAGGGTACATATGAGTTTGTGGCAGAGTCCAAGGGTATATATGCGTATGTGGCAGATTGTAATTATGCATATGAGTTTGTGGCAGAGTCCAAGGGTACATATGAGTATATGGCAGAGTGTAAATATACAAATGAGTGGGTGGCAGAGTCTAAGTGTATGTATGAGTTTGTGGCAGAGTCCAAGGGTACATATGAGTATGTGGCAGAGTGTAAATGTACAAATGAGTGTGTGGCAGAGTCTAAGTGTATGTATGAGTTTGTGGCAGAGTCCAAGGGTACATATGAGTTTGTGGCAGAGTCCAAGGGTACATTTGAGTTTGAGGCAGAGTGTAAATGTACAAATGAGTGTGTGGCAGAGTCTAAGTGTATGTATGAGTTTGTGGCAGAGTCCAAGGGTACATATGAGTTTGTGGCAGAGTCCAAGGGTACATATGAGTTTGTGGCAGAGTCCAAGGGTACATATGAGTTTGAGGCAGAGTGTAAATGTACAAATGAGTGTGTGGCAGAGTCCAAGGGTACAAATAAGTATGTGGCAGAGTGTAAATGTACAAATGAGTGTGTGGCAGAGTCCAAGGGTACATATGAGTATGTGGCAGAGTGTAAATGTACAAATAAGTGTGTGGCAGAGTCTAAGTGTATGTATGAGTTTGTGGCAGAGTCCAAGGGTACATATGAGTTTGTGGCAGAGTCCAAGGGTACATTTGAGTTTGAGGCAGAGTGTAAATGTACAAATGAGTGTGTGGCAGAGTCTAAGTGTATGTATGAGTTTGTGGCAGAGTCCAAGGGTACATATGAGTTTGTGGCAGAGTCCAAGGGTACATATGAGTTTGTGGAAGAGTCCAAGGGTACATATGAGTTTGAGGCAGAGTGTAAATGTACAAATGAGTGTGTGGCAGAGTCCAAGGGTACAAATAAGTATGTGGCAGAGTGTAAATGTACAAATGAGTGTGTGGCAGAGTCCAAGGGTACATATGAGTATGTGGCAGAGTGTAAATGTACAAATGAGTGTGTGGCTGTGTCTAAGTGTATGTATGAGTTTGCGGCAGAGGCCAAGGGTACATATGATTTTGTGGCAGAGTCCAAGGGAATATATGCGTATGTGGCAGAGTGTAAATGTACAAATGAGTGTGTGGCAGAGTCCAAGGGTACATATGAGTTTGTGGCTGAGTGTAAATGTACAAATGAGTGTGTGGCAGAGTCCAAGTGTACATATGATTATGTGGCAGAGTGTAAATGTACAAATGAGTGTGTGGCAGAGTGTAGATGTACAAATGAGTGTGTGGCAGAGTCCAAGGATACATATGAGTTTGTGGCAGAGGCCAAGGGTACATATGAGTTTGTGGCAGAGTCCAAGGGTATATATGCGTATGTGGCAGAGTGTAATTATGCATATGAGTTTGTGGCAGTGTCCAAGGGTACATATGAGTTTGTGGCAGTGTCCAAGTATACATATATGTTTGTGGCAGATTGTAATTATGCATATGAGTTTGTGGCAGTGTCCAAGGGTACATATGAGTTTGTGGCAGTGTCCAAGTATACATATATGTTTGTGGCAGATTGTAATTATGCATATGAGTTTGTGGCAGAGTCCAAGGGTACAAATGAGTATGTGGCAGAGTGTAAATGTACAAATGAGTGTGTGGCAGAGTGTAAATGTACAAATGAGTGTGTGGCAGAGTCCAAGGGTACATAAGAGTATTTGGCAGAGTGTAAATGTACAAATGAGTGTGTGGCAGAGTCCAAGGGTACATAAGAGTATGTGGCAGAGTGTAAATGTACAAATGAGTGTGTGGCAGAGTGCAAGGGTACATATGAGTTTGTGGCAGAGTGTAAATGTACAAATGAGTGTGTGGCAGAGTGCAAGGGTACATATGAGTTTGTGGCAGAGTGTAAATGTACAAATGAGTGTGTGGCAGAGTGCAAGGGTACATATGAGTTTGTGGCAGAGTCCAAGGGTACATATGAGTTTGTGGCAGAGTGTAAATGTACAAATGAGTGTGTGGCAGAGTCCAAGAGTACATATGAGTTTGTGACAGAGTCCAAGGGTACAAATGAGTATGTGGCAGAGTGTAAATGTACAAATGAGTGTGTGGCAGAGTCCAAGTGTACAAATGAGTATGTGGCAGAGTGTAAATGTACAAATGAGTGTGTGGCAGAGTCCAAGGGTACATATGAGTTTGTGGCAGAGGCCAAGGATACATATGAGTTTGTGGCAGAGTGTAAATGTACAAATGAGTGTGTGGCAGAGTCCAAGGGTACAAATGAGTTTGTGGCAGAGGCCAAGTATACATATATGTTTGTGGCAGATTGTAATTATGCATATGAGTTTGTGGCAGAGTCCAAGGGTACATATGAGTGTATGGCAGAGTGTAAATATACAAATGAGTGGGTGGCAGAGTCTAAGTGTATGTATGAGTTTGTGGCAGAGTCCAAGGGTACATATGAGTATGTGGCAGAGTGTAGATGTACAAATGAGTGTGTGGCAGAGTCCAAGGGTACATATGAGTTTGTGGCAGAGTCCAAGGATACATATGAGTTTGTGGCAGAGTGTAAATGTACAAATGAGTGTGTGGCAGAGTCCAAGGGTACAAATGAGTTTGTGGCAGAGGCCAAGGGTACATATGAGTTTGTGGCAGAGTCCAAGGGTATAAATGCGTATGTGGCAGATTGTAATTATGCATATGAGTTTGTGGCAGAGTCCAAGGATACATATGAGTTTGTGGCAGAGTGTAAATGTACAAATGAGTGTGTGGCAGAGTCCAAGGGTACAAATGAGTTTGTGGCAGAGGCCAAGGGTACATATGAGTTTGTGGCAGAGTCCAAGGGTATATATGCGTATGTGGCAGATTGTAATTATGCATATGAGTTTGTGGCAGAGTCCAAGGGTACATATGAGTATATGGCAGAGTGTAAATATACAAATGAGTGGGTGGCAGAGTCTAAGTGTATGTATGAGTTTGTGGCAGAGGCCAAGGGTACATATGAGTTTGTGGCAGAGTCCAAGGGTATATATGCGTATGTGGCAGATTGTAATTATGCATATGAGTTTGTGGCAGAGTCCAAGGGTACATATGAGTATATGGCAGAGTGTAAATATACAAATGAGTGGGTGGCAGAGTCTAAGTGTATGTATGAGTTTGTGGCAGAGTCCAAGGGTACATATGAGTATGTGGCAGAGTGTAAATGTACAAATGAGTGTGTGGCAGAGTCTAAGTGTATGTATGAGTTTGTGGCAGAGTCCAAGGGTACATATGAGTTTGTGGCAGAGTCCAAGGGTACATTTGAGTTTGAGGCAGAGTGTAAATGTACAAATGAGTGTGTGGCAGAGTCTAAGTGTATGTATGAGTTTGTGGCAGAGTCCAAGGGTACATATGAGTTTGTGGCAGAGTCCAAGGGTACATATGAGTTTGTGGCAGAGTCCAAGTGTACAAATGAGTATGTGGCAGAGTGTAAATGTGCAAATGAGTGTGTGGCAGAGTCCAAGGGTTCATATGAGTTTGTGGCAGAGTCCAAGGATACATATGAGTTTGTGGCAGAGTGTAAATGTACAAATGAGTGTGTGGCAGAGTCCAAGGGTACAAATGAGTTTGTGGCAGAGGCCAAGTATACATATATGTTTGTGGCAGATTGTAATTATGCATATGAGTTTGTGGCAGAGTCCAAGGGTACATATGAGTATATGGCAGAGTGTAAATATACAAATGAGTGGGTGGCAGAGTCTAAGTGTATGTATGAGTTTGTGGCAGAGTCCAAGGGTACATATGAGTATGTGGCAGAGTGTAGATGTACAAATGAGTGTGTGGCAGAGTCCAAGGGTACATATGAGTTTGTGGCAGAGTCCAAGGATACATATGAGTTTGTGGCAGAGTGTAAATGTACAAATGAGTGTGTGGCAGAGTCCAAGGGTACAAATGAGTTTGTGGCAGAGGCCAAGGGTACATATGAGTTTGTGGCAGAGTCCAAGGGTATATATGCGTATGTGGCAGATTGTAATTATGCATATGAGTTTGTGGCAGAGTCCAAGGGTACATATGAGTATATGGCAGAGTGTAAATATACAAATGAGTGTGTGGCAGAGTCCAAGGGTACATATGAGTATGTGGCAGAGTGTAAATGTACAAATGAGTGTGTGGCTGTGTCTAAGTGTATGTATGAGTTTGCGGCAGAGGCCAAGGGTACATATGATTTTGTGGCAGAGTCCAAGGGTATATATGCGTATGTGGCAGAGTGTAAATGTACAAATGAGTGTGTGGCAGAGTCCAAGGGTACATATGAGTTTGTGGCTGAGTGTAAATGTACAAATGAGTGTGTGGCAGAGTCCAAGTGTACATATGATTATGTGGCAGAGTGTAAATGTACAAATGAGTGTGTGGCAGAGTGTAGATGTACAAATGAGTGTGTGGCAGAGTCCAAGGATACATATGAGTTTGTGGCAGAGGCCAAGGGTACATATGAGTTTGTGGCAGAGTCCAAGGGTATATATGCGTATGTGGCAGAGTGTAATTATGCATATGAGTTTGTGGCAGTGTCCAAGGGTACATATGAGTTTGTGGCAGTGTCCAAGTATACATATATGTTTGTGGCAGATTGTAATTATGCATATGAGTTTGTGGCAGAGTCCAAGGGTACAAATGAGTATGTGGCAGAGTGTAAATGTACAAATGAGTGTGTGGCAGAGTGTAAATGTACAAATGAGTGTGTGGCAGAGTCCAAGGGTACATAAGAGTATTTGGCAGAGTGTAAATGTACAAATGAGTGTGTGGCAGAGTCCAAGGGTACATAAGAGTATGTGGCAGAGTGTAAATGTACAAATGAGTGTGTGGCAGAGTGCAAGGGTACATATGAGTTTGTGGCAGAGTGTAAATGTACAAATGAGTGTGTGGCAGAGTGCAAGGGTACATATGAGTTTGTGGCAGAGTGTAAATGTACAAATGAGTGTGTGTCAGAGTGCAAGGGTACATATGAGTTTGTGGCAGAGTCCAAGGGTACATATGAGTTTGTGGCAGAGTGTAAATGTACAAATGAGTGTGTGGCAGAGTCCAAGAGTACATATGAGTTTGTGACAGAGTCCAAGGGTACAAATGAGTATGTGGCAGAGTGTAAATGTACAAATGAGTGTGTGGCAGAGTCCAAGTGTACAAATGAGTATGTGGCAGAGTGTAAATGTACAAATGAGTGTGTGGCAGAGTCCAAGGGTACATATGAGTTTGTGGCAGAGGCCAAGGATACATATGAGTTTGTGGCAGAGTGTAAATGTACAAATGAGTGTGTGGCAGAGTCCAAGGGTACAAATGAGTTTGTGGCAGAGGCCAAGTATACATATATGTTTGTGGCAGATTGTAATTATGCATATGAGTTTGTGGCAGAGTCCAAGGGTACATATGAGTGTATGGCAGAGTGTAAATATACAAATGAGTGGGTGGCAGAGTCTAAGTGTATGTATGAGTTTGTGGCAGAGTCCAAGGGTACATATGAGTATGTGGCAGAGTGTAGATGTACAAATGAGTGTGTGGCAGAGTCCAAGGGTACATATGAGTTTGTGGCAGAGTCCAAGGATACATATGAGTTTGTGGCAGAGTGTAAATGTACAAATGAGTGTGTGGCAGAGTCCAAGGGTACAAATGAGTTTGTGGCAGAGGCCAAGGGTACATATGAGTTTGTGGCAGAGTCCAAGGGTATAAATGCGTATGTGGCAGATTGTAATTATGCATATGAGTTTGTGGCAGAGTCCAAGGATACATATGAGTTTGTGGCAGAGTGTAAATGTACAAATGAGTGTGTGGCAGAGTCCAAGGGTACAAATGAGTTTGTGGCAGAGGCCAAGGGTACATATGAGTTTGTGGCAGAGTCCAAGGGTATATATGCGTATGTGGCAGATTGTAATTATGCATATGAGTTTGTGGCAGAGTCCAAGGGTACATATGAGTATATGGCAGAGTGTAAATATACAAATGAGTGGGTGGCAGAGTCTAAGTGTATGTATGAGTTTGTGGCAGAGTGTAAATGTACAAATGAGTGTGTGGCAGAGTCCAAGGGTACAAATGAGTTTGTGGCAGAGGCCAAGGGTACATATGAGTTTGTGGCAGAGTCCAAGGGTATAAATGCGTATGTGGCAGATTGTAATTATGCATATGAGTTTGTGGCAGAGTCCAAGGATACATATGAGTTTGTGGCAGAGTGTAAATGTACAAATGAGTGTGTGGCAGAGTCCAAGGGTACAAATGAGTTTGTGGCAGAGGCCAAGGGTACATATGAGTTTGTGGCAGAGTCCAAGGGTATATATGCGTATGTGGCAGATTGTAATTATGCATATGAGTTTGTGGCAGAGTCCAAGGGTACATATGAGTATATGTCAGAGTGTAAATATACAAATGAGTGGGTGGCAGAGTCTAAGTGTATGTATGAGTTTGTGGCAGAGTCCAAGGGTACATATGAGTATGTGGCAGAGTGTAAATGTACAAATGAGTGTGTGGCAGAGTCTAAGTGTATGTATGAGTTTGTGGCAGAGTCCAAGGGTACATATGAGTTTGTGGCAGAGTCCAAGGGTACATTTGAGTTTGAGGCAGAGTGTAAATGTACAAATGAGTGTGTGGCAGAGTCTAAGTGTATGTATGAGTTTGTGGCAGAGTCCAAGGGTACATATGAGTTTGTGGCAGAGTCCAAGGGTACATATGAGTTTGTGGCAGAGTCCAAGTGTACAAATGAGTATGTGGCAGAGTGTAAATGTGCAAATGAGTGTGTGGCAGAGTCCAAGGGTTCATATGAGTTTGTGGCAGAGTCCAAGGATACATATGAGTTTGTGGCAGAGTGTAAATGTACAAATGAGTGTGTGGCAGAGTCCAAGGGTACAAATGAGTTTGTGGCAGAGGCCAAGTATACATATATGTTTGTGGCAGATTGTAATTATGCATATGAGTTTGTGGCAGAGTCCAAGGGTACATATGAGTATATGGCAGAGTGTAAATATACAAATGAGTGGGTGGCAGAGTCTAAGTGTATGTATGAGTTTGTGGCAGAGTCCAAGGGTACATATGAGTATGTGGCAGAGTGTAGATGTACAAATGAGTGTGTGGCAGAGTCCAAGGGTACATATGAGTTTGTGGCAGAGTCCAAGGATACATATGAGTTTGTGGCAGAGTGTAAATGTACAAATGAGTGTGTGGCAGAGTCCAAGGGTACAAATGAGTTTGTGGCAGAGGCCAAGGGTACATATGAGTTTGTGGCAGAGTCCAAGGGTATATATGCGTATGTGGCAGATTGTAATTATGCATATGAGTTTGTGGCAGAGTCCAAGGGTACATATGAGTATATGGCAGAGTGTAAATATACAAATGAGTGGGTGGCAGAGTCTAAGTGTATGTATGAGTTTGTGGCAGAGTCCAAGGGTACATATGAGTATGTGGCAGAGTGTAAATGTACAAATGAGTGTGTGGCAGAGTCTAAGTGTATGTATGAGTTTGTGGCAGAGTCCAAGGGTACATATGAGTTTGTGGCAGAGTCCAAGGGTACATTTGAGTTTGAGGCAGAGTGTAAATGTACAAATGAGTGTGTGGCAGAGTCTAAGTGTATGTATGAGTTTGTGGCAGAGTCCAAGGGTACATATGAGTTTGTGGCAGAGTCCAAGGGTACATATGAGTTTGTGGCAGAGTCCAAGGGTACATATGAGTTTGAGGCAGAGTGTAAATGTACAAATGAGTGTGTGGCAGAGTCCAAGGGTACAAATAAGTATGTGGCAGAGTGTAAATGTACAAATGAGTGTGTGGCAGAGTCCAAGGGTACATATGAGTATGTGGCAGAGTGTAAATGTACAAATGAGTGTGTGGCAGAGTCTAAGTGTATGTATGAGTTTGTGGCAGAGTCCAAGGGTACATCTGAGTTTGTGGCAGAGTCCAAGGGTACATTTGAGTTTGAGGCAGAGTGTAAATGTACAAATGAGTGTGTGGCAGAGTCTAAGTGTATGTATGAGTTTGTGGCAGAGTCCAAGGGTACATATGAGTTTGTGGCAGAGTCCAAGGGTACATATGAGTTTGTGGAAGAGTCCAAGGGTACATATGAGTTTGAGGCAGAGTGTAAATGTACAAATGAGTGTGTGGCAGAGTCCAAGGGTACAAATAAGTATGTGGCAGAGTGTAAATGTACAAATGAGTGTGTGGCAGAGTCCAAGGGTACATATGAGTATGTGGCAGAGTGTAAATGTACAAATGAGTGTGTGGCTGTGTCTAAGTGTATGTATGAGTTTGCGGCAGAGGCCAAGGGTACATATGATTTTGTGGCAGAGTCCAAGGGTATATATGCGTATGTGGCAGAGTGTAAATGTACAAATGAGTGTGTGGCAGAGTCCAAGGGTACATATGAGTTTGTGGCTGAGTGTAAATGTACAAATGAGTGTGTGGCAGAGTCCAAGTGTACATATGATTATGTGGCAGAGTGTAAATGTACAAATGAGTGTGTGGCAGAGTGTAGATGTACAAATGAGTGTGTGGCAGAGTCCAAGGATACATATGAGTTTGTGGCAGAGGCCAAGGGTACATATGAGTTTGTGGCAGAGTCCAAGGGTATATATGCGTATGTGGCAGAGTGTAATTATGCATATGAGTTTGTGGCAGTGTCCAAGGGTACATATGAGTTTGTGGCAGTGTCCAAGTATACATATATGTTTGTGGCAGATTGTAATTATGCATATGAGTTTGTGGCAGTGTCCAAGGGTACATATGAGTTTGTGGCAGTGTCCAAGTATACATATATGTTTGTGGCAGATTGTAATTATGCATATGAGTTTGTGGCAGAGTCCAAGGGTACAAATGAGTATGTGGCAGAGTGTAAATGTACAAATGAGTGTGTGGCAGAGTGTAAATGTACAAATGAGTGTGTGGCAGAGTCCAAGGGTACATAAGAGTATTTGGCAGAGTGTAAATGTACAAATGAGTGTGTGGCAGAGTCCAAGGGTACATAAGAGTATGTGGCAGAGTGTAAATGTACAAATGAGTGTGTGGCAGAGTGCAAGTGTACATATGAGTGTGTGGCAGAGTGTAAATGTACAAATGAGTGTGTGGCAGAGTGCAAGGGTACATATGAGTTTGTGGCAGAGTGTAAATGTACAAATGAGTGTGTGGCAGAGTGCAAGGGTACATATGAGTTTGTGGCAGAGTCCAAGGGTACATATGAGTTTGTGGCAGAGTGTAAATGTACAAATGAGTGTGTGGCAGAGTCCAAGAGTACATATGAGTTTGTGACAGAGTCCAAGGGTACAAATGAGTATGTGGCAGAGTGTAAATGTACAAATGAGTGTGTGGCAGAGTCCAAGTGTACAAATGAGTATGTGGCAGAGTGTAAATGTACAAATGAGTGTGTGGCAGAGTCCAAGGGTACATATGAGTTTGTGGCAGAGGCCAAGGATACATATGAGTTTGTGGCAGAGTGTAAATGTACAAATGAGTGTGTGGCAGAGTCCAAGGGTACAAATGAGTTTGTGGCAGAGGCCAAGTATACATATATGTTTGTGGCAGATTGTAATTATGCATATGAGTTTGTGGCAGAGTCCAAGGGTACATATGAGTATATGGCAGAGTGTAAATATACAAATGAGTGGGTGGCAGAGTCTAAGTGTATGTATGAGTTTGTGGCAGAGTCCAAGGGTACATATGAGTATGTGGCAGAGTGTAGATGTACAAATGAGTGTGTGGCAGAGTCCAAGGGTACATATGAGTTTGTGGCAGAGTCCAAGGATACATATGAGTTTGTGGCAGAGTGTAAATGTACAAATGAGTGTGTGGCAGAGTCCAAGGGTACAAATGAGTTTGTGGCAGAGGCCAAGGGTACATATGAGTTTGTGGCAGAGTCCAAGGGTATAAATGCGTATGTGGCAGATTGTAATTATGCATATGAGTTTGTGGCAGAGTCCAAGGGTACATATGAGTATATGGCAGAGTGTAAATATACAAATGAGTGGGTGGCAGAGTCTAAGTGTATGTATGAGTTTGTGGCAGAGTCCAAGGGTACATATGAGTATGTGGCAGAGTGTAAATGTACAAATGAGTGTGTGGCAGAGTCTAAGTGTATGTATGAGTTTGTGGCAGAGTCCAAGGGTACATATGAGTTTGTGGCAGAGTTCAAGGGTACATTTGAGTTTGAGGCAGAGTGTAAATGTACAAATGAGTGTGTGGCAGAGTCTAAGTGTATGTATGAGTTTGTGGCAGAGTCCAAGGGTACATATGAGTTTGTGGCAGAGTCCAAGGGTACATATGAGTTTGTGGCAGAGTCCAAGGGTACATATGAGTTTGAGGCAGAGTGTAAATGTACAAATGAGTGTGTGGCAGAGTCCAAGGGTACAAATAAGTATGTGGCAGAGTGTAAATGTACAAATGAGTGTGTGGCAGAGTCCAAGGGTACATATGAGTATGTGGCAGAGTGTAAATGTACAAATGAGTGTGTGGCTGTGTCTAAGTGTATGTATGAGTTTGCGGCAGAGGCCAAGGGTACATATGAGTTTGTGGCAGAGTCCAAGGGTATATATGCGTATGTGGCAGAGTGTAAATGTACAAATGAGTGTGTGGCAGAGTCCAAGGGTACATATGAGTTTGTGGCTGAGTGTAAATGTACAAATGATTGTGTGGCAGAGTCCAAGTGTACATATGATTATGTGGCAGAGTGTAAATTTACAAATGAGTGTGTGGCAGAGTCCAAGGGTACATATGAGTTTGTGGCAGAGTCCAAGGGTACATATGAGTTTGTGGCAGAGGCCAAGGGTACATATGAGTTTGTGGCAGAGTGTAATTATGCATATGAGTTTGTGGCAGTGTCCAAGGGTACATATGAGTTTGTGGCAGTGTCCAAGTATACATATATGTTTGTGGCAGATTGTAATTATGCATATGAGTTTGTGGCAGTGTCCAAGGGTACATATGAGTTTGTGGCAGTGTCCAAGTATACATATATGTTTGTGGCAGATTGTAATTATGCATTTGAGTTTGTGGCAGAGTCCAAGGGTACAAATGAGTATGTGGCAGAGTGTAAATGTACAAATGAGTGTGTGGCAGAGTGTAAATGTACAAATGAGTGTGTGGCAGAGTCCAAGGGTACATAAGAGTATGTGGCAGAGTGTAAATGTACAAATGAGTGTGTGGCAGAGTGCAAGGGTACATATGAGTTTGTGGCAGAGTGTAAATGTACAAATGAGTGTGTGGCAGAGTGCAAGGGTACATATGAGTTTGTGGCAGAGTCCAAGGGTACATATGAGTTTGTGGCAGAGTGTAAATGTACAAATGAGTGTGTGGCAGAGTCCAAGAGTACATATGAGTTTGTGACAGAGTCCAAGTGTACAAATGAGTATGTGGCAGAGTGTAAATGTACAAATGAGTGTGTGGCAGAGTCCAAGGGTTCATATGACTTTGTGGCAGAGTCCAAGGATACATATGAGTTTGTGACAGAGTGTAAATGTACAAATGAGTGTGTGGCAGAGTCCAAGGGTACAAATGAGTTTGTGGCAGAGGCCAAGTATACATATATGTTTGTGGCAGATTGTAATTATGCATATGAGTGTGTGGCAGAGTCCAATGGTACAAATAAGTATGTGGCAGAGTGTAAATGTACAAATGAGTGTGTGGCAGAGTCCAAGGGTACATATGAGTATGTGGCAGAGTGTAAATGTACAAATGAGTGTGTGGCAGAGTCTAAGTGTATGTATGAGTTTGTGGCAGAGTCCAAGGGTACATATGAGTTTGTGGCAGAGTCCAAGGGTACATTTGAGTTTGAGGCAGAGTGTAAATGTACAAATGAGTGTGTGGCAGAGTCTAAGTGTATGTATGAGTTTGTGGCAGAGTCCAAGGGTACATATGAGTTTGTGGCAGAGTCCAAGGGTACATATGAGTTTGTGGCAGAGTCCAAGGGTACATATGAGTTTGTGGCAGAGTCCAAGGGTACATTTGAGATTGAGGCAGAGTCCAAGGGTACAAATAAGTATGTGGCAGAGTGTAAATGTACAAATGAGTGTGTGGCTGTGTCTAAGTGTATGTATGAGTTTGCGGCAGAGGCCAAGGGTACATATGAGTTTGTGGCAGAGTCCAAGGGTATATATGCGTATGTGGCAGAGTGTAAATGTACAAATGAGTGTGTGGCAGAGTCCAAGTGTACAAATGAGTATGTGGCAGAGTGTAAATGTGCAAATGAGTGTGTGGCAGAGTCCAAGGGTTCATATGAGTTTGTGGCAGAGTCCAAGGATACATATGAGTTTGTGGCAGAGTGTAAATGTACAAATGAGTGTGTGGCAGAGTCCAAGGGTACAAATGAGTTTGTGGCAGAGGCCAAGTATACATATATGTTTGTGGCAGATTGTAATTATGCATATGAGTTTGTGGCAGAGTCCAAGGGTACATATGAGTATATGGCAGAGTGTAAATATACAAATGAGTGGGTGGCAGAGTCTAAGTGTATGTATGAGTTTGTGGCAGAGTCCAAGGGTACATATGAGTATGTGGCAGAGTGTAGATGTACAAATGAGTGTGTGGCAGAGTCCAAGGGTACATATGAGTTTGTGGCAGAGTCCAAGGATACATATGAGTTTGTGGCAGAGTGTAAATGTACAAATGAGTGTGTGGCAGAGTCCAAGGGTACAAATGAGTTTGTGGCAGAGGCCAAGGGTACATATGAGTTTGTGGCAGAGTCCAAGGGTATATATGCGTATGTGGCAGATTGTAATTATGCATATGAGTTTGTGGCAGAGTCCAAGGGTACATATGAGTATATGGCAGAGTGTAAATATACAAATGAGTGGGTGGCAGAGTCTAAGTGTATGTATGAGTTTGTGGCAGAGTCCAAGGGTACATATGAGTATGTGGCAGAGTGTAAATGTACAAATGAGTGTGTGGCAGAGTCTAAGTGTATGTATGAGTTTGTGGCAGAGTCCAAGGGTACATATGAGTTTGTGGCAGAGTCCAAGGGTACATTTGAGTTTGAGGCAGAGTGTAAATGTACAAATGAGTGTGTGGCAGAGTCTAAGTGTATGTATGAGTTTGTGGCAGAGTCCAAGGGTACATATGAGTTTGTGGCAGAGTCCAAGGGTACATATGAGTTTGTGGCAGAGTCCAAGGGTACATATGAGTTTGAGGCAGAGTGTAAATGTACAAATGAGTGTGTGGCAGAGTCCAAGGGTACAAATAAGTATGTGGCAGAGTGTAAATGTACAAATGAGTGTGTGGCAGAGTCCAAGGGTACATATGAGTATGTGGCAGAGTGTAAATGTACAAATGAGTGTGTGGCTGTGTCTAAGTGTATGTATGAGTTTGCGGCAGAGGCCAAGGGTACATATGAGTTTGTGGCAGAGTCCAAGGGTATATATGCGTATGTGGCAGAGTGTAAATGTACAAATGAGTGTGTGGCAGAGTCCAAGGGTACATATGAGTTTGTGGCTGAGTGTAAATGTACAAATGATTGTGTGGCAGAGTCCAAGTGTACATATGATTATGTGGCAGAGTGTAAATTTACAAATGAGTGTGTGGCAGAGTCCAAGGGTACATATGAGTTTGTGGCAGAGTCCAAGGGTACATATGAGTTTGTGGCAGAGGCCAAGGGTACATATGAGTTTGTGGCAGAGTGTAATTATGCATATGAGTTTGTGGCAGTGTCCAAGGGTACATATGAGTTTGTGGCAGTGTCCAAGTATACATATATGTTTGTGGCAGATTGTAATTATGCATATGAGTTTGTGGCAGTGTCCAAGGGTACATATGAGTTTGTGGCAGTGTCCAAGTATACATATATGTTTGTGGCAGATTGTAATTATGCATTTGAGTTTGTGGCAGAGTCCAAGGGTACAAATGAGTATGTGGCAGAGTGTAAATGTACAAATGAGTGTGTGGCAGAGTGTAAATGTACAAATGAGTGTGTGGCAGAGTCCAAGGGTACATAAGAGTATGTGGCAGAGTGTAAATGTACAAATGAGTGTGTGGCAGAGTGCAAGGGTACATATGAGTTTGTGGCAGAGTGTAAATGTACAAATGAGTGTGTGGCAGAGTGCAAGGGTACATATGAGTTTGTGGCAGAGTCCAAGGGTACATATGAGTTTGTGGCAGAGTGTAAATGTACAAATGAGTGTGTGGCAGAGTCCAAGAGTACATATGAGTTTGTGACAGAGTCCAAGTGTACAAATGAGTATGTGGCAGAGTGTAAATGTACAAATGAGTGTGTGGCAGAGTCCAAGGGTTCATATGACTTTGTGGCAGAGTCCAAGGATACATATGAGTTTGTGACAGAGTGTAAATGTACAAATGAGTGTGTGGCAGAGTCCAAGGGTACAAATGAGTTTGTGGCAGAGGCCAAGTATACATATATGTTTGTGGCAGATTGTAATTATGCATATGAGTGTGTGGCAGAGTCCAATGGTACAAATAAGTATGTGGCAGAGTGTAAATGTACAAATGAGTGTGTGGCAGAGTCCAAGGGTACATATGAGTATGTGGCAGAGTGTAAATGTACAAATGAGTGTGTGGCAGAGTCTAAGTGTATGTATGAGTTTGTGGCAGAGTCCAAGGGTACATATGAGTTTGTGGCAGAGTCCAAGGGTACATTTGAGTTTGAGGCAGAGTGTAAATGTACAAATGAGTGTGTGGCAGAGTCTAAGTGTATGTATGAGTTTGTGGCAGAGTCCAAGGGTACATATGAGTTTGTGGCAGAGTCCAAGGGTACATATGAGTTTGTGGCAGAGTCCAAGGGTACATATGAGTTTGTGGCAGAGTCCAAGGGTACATTTGAGATTGAGGCAGAGTCCAAGGGTACAAATAAGTATGTGGCAGAGTGTAAATGTACAAATGAGTGTGTGGCTGTGTCTAAGTGTATGTATGAGTTTGCGGCAGAGGCCAAGGGTACATATGAGTTTGTGGCAGAGTCCAAGGGTATATATGCGTATGTGGCAGAGTGTAAATGTACAAATGAGTGTGTGGCAGAGTCCAAGTGTACAAATGAGTATGTGGCAGAGTGTAAATGTGCAAATGAGTGTGTGGCAGAGTCCAAGGGTTCATATGAGTTTGTGGCAGAGTCCAAGGATACATATGAGTTTGTGGCAGAGTGTAAATGTACAAATGAGTGTGTGGCAGAGTCCAAGGGTACAAATGAGTTTGTGGCAGAGGCCAAGTATACATATATGTTTGTGGCAGATTGTAATTATGCATATGAGTTTGTGGCAGAGTCCAAGGGTACATATGAGTATATGGCAGAGTGTAAATATACAAATGAGTGGGTGGCAGAGTCTAAGTGTATGTATGAGTTTGTGGCAGAGTCCAAGGGTACATATGAGTATGTGGCAGAGTGTAGATGTACAAATGAGTGTGTGGCAGAGTCCAAGGGTACATATGAGTTTGTGGCAGAGTCCAAGGATACATATGAGTTTGTGGCAGAGTGTAAATGTACAAATGAGTGTGTGGCAGAGTCCAAGGGTACAAATGAGTTTGTGGCAGAGGCCAAGGGTACATATGAGTTTGTGGCAGAGTCCAAGGGTATATATGCGTATGTGGCAGATTGTAATTATGCATATGAGTTTGTGGCAGAGTCCAAGGGTACATATGAGTATATGGCAGAGTGTAAATATACAAATGAGTGGGTGGCAGAGTCTAAGTGTATGTATGAGTTTGTGGCAGAGTCCAAGGGTACATATGAGTATGTGGCAGAGTGTAAATGTACAAATGAGTGTGTGGCAGAGTCTAAGTGTATGTATGAGTTTGTGGCAGAGTCCAAGGGTACATATGAGTTTGTGGCAGAGTCCAAGGGTACATTTGAGTTTGAGGCAGAGTGTAAATGTACAAATGAGTGTGTGGCAGAGTCTAAGTGTATGTATGAGTTTGTGGCAGAGTCCAAGGGTACATATGAGTTTGTGGCAGAGTCCAAGGGTACATATGAGTTTGAGGCAGAGTGTAAATGTACAAATGAGTGTGTGGCAGAGTCCAAGGGTACAAATAAGTATGTGGCAGAGTGTAAATGTACAAATGAGTGTGTGGCAGAGTCCAAGGGTACATATGAGTATGTGGCAGAGTGTAAATGTACAAATGAGTGTGTGGCTGTGTCTAAGTGTATGTATGAGTTTGCGGCAGAGGCCAAGGGTACATATGAGTTTGTGGCAGAGTCCAAGGGTATATATGCGTATGTGGCAGAGTGTAAATGTACAAATGAGTGTGTGGCAGAGTCCAAGGGTACATATGAGTTTGTGGCTGAGTGTAAATGTACAAATGAGTGTGTGGCAGAGTCCAAGGGTACATATGAGTTTGTGGCAGAGTCCAAGGGTACATATGAGTTTGTGGCAGAGTGTAAATGTACAAATGAGTGTGTGGCAGAGTCCAAGGGTACATATGAGTTTGTGGCAGAGTCCAAGGGTACATATGAGTTTGTGGCAGAGTGTAGATGTACAAATGAGTGTGTGGCAGAGTCCAAGGATACATATGAGTTTGTGGCAGAGGCCAAGGGTACATATGAGTTTGTGGCAGAGTCCAAGGGTATATATGCGTATGTGGCAGAGTGTAATTATGCATATGAGTTTGTGGCAGTGTCCAAGGGTACATATGAGTTTGTGGCAGTGTCCAAGTATACATATATGTTTGTGGCAGATTGTAATTATGCATATGAGTTTGTGGCAGTGTCCAAGGGTACATATGAGTTTGTGGCAGTGTCCAAGTATACATATATGTTTGTGGCAGATTGTAATTATGCATATGAGTTTGTGGCAGTGTCCAAGGGTACATATGAGTTTGTGGCAGTGTCCAAGTATACATATATGTTTGTGGCAGATTGTAATTATGCATATGAGTTTGTGGCAGAGTCCAAGGGTACATATGAGTATATGGCAGAGTGTAAATATACAAATGAGTGGGTGGCAGAGTCTAAGTGAATGTATGAGTTTGTGGCAGAGTGTAAATGTACAAATGAGTATGTGGCAGAGTCTAAGTGTATGTATGAGTTTGTGGCAGAGTCCAAGGGTACATATGAGTTTGTGGCAGAGTCCAAGGGTACATTTGAGTTTGAGGCAGAGTGTAAATGTACAAATGAGTGTGTGGCAGAGTCCAATGGTACAAATAAGTATGTGGCAGAGTGTAAATGTACAAATGAGTATGTGGCAGAGTCTAAGTGTATGTATGAGTTTGTGGCAGAGGCCAAGGGTACATATGAGTTTGTGGCAGAGTCCAAGGGTATATATGCGTATGTGGCAGAGTGTAAATGTACAAATGAGTGTGTGGCAGAGTCCAAGGGTACATATGAGTTTGTGGCAGAGTGTAAATGTACAAATGAGTGTATGGCAGAGTCCAAGTGTACATATGATTATGTGGCAGAGTGTAAATGTACAAATGAGTGTGTGGCAGAGTCCAAGGGTACATATGAGTTTGTGGCAGAGTGTAAATGTACAAATGAGTGTGTGGCAGAGTCCAAGGGTACATGTGAGTTTTTGGCAGAGTCCAAGGGTACATATGAGTATGTGGCAGAGTGTAAATGTACAAATGAGTGTGTGGCAGAGTCCAAGGGTACAAGTGAGTTTTTGGCAGAGTCCAAGGGTACATATGAGTATGTGGCAGAGTGTAAATGTACAAATGAGTGTGTGGCAGAGTCCAAGGGTACAAATGAGTTTGTGGCAGAGTACAAGGGTACATATGAGTTTGTGGCAGCGTGTAAATGTACAAAAGAGTGTGTGGCAGAGTCCAAGGGTACATATGAGTTTGTGGTAGAGTCCAAGGGTACATATGAGTTTGTGGCAGAGTGTAAATGTACAAATGAGTGTGTGGCATAGTCCAAGTGTACATATGAGTTTGTGGCAGAGTCCAAGGGTACATATGAGTTTGTGGCAGAGTGTAAATGTACAAATGAGTGTGTGGCAGAGTCCAAGGGTACATATGAGTTTGTGGCAGATTCCAAGGGTACATATGAGTTTGTAGCAGAGTCCAAGGGTACATATGAGTTTGTGGCAAAGTGTAAATGTACAAATGAGTGAGTGGCAGAGTCCAAGAGTACATATGAGTTTGTTGCAGAGTCCAAGGGTACAAATGAGTTTGTGGCAGAGTGTAAATGTACAAATGAGTGTGTGTTGCAGAGTCCAAGGGTACATATGAGTTTGTGGCAGAGTCCAAGGGTACAAATGAGTATGTGGCAGAGTGTAAATGTACAAATGAGTGTGTGGCAGAGTCCAAGGGTACAAATGAGTATGTGGCAGAGTGTAAATGTACAAATGAGTGTGTGGCAGAGTCCAAGGGTACAAATGAGTATGTGGCAGAGTGTAAATGTACAAATGAGTGTGTGGCAGAGTCCAAGGGTACAAATGAGTATGTGGCAGAGTGTAAATGTACAAATGAGTGTGTGGCAGAGTCCAAGGGTTCATATGAGTTTGTGGCAGAGTGTAGATGTACAAATGAGTGTGTGGCAGAGTCCAAGGGTACATATGAGTTTGTGGCAGAGGCAAAGGGTACATATGAGTTTGTGGCAGATTGTAATTATGCATATGAGTTTGTGGCAGTGTCCAAGGGTACATATGAGTTTGTGGCAGTGTCCAAGTATACATATATGTTTGTGGCAGATTGTAATTATGCATATGAGTTTGTGGCAGAGTCCAAGGGTACATATGAGTATATGGCAGAGTGTAAATATACAAATGAGTGGGTGGCAGAGTCTAAGTGTATGTATGAGTTTGTGGCAGAGTCCAAGGGTACATATGAGTATGTGGCAGAGTGTAAATGTACAAATGAGTGTGTGGCAGAGTCTAAGTGTATGTATGAGTTTGTGGCAGAGTCCAAGGGTACAAATAAGTATGTGGCAGAGTGTAAATGTACAAATGAGTGTGTGGCAGAGTCCAAGGGTACATATGAGTATGTGGCAGAGTGTAAATGTACAAATGAGTGTGTGGCTGTGTCTAAGTGTACATATGAGTTTGTGGCAGAGTGTAAATGTACAAATGAGTGTGTGGCAGAGTCCAAGTGTACATATGATTATGTGGCAGAGTGTAAATGTACAAATGAGTGTGTGGCAGAGTCCAAGGGTACAAATGAGTTTGTGGCAGAGTCCAAGGGTATATATGCGGATGTGGCAGATTGTAATTATGCATATGAGTTTGTGGCAGTGTCCAAGGGTACATATGAGTTTGTGGCAGTGTCCAAGTATACATATATGTTTGTGGCAGATTGTAATTATGCATATGAGTTTGTGGCAGTGTCCAAGGGTACATATGAGTTTGTGGCAGTGTCCAAGTATACATATATGTTTGTGGCAGATTGTAATTATGCATATGAGTTTGTGGCAGAGTCCAAGGGTACATATGAGTATATGGCATAGTGTAAATATACAAATGAGTATGTGGCAGAGTCTAAGTGTATGTATGAGTTTGTGGCAGAGTCCAAGGGTACATATGAGTTTGTTGCAGAGTCCAAGGGTACATATGAGTTTGTGGCAGAGTCCAAGGGTACATATGAGTTTGTGGCAGAGTCCAAGGGTACATATGAGTTTGTGGCAGAGTCCAAGGGTACATTTGAGTTTGAGGCAGAGTGTAAATGTACAAATGAGTGTGTGGCAGAGTCTAAGTGTATGTATGAGTTTGTGGCAGAGTCCAAGGGTACATATGAGTTTGTGGCAGAGTCCAAGGGTACATTTGAGTTAGAGGCAGAGTGTAAATGTACAAATGAGTGTGTGGCAGAGTCCAAGGGTACATATGAGTTTGTCGCAGAGTCCAAGGGTATATATGCGTATGTGGCAGAGTGTAAATGTACAAATGAGTGTGTGGCAGAGTCCAAGGGTACATATGAGTTTGTGGCTGAGTGTAAATGTACAAATGAGTGTGTGGCAGAGTCCAAGTGTACATATGATTATGTGGCAGAGTGTAAATGTACAAATGAGTGTGTGGCAGAGTCGAAGGGTACATATGAGTTTGTGGCAGAGTCCAAGGGTACATATGAGTTTGTGGCAGAGTGTAGATGTACAAATGAGTGTGTGGCAGAGTCCAAGGGTACATATGAGTTTGTGGCAGATTCCAAGGATACATATGAGTTTGTGGCAGAGTGTAAATGTACAAATGAGTGAGTGGCAGAGTCCAAGGGTACAAATGAGTTTGTGGCAGAGGCCAAGGGTACATATGAGTTTGTGGCAGAGTCAATGAATATATATGCGTATGTGGCAGAGTGTAATTATGCATATGAGTTTGTGGCAGTGTCCAAGGGTACATATGAGTTTGTGGCAGTGTCCAAGTATACATATATGTTTGTGGCAGATTGTAATTATGCATATGAGTTTGTGGCAGAGTCCAAGGGTACATATGAGTATATGGCAGAGTGTAAATATACAAAAGAGTGGGTGGCAGATTCTAAGTGTATGTATGAGTTTGTGGCAGAGCCCAAGGGTACATATGAGTATGTGGCAGAGTGTAAATGTACAAATGAGTGTGTGGCAGAGTGTAAATGTACAAATGAGTGTGTGGCAGAGTCTAAGTGTATGTATGAGTTTGTGGCAGAGTGTAAATGTACAAATGAGTATGTGGCAGAGTCTAAGTGTATGTATGAGTTTTTGGCAGAGTCCAAGGGTACATATGAGTTTGTGGCAGAGTGTAAATGTACAAATGAGTGTGTGGCAGAGTCCAAGGGTACAAATAAGTAAGTGGCAGAGTGTAAATGTACAAATGAGTGTGTGGCAGAGTCCAAGGGTACAAATGAGTATGTGGCAGAGTGTAAATGTACAAATGAGTGTGTGGCAGAGTCCAAGTGTACATATGATTATGTGGCAGAGTGTAAATGTACAAATGAGTGTGTGGCAGAGCTCAAGGGTACATATGAGTTTGTGGCAGAGTCCAAGGGTACATATGAGTTTGTGGCAGAGTCCAAGGGTACATTTGAGTTTGAGGCAGAGTGTAAATGTACAAATGAGTGTGTGGCAGAGTCCAAGGGTACAAATAAGTATGTGGCAGAGTGTAAATGTACAAATGAGTGTGTGGCAGAGTCCAAGGGTACATATGAGTATGTGGCAGAGTGTAAATGTACAAATGAGTGTGTGGCTGTGTCTAAGTGTACATATGAGTTTGTGGCAGAGTGTAAATGTACAAATGAGTGTGTGGCAGAGTCCAAGTGTACATATGATTATGTGGCAGAGTGTAAATGTACAAATGAGTGTGTGGCAGAGTCCAAGGGTACAAATGAGTTTGTGGCAGAGTCCAAGGGTATATATGCGGATGTGGCAGATTGTAATTATGCATATGAGTTTGTGGCAGTGTCCAAGGGTACATATGAGTTTGTGGCAGTGTCCAAGTATACATATATGTTTGTGGCAGATTGTAATTATGCATATGAGTTTGTGGCAGTGTCCAAGGGTACATATGAGTTTGTGGCAGTGTCCAAGTATACATATATGTTTGTGGCAGATTGTAATTATGCATATGAGTTTGTGGCAGAGTCCAAGGGTACATATGAGTATATGGCATAGTGTAAATATACAAATGAGTATGTGGCAGAGTCTAAGTGTATGTATGAGTTTGTGGCAGAGTCCAAGGGTACATATGAGTTTGTTGCAGAGTCCAAGGGTACATATGAGTTTGTGGCAGAGTCCAAGGGTACATATGAGTTTGTGGCAGAGTCCAAGGGTACATATGAGTTTGTGGCAGAGTCCAAGGGTACATTTGAGTTTGAGGCAGAGTGTAAATGTACAAATGAGTGTGTGGCAGAGTCTAAGTGTATGTATGAGTTTGTGGCAGAGTCCAAGGGTACATATGAGTTTGTGGCAGAGTCCAAGGGTACATTTGAGTTTGAGGCAGAGTTTAAATGTACAAATGAGTGTGTGGCAGAGTCCAATGGTACAAATAAGTATGTGGCAGAGTGTAAATGTACAAATGAGTGTGTGGCAGAGTCCAAGGGTACATATGAGTATGTGGCAGAGTGTAAATGTACAAATGAGTGTGTGGCTGTGTCTAAGTGTATGTATGAGTTTGTGGCAGAGGCCAAGGGTACATATGAGTTTGTGGCAGAGTCCAAGGGTACATATGAGTTTGTGGCAGAGTCCAAGGATACATATGAGTTTGTGGCAGAGTGTAAATGTACAAATGAGTGTGTGGCAGAGTCCAAGGGTACAAATGAGTTTGTGGCAGAGGCCAAGGGTACATATGAGTTTGTGGCAGAGTCCAAGGGTATATATGCGGATGTGGCAGATTGTAATTATGCATATGAGTTTGTGGCAGTGTCCAAGGGTACAAATAAGTATGTGGCAGAGTGTAAATGTACAAATGAGTGTGTGGCAGAGTGTAAATGTACAAATGAGTGTGTGGCAGAGTCCAAGGGTACATAAGAGTATGTGGCAGAGTGTAAATGTACAAATGAGTGTGTGGCAGAGTCCAAGGGTACATATGAGTTTGTGGCAGAGTCCAAGGGTACATATGAGTTTGTGGCAGAGTCCAAGGGTACATATGAGTTTGTGGCAGAGTCCAAGGGTACATATGAGTTTGTGGCAGAGTGTAAATGCACAAATGAGTGTGTGGCAGAGTCCAAGAGTACATATGAGTTTGTGACAGAGTCCAAGGGTACAAATGAGTATGTGGCAGAGTGTAAATGTACAAATGAGTGTGTGGCAGAGTCCAAGGGTACAAATGAGTATGTGGCAGAGTGTAAATGTACAAATGAGTGTGTGGCAGAGTCCAAGGGTACAAATGAGTATGTGGCAGAGTGTAAATGTACAAATGAGTGTGTGGCAGAGTCCAAGGGTTCATATGAGTTTGTGGCAGAGTGTAGATGTACAAATGAGTGTGTGGCAGAGTCCAAGGGTACATATGAGTTTGTGGCAGAGTGTAAATGTACAAATGAGTGTGTGGCAGAGTCCAAGGGTACATAAGAGTATGTGGCAGAGTGTAAATGTACAAATGAGTGTGTGGCAGAGTCCAAGGGTACATATGAGTTTGTGGCAGTGTGTAAATGTACAAATGAGTGTGTAGCAGAGTCCAAGGGTACATATGAGTTTGTGGCAGAGTGTAAATGTACAAATGAGTGTGTGGCAGAGTCCAAGGGTACATATGAGTTTGTGGCAGAGTCCAAGGGTACATATGAGTTTGTGGCAGAGTCCAAGGGTACATATGAGTTTGTGGCAGAGTCCAAGGGTACATATGAGTTTGTGGCAGAGTGTAAATGCACAAATGAGTGTGTGGCAGAGTCCAAGAGTACATATGAGTTTGTGACAGAGTCCAAGGGTACAAATGAGTATGTGGCAGAGTGTAAATGTACAAATGAGTGTGTGGCAGAGTCCAAGGGTACAAATGAGTATGTGGCAGAGTGTAAATGTACAAATGAGTGTGTGGCAGAGTCCAAGGGTACAAATGAGTATGTGGCAGAGTGTAAATGTACAAATGAGTGTGTGGCAGAGTCCAAGGGTTCATATGAGTTTGTGGCAGAGTGTAAATGTACAAATGAATGTGTGGCAGAGTCCAAGGGTACAAATGAGTTTGTGGCAGAGGCAAAGGGTACATATGAGTTTGTGGCAGATTGTAATTATGCATATGAGTTTGTGGCAGTGTCCAAGGGTACATATGAGTTTGTGGCAGTGTCCAAGTATACATATATGTTTGTGGCAGATTGTAATTATGCATATGAGTTTGTGGCAGAGTCCAAGGGTACAAATGAGTTTGTGGCAGAGGCAAAGGGTACATATGAGTTTGTGGCAGATTGTAATTATGCATATGAGTTTGTGGCAGTGTCCAAGGGTACATATGAGTTTGTGGCAGTGTCCAAGTATACATATATGTTTGTGGCAGATTGTAATTATGCATATGAGTTTGTGGCAGTGTGTAAATGTACAAATGAGTGTGTAGCAGAGTCCAAGGGTACATATGAGTTTGTGGCAGAGTGTAAATGTACAAATGAGTGTGTGGCAGAGTCCAAGGGTACATATGAGTTTGTGGCAGAGTCCAAGGGTATATATGAGTTTGTGGCAGAGTCCAAGGGTACATATGAGTTTGTGGCAGAGTCCAAGGGTACATATGAGTTTGTGGCAGAGTGTAAATGCACAAATGAGTGTGTGGCAGAGTCCAAGAGTACATATGAGTTTGTGGCAGAGTGTAAATGTACAAATGAGTGTGTGGCAGAGTCCAAGGGTTCATATGAGTTTGTGGCAGAGTGTAAATGTACAAATGAATGTGTGGCAGAGTCCAAGGGTACAAATGAGTTTGTGGCAGAGGCAAAGGGTACATATGAGTTTGTGGCAGATTGTAATTATGCATATGAGTTTGTGGCAGTGTCCAAGGGTACATATGAGTTTGTGGCAGTGTCCAAGTATACATATATGTTTGTGGCAGATTGTAATTATGCATATGAGTTTGTGGCAGTGTGTAAATGTACAAATGAGTGTGTAGCAGAGTCCAAGGGTACATATGAGTTTGTGGCAGAGTGTAAATGTACAAATGAGTGTGTGGCAGAGTCCAAGGGTACAAATGAGTTTGTGGCAGAGGCAAAGGGTACATATGAGTTTGTGGCAGATTGTAATTATGCATATGAGTTTGTGGCAGTGTCCAAGGGTACATATGAGTTTGTGGCAGAGTCCAAGGGTATATATGAGTTTGTGGCAGAGTCCAAGGGTACATATGAGTTTGTGGCAGAGTCCAAGGGTACATATGAGTTTGTGGCAGAGTGTAAATGCACAAATGAGTGTGTGGCAGAGTCCAAGAGTACATATGAGTTTGTGGCAGAGTGTAAATGTACAAATGAGTGTGTGGCAGAGTCCAAGGGTACAAATGAGTTTGTGGCAGAGGCAAAGGGTACATATGAGTTTGTGGCAGAGTGTAAATGTACAAATGAGTGAGTGGCAGAGTCCAAGGGTACAAATGAGTTTGTGGCAGAGGCAAAGGGTACATATGAGTTTGTGGCAGATTGTAATTATGCATATGAGTTTGTGGCAGTGTCCAAGGGTACATATGAGTTTGTGGCAGTGTCCAAGTATACATATATGTTTGTGGCAGATTGTAATTATGCATATGAGTTTGTGGCAGAGTCCAAGGGTACATATGAGTATATGGCAGAGTGTAAATGTACAAATGAGTGTGTGGCAGAGTCTAAGTGTATGTATGAGATTGTGGCAGAGTCCAAGGGTACATATGAGTTTGTGGCAGAGTCCAAGGGTACATTTGAGTTTGAGGCAGAGTGTAAATGTACAAATGAGTGTGTGGCAGAGTCTAAGTGTATGTATGAGTTTGTGGCAGAGTCCAAGGGTACATATGAGTTTGTGGCAGAGTCCAAGGGTACATATGAGTTTGTGGCAGAGTGTAAATGCACAAATGAGTGTGTGGCAGAGTCCAAGAGTACATATGAGTTTGTGACAGAGTCCAAGGGTACAAATGAGTATGTGGCAGAGTGTAAATGTACAAATGAGTGTGTGGCAGAGTCCAAGGGTACAAATGAGTATGTGGCAGAGTGTAAATGTACAAATGAGTGTGTGGCAGAGTGTAAATGTACAAATGAGTGTGTGGCAGAGTCCAAGGGTTCATATGAGTTTGTGGCAGAGTGTAAATGTACAAATGAGTGTGTGGCAGAGTCCAAGGGTACAAATGAGTTTGTGGCAGAGGCAAAGGGTACATATGAGTTTGTGGCAGATTGTAATTATGCATATGAGTTTGTGGCAGTGTCCAAGGGTACATATGAGTTTGTGGCAGTGTCCAAGTATACATATATGTTTGTGGCAGAGTCCAAGGGTACATATGAGTTTGTGGCAGAGTGTAAATGTACAAATGAGTGTGTGGCAGAGTCCAAGGGTACATATGAGTTTGTGGCAGAGTCCAAGGGTATATATGAGTTTGTGGCAGAGTCCATGGGTACATATGAGTTTGTGGCAGAGTCCAAGGGTACATATGAGTTTGTGGCAGAGTGTAAATGCACAAATGAGTGTGTGGCAGAGTCCAAGAGTACATATGAGTTTGTGGCAGAGTGTAAATGTACAAATGAGTGTGTGGCAGAGTCCAAGGGTACAAATGAGTTTGTGGCAGAGGCAAAGGGTACATATGAGTTTGTGGCAGATTGTAATTATGCATATGAGTTTGTGGCAGTGTCCAAGGGTACATATGAGTTTGTGGCAGTGTCCAAGTATACATATATGTTTGTGGCAGATTGTAATTATGCATATGAGTTTGTGGCAGAGTCCAAGGGTACATATGAGTATATGGCAGAGTGTAAATATACAAATGAGTGGGTGGCAGAGTCTAAGTGTATGTATGAGTTTGTGGCAGAGTCCAAGGGTACATATGAGTATGTGGCAGAGTGTAAATGTACAAATGAGTGTGTGGCAGAGTCTAAGTGTATGTATGAGATTGTGGCAGAGTCCAAGGGTACATATGAGTTTGTGGCAGAGTCCAAGGGTACATTTGAGTTTGAGGCAGAGTGTAAATGTACAAATGAGTGTGTGGCAGAGTCTAAGTGTATGTATGAGTTTGTGGCAGAGTCCAAGGGTACATATGAGTTTGTGGCAGAGTCCAATGGTACATTTTAGTTAGAGGCAGAGTGTAAATGTACAAATGAGTGTGTGGCAGAGTCCAAGGGTACATATGAGTTTGTGGCAGAGTCCAAGGGTATATATGCGTATGTGGCAGAGTGTAAATGTACAAATGAGTGTGTGGCAGAGTCCAAGGGTACAAATGAGTATGTGGCAGAGTGTAAATGTACAAATGAGTGTGTGGCAGAGTCCAAGGGTACATATGAGTTTGTGGCAGAGTCCAAGGGTACATATGAGTTTGTGGCAGAGTGTAGATGTACAAATGAGTGTGTGGCAGAGTCCAAGGGTACATATGAGTTTGTGGCAGATTCCAAGGATACATATGAGTTTGTGGCAGAGTGTAAATGTACAAATGAGTGAGTGGCAGAGTCCAAGGGTACAAATGAGTTTGTGGCAGAGGCCAAGGGTACATTTGAGTTTGAGGCAGAGTGTAAATGTACAAATGAGTGTGTGGCAGAGTCCAAGGGTATATATGAGTATGTGGCAGAGTGTAAATGTACAAATGAGTGTGTGGCTGTGTCTAAGTGTATGTATGAGTTTGTGGCAGAGGCCAAGGGTACATATGAGTTTGTGGCAGAGTCCAAGGGTATATATGAGTTTGTGGCAGAGTGTAAATGTACAAATGAGTGTGTGGCAGAGTCCAAGGGTACATATGAGTTTGTGCCGAGTCCAAGGGTATATATGCGTATGTGGCAGAGTGTAAATGTACAAATGAGTGTGTGGCAGAGTCCAAGTGTACATATGATTATGTGGCAGAGTGTAAATGTACAAATGAGTGTGTGGCAGAGTCCAAGGGTACATATGAGTTTGTGGCAGAGTCCAAGGGTACATATGAGTTTGTGGCAGAGTGTAGATGTACAAATGAGTGTGTGGCAGAGTCCAAGGGTACATATGAGTTTGTGGCAGATTCCAAGGATACATATGAGTTTGTGGCAGAGTGTAAATGTACAAATGAGTGAGTGGCAGAGTCCAAGGGTACAAATGAGTTTGTGGCAGAGGCCAAGGGTACATTTGAGTTTGAGGCAGAGTGTAAATGTACAAATGAGTGTGTGGCAGAGTCCAATGGTACAAATAAGTATGTGGCAGAGTGTAAATGTACAAATGAGTGTGTGGCAGAGTCCAAGGGTACATATGAGTATGTGGCAGAGTGTAAATGTACAAATGAGTGTGTGGCTGTGTCTAAGTGTATGTATGAGTTTGTGGCAGAGGCCAAGGGTACATATGAGTTTGTGTGTGGCAGAGTGTAGATGTACAAATCAGTGTGTGGCAGAGTCCAAGGGTACATATGAGTTTGTGGCAGAGTCCAAGGATACATATGAGTTTGTGGCAGAGTGTAAATGTACAAATGAGTGTGTGGCAGAGTCCAAGGGTACAAATGAGTGTGTGGCAGAGGCCAAGGGTACATATGAGTTTGTGGCAGAGTGTAAATGTACAAATGAGTGTGTGGCAGAGTCCAAGGGTACAAATGAGTATGTGGCAGATTGTAATTATGCATATGAGTTTGTGGCAGTGTCCAAGGTACAAATAAGTATGTGGCAGAGTGTAAATGTACAAATGAGTGTGTGGCAGAGTGTAAATGTACAAATGAGTGTGTGGCAGAGTCCAAGGGTACATATGAGTTTGTGGCAGTGTGTAAATGTACAAATGAGTGTGTAGCAGAGTCCAAGGGTACATATGAGTTTGTGGCAGAGTGTAAATGTACAAATGAGTGTGTGGCAGAGTCCAAGGGTACATATGAGTTTGTGGCAGAGTCCAAGGGTACATATGAGTTTGTGGCAGAGTCCAAGGGTACATATGAGTTTGTGGCAGAGTGTAAATGTACAAATGAGTGTGTGGCAGAGTCCAAGGGTACAAATGAGTATGTGGCAGAGTGTAAATGTACAAATGAGTGTGTGGCAGAGTCCAAGGGTACAAATGAGTATGTGGCAGAGTGTAAATGTACAAATGAGTGTGTGGCAGAGTCCAAGGGTACAAATGAGTATGTGGCAGAGTGTAAATGTACAAATGAGTGTGTGGCAGAGTCCAAGGGTTCATATGAGTTTGTGGCAGAGTGTAGATGTACAAATGAGTGTGTGGCAGAGTCCAAGGGTACATATGAGTTTGTGGCAGAGTCCAAGGATACATATGAGTTTGTGGCAGAGTGTAAATGTACAAATGAGTGTGTGGCAGAGTCCAAGGGTACAAATGAGTTTGTGGCAGAGGCAAAGGGTACATATGAGTTTGTGGCAGATTGTAATTATGCATATGAGTTTGTGGCAGTGTCCAAGGGTACATATGAGTTTGTGGCAGTGTCCAAGTATACATAAATGTTTGTGGCAGATTGTAATTATGCATATGAGTTTGTGGCAGAGTCCAAGGGTACATATGAGTATATGGCAGAGTGTAAATGTACAAATGAGTGTGTGGCAGAGTCTAAGTGTATGTATGAGATTGTGGCAGAGTCCAAGGGTACATATGAGTTTGTGGCAGAGTCCAAGGGTACATTTGAGTTTGAGGCAGAGTGTAAATATACAAATGAGTGGGTGGCAGAGTC
Organism: Pelodytes ibericus; assembly: GCA_036172795.1. Classification (NCBI taxonomy): domain Eukaryota; kingdom Metazoa; phylum Chordata; class Amphibia; order Anura; family Pelodytidae; genus Pelodytes; species Pelodytes ibericus. The sequence goes on along the minus strand of CM069868.1, from coordinate 44,095,036 downwards.
TAAGTGTATGTATGAGTTTGTGGCAGAGTCCAAGGGTACATATGAGTATGTGGCAGAGTGTAAATGTACAAATGAGTGTGTGGCAGAGTCTAAGTGTATGTATGAGTTTGTGGCAGAGTCCAAGGGTACATATGAGTTTGTGGCAGAGTCCAAGGGTACATATGAGTTTGTGGCAGAGTGTAGATGTACAAATGAGTGTGTGGCAGAGTCCAAGGGTACATATGAGTTTGTGGCAGAGTGTAAATGTACAATTGAGTGTGTGGCAGAGTCCAAGGGTACATATGAGTTTGTGGCAGAGTCCAAGGGTACATATGAGTTTGTGGCAGAGTGTAGATGTACAAATGAGTGTGTGGCAGAGTCCAAGGGTACAAATGAGTTTGTGGCAGAGGCCAAGGGTACATATGAGTTTGTGGCAGAGTCCAAGAATATATATGCGTATGTGGCAGAGTGTAATTATGCATATGAGTTTGTGGCAGTGTCCAAGGGTACATATGAGTTTGTGGCAGTTTCCAAGTATACATATATGTTTGTGGCAGATTGTAATTATGCATATGAGTTTGTGGCAGAGTCCAAGGGTACATATGAGTATATGGCAGAGTGTATTATACAAATGAGTGGGTGGCAGAGTCTAAGTGTATGTATGAGTTTGTGGCAGAGTCCAAGGGTACATATGAGTATGTGGCAGAGTGTAAATGTACAAATGAGTATGTGGCAGAGTCTAAGTGTATGTATGAGTTTGTGGCAGAGTGTAAATGTATAAATGAGTGTGTGGCAGAGTCCAAGGGTACTAATGAGTATGTGGCAGAGTGTAAATGTACAAATGAGTTTGTGGCAGAGTCCAAGAGTACATATGAGTTTTTGGCAGAGTCCAAGGGTACATATGAGTTTGTGGCAGAGTCCAAGGGTACATATGAGTTTGTGGCAGAGTGTAAATGTACAAATGAGTGTGTGGCAGAGTGTAAATGTACAAATGAGTGTGTGGCAGAGTCCAAGGGTACATATGAGTATGTGGCAGAGTGTAAATGTACAAATGAGTGTGTGGCTGTGTCTAAGTGTATGTATGAGTTTGTGGCAGAGGCCAAGGGTACATATGAGTTTGTGGCAGAGTCCAAGGGTATATATGAGTTTGTGGCAGAGTGTAAATGTACAAATGAGTTTGTGGCAGAGTCCAAGGGTATATATGCGTATGTGGCAGAGTGTAAATGTACAAATGAGTGTGTGGCAGAGTCCAAGGGTACATATGAGTATGTGGCAGAGTGTAAATGTACAAATGAGTGTGTGGCAGAGTCTAAGTGTATGTATGAGTATGTGGCAGTGTGTAAATGTACAAATTAGTGTGTGGCAGAGTCTAAGGGTACATATGATTTTGTGGCAGAGTGTAAATGTACAAATCAGTGTGTGGCAGAGCCCAAGGGTACATATGAGTATGTGGCAGAGTGTAAATGTACAAATGAGTTTGTGGCAGAGTCCAAGAGTACATATGAGTTTGTGGCAGAGTCCAAGGGTACAAATGAGTATGTGGCAGAGTGTAAATGTACAAATTAGTGTGTGGCTGAGTCTAAGGGTACATATGATTTTGTGGCAGAGTGTAAATGTACAAATGAGTGTGTGGCAGAGTCCAAGGGTACATATGAGTATGTGGCAGAGTGTAAATGTGCAAATGAGTGTGTGGCAGAGTCCAAGGGTACATATGAGTTTGTGGCAGAGTGTAAATGTACAAATGAGTATGTGGCAGAGTCCAAGGGTACATATGAGTTTTTGGCAGAGTCCAAGGGTACATATGAGTATGTGGCAGAGTGTAAATGTGCAAATGAGTGTGTGGCAGAGTCCAAGGGTACATATGAGTATGTGGCAGAGTGTAAATGTACAAATGAGTGTGTGGCAGAGTCCAAGGGTACATGTGAGTTTTTGGCAGAGTCCAAGGGTACATATGAGTTTGTCGCAGAGTCCAAGGGTACAAATGAGTATGTGGCAGAGTGTAAATGTACAAATGAGTGTGTGGCAGAGTCCAAGGGTACATATGAGTATGTGGCAGAGTGTAAATGTACAAATGAGTGTGTGGCAGAGTCCAAGGGTACATATGAGTTTGTGGCAGAGTCCAAGGGTACATATGAGTATGTGGCAGAGTGTAAATGTACAAATGAGTGTGTGGCAGAGTCCAAGGGTACATATGAGTATGTGGCAGAGTGTAAATGTACAAATGAGTGTGTGGCAGAGTCCAAGGGTACATATGAGTTTGTGGCAGAGTGTAAATGTACAAATGAGTGTGTGGCAGAGTCCAAGGGTACATGTGAGTTTTTGGCAGAGTCCAAAGGTACATATGAGTATGTGGCAGAGTGGAAATGTACAAATGAGTGTGTGGCAGAGTCCAAGGGTACATATGAGTTTGTGGCAGAGTCCAAGGGTACATATGAGTTTGTGGCAGAGTGTAAATGTACAAATGAGTGTGTGGCAGAGTCCAAGGGTACATATGAGTTTTTGGCAGAGTCCAAGGGTACATATGAGTATGTGGCCGAGTGTAAATGTACAAATGAGTGTGTGGCAGAGTCCAAGGGTACATATGAGTTTTTGGCAGAGTCCAAGGGTACATATGAGTTTGTGGCAGAGTGTAAATGTACAAATGAGTGTGTGGAAGAGTCCAAGGGTACATATGAGTATGTGGCAGAGTGTAAATGTACAAATGAGTGTGTGGCAGAGTCTAAGTGTATGTATGAGTATGTGGCAGTGTGTAAATGTACAAATTAGTGTGTGGCAGAGTCTAAGGGTACATATGATTTTGTGGCAGAGTGTAAATGTACAAATCAGTGTGTGGCAGAGCCCAAGGGTACATATGAGTATGTGGCAGAGTGTAAATGTACAAATGAGTTTGTGGCAGAGTCCAAGAGTACATATGAGTTTGTGACAGAGTCCAAGGGTACAAATGAGTGTGTGGCAGAGTCCAAGGGTACATATGAGTTTGTGGCAGAGTGTAAATGTACAAATGAGTGTGTGGCAGAGTCCAAGGGTACATATGAGTTTGTGGCAGAGTGTAAATGTACAAATGAGTGTGTGGCAGAGTCCAAAGGTACATGTGAGTTTTTGGCAGAGTCCAAAGGTACATATGAGTATGTGGCAGAGTGGAAATGTACAAATGAGTGTGTGGCAGAGTCCAAGGGTACATATGAGTTTGTGGCAGAGTCCAAGGGTACATATGAGTTTGTGGCAGAGTGTAAATGTACAAATGAGTGTGTGGCAGAGTCTAAGTGTATGTATGAGTATGTGGCAGTGTGTAAATGTACAAATTAGTGTGTGGCAGAGTCTAAGGGTACATATGATTTTGTGGCAGAGTGTAAATGTACAAATCAGTGTGTGGCAGAGCCCAAGGGTACATATGAGTATGTGGCAGAGTGTAAATGTACAAATGAGTTTGTGGCAGAGTCCAAGAGTACATATGAGTTTGTGGCAGAGTCCAAGGGTACAAATGAGTATGTGGCAGAGTGTAAATGTACAAATGAGTGTGTGGCAGAGTCCAAGGGTACATATGAGTATGTGGCAGAGTGTAAATGTACAAATGAGTGTGTGGCAGAGTCCAAGGGTACATGTGAGTTTTTGGCAGAGTCCAAAGGTACATATGAGTATGTGGCAGAGTGGAAATGTACAAATGAGTGTGTGGCAGAGTCCAAGGGTACATATGAGTATGTGGCAGAGTGTAAATGTACAAATGAGTGTGTGGCAGAGTCCAAAGGTTCATATGAGTTTGTGGCAGAGTCCAAGGGTACATATGAGTTTGTGGCAGAGTGTAAATGTGCAAATGAGTTTGTGGCAGAGTCCAAGAGTACATATGAGTTTGTGGCAGAGTCCAAGGGTACAAATGAGTATGTGGCAGAGTGTAAATGTACAAATGAGTGTGTGGCAGAGTCCAAGGGTACATATGCGAATGTGGCAGAGTGTAAATGTACAAATGAGTGTGTGGCAGAGTCTAAGTGTATGTATGAGTTTGTGGAAGAGTTCAATGGTACATATGCGTTTGTGGCAGAGTCCAAGGGTACATATGAGTTTGTGGCAGAGTGTAAATGTACAAATGAGTGTGTGGCAGAGTCCAAGGGTACATGTGAGTTTGTGGCAGAGTCCAAAGGTACATATGAGTTTGTGGCAGAGTCCAAGGGTACATATGAGTGTGTGGCAGATTGTAAATGTGCAAATGAGTTTGTGGCAGAGTCCAAGAGTACATATGAGTTTGTGGCAGAGTCCAAGGGTACAAATGAGTATGTGGCAGAGTGTAAATGTACAAATGAGTGTGTGGCAGAGTGTAAATGTACAAATGAGTGTGTGGCAGAGTCCAAGGGTACATATGCGAATGTGGCAGAGTGTAAATGTACAAATGAGTTTGTGGCAGAGTCCAAGAGTATATATGAGTTTGTGGCAGAGTCCAAGGGTACAAATGAGTATGTGGCAGAGTATAAATGTACAAATGAGTGTGTGGCAGAGTACAAGGGTACAAATGAGTATGTGGCAGAGTGTAAATGTGCATATGAGTATGTGGCAGAGTGTAAATGTACAAATGAGTTTGTGGCAGAGTCCAAGGGTACATATGAGTTTGTGGCAGAGTCAAAGGGTACATATGAGTTTGTGGCAGAGTGTAAATGTACAAATGAGTGTGTGGCAGAGTCCAAGTGTACATATGAGTATGTGGCAGAGTGTAAATGTGCAAATGAGTGTGTGGCAGAGTCCAAGGGTACATATGAGTTTGTGGCAGAGTCCAAGGGTACATATGAGTTTGTGGCAGAGTGTAAATGTACAAATGAGTGTGTGGCAGAGTCCAAGTGTACATATGAGTATGTGGCAGAGTGTAAATGTACAAATGAGTGTGTGGCAGAGTCCAAGGGTACATATGAGTTTGTGGCAGAGTCCAAGGGTACATATGAGTTTGTGGCAGAGTCCAAGGGTACATATGAGTTTGTGGCAGAGTGTAAATGTACAAATGAGTGTGTGGCAGAGTCCAAGTGTACATATGAGTATGTGGCAGAGTGTAAATGTACAAAGGAGTGTGTGGCAGAGTCAAAGGGTACATATGAGTTTGTGGCAGAGTCCAAGGGTACATATGAGTATGTGGCAGAGTGTAAATGTACAAATGAGTGTGTGGCAGAGTCCAAGGGTACAAATGAGTATGTGGCAGAGTCCAAGTGTACAAATGAGTATGTGGCAGAGTCCAAGTGTACATATGAGTTTGTGGCAGAGTCCAAGGGTACAAATGAGTATGTGGCAGAGTGTAAATGTAAAAATGAGTGTGTGGCAGAGTCCAAGGGTACATATGAGTATGTGGCAGAGTGTAAATGTACAAATGAGTGTGTGGCAGAGTCCAAGGGTACATATGAGTTTGTGGCAGAGTGTAAATGTACAAATGAGTTTGTGGCAGAGTCCAAGAGTACATATGAGTATGTGGCAGAGTGTAAATGTACAAATGAGTTTGTGGCAGAGTCCAAGAGTACATATGAGTTTGTGGCAGAGTCCAAGGGTACAAATGAGTATGTGGCAGAGTGTAAATGTACAAAGGAGTGTGTGGCAGAGTCAAAGGGTCCATATGAGTTTGTGGCAGAGTCCAAGGGTACATATGAGTTTGTGGCAGAGTGTAAATGTACAAATGAGTGTGTGGCAGAGTCCAAGTGTACATATGAGTATGTGGCAGAGTGTAAATGTGCAAATGAGTGTGTGGCAGAGTCCAAGGGTACATATGAGTTTGTGGCAGAGTCCAAGTGTACATATGAGTTTGTGGCAGAGTCCAAGGGTACAAATGAGTATGTGGCAGAGTGTAAATGTACAAATGAGTGTGTGGCAGAGTCCAAGGGTACATATGAGTTTGTGGCAGAGTCCAAGGGTACATATGAGTATGTGGCAGAGTGTAAATGTACAAATGAGTGTGTGGCAGAGTACAAGGGTACAAATGAGTATGTGGCAGAGTGTAAATGTGCAAATGAGTGTGTGGCAGAGTGTAAATGTGCAAATGAGTGTGTGGCAGAGTCCAAGGGTACATATGAGTATGTGGCAGAGTGTAAATGTACAAATGAGTGTGTGGCAGAGTCCAAGGGTCCATATGAGTTTGTGGCAGAGTCCAAGGGTACATATGAGTTTGTGGCAGAGTGTAAATGTACAAATGAGTGAATGTCAGAGTCTAAGTGTATGTATGAGTTTGTGGCAGAGTTCAATGGTAAATATGTGTTTGTGGCAGAGTGTAAATGTACAAATGAGTGTGTGGCAGAGTCCAATTATACATATGTGTTTGTGGCATAGTCCAATGGTTCATATGAGTATGTGGCAGAGTGTAAATGTACAAATAAGTTTGTGGCAGAGTCCAAGAGTACATATAAGTATGTGGCAGAGTGTAAATGTACAAATGAGTGTGTGGCAGAGTCTAAGTGTATGTATGAGTTTGTGGCAGAGTCCAAGGGTACATATGAGTTTGTGGCAGAGTGTAAATGTTCAAATGAGTGTGTGGCAGAGTCTAAGTATAAATAAAATTACAATTGTCAGCAGAAATATAAGTTCTGTTTATTTGAAAGATTGCATGAAGTGTATGTATTTTAAACAGAAATGCTTTCATGAATGAATATATATCACGCACATTGGGATCTCTTTGTTCCTATAGCTCTATCATGTGGTGGGCAGGATGATCACAATCCTGAGTCAGTTCTTCATATCAGCCCCTCATAGAGCTATAAAGCAGGAATACATGATACCTTTTTGTATTCTCTCCATATTGCATTTCTATTTAACACACCTACACCTGATCCATGTAGAACACAAGTAAGTACCCAACGAGGTTATTACTGTTACAGCAGTTAGATCACTGACCTGCGGCATGCTTGATAGTGTGATGAGGAAGGTGTATTCCATCCATTCGTTACTGACGTCCTCCAATCACTAGATCACCATCCTGGTACTAACTCTGCCAGAGTAGAATATCTGGAAAGCAGACAGACTTGTTCAGACATCTCACCTATTGAGGAAATAACAACAAAACCAGAATAAGGCATCAAATATAAAACATGGCAGAGAATACAAACTCTGTATTTTTGTTAAAGGTTTTTCTCAATCAGTAAAATGGGTCATAAGGGTAAAGTGCTTTGGACCCAGCAAAGAAGGTCAACATTAGGGATTGAATATAGCTGGTCTACTCATGAGTTTGTAACCCCCACATGCCATGGTGTCACAGGCGATACACATGTTTTGAGCCCTTTAAAAACAACAACAACAAAAGAATCTCCACTCACCAGCCTCTCACACTCCCTGCGCTGCTCTGAGGTCGAGAGTCATGCGACCTGCCGGCGCTCAGACATCAGGGTATCGTGATGTTATAAATGCCGCAACCTGCGAACCCAAAACTTGCACCACTAACAGCCAAAATTCTCAACCCTGTAACCTGCACACGCAATACCAAATGCCCAAAACTGGCCAAAAATCTCAACCCTGTAACCTGCACTCGCAATACCAAATGCCCAAAACTGGCCAAAAATCTCAACCCTGTAACCTGCACTCGCAATCAGAAATGCCCAAAACTGGCCAGAAATCTCAACCCTGTAACCTGCACTCGCAAACAGAAATGCCCAAAAAACTGGCCAAAAATCTCAACCCTGCACTCGCAATACCAAATGCCCAAAAATTTGAACCCTGTAACCTGCACTCGCAATACAAAATCACCAAAACTGGCCAAAAATTTCAACCCTGTAACCTGCACCCGCAATACCAAATGCACAAAACTGGCCAAAAATCTCAACCCTGTAACCTGCACTCGCAATACCAAATGCCCAAAAATGCCCAAAAATCTCAACCCTGTAACCTGCACTCGCAATACAAAATCCCCAAAACTGGCCAAAAATCTCAACCCTGTAACCTGCATCCGCAATACCAAATGCCCAAAACTGGGCAAAAATCTCAACCCTGTAACCTGCACTCGCAATACCAAATGCCCAAAAATCTCAACCCTGTAACCTGCACTCGCAATACAAAATCCCGAAAAAGTGGCAAAAAATCTCATCCCTGTAACCTGCATCCGCAATACCAAATGCCCAAAACTGGCCAAAAATCTCATCCCTGTAACCTGCACTCGCAATACCAAATGCCCAAAAATCTCATCCCTGTAACCTGCATCCGCAATACCAAATGCCCAAAACTGGCCAAAAATCTCAACCCTGTAACCTGCACTCGCAATACCAAATGCTCAAAACTGGCCAAAAATCTCAACCCTGTAACCTGACTCCGCAAAACCAAATGTCCAAAACTGGGCAAAAATCTCAACCCTGTAACCTGCATCCGCAATACCAAATGCCCAAAACTGGCCAAAAATCTCATCCCTGTAACCTGAATCCGCAAAACCAAATGCCCAAAACTGGCCAAAAATCTCAACCCTGCACTCGCAATACCAAATGCCCAAAAATTTGAACCCTGTAACCTGCACTCGCAATACCAAATGCCCAAAAGTGGCCAGAAATCTCAACCCTGTAACCTGCATCCGCAAAACAAAATGCCCAAAAGTGGCCTAAAAAAAACGCCAAAAATCTCAACCCTGTAACCTGCACTCGCAATACCAAATGCCCAAAAATCCCAACCCTGTAACCTGCACTCGCAATACAAAATGTCCAAAAATCTCAACCCTGTAACCTGCACTCGCAATACAAAATCCCCAAAACTGGCCAAAAATCTCAACCCTGTAACCTGCATCCGCAAAACCAAATGCCCAAAAGTGGCCTAAAAAAAACGCCAAAAATCTCAACCCTGTAACCTGCACTCGCAATACCAAATGCCCAAAAGTAGCCAAAAATCTCAACCCTGTAACCTGCATCCGCAATACCAAATGCCCAAAACTGGCCAAAAATCTCAACCCTGTAACCTGCATCCGCAATACCAAATGCCCAAAACTGGCCAAAATGCTCAACCCTGTAACCTGCACTCGCAATACAAAATGCCCAAAAATCTCAACCCTGTAACCTGCATCCGCAATACCATATGCCCAAAACTGGCCAAAATGCTCAACCCTGTAACCTGCACTCGCAATACCAAATGCCCAAAATTAGCCTAAAATCTCAACCCTGTGACCTGCATCCGCAAAACCAAATGCCCAAAACTGGCCATAAATCTCAACCCTGGAACCTGCACTCGCAATACAAAATGCCCAAAACTGGTCAAAAATCTCAACCCTGTAACCTGCATCCGCAATACCAAATGCCCAAAAATCTCAACCCTGCACTCGCAATACCAAATGCCCAAAACTGGCCAAAAATCTCAACCCTGTAACCTGCATCCGCAAAACCAAATGCCCAAAACTTGCCTAAACAACGCCAAAAATCTCAACCCTGTAACCTGCATCCGCGATACCAAATGCCCAAAACTGGCCAAAAATCAACCCTGTAACCTGAATCCACAAAACCAAATGCCCAAAACTGGCCAAAAATCTCAACCCTGTAACCTGCATCCGCAAAACCAAATGCCCAAAACTAGCCAAAAATCTCAACCCTGTAACCTGCATCCGCAAAACCAAATGCCCAAAACTTGCCTAAACAACGCCAAAAATCTCAACCCTGTAACCTGCACTCGCAATACAAAATGCCCAAAACTGGCCAAAAATCTCAACCCTGTAACCTGCACTCGCAATACAAAATGCCCAAAACTGGCCAAAAATCTCAACCCTGTAACCTGCACTCGCAATACCAAATGCCCAAAACTGGCCATAAATCTCAACCCTGGAACCTGCACTCGCAATACCAAATGCCCAAAAGTAGCCAAAAATCTCAACCCTGTAACCTGCACTCGCAATACCAAATGCCCAAAAGTAGCCAAAAATCTCAACCCTGGAACCTGCACTCGCAATACCAAATGCCCAAAAGTAGCCAAAAATCTCAACCCTGTAACCTGCACTCGCAATACAAAATCCCCAAAACTGGCCAAAAATCTCAACCCTGTAACCTGCATCCGCAAAACCAAATGCCCAAAACTGGCCAAAAATCTCAACCCTGTAACCTGCACTCGCAATACAAAATGCCCAAAACTGGCCAACAATCTCAACCCTGTAACCTGCACTCGCAATACAAAATGCCCAAAACTGGCCAAAAATCTCAACCCTGGAACCTGCACTCGCAATACCAAATGCCCAAAAGTAGCCAAAAATCTCAACCCTGTAACCTGCACTCGCAATACAAAATCCCCAAAAGTAGCCAAAAATCTCAACCCTGGAACCTGCACTCGCAATACCAAATGCCCAAAAGTAGCCAAAAATCTCAACCCTGTAACCTGCACTCGCAATACAAAATCCCCAAAACTGGCCATAAATCTCAACCCTGGAACCTGCACTCGCAATACAAAATGCCCAAAACTGGCCAAAAATCTCAACCCTGTAACCTGCACTCGCAATACCAAATGCCCAAAATTGGCCATAAATCTCAACCCTGGAACCTGCACCCGCAATACCAAATGCTCAAAACTGGCCATAAATCTCAACCCTGGAACCTGCACTCGCAATACAAAATGCCCAAAACTGGCCAAAAATCTCAACCCTGTAACCTGCACTCGCAATACAAAATGCCCAAAAATCTCAACCCTGTAACCTGCATCCGCAATACCATATGCCCAAAACTGGCCAAAATGCTCAACCCTGTAACCTGCACTCGCAATACCAAATGCCCAAAAATCTCAACCCTGTAACCTGCACTCGCAATACAAAATCCCCAAAACTGGCCAAAAATCTCAACCCTGTAACCTGCACTCGCAAAACCAAATGCCCAAAACTGGCCATAAATCTCAACCCTGGAACCTGCACTCGCAATACCAAATGCCCAAAACTGGTCAAAAATCTCAACCCTGTAACCTGCATCCGCAATACCAAATGCCCAAAAATCTCAACCCTGCACTCGCAATACCAAATGCCCAAAACTGGCCAAAAATCTCAACCCTGTAACCTGCATCCGCAAAACCAAATGCCCAAAACTTGCCTAAACAACGCCAAAAATCTCAACCCTGTAACCTGCATCCGCGATACCAAATGCCCAAAACTGGCCAAAAATCAACCCTGTAACCTGAATCCACAAAACCAAATGCCCAAAACTGGCCAAAAATCTCAACCCTGTAACCTGCACTCGCAATACCAAATGCCCAAAAATCTCAACCCTGTAACCTGCATCCGCAAATCCAAATGCCCAAAACTAGCCAAAAATCTCAACCCTGTAACCTGCATCCGCAAAACCAAATGCCCAAAACTTGCCTAAACAACGCCAAAAATCTCAACCCTGTAACCTGCATCCGCAAAACCAAATGCCCAAAACTTGCCTAAACAACGCCAAAAATCTCAACCCTGTAACCTGCACTCGCAATACCAAATGCCCAAAACTGGCCATAAATCTCAACCCTGGAACCTGCACTCGCAATACCAAATGCCCAAAAGTAGCCTAAAATCTCAACCCTGTAACCTGCACTCGCAATACCAAATGCCCAAAACTGGCAAAAATCTCAACCCTGTAACCTGCATCCGCAATACAAAATGCCCAAAAGTGGCCAAAAATCTCAACCCTGTAACCTGCACTCGCAATACCAAATGCCCAAAACTGGCCAAAAATCTCAACCCTGTAACCTGCATCCGCAATACAAAATGCCCAAAACTGGCCATAAATCTCAACCCAGTAAGCTGCACTCGCAATACCAAATGCCCAAAAATCTCAACCCTATAACCTGCACTCGCAATACAAAATGCCCAAAAGTGGCCAAAAATCTCAACCCTGTAACCTGCACTCGCAATACCAAATGCCCAAAACTGGGCAAAAATCTCAACCCTGTAACCTGCACTCGCAATACAAAATGCCCAAAAGTGGCCAAAAATCTCAACCCTATAACCTGCATCCGCAAAACCAAATGCCCAAAAATCTCAACCCTGTAACCTGCATCCGCAATACCAAATGCCCAAAAGTGGCCACAAATCTCAACCCTGTAACCTGCACTCGCAATACCAAATGCCCAAAAATCTCAACCCTGTAACCTGCACTCGCAATACCAAATGCCCAAAACTGGCCAAAAATCTCAACCCTGTAACCTGCATCCGCAAAACCAAAGGCCCAAAAGTGGCCAAAAATCTCATCCCTCTAACCTGCATCCGCAATACCAAATGGGCAAAACTGGCCAAAAATCTCAACCGTGTAACCTGAATCCGCAAAACCAAATGCCCAAAACTGGTCAAAAATCTCAACCCTGTAACCTGCACTCGCAATACAAAATGCCCAAAAGTGGCCAAAAATCTCAACCCTATAACCTGCATCCGCAAAACCAAATGCCCAAAAATCTCAACCCTGTAACCTGCATCCGCAATACCAAATGCCCAAAACTGGCCACAAATCTCAACCCTGTAACCTGCACTCGCAATACCAAATGCCCAAAAATCTCAACCCTGTAACCTGCATCCGCAAAACCAAAGGCCCAAAAGTGGCCAAAAATCTCATCCCTCTAACCTGCATCCGCAATACCAAATGGGCAAAACTGGCCAAAAATCTCAACCCTGTAACCTGCACTCGCAATACAAAATGCCCAAAAATCTCAACCCTGTAACCTGCACTCGCAATACCAAATGCCCAAAACTGGGCAAAAATCTCAACCCTGTAACCTGCATCCGCAATACCATATGCCCAAAACTGGCCAAAAATTTTAACCCTGTAACCTGCACCCGCAATACCATATGCCCAAAACTGGCCACAAATCTCAACCCTGTAACCTGCACTCGCAATACCAAAGGCCCAAAAGTGGCCAAAAATCTCAACCCTGTAACCTGCACTCGCAATACCAAATGCCCAAAAATCTCAACCCTGTAACCTGCACTCGCAATACAAAATCCCCAAAACTGGCCAAAAATCTCAACCCTGTAACCTGCATCCGCAAAACCAAAGGCCCAAAAGTGGCCAAAAATCTCAACCGTGTAACCTGAATCCGCAAAACCAAATGCCCAAAACTGGTCAAAAATCTCAACCCTGTAACCTGCACTCGCAATACAAAATGCCCAAAAATCTCACCCTGTAACCTGCATCCGCAATACCATATGCCCAAAACTGGCCAAAAATCTCAACCCTGTAACCTGCATCCGCAATACCAAATGCCCAAAAGTGGCCTAAAAAAACGCCAAAAATCTCAACCCTGTAACCTGCACTCGCAATACCAAATGCCCAAAAATCTCAACCCTGTAACCTGCACTCGCAATACAAAATCCCCAAAACTGGCCAAAAATTACAACCCTGTAACCTGCATCCGCAATACCAAATGCCCAAAACTGGCCAAAAATCTCAACCCTGTAACCTGCATCCGCAATACCAAATGCCCAAAACTGGCCAAAATGCACAACCCTGTAACCTGCACTCGCAATACCAAATGCCCAAAAGTGGCCTAAAAAAACGCCAAAAATCTCAACCCTGTAACCTGCATCCGCAATACCAAATGCCCAAAACTGGCCAAAAATCTCAACCCTGTAACCTGAATCCGCAAAACCAAATGCCCAAAACTGGCCAAAAATCTCAACCCTGTAACCTGCACTCGCAATACCAAATGCCCAAAAATCTCAACCCTATAACCTGCACTCGCAATACAAAATGCCCAAAAGTGGCCAAAAATCTCAACCCTGTAACCTGCACTCGCAATACCAAATGCCCAAAAGTGGCCTAAAAAAACGCCAAAAATCTCAACCCTATAACCTGCATCCGCAAAACCAAATGCCCAAAAATCTCAACCCTGTAACCTGCATCCGCAATACCAAATGCCCAAAACTGGCCACAAATCTCAACCCTGTAACCTGCACTCGCAATACCAAATGCCCAAAAATCTCAACCGTGTAACCTGCACTCGCAAAACCAAAGGCCCAAAAGTGGCCAAAAATCTCAACCGTGTAACCTGAATCCGCAATACCATATGCCCAAAACTGGCCAAAAATCTCAACCCTGTAACCTGCACTCGCAATACCAAATGCCCAAAACTGGGCAAAAATCTCAACCCTGTAACCTGCATCCGCAATACCATATGCCCAAAACTGGCCTCAAATCTCAACCCTGTAACCTGCACTCGCAATACCAAAGGCCCAAAAATCTCAACCCTGTAACCTGCACTCGCAATACAAAATCCCCAAAACTGGCCAAAAATCTCAACCCTGTAACCTGCATCCGCAAAACCAAAGGCCCAAAAGTGGCCAAAAATCTCAACCGTGTAACCTGAATCCGCAAAACCAAATGCCCAAAACTGGTCAAAAATCTCAACCCTGTAACCTGCACTCGCAATACCAAATGCCCAAAACTGGCCAAAAATCTCAACCCTGTAACCTGCACTCGCAATACCAAATGCCCAAAACTGGCCAGAAATCTCAACCCTGAAACCTGCATCCGCAATACCAAATGCCCAAAAGTGGCCAAAAATCTCAACCCTGTAACCTGCATCCGCAATACCAAATGCCCAAAAATCTCAACCCTGTAACATGCACTCGCAATACAAAATCCCCAAAAGTGGCCAAAAATCTCATCCCTCTAACCTGCATCCGCAATACCAAATGGGCAAAACTGGCCAAAAATCTCAACCGTGTAACCTGCACTCGCAATACCAAATGCCCAAAAGTGGCCAAAAATCTCAACCCTGGAACCTGCACTCGCAATACAAAATGCCCAAAACTGGCCAAAAATCTCAACCCTGGAACCTGCACTCGCAATACCAAATGCCCAAAACTGGCCAAAAATCTCAACCGTGTAACCTGCACTCGCAATACAAAATCCCCAAAAGTAGCCAAAAATCTCAACCCTGGAACCTGCACTCGCAATACAAAATGCCCAAAACTGGCCAAAAATCTCAACCCTGTAACCTGCACTCGCAATACCAAATGCCCAAAACTGGCCATAAATCTCAACCCTGGAACCTGCACCCGCAATACCAAATGCCCAAAAGTAGCCAAAAATCTCAACTCTGTAACCTGCATCCGCAAAACCAAATGCCCAAAACTGGCCAAAAATCTCAACCCTGTAACCTGCACTCGCAATACAAAATCCCCAAAACTGGCCAAAAATCTCAACCCTGTAACCTGCATCCGCAAAACCAAATGCCCAAAACTGGCCTAAGCAACCACCAAAAATCTCAACCCTGTAACCTGCACTCGCAATAACAAATGCCCAAAACTGGCCACAACAGACAAAAATCTCAACCCTGTAACGAATTCTGAGCATAAAAAAAAACAAAAAAAAACACCCCCAAAATAAGGGCATCAAAATGAACCCCAAAAAATGCTGGCCGTAAAATACCACCACCAGAAAAGCTGGGCATAAAAGGGAATCTTCAAAATTTCCTGCCATAAAAAAGCACCCCAAATATTTCTTGCCATAAAAGTGAACCCCAAAATAGTCTGGCCACAAAAAAGAACCCCTTAAAAAGTTAGGCATTAAAAATTGAACACCAAAAATGTCTGGGCATAGAAAGAATCCCAAATAATTCTGGCCATAAAAAAAGCACCCCAAAGAAAACTGGGCATAAAAGTGAACCCCAAATATTTCTGACCATGAACACCTACAAATCATTGCTCTATTCTCTGTTGGCACTCTTATTGAATATTCTCGCCATCTCTAGCGGACAAGTAGCATTAAGGAATATTCTGTGTATTATTGAGACCTTATGCTGCATGTTGATGGTCTACTGGATAAAGAAAGTTGTAGGCAACTGAGATGGGAATTTTATACTTTAGACCAATGTAGCAGAGTTGGAAGAATTCTCCAATGTGACTGTGATCATTTATCCAACTCTGGTACTTTGATTTACGTTTGAAATTCCCATCTGAATCCCTGCAGTTATGTCTTTATTGAGTAGATACTTTAGTATTTGTTTACCTTGCATGTAACTTTCTGTATGCTTTGATAACATGTGTAATAGGCGTGATCTTCTATTTTAGGCTCTGGAAGGAGCTGGGTTTTGTGCCAACAAAGAAAAAGTGAAAGAATGTGAAAGAATTTACCTGGTACGACCTTGTACTTACCGCCAAACACATCCATCTATTTCAACAGTGTGTGACATCATGTGTGTAAAAGGACAACAAACAAGTATGTACATTTTATTATGTAAAGTTTATTATTTCAATATGCAACCGTTTGCATAACTTACATTTGGAGTTTATTTAAAATCTAGAATGGAAATGACTCACACATTTCCAAGGACAGAAGTCAATGTTCCTGTACTGCAGTCATAGATCCAATCAGTTATCTTTATCTGTGAGAGATGTTACATACCTTCAATATCAGTATACGTCAAGTGTAGATATTTTAAATAGAAATGCTTTAATGAAAGAATACAAGTAACGTATGTTACTGAGCCCTCTTTGCCCTGTTGAGCTCTATGAGGGGCGGACAGGTTTAGAATGCTGGGTCAGATGGGTCAGATCTTCCTTCATCTGACCCAACATGAAGGAAGATCAAACCCAGGATTGTAAACATGTCCTCTGTATTATACAGCTATATGGAGCTGATTCCTTCCTACACCTCATTTGTCATTACATGTCCTTTACAATGGATAGAATTGTAGATACAACAATAAAAACAACAACCCATGTGTCCCCAAGTCCAAAGCCGTCTTCTTTCTTCTTCATGTAAAGGATGGAGAGAGGTCTGATATGCATTGCAGAGAGATGTTACCTCTGGGAGTTTATCTGGTTTCTCTGGTTATTTTCTCATCAGTTATAAAGCAAATAGATTCATCCTATTTAATATAAAAACACAAGATGAAATGACTTTTTGTAATAAAGTAAAGACAGCACATGTCAGTATGATCTTATTCCAGACACAATCCTTAATACAAGTATTATAATAATGAGAGATGTATCCATTCCATTTCCTAATGTTCCATTATTATAAGTGTACCCCTGTTTCCATAATACCCCCTAGTCCTTTATCAATCTATTTACCTCTTTAGATGATCCCCAGACATTGGTGGGCAGAGTTATACACCCCTCTTATATTACCCCGTACTGTGCACAATCAGAAATGACAAGACCAGTTACACAAAAGACAAGAGCAGTAAATAAACTATTCATTCCTCATCCTTCCCTAAACCAGGGAAATCCAGATCTTATTCATACCCTTTGAGAAGAATATGTCAAGTCTATAGATCTGAATTTAAGCCGGGATACTGAATGTCCCATGAGAGTAAAATGTTTAGCTACAGAGAATTCCTAGAATTAGTTATTATGATGCTTTTATGTTCAGGTATCTTAGCGTTTGGCTCCTGGATGTTTCCCCAATATAACCCACGCGGTCACTTCTTGTACATAAATTACATTAATCAGATTGATGGTCAGAATACTCTTTTAAATGTAAATTTCTGGCCCAATGTAACCCTATTGCAACTGATACAGTGGCTATAATGGTACATACCGTCTGTAGGAGTGAGCCAATTCTTAACATGCGTTGATATGTTGCCCGTGGCCTCTCAAATTCCCAGATCTTATTGGCCAAGAGGGGAGACACCTGAAATGGAGGATAATTTATGGTCAGATAGTTATAAGTTCCAATGTTTTCTCGCTATATGACCCATTCTCCTTGAACGCGTAGAGTAAGCAGTGACCAGGAGGATTCTGGGATATTAGTTGTAAGCTGCCCCTGTCCAGATTCATAACCATTTTTTGCTGTTAAATTCATGTTGAGAAATCTTATCTGTTCAGCTCTTTCCATGAAGATGTATCATTACTAGTAATTCTTCTAACGCTACACAGTTATGAATATGACAATCCTTGAATCAAGTGTAGGCATTTGAAATAGAAATGCTTTAATTAAAGAATACAAATAAAGCACCTTATTGCTTCCTCTTTGCTTGTACAGCTGTATCAGGGGGCAATCTTGGGTCAGATGGGTCAGATGGATGAAAATCTGACCCAAGATGTCTGCCCCGTTGGAGCTATACAAGCACAGAGGGCTCAGTAAGGTACTTTATTAGTATTCTGTCATTAAATCATGTTTATTTCGTATACCTACACTTCACGCAATCTTTCAGTTACACAGAACTTTGTCACAGTTGTTTCATATTAAACCTTTCACAGGTTACTGCAGAGATAAATGCAGAGGTCCCAACAGGTCTAGAACATTAGCAAATACAACTGCCATATCTATACGTCCCAATATTTCTCATCCAGGGTGAACCTGAGGCTTGATCCTCTGTGTGGTACCAGGCCTGGAGTCAAATCTATTGCCAATTGTTTTTGCCTAACGCTGAATACCTTTTTCCGCCCTTAACCACCAGCAACATTTCTGAATCCAGGGCCCAAATATTTAAATTATGTTCATTAATCCATGGATTAGGTAGTGGCAATGGTGACTTCTTCCAAAACAGTTCTATTTATAGAGGTATGAAGTAAACTTCCTCTACCCCCATTATCCTGCTATATGACTTCTCAAACAGCCCTTTCTCCTCAACCCGTCACAGAGGTCGGGGGCGATAGTCTCATATGCATGAATTTCTCTTTAGACTGAAAAACTTCCCAAAACACACCCCCACCCCACGAACAGTATGATCTGGATGACCGCTCTTTGGATGGAGCAAAACATTACATAAAATCTCTCTCTCTATAAACCACCTGTTTATTATTAACATCTGATATTAGTAATACATCCAAAATGTAATTGTGTGGGAATCGTGTTGGGCCATGAAATTCAGATTAAGAGCGTCATTTACCCTCCCAGTCTATCATATAAATATTGGCTTATGAGGGAGCAAAGCTGTCAGCAAAAAATAATTTTCTGTTTAACTGAAATATTGTATCAAGTGTAGACATTTGAAATGGAAATGTTTTAATGAGAGAATATAAATACAGCATTTTATTGAGCTTTCTTTGTTCTGATGTTCAGAATCCTGGGTCAGATGGGTCAGATCTTCCTTCATTTGACACAAGGTGAAGATCTGACCCAGATTCTAAACATGTCCGCTCCCTGATAGAGCCACACGGCACAAAGACGGCTGAATAAGGAATTTTATTTATATTCTCTCATTAAAACATTTCTATTTAAAATGACTACACTTCATGCAATCTTTCAATTAAACAGAACTTTATTTTATGGTCTTCATTGCTCTGAGCTGGAATAAGTTTTTTTTATTCTGGGCAAAAAGTTTTTCTCTTCATTTCTAACATTTCTATGACTCCCATGATGCTGGGCCAGACTTTTTGACTTTGCCAGTGGAAACTGCTGATTAACCGCAGCAGAGGAGCCAAACTGCTCTGTCAGGGCCCAATTCAAGCTAAACATAGATATACATTGTACTAATTGCTCATTTATGTAAAATTCCCCTTACATAACACACATTACCATAATTAAACAGTAATAACATTAAAAGTGAATATACAGAATTGGAAAGATGTTTGTATAGAAATTGAATGGTTTTTCTTACCTTGTATTACAGAATTGCTCTTCTAAAGATGTCCTGTCTGCTTGTCAGCTGAAGATGTTACCGTGGTCTTTGTTATCAAGTCCGGCTTAACCTCATGCATTGAATCGTGGCAGTGTGTGCTGCCGTGGCAATCACATGGTGTCATCTTACCCACTGATGCTTCAAAAGAAATGGCTGTTACCTTGATAGACTGCATTGTAGGTAAGAAAGAATATAACATAGTTTTATCTAGATGGTAGAAGGAGAAAGTAGCAGGTGTTTGGAAAGTAAATCTATCTTGTGATGCAGTTAGAGCAGTGCCAAGTTAAGCTACCACTGCCCTAAAAGTAAACACAGAATAGGATGAATTACTAAATGCATTAACCCAGGGCTTGACAAATGTAATTTAGTTTTAGGAGCCAGCAGTACAATTTAGAAGCCAGATAACAGAACCAAGTACCCCACTCTTACACACGGCATCTAATCACACACACAGGACAGTCATGCACCCCCAGAGTGCATGCAGCGCGGTCAGGAAGCCCCATTAAACCCCCATCATCAAGCACGCACTCACACACAGACCAGTGCAGTGCCATTTCTTTAGTAAAGGTTTCTGTGTAGGCCATTATTGGGACAGATCTTTGTATATATTTGTTGATGGCACAGATGGTAATGGGCGATAAGACCATCTTGTAGTAACTGTCTCTACTTTACTTTTCAATCTTTTCTGTTTGGAACATTTGCTAGAAAGATTTAATATAGATCTGTTTCTAGAACATAAAAGGGTCTACTCAATAAAGAGAAAATTACAGGGAATTGAGAGGGAATTTCATACATTAGACCAATGTAGCAGAGTTGCAAACATTCTCTGATTCCGCTGCATTGTATAATTTTTCCAACTCTGCTACATTGGTCTAAAGTATGAAATACCCTCTCAATTCCCTGCAAGTCTCTCGTTATTGAATAGACCCTTTTATGTTTTAAAATATATCTGTTTCTATATCCTGTGTGTTATGGACCAGATTCTGCTCTGCTGCAATTTCCATGTGTGACCATAGAGGGCGCCAGTCCTCAGATTGCTGCTATGATGGGTGGCTGACATATTCCCTGTGCAATCACAATTGTGCATCTCCCACAGATCAGTATTTACTGCTGTGAGGATTTGGCTGCTTAACATACAACTGTCAGCAAAAAATGATGCTCTGTTTCTTTGAAAGATTGTATCAAGTGTAGACATTGTGAATAGAAATGTTTTAATGACAGAATATAAATACAGCATCTTATTGAGCCCTCTCTGCTCTGTATAGCTCCTTCAGGGGGCAGACATGATGTTAGAAATCTGGGTCAGATGGATCAGATCTTCCTTCATCTGACCCAACATAAAGGAAGATCTGACCCATGATTCTAAACATGTCCGCCCCCGGATAGAGCTATGCAGAGCAGAGTGGGCTCAATAAGATGCTGTATTTATATTCTGTCATTAAAACATTTCTAGTCACAATGTCTACACTTGATACAATCTTTCAATGAATCAGAACGTCATTTTTTGCTGACAGTTGTATGTTAAGCAGCCAAATCCTCACAGCAGTAAATACTGATCTGTGGGAGATGCACAATTGTGATTGCACAGGGAATATGTCAGCCACCCATCATAGCAGCAATCTGAGGACTGGCGCCCTCTATGGTCACACATGGAATTTGCAGCAGAGCTGAATCTGGTCCATAACACACAGGATATAGACACAGATATATTTTAAAACATAAAAGGGTCTTCCATGATGCTGGGCCAGACTTTTGACTTTGCCAGTGGAAGCTGCTGATCAACAACAGCAGCGGAGGAGCCAAACTGTGCCCAGTCAGGGCCCAATTCAAGCTAAACATAGATGTATATTGTACTAATTGCTCATTTATGTAAAATTCCCCTTACATAACACACATTCCCATAATTAAACAGTAATAACATTAAAAGTGAATATACAGAATTGGAAAGATGTTTGTGTAGAAATTGAATGGTTTTTCTTACCTTGTATTACAGAATTGCTTGTCTAAAGATGTCCAGTCTGCTTGTCAGCTGAAGATGTTACCGTGGTCTTTGTTATCAAGTACGGCTTAACCTCATGCATTGAATCGTGGCAGAGTGTGCTGCCGTGGCAATCACATGGTGTCATCTTACCCACTGATGCTTCGAAAGAAATGGCTGTTACCTTGATAGACTTCATTGTAGGTAAGAAAGAATAGAAAATATAGTTTTATATAGATGGTGTAAAGAGAATGTATATGATCCTAGATGTATAGATCATATTGTTTGTATATTAATATTTTATATAAAAGGATTCCAAGACCCCCTTAAACAAACCGTGATGGCTAACCCTGGCACTGCATGTCCCTTGATGCGCAGGCGTTTGAAAACTAAATCTCTCATGATGCTCTGACATATTTGTTGATGGCACAGATGGTAATGGGGGATAAGACCATCTTGTAGTAACTGTCTCTACTTTTCTTTTCAGTCCTTTCTGTTTGGAACATTTCCTAGAAAAAATAAAGAAACAGATTATAAAACCTAAAATGGTCTATTCAATAAAGAGAGACTTGCAGGGAACCGAGAGGGAATTTCATACATTAGACCAATGTAGCAGAGTTGGAAAAATTATCTAATGCAGCTGAATCAGAGAATTTTTCCAACTCTGCTACATTGGCCTAATGTATGAAATTCCATCTCAATTACCTGCAAGTCTCTCTTTATTGAATAGACCCTTTTATATTTTAAAATAAATCTGTTTCTTTATCCTGTGTGTTATGGACCAGATTCTGCTCTGCTGCAAATTCCATGTGTGACCATAGAGGGCGCCAGTCCTCAGATTGCTGCTATGATGGGTGGCTGACATATTCCCTGTGCAATCACAATTGTGCATCTCCCACAGATCAGTATTTACTGCTGTGAGGATTTGGCTGCTTAACATACAACTGTCAGCAAAAAATGACGTTCTGATTCATTGAAAGATTGTATCAAGTGTAGACATTGTGACTAGAAATGTTTTAATGACAGAATATAAATACAGCATCTTATTGAGCCCTCTCTGCTCTGCATAGCTCCATCAGGAGGCGGACATGATGTTAGAAATCTGGGTCAGATGGATCAGATCTTCCTTCATCTGACCCAACATGAAGGAAAATCTGACCCAAGATTCTAAACATGTCCGCCCCCTGATCGAGATATGCAGAGCAAAGAGGGCTCAATAAGATGCTGTATTTATATTCTGTCATTAAAACATTTCTAATCACAATGTCTACACTTGATACAATCTTTCAATGAAACAGAACGTCATTTTTTGCTGACAGTTGTATGTTAAGCAGCCAAATCCACACAGCAGGAATACTGATCTGTGGGAGATGCACAATTGTGATTGCACAGGGAATATGTCAGCCACCCATCATAGCAGCAATCTGAGGACTGGCACCCTCTATGGTCACACATGGAATGTGCAGCATAGCTGAATCTGGTCCATAACACACAGGATATAGAAACAGATATATTTTAAAACATAAAAGGGTCTCCCATGATGCTGGGCCAGACTTTCTGACTTTGCCAGTGGAAGCTGCTGATCAACAACAGCGGAGGAGCGAAACGGATTTAATTGCTCATTTATGTAAAATTCCCCTTACATAACACACATTCCCATAATTAAACAGTAATAACATTAAAAGTGAATATACAGAATTGGAAAGAAAGATGTTTGTGTAGAAATTGAATGGTTTTTCTTACCTTGTATTACAGAATGGCTCTTCTAAAGACGTCCTGTCTGCTTGTCAGCTGAAGATGTTACCGTGGTCTTTGTTATCAAGTCCGGCTTAACCTCATGCATTGAATCGTGGCAGTGTGTGCTGCCGTGGCAATCACATGGTGTCATCTTAACCACTGATGCTTCAAAAGAAATGGCTGTTACCTTGATAGACTGCATTGTAGGTAAGAAAATATAAAATGTAGTTTTATCTAGATGGTATAAAGAGAAAAGTAGCAGGTGTTTGGAAAGTAAATCTATCTCATGATGCTCGGTTAGAGCAGTGCCAAGTTAAGCTACCACTGCCCTAAAAGTAAACACAGTATAGGATGAATTACTAAATGCATTAACCCAGGGCTTGACAAATTTAATTTGAGGAGCCAGCAGTACAATTTAGGAACCAGATAACAGAACCAAGTACCCCACTCTTACACACGGCATCCAATCACAAACACGGGACAGTCATGCACCCCCAGAGTGCATGCAGCGCGGTCAGGAAGCCCCATTAAACCCCCATCATCAAGCACGCACTCACACACAGACAAGGGCAGTGCCATTTCTTTAGTAAAGGTTTCTGTTTAGGCCATTATTGGGACAGATCTTTGTATATATTTGTTGATGGCACAGATGGTAATGGGGGATAAGACCATCTTGTAGTAACTGTCTCTACTTTACTTTTCAGTCTTTTCTGTTTGGAACATTTGCTAGAAAGATATAGAAACAGATATATTTTAAAATATAAAAGGGTCTATTCAATAAAGAGAGACTTGCAGGGAATTGAGATGGAATTTCATACATTAGGCCAATGTAGCAGAGTTGGAAAAATTCTCTGATTCCGCTGCATTGGATAATTTTTCCAACTCTGCTACATTGGTCTAAAGTATGAAATTCCCATCTCAATTTACTGAAAAACTCTCGTAATTGAATAGACCCTTTGATTATTTTAAAATATATTGGTTCCTATATCCCATGTGTCACGGACCAGATTCTGCTCTGCTGCACATTCCATGTGTGACCATAGAGGGCGCCAGTCCTCAGATTGCTGCTATGATGGGTGGCTGACATATTCCCTGTGCAATCACAATTGTGCATCTCCCACAGATCAGTATTTACTGCTGTGAGGATTTGGCTGCTTAACATACAACTGTCAGCAAAAAATGACGTTCTGATTCATTGAAAGATTGTATCAAGTGTAGACATTGTGAGTAGAAATGTTTTAATGACAGAATATAAATACAGCATCTTATTGAGCCCTCTCTGCTCTGCATAGCTCTATCAGGGGGCGGACATGATGTTAGAAATCTGGGTCAGATGGATCAGATCTTCCTTCATCTGACCCAACATGAAGGAAGATCTGACCCAAGATTCTAAACATGTCCGCTCCCTGATAGAGCTATGCAGAGCAGAGTGGGCTCAATAAGATGCTGTATTTATATTCTGTCATTAAAACATTTCTACTCACAATGTGTACACTTGATACAATCTTTCAATGAATCAGAACGTGATTTTTTGCTGACAGTTGTATGTTAAGCAGCCAAATCCTCACAGCAGTAAATACTGATCTGTGGGAGATGCACAATTGTGATTGCACAGGGAATATGTCAGCCACCCATCATAGCAGCAATCTGAGGACTGGCGCCCTCTATGGTCACACATGGAATGTGCAGCAGAGCAGAATCTGGTCCATAACACACAGGATATGAAA
Organism: Pelodytes ibericus; assembly: GCA_036172795.1. Taxonomy (NCBI): domain Eukaryota; kingdom Metazoa; phylum Chordata; class Amphibia; order Anura; family Pelodytidae; genus Pelodytes; species Pelodytes ibericus. The sequence continues at coordinate 44,070,184 of CM069868.1, read as the reverse complement.
ACGGTTATATTTTAAAACATAAGTGTCTCCCATGATGCTGGGCCAGACTATTTGACTTTGCCAGTGGAAGCTGCGGATCAACAGCAGCGAAGGAGCCAAATTGTGCCCATTCAGGGTCCAATTCAAGCTAAACATAGATGTTTATTGTACTAATTTCCCATTTATGTAAAATTCCCCTTACATAACACACATTCCCATAATTAAACAGTAATAACATTAAAAGTTCAATATACAGAATTGGAAAGATGTTTGTGTAGAAATTGAATGGTTTTTCTTACCTTGTATTACAGAATTGCTCTTCTAAAGACGTCCTGTCTGCTTGTCAGCGGAAGATGTTACCGTGGTCTTTGTTATCAAGTCTGGCTTAACCTCATGCATTGAATCGTGGCAGTGTGTGCTGCCGTGGCAATCACATGGTGTCATCTTACCCACTGATGCTACAAAAGAAATGGCTGTTACCTTGATAGACTGCATTGTAGGTAAGAAAGAATATAAAATATAGTTTAATAGAGATGGTATAAAGAGAATGTATATGATCCTAGATGTATAGATCATGTTGTTTGTATATTAAATATATTTTATATTAAAGGATTCCAAGACCCCCTAAAACAAACAGTGATGGCTAACCTTGGCACTGCAGATGTCTGGGAACTACATGTCCCTTGATGCGCAGGCGTTTGAAAACGAAATCCCTCATGATGCTCTGACATATGTTGATGGCACAGATGGTAATGGGGGATAAGACCATCTTGTAGTAACGTTCTCTACTTTTCAGTCGTTTGTTTGGAACATTTCCTAGAAAAATAAAGAAACAGATATTATAAAACCTAAAATGGTCTATTCAATAAAGAGAGACTTGCAGGGAATTGAGAGGGAATTTCCTACTTTAGACCAATGTAGCAGAGTTTGAAAAATTATCTAATGCAGCTAAATCAGAGATTTTTTCCAACTCTGCTACATTGGCCTAATGTATGAGATTCCCATCTCAATTCCCTGCAAGTCTCTCTTTATTGAATAGACCCTTTTATGTTTTAAAATATATCGATTTCTATATCCTATGTGTTATGGACCAGATTCAGCTCTGCTGCAAATTCCATGTGTGACCATAGAGGGCGCCAGTCCTCAGATTGCTGCTATGATGGGTGGCTGACATATTCCCTGTGCAATCACAATTGTGCATCTCCCACAGATCAGTATTACTGCTGTGAGGATTTGGCTGCTTAACATACAACTGGCAGCAAAAAATGACGTTCTGTTTCATTGAAATATTGTATCAAGTGTAGACATTGTGAATAGAAATGTTTTAATGACAGAATATAAATACAGCACCTTATTGAGCCCTCTCTGCTCTGCATAGCTCCATCAGGGGGCGGACATGATGTTAGAAATCTGGGTCAGATGGATCAGATCTTCCTTCATCTGACCCAACATGAAGGAAGATCTGACCCAAGATTCTAAACATGTCCTCCCCCGGATAGAGCTATGCAGAGCAGAGTGGGCTCAATAAGATGCTGTATTTATATTCTGTCATTAAAACATTTCAGTTCACAATGTCTACACTTGATACAATCTTTCAATGTAACAGAACGTCATTTTTTGCTGACCGTTGTATGTTAAGCAGCCAAATCCTCACAGCAGTAAATACTGATCTGTGGGAGATGCACATTTGTGATTGCACAGGGAATATGTCAGCCACCCATCATAGCAGCAATCTGAGGACTGGCGCCCTCTATGGTCAGATTTGGAAGTCGCAGCAGAGCAGAATCTGGTCCATAACACACAGGATATAGAAAGATATATATTTTAAAACATAAAAAGTCTCCCATGATGCTGGGCCAGACTTTTGACTTTGCCAGTGGAAGCTGCTGATCAACAACAGCAGAGGAGCCAAACTGTGCCTAGTCAGGGCCCAATTCAAGCTAAACATAGATGTATATTGTACTAATTGCTCATTTATGTAAAATTCCCCTTACATAACACACATTCCCATAATTAAACAGTAATAACATTAAAAGTGAATATACAGAATTGGAAAGATGTTTGTGTAGAAATTGAATGGTTTTTCTTACCTTGTATTACAGAATTGCTCTTCTAAAGACGTCCTGTCTGCTTGTCAGCTGAAGATGTTACCGTGGTCTTTGTTATCAAGTCCGGCTTAACCTCATGCATTGAATCGTGGCAGTGTGTGCTGCCGTGGCAATCACATGGTGTCATCTTACCCACTGATGCTTCAAAAGAAATGGCTGTTACCTTGATAGACTGCATTGTAGGTAAGAAAGAATATAAAGTATAGTTTAATCGAGATGGTGTAAAGAGAATGTATATGATCCTAGATGTATAGATCATATTGTTTGTATAATAATATTTTATATATAGGATTCTAAGACCCCCTAAAACAAACCGTGATGGCTAACCTTGGCACTGCAGATGTCTGGGAACTACATGTCCCTTAATGCGCAGGCGTTTGAAAACTAAATCTCTCATGATGCTCTGACATATTTGTTGATGGCACAGATGGTAATGGGGGATAAGACCATCTTGTAGTAAGTGTCTCTACCTTTCAGTTTTTTCTGTTTCTTTATCTTTCTAGGAAATATTCCAAACAGATCTATTTTAAAACCTAAAATGGTCTATTCAATAAAGAGAGACTTGCAGGGAATTGAGAGGGAATTTCCTACTTTAGACCAATGTGGCAGAGTTGGAAAAATTATCCAATGCAGCAGAATCATAATTTTTCCAACTCTGCTACATTGGCCTAATGTATGAAATTCCCTCTCAATTCCCTGCAAGTCTCTCTTTATTGAATAGACCCTTTGATGTTTTAAAATACATCTGTTTCTATATCCTGTGTGTTATGGACCAGATTTTGCTCTGCTGCAAACTCCATGTGTGACCATAGAGGGCGCCAGTCCTCAGATTGCTGCTATGATGGGTGGCTGACATATTCCCTGTGCAATCACAATTGTGCATCTCCCACAGATCAGTATTTACTGCTGTGAGGATTTGGCTGATTAACATACAACTGGCAGCAAAAAATGACGTTCTGATTCATTGAAAGATTCTATCAAGTGTAGACATTGTGAATAGAAATGTTTTAATGACAGAATATAAATACAGCATCTTATTGAGCCCTCTCTGCTCTGTATAGCTCTATCATGCTATCATGGGGCGGACATGATGTTAGAAATCTGGGTCAGATGGATCAGATCTTCCTTCATCTGACTAGAATCTGTTGTCAGATCTTCCTCCATGTTTAAACATGTCTGTCCCCTGATGGAGCTATGCAGAGCAGAGTGGGCTCAATAAGATGCTGTATTAATATTCTGTCAGTAAAACATTTCTATTCACAATGTCTACACTTGATCCAGTCTTTCAGATTTATATCATGTTAGAGGACAAGGATCAGCAAAAGATTAAGCTCTGTGTAACTGAAAGATGACATCAAGCATAGACATTTTAGATTAAATATAAATAGAGCATCTTATTGAGCCCTCTTTACTTGTATAGCTCTATCAGGAGGTGGATATGTTGTGTAAAATCATGGATCAGATCTTCCTTGATCTGACCCAACATGAAGGAAGATCAGACAGAAGATTCTAAACATGTCCGCCCCCTGATAGAGCTATATAAGTAAAGAGGTCTCAATATGTTGCTTTATTTGTATTCTTTCATTAAAGCATTCATATATAAAATGCCGTGATTCCCAGGTACTAGTCACTCACTAACATGTAGGACTTCCAGTCACTGCCCATCAGTATTGCTGTATTGATCCCAACACCCAGCTTGGTACCTTGAAACATTCAGTAGCTGGTTATAGAAAAGTCTAAGTCGTTGACCGTTGTCAGTGGTGTAACCAGAGAGGCTGCAGAGGGCACAACAGTGACCCTCCTGATAACTTCATGGAGAAAGTCATGTTCCAGTCTCTCTACTAGTAATAGTCAACCTCGGCACTGCAGACATTTGGGAACTATATGTCCCATGATGTGATGTGATCCCCTGAAGTGCCAAGATCAGCCATTAGGGAACTAGACCCGGATAGTGTGAGGAAGTATTTAGACATCATTTCTGAGAGACACTTGTGAGTTTGTTTGACTTCCAGCCACTGCCTATCAGTATTGCTGTATTGATCTTAACACCCAGCTTGGTACCTTGAAACATTCAATAGCTGGTTATAGAAAGTCTAAGTCTAGGACCAGCACTACTCGAGCTGGGTGTGATACCATGGAAAATGATAAAGCATTTAGTGATGACAATATAAGACCAATAAGGAAACAAATGGAGTAACCTGGGGATCTATATATTACACACATAGTGGTTTTAGCTTTTAACCAAAATGTCTACATGGGGAAAATATCAATACATTTGCAAACATTTCCAAATGGACAATCAATGTTTCTATAATATATTCTGTATTGTCTTTTGTTTTACCATGTTTGTAGATCTGGGGACAAATAGAATCTTTGGCACCATGGACAGCTCCCTGGTGCTGCAGTCACACAGCATACACTGGGCATTTCCCAGGTAAATCTCCACACACTGTAAGTGGCCTTTATAATTGTGTTGGTTTGTTCATTTATCAATATACCATTATTCATTCACATTCTTTAAATGATGCTAATTTTTTTTCCTGGCCTACCACTAAAATCAGCTGGGGGAAAATGTTTAATTGAAAGATTGTATCAAGTGTAGGTATTTTAAATGCTTTAATGAAAGAATATAAATAAAGTACCTTATTTAGCCCTCTTTGCTCTATAAAGCACTGTAATTGGACAGATATGATTAGAATTCTGGGTGTCACAAACTGAATTCTGACAGCCTGCCTGACTGGGGTTCTTGGTGGGGCCTGAGGGCCAAACACCTCCATGTAGATTATGGGCCCTGGCTTATGCGTCATTACTATATACGTTAATATTGTTAGTTATATTCTGTTAGTATATTGGTTTATGTGTAATGTTTAATTCTGTGAGTAGACCACTCTGAATGGTTAGAATGTGTCAGTGACTAGAATTGATAGTTTGCTCCAACATCCATTGTTCTGTATTAACTGGTAAACTATGTTGTGTACAATATGTGTCTTACTGTGTATCTACTCTCTGTATGGTAATTCCTATTTGGTTTGTAGTCTGAAAGACTAATGTATTCCTAGCCCCAGTTAGTTGGAGAACTAGGTTTAGTTCCATCCAGCCATTGTATACTAATGTCTGCGATGTCATATTGTAAGCAAATTGTTCATTCTTGCTGTACCTATCTGCTAGTGGTCTCCTGTCTGCTATTTGGGTACAAAGATCAAGGGTCCAGGAAAGACTTGCTGGGTGGATGCTGAGCTGTAATCAGGGAGTGGGGGGGCTAAGTAGGAGATTTCACACAACGGCCAGAGGGTCTACTACATCCGGTAGATGGTCCGTTACACTTGGTAAGATTGATCAGGTCTTCCTTCATCTGACCCAACATGAAGGAAGATCTGACATCAGATTCTAAACATGTCCGCCCCCTGATAGAGCTGTGCAGAGCAAAGAGGGCTCAGTAAGGTGCTTTATTTATATTCTTTCATTAAAGCATTTCAATTAAAATATCTACACTTGATGTAATCTTTTAATTAAACAGAACTTAGTCTTTTGCCAACAGTTGTCCTTTAATATGATATAAATCTGATGTGCATCTTTGCAGTGATGATTTCAGTAGCACAGCTGACATGTCTCATCAGTGGTGTATCTTGGCTTGGTGCTGCCCTAGACAGACAAAATTCGGGCAACCCCCCCACCCACGTTGCACAGATACGACATGCTCCATCACCTCATTATATGACCCTAGCACACACATTAAATGCCCCATCACCCCCATTACATGCCACCATCACCCTCATTTCATACCCCCACCACGTCTATTACATGCCCCCATCACCCCAATTAACTGGAAGGAGCAAAAGCTTGCTGAACGGTGGGGGAGGGAGCGAAAATGTTCCAAGCACCAGAATTGTGCTTTAACACCCTCTGGTAAAGTGCCGCCCTCTGGTAAAGGGCCGCCCTAGGCGAGTGCCTCGTTTGCCTTGTGGAAGATACAATACTGTGTCTCATGTTGAGAGAGAGAACCTTGTTTTGCAAATAACCAGTAGAGAGGACATTATCCAGACCCCTCTACTGATTACATGTAACACAGTATCTTACTGCACCAGCAGAGACACAGTAAGTCACCAAGACATTGCTAATACAGCTCATCGCAGGATGAATTGCTTAAACATATGGAACAGTAAGTACTCATGGGATCTGCTGAGAGATAGAGCTGTGTTTACAGACTAATATGATTATTTCCCACAGTATTTCATTAGTTTCCTGGTGGCAGGTTGGTTTCATTTATGTGGCACCAACAGAAGCTCCATGATGCAGTGTTCACACAGTATACACAGCGTCAGTAAGTGGACTTGTTCATTTATCAATACACCATTATCCATTCACATTCTTTAATAATAATATGGTCCGTGCCATTGCATCCAGAGATTTAACATACCCTCAAGCTCATTTTATCCTGGCTTACTGCTAAAATGAACTGGGTAGAAATGATCAAGAGACCATTACACCAAGTGTAGGCATTTTAAATCATGTTTTAATGAAAGAATACAAATAAATCACCTTGTTTAGACCTCTTTGCTCTGCATTACTATATCAGAGGGCAGATATGATGTTTAGAAATCTGGGTAAGATTAATCAGGTCTTCCTTCATCTGATCCAACATGGAGGAAGATCTGACATAATATTCTAAACATGTCTGCCCTGTGATAGAGCTGTGCAGAGCAGAGAGGGCTCAATAATGTGCTTTATTTTTATTCTTTCATTAAAGCATTTCTATTAAAATGTCTACACTTGTAATACTGATTAAACATCCTGGGACATGTAGTTCCTAAACACCTGAAGTGCTAAGATTCACCATTAGTGGACAAGCCCATGATTCACAAGTGGTGAGGTAGGGTGAGGAAGCATAGACATCCCTTCGCCAAGACACACATCAGTTAATATCAATATTGATGTGCAATGTCATACAAACATTCAGCTCGGTACCTTGAAACATGCAATAGCTTGTTAAAGACAGTCTAAATCAAGACCCAACACTATTCAAGCTCTGTGCAGAGCAAAGAGGGCTCAGTAAGGTGCTTTATTCATTCATTAAATTGTATTTATAATGTCTACTCTTGATGTATTCCTTCTATTAAAGAAAACTGTAAGACGAGTACTAACCAAGTTTTTTTTTTTTTTTTTTAACCCCATGGGCTGTATTTAATGTAGTCCATATAGTATCAGTTTGTGCTTTATATAGTTTTCAGTTATGTTGGCGCTCTGACATTTACTGGCCTTGTGTGTAAAGGGAATATTTTGAAATGTAGAAAGATGTGCGTATATATCCATAGACACAGCTCTATCATACATTGAAGGTTGACAAACAATAACAAAATATATATCATGTAAGATTAACATGCACAATATTATCTTTGTAATGGTTATAATAAAAGTAGTTATATTACTTGCCAACATCGGTCATGTTTCCAGGGACACACGTGTTGCACATGCTGCAGGAAGGGCATCAAAGTGCAGACTGACTGTCTGTAGGATGGATATATACAGACAGAAGCCAATTAATCTGGGTGGAGCTCTCATACAACTTACCCTGATTAATTAATTGGCTTCTGTCTGTGTATGCACCTGACAATCAATCAGGGTAACGCCTATGAGAGCTCCACCCTGATTAATTGGATTCTGTCTGTGGGTATATTCCTCCTCCTCACTGCTGGAGAAGCATGGCTGGTGTTTGCAAGTATTATGTATGATTACAAATACCTGTTTGAAATGGTTTTGCATCACAAAATAGCCCATTTAGAGGCAGTCTCTGTACTGGACCCAAATCCCCATGACATGAAGTCTTGCAGTGTGTAGATGTCCCATGACTAACAGATTAATTCATCAAGGGCTGGGTCCCATCTAACCACACTAATAAGTTACTTCTGGTTACAGGTGACTGATACACGCCAACAAGAAAGCAATGGTCTACCTGACAATGCTACACAGCAATATGGATTCGTTTATACATTTCTATGATAGTCCACGGTGCTGTACAATCCCAAGAGAGGTAAGTGACACATTAAGACACCTGTACAAACATAGTAATGTATAATACAGCCCTCCACAACCCCAATACTCACAGAAACACATTACAGCCCCAATACTCACAGTAACGTATATTACAGCCCCAATACTCAGTAACGTATATTACAGCCCCAATACTCAGTAACGCATATTACAGCCCCAATACTCACAGTAACGCATATTACAGCCCCAATACTCAATAACGCATATTACAGCCCCAATACTCAATAACGCATATTACAGCCCCAATACTCAATAACTCATATTACAGCCCCAATACTCAATAACGCATATTACAGCCCCAATACTCAATAACGCATATTACAGCCCCAATACTCAATAACGCATATTACAGCCCCAATACTCAATAACGCATATTACAGCCCCAATACTCAATAACGCATATTACAGCCCCAATACTCAATAACGCATATTACAGCCCCAATACTCAATAACGCATATTACAGCCCCAATACTCAATAACGCATATTACAGCCCCAATACTCAATAACGCATATTACAGCCCCAATACTCACCGCAACGCATATTACAGCCCCAATACTCACCGCAACACATATTACAGCCCCAATACTCACAGTAACGCATATTACAGCCCCAATACTCACAGTAACGCATATTACAGCCCCAATACTCACAGTAACGCATATTACAGCCCCAATACTCACAGTAACGCATATTACAGCCCCAATACTCAGTAATGTTTGATATATACACACACGGTTCAGGTATTTCTTTCAGGACACAGCTTTTGTGTGTTGACCTGCAAAATGTATAATTCATATCTGTTCAGCTGGAAATCAGTCAAGGTAGTCTGCCTCCTTGACCAATTGGCTTCTCCCAGATAGGAATTATACATTGTGCAGGGCATTATATAAAGGTTATATACACATGTTTAGCAACAGACTAACCAGTCTGGTTTTATCACTGAATTGTATAGTTACACACAGGTTTAGTAAAATGTATCTTTAAAACAAGTTATACTTCAAACAGTTACTTTTAATTTCCCGTCCCCAAATTTTTTTAACACAATAGCAAATACCCCCCATACTAACAGCATTATGTGCTAATAGAAATAATATACATTGGACACAGGAGGATAGCCACATTTGGAAACCATTATCCCTGGATCATGCAGTAAAACCAGGCTTGACACAGTACATTAGTAATCCCCTTACCTGCCATGCAGAGCCCTCCAGCAAGGACCCAGCTCTCCTGCTCTGTGCTCCATTCAGAAAAGAGGCTGCTCTATGGCGCCTCCTCCTATATATAACCTGGAGGCGGAGCTACATGAAAGCCCCACTGAATGGAGCAGATAGCAGGAGGCCCCAATAATTGCATAGCAGCCATTGTGTGAGGCTTACACCCAACACCCTCAATAAACCTGTAGCCCCCTCAATGTTCCTGTGCAAATAGTGGGGGGCTCTGACTGAGAGCTAGCATGCTGGAGGGTTCTGTGGGGGGCCTGGCATAGCATGACCCCCACTGCAGATGGAGGCAGGCGGGTGGGGCAGTTGAGTTAGAAGACACCCCTTTTATAACTTGCTAACCAGAATCTCTCTGTGTCTATTGGACTCTGTGTAATTGGAATTCAGAGGTCATTCATTAGGAATTTACAGACTGACAAATGGGAAACCTTATTAGGTTTATAGCAGACTCTCTAATTACACACTGAGTATGTTGTCATGTATTTGCTAATCCCAGGGTTATAGTGGACAGTATAGTATACGGGTGTTTTATTTTTTTAGGATAGAAAGTGCTGCAATCAGGAGACTCACTGTTTATTTTATGTTATGTTGTATTTTGGGTGGGGTGTGTACTGGGCTTGTTTCAGTATAGTTTCCTTCTGTATCATACATCCAGTCTGCCCGTCATTAAGGTGCTGATTTATTTGGTTTTCAGGATATACCTAATGCACATTCCAGGGATCCCTGATTTCCTTGTGCTAGATGTTACCTCTTCCACTGCAAGGTTCAGACTGATATCTATTACTCTTACTATAAAATAATATTGTTCTAATAATGATGTCACTTATTAGTGATAATAATAAACATCTCCTGTAATTGATTTAATAATAATAATGAAACTTTCCAGATTTGAACCCACAGACCTTTAGTTTGCAGTCAGCTCACCTTCTGACTGAGCTACTTTGGTGATAATGATCATCTCCAAACCAGCGGTAAATATATTACGTAAATAATATAAAAGCTATAATAAACCTGCCCTCACTGGGATTTGAACCAAGAGACCTTTGCTCCACAACACAGCTTCCCTACCTGCCGTGCCACATGCTTTTTGGAATGGTCACTGGCCCACCATTATAATAATAAGGATAGATTACTACCAGGCGTGGATCCATTCAATAAATTAAACTAATATAAAGGATTTCTTGATAATCCGATTTAAGTGGAAATATCCATATCTGACCCAGGATCTCTTTGGTCATTGGCCAGTTGGCTGTGCCATTTACCGTGACAGGTACAAACCAGCCAATCATAGTAGTAATAAGGAAAGATGGATCCAATCCATTAATAAATACAATCCTTCACTGGAAATGATAACTTGTGCTATTAATAAAGCACCTGCTTTATATATGTTATGTATGATAAGTTTGCATTCTTCATATGAAATACGTGTGAAACCTTGTTCGCGTATACACCATCTTCGGAGCCGGTTACACTGCTCCACCTCCTCACGTTATACATAGGGATGTACCGACTCCACCCACTCCTGGTATACATAGGGATGTACCGACTCCACCCACTCCTGGTATACATAGGGATGTACCGACTCCACCCACTCCTGGTATGCATAGGGATGTACCGAATCCACCCACGCCTGGTATGCATAGGGATGTACCGACTCCACCCACTCCTGGTATGCATAGGGATGGACCGACTCCACCCACTCCTGGTATACATAGGGATGTACCGCTCTGACTCCACCTATATTCAGTATGCATGGGGATTGTTTTGATGGCAAATGAGCATTGTATGTGCCAATGAGGGCTAACCTTGGCACTAGATGTTTGGTAACTACAGTCTGACTGAGCATCATGGGAGATGTGGTTACAAACACCTTCAGTGCCCAGATTAGCCATCAGAGCCCTCTATACGGGTTGTGTCAGTGTGCACTTTATGTATGGTCACTATATATCTATTGTTGGTAACTCTGCTCTCTTGTACAGTGCTTTGGATCGTTGCTGCCACTTTATTATAACAAAGAATAATGAGGGGTCATGTTTGGGGTAAAGTTCTAACCAAAGAGAAGTCATCTTAAAGCCAGAGAAGCCCTTACAGCCGTGTGTGTGAGAGCCTCCCACCAGTCCTAGTGATAATGTATGTTTGTTTTACTGCAGACAGTTATATTTCAGGACATCGTGATCCAGCCTCGAGTAACCGCTTCCAGTGAGGTCACCTTCAGGAATTAGAGAAGCATGTACACTGGTTGGTAGACGTGTTCTCTTCACGTGTCACTTCATGTTGTCTTACCTTCCATGACTGAATAGATGATTCCACCAGACTATGGCCACCCTGAGATCTGTATGTACAGTAGTCACTGGACTCGTCACTATCTGCAGGTCACTGCTCTGTATCTGGGAGACGTTTTACCAGCTGTATTAGACTATGATGTAATGGGTTCAGAATGTGGGGCCCCGGTGTCTGGGTATTACCCGCTGACAGATATTCTGCTGTCAGTCCTATTAGACTATGATGTAATGGGTTCAGAATGTGGGGCCCCGGTGTCTGGGTATTACCCGCTGACAGATATTACGCTGTCAGTCTTATTAGACTATGATGTAATGGGTTCAGATGGTGATGACCGGTCTGGGTATTACCCGCTGACAGATATTACGCTGTCAGTTCTATTAGACCGTAATGTACCTCTGACACCCGCTCCTGACACACATAGGGATATACCGCTCGGACTCTCGCTATAACAAGTTGTTTTCTCGCTATACCAAACTTGTTTTAGGAATTTTTTTTCCCACAAGAAGTGACCCAATGAGGACTTCATTCATGGAAGGGGACAGCAGCTGCTCAATCTGTCACAGGAGCCTGAAACTGCTCTATACCAGTAGTATCCCCAGCAGTGTGCTCTCCAGCAGTCAGATGAAATACTTTTATTCTCATTCAGGCTCTGCTACTAGGTAGATCATGAGAAGTGACAGGATAATCTATTTATCTTTCCCTATCTTTTATTATCTGTAGTTCCATGTATGTCTCTCCCTGGCTTTGCTGGGGGGGTTTCTGGGTGTAGTTTCCCTGTAGTGGGTACAGGGCGTAATATGGTCTGTAGTGGGTACAGGGGGTAATATGGTCTGTAGTGGGTACAGGGGGTAATATGGTCTGTAGTGGGTACAGGGCGTAATATGGTCTGTAGTGGGTACAGGGGGTAATATGGTCTGTAGTGGGTACAGGGGGTAATATGGTCTGTAGTGGGTACAGGGGGTAATATGGTGTGTAGTGGGTACAGGGGGTAATATGGTCTGTAGTGGGTACAGGGGGTAATATGGTCTGTAGTGGGTACAGGGGGTAATATGGTCTGTAGTGGGTACAGGGCGTAATATGGTCTGTAGTGGGTACAGAGGGTAATATGGTCTGTAGTGGGTACAGGGGGTAATATGGTCTGTAGTGGGTACAGGGGGTAATATGGTCTGTAGTGGGTACAGGGGGTAATATGGTCTGTAGTGGGTACAGGGGGTAATATGGTCTGTAGTGTGTACAGGGGGTAATATGGTCTGTAGTGGGTACAGGGGGTAATAAGGTCTGTAGTGGGTACAGGGGGTAATATGGTCTGTAGTGGGTACAGGGGGTAATATGGTCTGTAGTGGGTACAGGGGGTAATATGGTCTGTAGTTGGTGCATGGGGCACAGTGGCTTCTCCTGCACCCCCGCTTCATTAATAGCAAGAGAACAGTGCCACCAGACCCCCATGGTATGCAGTGTCCCCGCGTCTGGCCGCAGGTAAAATACAGGGAGTGGGTAATAAACCTAAGTAAAATTATTTATAAAAGAACAATAAACTGTGCACTCCCCACTGCTCATATCATTCCCACATATTCACCTACACACACACTGCATCCACCACACAGACACACACACTGCATGCACTATATATATATATATATATATATATATAGATACACACACACTGCATCCATACCACACACTGCATGCACTATATATATAATCCAAATAGACGCTGCAGCCCCTCAACATGTGATGTGAGTGGAGTGACTGATGTGTGTGTGTGATGTGAGTGGAGTGACTGATGTGTGTGTGTGATGTGAGTGGAGTGACTGATGTGTGTGTGTGTGATGTGAGTGGAGTGACTGATGTGTGTGTGTGATGTGAGTGGAGTGACTGGTGTGTGTGTGATGTGAGTGGAGTGACTGATGTGTGTGTGTGTGATGTGAGTGGAGTGACTGATGTGTGTGTGTGTGATGTGAGTGGAGTGACTGATGTGTGTGTGTGTGTGATGTGAGTGGAGTGACTGATGTGTGTGTGATGTGAGTGGAGTGACTGGTGTGTGTGTGATGTGAGTGGAGTGACATATGTGTGTGTGTGTGATGTGAGTGGAGTGACTGGTGTGTCTGTGTGTGTGTGTGTGATGTGAGTGGAGTGACTGATGTGTGTGTGTGATGTGACTGGAGTGACTGATGTGTGTGTGATGTGACTGGAGTGACTGATGTGTGTGTGATGTGACTGGAGTGACTGATGTGAGTAAACTGCATTGCCTATCATGCTCAGCCAAGCAGAAATGTATGTGGGGAGGAAGTCTGCACTGCCTATCACCCTCAGCCAAGCAGGCATTCATGGTGAAGGGACTGCGCTGCCTATCACGCTGAGCCAAGTGTAAATAACGTTTTTTCGTAAGTTATACAGAGTTACACTATTCTTTTGTCCTTTTTTCTTGTATTTCTTCCATATGTCCACCCCACGTCTCTGCGGAGTTTTCCCCGTTTTTGAGGATTTGACAATCCAAGAATATCTACTTGTCATTCATTGGGGGGGAGACTGAGCTATCTATCATGCTCAGCCAAGAGGGGATTGATGGGGGGGGGGACTGCACTGCTTATCATGCTCAGCCAAGAGGGGATTGATGGGGGGGGGGGGGGGGGACTGCGCTGCTTATCATGCTCAGCCAAGCAGGCATTGATAGGGGATACTGCGCTGCCTATCATGCTCAGCCAAGCGGGCATTCATGAGGGGTACTGTGCTGCCTATCACGCTCAGCCAAGCAGGCATTTATTGGGGGGAGATTGGGATGCCTATCATGCACAGCCAAGTGGAAATTTATGGGGGGGAACTGCACTGCCTATCAAGCTCAACCAAGTAGGCATTCATGGCGGGTACTGTGCTGCCTATCACGCTCAGCATGTGGACATTTATGGGAGACTGCGCTGCCTATCACGCTCCAAGCGGGCATTTATTGGGGGAAACTGCAATGCCTATCATGCTCAACCAAGAGGGCATTCATAAGAGGTACTGTGCTGCCTATCACGCTCAGCCAAGAAGGCATTCATTGGGGGGAGATTGCGATGCCTATCATGCTCAGCCAAGCGGCCGTTCATAGGGGGGACTGTGCTGCCTATCATGCACAGCCAGACAGGCATTCATTTCGGTGACTGTGCTGCTTATCACTTATTTATTGGGGGGAACTGCACTGCCTATCAAGATCAACCAAGTAGGCATTCGTGGGGGGATTGCGCTGCCTACCACTCTCAGCCTAGCGGCATTCATGGGGGGTACTGCACTGCCTGTCACGCTCAGCCAAGTGGGCATTCATGGGGGGATTGCACTGCCTATCACCCACAGCCAAGATGGCATTCATGGGGAGACTGTGCTGCCTATCATGCTCAGCCAAGCGGGCATTTATGGGGGAAACTGCACTGCGTATCACGCTCAGCCAAGCAGGCATTCATGGGGGGTATATTGCGATGCCTATCATGCTCAGCCAAGTGGGAATTCTTGGGGGTATATTGCGATGCCTATCACGCTCAGCCAAGCGGGCATTCATGGTGAGGACTGCGCTGCCTATCATGCTCAGCCAAATGGGCATTTATGGGGTGGACTGCACTGCCTGTCACGCTCAGCCAAGTGGGCATTCATGGGGGGACTGCACTGCCTATCACCCACAGCCAAGAGGGCATTGATGGGGGGGCTGCACTTCCTATCATGCTCAGCCAAACGGGCATTTATGGGAGGGGGGACTGCGATGCCTATCAGGTTCAGCCAAGCAGGCATTTATGTGGGAAAACTGCACTGCCTATCAGGCTCAGCCAAGCAGGCATTCATGGGGGGTATATTGCGATGCCTATCATGCTCAGCCAAGTGGGCATTCATGGGGGTGGAACTGCACTGCCTATCACGTTTAGCCAAGCGGGCATTCATGGGGGGTGGGACTGCGCTGCCTATCACGCTAAGCCTAACTGGCATTTATGCAGGGACTGCACTGCCCATCATGCTCAGCCTAGCTTGCATTTCTATAAAGGGGATGTAATGCTTTGATGACATGACTGACATCAAAGCATTAGAGCAGCACAAAACAAACAAGATACACCACTGTCACTATGTCATCTTTCCCCCCGCCAATCAAAAGTTAAACTTTTTGACAAGGCCAAAGCACATGTCTACAACTTCCTCCCCACCAGCTAGTTAGATCATAATACATTGTACAATAAATGGTAGAAAAATAAATGAACAACTTTATCAGTGACTAAACTCACAGCCATTAAATAAAAGAGGAATAAATGATTATCTCAAATGAAATATATAAATAAGATTGCAGAGATTGTGTAATAGCAGATTTAATGTTTAGACTGAAGAGAACAAATGTATAAGATATTTTATAAGCACATTATAGGATATAACATTATATGTCACCTCTTATCTTCAGAAGACAAAACACACAGCCTGTAAGAGAAGAAACAACATGGACTGAATCCATCAACACCCAACATTCTCATCCTGGTCAGGTCTCCTCCGCATCAGTCAATATCACTAGAGATGGGAAGATCTTCTCCAATCATAATATTCTGTGCACTCAGGTCCTGAACACAAATCAAAGGATTACATTATACTGTGCCCAGAAATGAGCTGAATTGTTTTGTACAATGTTTGTGAAATAAAGCTACAGTACAGAGTATTCCCAGGATTTAACCATGTTACTGGTGGAGCTGTTCAGAGTGAATGGGATTTCAGGAGCGCCATCAATGAGAAGAAACAAGAGGGATTTAGAGGGGAAGATGTCAGTATCAGAAGAACAAATCACAACAAAGAGATATAGGAAAGCAGCATCCTGTGAGAGGCATAATTAACGGGGCTCCTGTGTGAGGCATAATTAATGGGGCTCCTGTGTGAGGCATAATAAATGGGGCTCCTGTGTGAGGCATAATTAATAGGGCTCCAGTGTGAGGCATAATTAATAGGGCTCCAGTGTGAGGCATAATTAATAGGGTTCCTGTGTGAGGCATAACTAATGGGGCTCCTGTGTGAGGCATAATAAATAGGGCTCCAGTGTGAGGCATAATAAATAGGGCTCCTGTGTGTGGCATAATTAATGGGGCTCCTGGGTGAGGCATAATTAACGGGGCTCCTGTGAGAGGCATAATTAATGGGGCTCCTGTGTGTGGCATAATAGGGCTGCTGTGTGTGGCATAATTTATGGGACTCCTCTATGGTATTTTTAATTGACCATCTGACTGGCATTACTAAGGAATTTGTTAAGCATGGTATTGGAGGAAATCTAGGGGGGTGACACCATGAGTTACTGCACCAGGGACACCAACCTTAGTAACGCCTCTTCATCTTTTTTCCCTTCTTCTATTAATCACTTTACAATAATCACAACAAAACCATAACTCGGGAAAGGAACAAGGTAGTAGCACTGACCTAGAAATTCCAGCATGATTAAGCTGTGTAAATTTCATGATTCCAGAGTCCAGGGTTCGAGGGTTTTCCTACTTCAGACACAAGGATTTTCTGTTGTATAGTAAAGATTAATATAACTGCTTTGTTACAAGGTTTGTGTGATTACTTCTTGAGTAATATGTGTACTCTAACTTGTTGAAAAAATAATAAATAAATGTCCAAATATGAATATAAGACCTGGTTCCCCAACTCCAATCTCACCTCATGCCGTCAATCTCAAACTTGGTAATTTATACACAAAACAAGCAGACACACAAACTGGTACCTGGCAACATGTTTGTAGCATGATAGCACTCTCCCCTCCCCAGTTAGATTAACATTACAATGTTTGTAATCGAGTTTTAAGATACTTTTGCATTTTTGTCTCCATATATTATATATATATATTTACACACACACACACACACACACATAACCAAATAATAGGAGTGATTGGTGCGCTACAGTAAACCCCACACGGTACAAAGAGTATATGGAAATATAATAATTGCCTGAAAGTTGTTGGTGTGGCAATGAAGTATGGACAAGGTCTTCAATGTTTCATAACATATATGAGGAGATATAAAAACAGACACAGACCATAGTGCAATTCAATATTATAATAAATATTGGTGCAGTATGAACAAATGCACTCACAAACGTAGTTGGTGTGACAAAGTGCCCTTCGCCACTTGGTCCTGGAGAGGCCTGTTTGCCAGCCTCCTCCCCTGTGACTATGGCCCTGGGGTGTGTGGCCCTTTAAAAATGCCCCAAAAAGCTAACTTTTGAACTTCTGGGTGCAATTGTTTGATTTTTAGTTATGTTCATATTTAAAGTATGCTGATTCTGAAAATGTATGTTTTATGTGAATGTGATGCATATTTTGAAAGTTATTAATATTGTATAAAACCTGTATATTTTAGCTTGGAGATAATTGAGCTGATACAAAGGTTAACTCAATTATCTCCCAAGCAAAGGAATGTACTGTAATTACTAGGATCCAAGTCTTTGTCCTATTCACTGTGCTTTCCCCAAGTTAAGATTGGATCCTATCTTTTAATCCCTGTAATTATTGTCACTTTTCCCATTGTTTTATGTAAGTCATTTAGTTTCCTGTGTGTATCTGAGCTTGACACCTTTGTATCCTGAAAGGTGTGAGGCAGGATTTCCCTTTGTATGTCCTTAGGTTAACATTTAATCCTGTTATAGTTCCTTTGTCTAATCTGGTTTGTCAAGATGTTCAACTGTATATATTCTGTGTTTCTGAATCATTAAACAGTTCTGGTCAGTTCTTGTTTGACCTTCAAATCGCAGCCTTGACTCGTTTTGTGGGGAAAGAGTATCCTAGCTGTAAAATAGCTAGTGGGATTGATCTACACTTACAAGATCCGTCTGGATATCGAGACAAAGTGGCTTCTCTCTCTCTCTAAACTGGGATCCAGACTTTCTAGCGGTCCAGCTTCCAGCTAGCCTGGGAGTAACCGTAACAGTTGGTATATAGGGCACATCAGATATCAGATAGAATCTTCTCTCTTCCCCATATGGTCCTCACATATAACAGAGTGAAACGAGGAGATAGATGGTTAGAAATATGAAAAGATATTTAATAAAAACGGACAAATAGTATCTTACATAGAAGATCATATGGGGAAGAGAGAAGATTCTATCTGATATCTGATGTGCCCTATATACCAACTACGTTTGTGAGTGCATTTGTTCATACTGCACCAATATTTATTATAATATTGAATTGCACTATGGTCTTTTTCTGTTTTTATATCTCCTCATATATGTTATGAAACACTGAAGACCTTGTCCATACTTCATTGCCACACCAACAACTTTCAGGCAATTATTATATTTCCATATACTCTTTGTACCGTGTGGGGTTTACTGTAGCGCACCAATCACTCCTATTATTTGGTTTTATTTTATTCTGATATATATATATATATATATATATACATTTATAGAAATAAAAATATATAAAAAAAAAAAGTTTCAAACCTTTGCCTGTAGTAGTTATGCACTTGTATTAAAATGTATTAAATATAACATACACGTAGACACTTAAGATAGAGGACCCGGTGAGAGCGATCCGCCTGACGCGTTTCGCGTGATAACACGCTTATTAATAGGCTTCACACCAAATGGACAAACTTCATTTAAATACAAAATGTTCACCAATTGCAACAAAGGTCAAAGTGATTAGTTGTAATTATAGCACATATGTGTACACTGGTGACTACGTGAAAGACAAGGTGTGTTAGGGGTGTATTGCAAAAAAAAAAAAAAAAGGTGAAGAGTGTATTGAAAATACGTTGAGAGTGTTTAAGAAAATTTAAAAACTAAAAATGTTGTGAGGAAATGATAATGGGTAATACAAATAATGTGAATAAGAAAAAAAATATATATAAAAAAAAAAGGGTGAAAGTGTGTGTGTATAAGAAAAGTAGATTGTGTATAGAAAAATAAATAATGAAAAATAAACAATACATATATTTGTGAATAGTGCATAAAAAAAAAATAATTATGAAAAAAAAGTGAAATAACAAAATATCCCAAAATTTTTTTTGTTTTTCTTATCTTTATACACATTTTAGTTTTTTCTTCACACATGCATATTTTGATTTTTTGTTATTTTACTTTTTTTCACAATAATTTTTTTTTGTTTTTATTATCTTTATACACATTTTTCTTTTTTCTTCACACATGTATATTTAGATTTTTTGTTATTTTACTTTTTTTTCACAATCATTTTTTTTTTGTTTTTCTTATCTTTATACACACTTTTCTTTTTTCTTCACACATGGATATTTAGATTTTTTGTTATTTTACTTATTTTTTCACAATCATTTTTTTTTTGTTTTTCTTATCTTTATACACATTTTTCTTTTTTCTTCACACATGGATATTTAGATTTTTTTTTGTTATTTTACTTTTTTTTCCACAATAATTTTTTTTTTTTTTCTTATCTTTATACACATTTTTCTTTTTTTTTTTTCACACAAGCATATTTTGATATTTAACTTTTTTTTCATAATAATTTTTTTATGCACCATTCACAAAATATTTTTATTGTGTATTTTTTATTATTTATTTTACTATACACAATCTACTTTTCTTATACACACACGTCACCTTTTTTTTTTTTTTTTAATATATATATTTTTTTATTCACATTATTTGTATTACCCATTATCATTTCCTCACAACATTTTTAGTTTTTATATTTTCTTAAACACTCTCAACGTACTTTCAATACACTTCCCTCACAGCCACGGACCTTCAAAGCACCGGGAGACGGAGCAGCAAAGAGGTAAGTACTGGGGTCTGGGGAAGGGGGGGGAGGAGGGTGGCATAACGAGCATACTAAGGGGCAATATCCTGGAATATTAAATGGCATATTGGGGTCAAAATCCTGGAATATTAAATGGCATATTGGGGGCAAAATCCTGGCATATTGAGAGCAAAATCCTGTAATATTAAATGGCATATTGGGGGCAATATCCTGGAATATTAAATGACATATTGGAGGCAATATCCTGGAATATTAAATGACATATTGGGGGCAAAATCCTGGAATATTAAATGACATATTGGGGGCAATATTTACCAGTAGCTGCCCCATTTCCTACCCTAGGCTTATAATTGAGTCAATATTTTTTCCCAGTTCTTTGTGGTAAAATTAGGTGCCTCGGCTTATATTCGGGTCGGCTTATAATCGAGTATATACGGTATCATTTATACATTGACATGAAACAAGGTGAGAGTAACATTTATACATGGACATGGGAAGCAGGGTGAGTAACATTTAAACATTAACATACAATGCGGGGAGAGTGACAATTATACATGACATCGAGCGTGGGGAGAGTAACATTTATATATTGATATGGAGTGCGAGAAGAGTACATTTTTACATGGATATGGAATGCAGGGTAAAAAACATTTATACATGGACATGGAGTGCGGGGAGAGTAACATTTATACATGGACATGGAGTGCGGGGAGAGTAACATTTATACATGGACATGGAGTGCGGGGAGAGTAACATTTATACATGGACATGGAGTGCGGGGAGAGTAACATTTATACATGGACATGGAGTGCAGGGAGAGTAACATTTATACATGGACATAAAGTGCGGGGAGATTAAAATTTATACATCGACATGGGAAGGAGGGTGAGTAACATTTAAACATTAACATACAATGCGGGGAGAGTGACAATTATACATGACATCGAGGGTGGGGAGAGTAACATTTATATATTGATATGGAGTGCGAGAAGAGTACATTTTTACATGGATATGGAATGCAGGGTAAAAAACATTTATACATGGACATGGAGTGCGGGGAGAGTAACATTTATACATGGACATGCAGTGCAGGGAGAGTAACATATATATATGAACATGGAGTGAGGGGAGAGTAACATTTTTACATGGACATGGAGTGAGGGGAGAGTAACATTTATACATGGACATGGAGTGAGGGGAGAGTAACATATATACATGGACATGGAGTGCGGGGAGAGTAACATTTATACATGGACATGGAATGCGGGGAGAGTAACATTTATACATGGACATGGAGTGCGGGGAGAGTAACATTTATACATGGACATGGAGTGCGGGGAGAGTAACATTTATATATGGACATGGAGTGCGGGGAGAGTAACATTTATACATGGACATGGAGTGCAGGGAGAGTAACATATATATATGAACATGGAGTGAGGGGAGAGTAACATTTATACATGGACATGCAGTGCAGGGAGAGTAACATATATATATATGAACATGGAGTGAGGGGAGAGTAACATTTATACATGGACATGGAGTGCAGGGAGAGTAACATTTATACATGGACATGGAATGCGGGGAGAGTAACATTTATACATGGACATGGAGTGCGGGGAGAGTAACATTTATACATGGACATGGAGTGCGGGGAGATTAACATTTATACATCGACATGGGAAGCAGGGTGAGTAACATTTAAACATTAACATACAATGCGGGGAGAGTGACAATTATACATGACATCGAGCGTGGGGAGAGTAACATTTATATATTGATATGGAGTGCGAGAAGAGTACATTTTTACATGGATATGGAATGCAGGGTAAAAAACATTTATACATGGACATGGAGTGCGGGGAGAGTAACATTTATACATGGACATGGAGTGCGGGGAGAGTAACATTTATACATGGACATGGAGTGCGGGGAGAGTAACATTTATACATGGACATGGAGTGCGGGGAGAGTAACATTTATACATGGACATGGAGTGCAGGGAGAGTAACATTTATACATGGACATAAAGTGCGGGGAGATTAAAATTTATACATCGACATGGGAAAGAGGGTGAGTAACATTTAAACATTAACATACAATGCGGGGAGAGTGACAATTATACATGACATCGAGGGTGGGGAGAGTAACATTTATATATTGATATGGAGTGCGAGAAGAGTACATTTTTACATGGATATGGAATGCAGGGTAAAAAACATTTATACATGGACATGGAGTGCGGGGAGAGTAACATTTATACATGGACATGGAGTGCGAGAAGAGTACATTTTTACATGGACATGGAATGCAGGGTAAAAAACATTTATACATGGACATGGAGTGCGGGGAGAGTAACATTTATACATGGACATGCAGTGCAGGGAGAGTAACATATATATATGAACATGGAGTGAGGGGAGAGTAACATTTTTACATGGACATGGAGTGAGGGGAGAGTAACATTTATACATGGACATGGAGTGAGGGGAGAGTAACATTTATACATGGACATGGAGTGCGGGGAGAGTAACATTTATACATGGACATGGAATGCGGGGAGAGTAACATTTATACATGGACATGGAGTGCGGGGAGAGTAACATTTATACATGGACATGGAGTGCGGGGAGAGTAACATTTATATATGGACATGGAGTGCGGGGAGAGTAACATTTATACATGGACATGGAGTGCAGGGAGAGTAACATATATATATGAACATGGAGTGAGGGGAGAGTAACATTTATACATGGACATGCAGTGCAGGGAGAGTAACATATATATATGAACATGGAGTGAGGGGAGAGTAACATTTATACATGGACATGGAGTGCAGGGAGAGTAACATTTATATATGGACATGGAATGCGGGGAGAGTAACATTTATACATGGACATGGAGTGCGGGGAGAGTAACATTTATACATGGACATGGAGTGCGGGGAGAGTAACATTTATATATGGACATGGAGTGCGGGGAGAGTAACTGTTATACATGGACATGGAGTGCAGGGAGAGTAACATATATATATGAACATGGAGTGAGGGGAGAGTAACATTTATACATGGACATGCAGTGCAGGGAGAGTAACATATATATATGAACATGGAGTGAGGGGAGAGTAACATTTTTACATGGACATGGAGTGAGGGGAGAGTAACATTTATACATGGACATGGAGTGCGGGGAGAGTAACATTTATACATGGACATGGAGTGCAGGGAGAGTAACATTTATACATGGACATGGAGTGCGGGGAGAGTAACATTTATACATGGACATGGAGTGCGGGGAGAGTAACATTTATACATGGACATGGAGTGCAGGGAGAGTAACATTTATATATGGACATGGAGTGCGGGGAGAGTAACATTTATACATGGACATGGAGTGCAGGGAGAGTAACATTTATACATGGACATGAAGTGCGGGGAGATTAAAATTTATACATCGACATGGGAAGGTGGGTGAGTAACATTTAAACATTAAAATACAATGCGGGGAGAGTGACAATTATACATGACATCGAGCGTGGGGAGAGTAACACTTATATATTGATATGGAGTGCGAGAAGAGTACATTTTTACATGGACATGGAATGCAGGGTAAAAAACATTTATACATGGACATGGAGTGCGGGGAGAGTAACATTTATACATGGACATGGAGTGCGAGAAGAGTACATTTTTACATGGACATGGAATGCAGGGTAAAAAACATTTATACATGGACATGGAGTGCGGGGAGAGTAACATTTATACATGGACATGCAGTGCAGGGAGAGTAACATATATATATATGAACATGGAGTGAGGGGAGAGTAACATTTATACATGGACATGGAGTGCAGGGAGAGTAACATTTATACATGGACATGGAATGCGGGGAGAGTAACATTTATACATGGACATGGAGTGCGGGGAGAGTAACATTTATACATGGACATGGAGTGCGGGGAGAGTAACATTTATATATGGACATGGAGTGCGGGGAGAGTAACTGTTATACATGGACATGGAGTGCAGGGAGAGTAACATATATATATGAACATGGAGTGAGGGGAGAGTAACATTTATACATGGACATGCAGTGCAGGGAGAGTAACATATATATATGAACATGGAGTGAGGGGAGAGTAACATTTTTACATGGACATGGAGTGAGGGGAGAGTAACATTTATACATGGACATGGAGTGCGGGGAGAGTAACATTTATACATGGACATGGAGTGCGGGGAGAGTAACATTTATACATGGACATGGAGTGCGGGGAGAGTAACATTTATACATGGACATGGAGTGCGGGGAGAGTAACATTTATACATGGACATGGAGTGCGGGGAGAGTAACATTTATACATGGAGTGCAGGAAGAGTAATATTTATACATGGATTTAAACACTAATACTGTGATACTGTATAGACCCAAAATAATCTGAATAGGCACGTATTACACTCACAAACAGAAATATAGATGGAGCTTGTCACAAATGGCTAGGTATAAAACTTGGTTTAATCTGCAAAAAGGTAAAAGAACACACATGTGCAGGACCAGATAGACACAACCCTTGGCCCCACTGGGATTCCACTTACAAACTGTTGGTCTCAAATGCGCATTTAGCTATGGTCCAAGGTGTGAAATGGGGTCCAATTCAGTAGATAAAGCAATGGCTACTGCTGGAGGATACACTGGAAACAAACAAATAACTGCAGGAACTCAACGTGGACATGGAGTAACATTTATACATGGACATGGAGTAACATTTATACATGGAGTGCGGGGAGAGTAACATTTATAAATGTACATGGAGTGCAGGGAGAGTAACATTTATACATGGACATGGAGTGCAGGGAGAGTAACATTTATACATGGACATGGAGTGCGGGGAGAGTAACATTTATACATGGACATGGAGTAACATTTATACATGGACATGGAGTAACATTTATACATGGACATGGAGTAACATTTATACATGGACATGGAGTAACATTTATACATGGACATGGAGAAACATTTATACATGGACATGGAGTAACATTTATACATGGACATGGAGTAACATTTATACATGGACATGGAGAAACATTTATACATGGACATGGAGTAACATTTATACATGGACATGGAGTAACATTTATACATGGACATGGAGTAACATTTATACATGGACATGGAGTGCGGGGAGAGTAACATTTATACATGGACATGGAGTGCGGGGAGAGTAACATTTATACATGGACATGGAGTGCAGGGAGAGTAACAATTATACATGGAGTAACATTTATACATGGACATGGAGTGCAGGGGGAGTAACATTTATACATGGACATGGAGTGCGGAGAGAATAACATTTATACATGGACATGCAGTGCAGGGAGAGTAACATATATATATATGAACATGGAGTGAGGGGAGAGTAACATTTCTACATGGAGTGCAGGGAGAGTAACATTTATACATGGACATGGAGTGCAGGGAGAGTAACATTTATACATGGACATGGAGTGCAGGGAGAGTAACATTTATACATGGACATGGAGTGCGGGGAGAGTAACATTTATACATGGACATGGAGTGCGGGGAGAGTAACATTTATACATGGACATGGAGTGCGGGGAGAGTAACATTTATACATGGACATGGAGTGCGGGGAGAGTAACATTTATACATCGACATGGGAAGGAGGGTGAGTAACATTTAAACATTAAAATACAATGCGGGGAGAGTGACAATTATACATGACATCGAGCGTGGGGAGAGTAACATTTATATATTGATATGGAGTGCGAGAAGAGTACATTTTTACATGGACATGGAATGCAGGGTAAAAAACATTTATACATGGACATGGAGTGCGGGGAGAGTAACATTTATACATGGACATGGAGTGCGAGAAGAGTACATTTTTACATGGACATGGAATGCAGGGTAAAAAACATTTATACATGGACATGGAGTGCGGGGAGAGTAATATTTATACATGGACATGCAGTGCAGGGAGAGTAACATATATATATGAACATGGAGTGAGGGGAGAGTAACATTTTTACATGGACATGGAGTGAGGGGAGAGTAACATTTATACATGGACATGGAGTGCGGGGAGAGTAACATTTATACATGGACATGGAGTGCGGGGAGAGTAACATTTATACATGGACATCGAGTACGGGGAGAGTAACATTTATACATGGACATCGAGTACGGGGAGAGTAACATTTATACATGGACATCGAGTACGGGGAGAGTAACATTTATACATGGACATCGAGTACGGGGAGAGTAACATTTATACATGGACATCGAGTACGGGGAGAGTAACATTTATACATGGACATGGAGTGCAGGGAGAGTAACATTTATACATGGACATGGAGTAACATTTATACATGGAGTGCGGGGAGAGTAACATTTATACATGGACATGGAGTGCAGGGAGAGTAACATTTATACATGGACATGGAGTAACATTTATACATGGAGTGCGGGGAGAGTAACATTTATACATGGACATGGAGTAACATTTATACATGGACATGTAGATCTAACCCCTGAGCATTCTGGGCACCTATCTACATTCCAGACTTACCAGAAAGCCTTTCTCCTTCCAACCTTGATCCTTTCTTCCTTTTGCAGGAACCAGACCCCCCAGAGCCCTTCCTTCTTCCAGACAGATGCAGAGGAACATTCTTTCCCATTTAAGAAGCTAAGCCTGCCTGGATTCTCCTTTCTGAGCCCAATCTGGAAAATGCAGAAATGAATAAAAATGATTTGTGGGAAAGTGAGCACAGGGCCTCTGTATTGAATGTAAATCTAAGGGATATGTAGAAATCACGACCTCTTATAGCAAATACATACATTTCCAATAAAACTACACAGCACAATTACTTCTTACCGATATACTCAGCAAGAGGACTACTTTTATTAACACAAGACAATTTCCAGCCAGTGTAAAAATTTGCAGGCAAAAAAATCTTTCATCTTTGGTCATTACTTTATTAATCCAAATTAGAAACTTACTACACAATCTCTGCCATAAAGCAAACACTGTAATTCCATAACAGGGACCTTACAAAGGGGGGCAATCCTTTCTATAAGAAGAGGGAGGTTACACAGTTATTGGACATCTAGCTTACGTGTAGATTAGCTGCAGTAGAAACACACATATCTGTAGGTCATTGATCAGCTTCACTCTACCGGTGACCATC
This sequence comes from Pelodytes ibericus, assembly GCA_036172795.1. Classification (NCBI taxonomy): domain Eukaryota; kingdom Metazoa; phylum Chordata; class Amphibia; order Anura; family Pelodytidae; genus Pelodytes; species Pelodytes ibericus. The sequence goes on along the minus strand of CM069868.1, from coordinate 44,042,604 downwards.
ACAAATCCAAGATAAGTGAAGATCACCAGGTCTGTGGAGAAAGTGAGAAAACCTGGCAGATGCCTAACAAACTGGCTGCTATCAGATCGTTCAGGTGCAAGAGTTGGGATATAATGAAACAGGAATGGAAGACTATTCCATGCATCCACTACCCTCTCAGTAATGTAATACTTTCATTAGTCCCTGGCCTTATCTTATATCTAGGATAGCCTTATACCTATCCCACGCATGCTTAAACTCCTTCACTGTATTTACCTCTACCACTTCTACTGGAAGACTATTCCATGCATCCACTACCCTCTCAGTAATGTAATACTTTCATTAGTCCCTGGCCTTATCTTATATCTAGGATAGCCTTATACCTATCCCATGCATGCTTAAACTGCTTCACTGTATTAACCTCTACCACTTCTACTGGAAGACTATTCCATACATCCACTACCCTCTCAGTAATGTAATACTTTCATTAGTCCCTGGCCTTATCTTATATCTATTATAGCCTTATACCTATCCCACGCATGCTTAAACTCCTTCACTGTATTAACCTCTACCACTTCTACTGGAAGACTATTCCACACATCCACTACCCTCTCAGTAAAGTAATACTTTCATTAGTCCCTGGCCTTATCTTATATCTAGGATAGCCTTATACCTATCCCATGCATGCTTAAACTCCTTCACTGTATTTACCTCTACCACTTCTACTGGAAGACTATTCCAACATCCACTACCCTCTCAGTAATGTAATACTTTCATTAGTCCCTGGCCTTATCTTATATCTAGGATAGCCTTATACCTATCCCACGCATGCTTAAACTCCTTCACTGTATTTACCTCTACCACTTCTACTGGAAGACTATTCCATGCATCCACTACCCTCTCAGTAATGTAATACTTTCATTAGTCCCTGGCCTTATCTTATATCTAGGATAGCCTTATACCTATCCCATGCATGCTTAAACTGCTTCACTGTATTAACCTCTACCACTTCTACTGGAAGACTATTCCATGCATCCACTACCCTCTCAGTAAAGTAATACTTTCATTAGTCCCTGGCCTTTTCTTATATCTAGGATAGCCTTATACCTATCCCACGCATGCTTAAACTCCTTCACTGTGTTTACCTCTACTGCAAGGCTATTCCATACATCCATTACACTCTCAATAAAGTAATATTTCATGATATTAGCTTTAAACCTCCCCCTCTAGTTTAAAACACTAACTGGTGTATCGATTATGCTAGTTAGGCTCCACGTTGTAAGATGTGACTTTTCCAAATCGATGAGGCTCGGTGCTGAGGCAAATCAATGCGACTCACCTTTTCTTCCATGATGGAGATCGATGTAGGAGTAACACACTTCCCCATCAGAGGAGCACTCCCTGCCAAAGACTGTGAGAGAGGAGAGGACAGACTGAGTCATTTGCTTTAAAGGGTATCATGTTCTGTTATGTGGTCTGTGCTACTAAAGTGTACAACATGGGGCAGGTGACCTTGTTAATGGTTATTGTACAGATACAAGCTTATGTTTGTGTACAGTATACTGCGTTGTGTTGGATTTCTGGTGTGGGTATTAAGTTTAGCTTTGCTTAACGGACAAATAGAAGACAGTAGACAATCAGAACAATAGGATCTCTCAAAGAGACTGTATCACCGAAACATGGTTTTTACTGTGACTGTAGAGAATAAAAAAAGACTGAAAATGATCTATACATTGTGTTAGTAAATGCCTAAATTAGGGGGAAAAAAGTGGTTTAAATGTGTCTGTGGAGCCTCCTGTTCATGACATCACCTGTGGCATGGTATGTAAGCGAACTGTTTTTCAATGGGAAGTGTGTTATTTGCATACCATGCCACAGGTGATGTCATACACAGGAGACGCCACAAACAAACACACTTAAAACACATTTCTCTCCTAATTTAGGCAATTTTGCTGATACAATTTATAGATCATTTTCAATCATTGTTCGGGTGATACGGTCCCTTTTAAGTGACTGTCAAACCTAAACATTACTTATAGTGCAGGGCTTGACAAATTTAATTTAGTTTTAGGAGCCAGCCAAAAAATTTAGGAGCCAGACAACGGCACATCACAAAATCGCACGGACACAGTGGCATACACCCACCTCACATACACAGCCAGTTACATTCACACATACATACATACATACACACACACCACATACACAGCCAGTTACATACACACACACCACACACACAGCCAGTTACATTCACACACACCACACACACAGCCAGTTACATTCACACACACCACACACACAGCCAGTTACATTCACACACACCACACACACAGCCAGTTACATTCACACACACCACACACACAGCCAGTTACATTCACACACACCACACACACAGCCAGTTACATTCACACACACCACACACACAGCCAGTTACATTCACACACACCACATACACAGCCAGTTACATTCACACACACCACATACACAGCCAGTTACATTCCCACACACCACATACACAGCCAGTTACATTCACACACACCACATACAGTCAGTTACATTCACACACACACCACATACAGTCAGTTACATTCACACACACACCACATACAGTCAGTTACATTCACACACACACCACATACAGTCAGTTACATTCACACACACACACCACATACAGTCAGTTACATTCACACACACCACATACAGTCAGTTACATTCACACACACCACATACAGTCAGTTACATTCACACACACACACACACACACACACACACACCACATACAGTCAGTTACATTCACACATACATACACAGCCAGTTACATTCACACATACATACACAGCCAGTTACATTCACATACATACACAGTCAGTTACATTCACACATACATACACAGCCAGTTACATTCACACATACATACATAGCCAGTTACATTCACACATACATACACAGCCAGTTACATTCACACACACACCACATACACAGCCAGTTATATACACACATACACACCTTTTTTTTTTTAAAGAACAAAAGAATATTTCTTACAGTGTCCTCCCTCCCTGCTGCTTACCTCATTGCAGGGGAGGGTGACATTTATGCTGGAGCCCGATCTTCTTTCGGTTCCTGTGCCGTGTTGTCACGTGACAATCGGCACTACAGCGTGTTGCGCGAGGGGGCGGAGCTTACAGTCTGTGTGATCCGCACAGACTTTCTCCCCTCGCGCTGAAAAAGAAAGTAAAAGAAAAACGGATGGCAGCCGGCAAGGGCTCCCTGTGACAAACAGCACCCGGGCGCCAGGTCTGATTTCCTGGTCGCCATGGCGACCTGGCGCCCGGGGTTTGTCGAGCCCTGTTATAGTGTCAATTTAAATAATAATAAAATATGAAAAACCATCTATACATTTTCTCGCTTCTTTTACTTTACATTAATACATACAGTACCAATACAATACATAAATTACACACAAACTTTGTGCATTTATCTTTACCGATTCCTCGGGATAGGTATTACTTTTCACCTTTCTTCGCTCTTTTGTTTTCCCTTTTCCTTCCTTTCCTCTTCCCTTCCTTACCTCCCCCTTCACCTGCATGTCCTCTCTTGTTGAACGACTCTTCTATACACTATATTTTATAGGAAGGTGAGTAGACAGCGCTTGGCAGTTAAACAGAGTAAGTGTCAATCAATATAAAAAAACCAAAGATAGTAAATTAATATAAAATATATAAATTTAATAATATATAAAAACCAATGCAATATATAAATACATATAGAAAAAATATACACAAATATAAAAAAATGACAAATTGTTAAAAACAAGAAACAATGATATGTGCCTTTAAATACAAATCAACAGACACAGATACAAAGGTAACCACAGGCAGAGTGTCAAATTACTCACTTGCTGATTGGGTTAGCAAAATACCATGAATAGTACATGGATATAGAAACGTGCTGGTCAGTAAAGAAGGAAGAATTGAGAACCTGGCCAGGTAACTTCACTTTAACAAGAGGGACGCGTTTCGTTCGGGGAACTTCTTCAGCCTCTAAGCAAACAGACCAGCATGCTCCATACTATATTTTATAGCTTCCCATGCCTTTAATTCCTTTCCCTTCCTTCCTCCTCCTCCCTCTCTCGTCCCTATGATGTATACATTGTATCACCCAAACATTGTTTTTACTGTGAATGTAGAGCATACAAAATGATTGAAAAAAATCAGAGACAAATATGTTTTAAATGTGTCTGTGGAGTAGGAGACATCAATGTGTCTGTGATGTCATAAACAGGAGGTTTATGACATCACAGACACATTGATTTGCAGTTTTGCTAACACAATGTATAGATCATTTTCAATCATTTTTTATGCTCTACATTCACAGTAAAAACAATGTTTAGGTGATACAGTCCCTTTAATAATATTGGCCAATGTTTACTTTTAAAAATTTCAATTTTTTAGTATAACATTTCCTGTTTCATGAATAAAGCTCTATATCTCTAACATGGACATTTTTTATGTGTATTTGAGAATGTTTGGTTAAAAAAAGTTGGGGACTATTGGATCCCAGAGCTGAATTCAGCAGAATAAAGAGCAAAATAAACTGACTTCACTGTTTTGCATTCATCTCCCGGCTCCTTATATCTCCAATAATTCTTCTCATAGAAACAGATTGTGTATTTGTTCTGCATATGAATGTGTTTATTTATGTCTCCTATATGTGAGCACTAATACACATATACTAACACTGGTATTCTGACCAGATACACACACTGTGAGCGTGCGAATGTGTGTGCCCATGTGTGTACACGATCAGCATATGAATGTGTTTATTTATGTCTCCGATATGTGAGCACTAACACACATATACTAACACTGGTATTCTGACCAGATACACACACTGTGAGCGTGCGAATGTGTGTACACGATCAGCATATGAATGTGTTTATTTATGTCTCCGATATGTGAGCACTAACACACATATACTAACACTGGTATTCTGACCAGATACACACACTGTGAGCGTGCGAATGTGTGTGCCCATGTGTGTACACGATCAGCATATGAATGTGTTTATTTATGTCTCCGATATGTGAGCACTAACACACATATACTAACACTGGTATTCTGACCAGATACACACACTGTGAGCGTGCGAATGTGTGTGCCCATGTGTGTACACGATCAGCATATGAATGTGTTTATTTACGTCTCCTATATATGAGCACTAACACACATATACTAACTCTGGTATTCTGATCAGATGCACACACTGTGAGCGTGCGAATGTGTGTGCCCATGTGTGTACACAATCAGCATATAAATGTGTTTATTTATGTCTCCTATATGTGAGCACTAACACACATATACTAACACTGGTATTCTGAACAGATACACATTCTGTGAGCGTGCGAATGTGTGTGCCCATGTGTGTACACGATCAGCATATGAATGTGTTTATTTATGTCTCCTATATGTGAGCACTAACACACATATACTAACACTGGTATTCTGATCAGATACACATTCTGTGAGCGTGCGAATGTGTGTGCCCATGTGTGTACACGATCAGCATATGAATGTGTTTATTTATGTCTCCTATATGTGAGCACTAACACACATATACTAACACTGGTATTCTGATCAGATACACACACTGTGAGCGTGCGAATATGTGTGCCCATGTGTGTACACGATCAGCATATGAATGTGTTTATTTATGTCTCCTATTTGTGAGCACTAACACACATATACTAACACAGGTATTCTGATCAGATACACACACTGTGACCGTGCTAATATGTGTGTGCCCATGTTTGTACACGATCAGCATATGAATGTGTTTATGTCTCCTATATGTGAGCACCAACACACATATACTAACACTGGTATTCTGATCAGATACACACACTGTGAGCGTGCGAATGTGTGTGCCCATGTGTGTACACGATCAGCATATGAATGTGTTTATTTATGTCTCCTATATGTGAGCACTAACACACATATACTAACACTGGTATTCTGATTAGATACACACACTGTGAGCGTGCGAATGTGTGTGCCCATGTGTGTACACGATTAGCATATGAATGTGTTTATGTCTCCTATATGTGAGCACTAACACACATATACTAACTCTGGTATTCTGATCAGATGCACACACTGTGAGCGTGCGAATGTGTGTGCCCATGTGTGTACACGATCAGCATATAAATGTGTTTATTTACATCTCCTATATGTGAGCACTAACACACATATACTAACACTGGTATTCTGATCAGATACACACACTGTGAGCGTGTAAATGTGTGTGACCATGTGTGTACACGATCAGCATATGAATGTGTTTATTTATGTCTCCTATATGTGAGCACTAACACACATATACTAACACTGGTATTCTGATCAGATACACACACTGTGAGCGTGCGAATATGAGTGCCCATGTGTGTACACGTTCAGCATATGAATGTGTTTATTCATGTGCACTAACACACATATACTAACACTGGTATTCTGATTAGATACACACACTGTGAGCGTGTGAATGTGTGTGCCCATGTGTGTACACAATCAGCATATGAATGTGTTTATGTCTCCTATATGTGAGCACTAACACACATATACTAACTCTGGTATTCTGATCAGATGCACACACTGTGAGCGTGCGAATGTGTGTGCCCATGTGTGTACACGATCAGCATATGAATGTGTTTATTTACATCTCCTATATGTGAGCACTAACACACATATACTAACACTGGTATTCTGATAAGATACACACACTGTGACCGTGCTAATATGTGTGTGCCCATGTGTGTACACGATCAGCATATGAATGTGTTTATTTATGTCTCCTATATGTGAGCACCAACACACATATACTAACACTGGTATTCTGATCAGATACACACACTGTGAGCGTGCGAATGTTTGTGCCCATGTGTGTACACGATCAGCATATGAATGTGTTTATTTATGTCTCCTATATGTGAGCACCAACACACATATACTAACACTGGTATTCTGATCAGATACACACACTGTGAGCGTGCGGATTTGTGTGCCCGTGTGTGTACACGATCAGCATATGAATGTGTTTATTTATGTCTCCTATATGTGAGCACTAACACACATATACTAACACTGGTATTCTGATCAGATACACACACTGTGAGCGTGCGAATGTGTGTGCCCATGTGTGTACACGATCAGCATATGAATGTGTTTATGTCTCCTATATGTGAGCACTAACACACATATACTAACTCTGGTATTCTGATCAGATGCACACACTGTGAGCGTGCGAATGTGTGTGCCCATGTGTGTACACGATCAGCATATAAATGTGTTTATTTACATCTCCTATATGTGAGCACTAACACACATATACTAACACTGGTATTCTGATCAGATACACACACTGTGAGCGTGTAAATGTGTGTGACCATGTGTGTACACGATCAGCATATGAATGTGTTTATTTATGTCTCCTATATGTGAGCACTAACACACATATACTAACACTGGTATTCTGATCAGATACACACACTGTGAGCGTGCGAATATGAGTGCCCATGTGTGTACACGTTCAGCATATGAATGTGTTTATTCATGTGCACTAACACACATATACTAACACTGGTATTCTGATTAGATACACACACTGTGAGCGTGTGAATGTGTGTGCCCATGTGTGTACACAATCAGCATATGAATGTGTTTATGTCTCCTATATGTGAGCACTAACACACATATACTAACTCTGGTATTCTGATCAGATGCACACACTGTGAGCGTGCGAATGTGTGTGCCCATGTGTGTACACGATCAGCATATGAATGTGTTTATTTACATCTCCTATATGTGAGCACTAACACACATATACTAACACTGGTATTCTTATAAGATACACACACTGTGACCGTGCTAATATGTGTGTGCCCATGTGTGTACACGATCAGCATATGAATGTGTTTATTTATGTCTCCTATATGTGAGCACCAACACACATATACTAACACTGGTATTCTGATCAGATACACACACTGTGAGCGTGCGAATGTTTGTGCCCATGTGTGTACACGATCAGCATATGAATGTGTTTATTTATGTCTCCTATATGTGAGCACCAACACACATATACTAACACTGGTATTCTGATCAGATACACACACTGTGAGCGTGCGAATGTGTGTGCCCATGTGTGTACACGATCAGCATATGAATGTGTTTATTTATGTCTCCTATTTGTGAGCACTAACACACATATACTAACACTGGTATTCTGATCAGATACACACACTGTGAGCGTGCGTATGTGTGTGCCCATGTGTGTACAAGATCAGCATATGAATGTGTTTATGTCTCCTATATGTGAGCACTAACACACATATAATAACACTGGTATTCTGATCAGATGCACACACTGTGAGCGTGCGAATGTGTGTGCCCATGTGTGTACACGATCAGCATATGAATGTGTTTATTTACGTCTCCTATATGTGAGCACTAACACACATATACTAACACTGGTATTCTGATCAGATACACACACTGTGAGCGTGCGAATGTGTGTGCCCATGTGTGTACACGATCAGCATATGAAGGTGTTTATTTACGTCTCCTATATGTGAGCACTAACACACATATACTAACACTGGTATTCTGATCAGATAAACACAACGTGAGCGTGCGAATGTGTGTGCCCATGTGTGTACACGATCAGCATATGAATGTGTTTATTTACGTCTCCTATATGTGAGCACCAACACACATATACTAACACTTGTATTCTGATCAGATACACACACTGTGAGCGTGCGAATGTGTGTGCCCATGTGTGTACACGATCAGCATATGTATGTGTATATATAGTGTATATATGTGTTTATGTTCACATTTAGGAGACAGCAATAAAGATAGTGAGTTAGTCAGGTATCTACTTATCTATAACAAGTGTTTTTGTTTATAGATATTTGCAGAATAATTATGAGAAAAATTAAATTCTAGGAATTCCTAATTGGTGGCATTTAAAGCTGGTCTTCACATATAAAATGTATACAGTTCATTTTTCTTATTACATTTATAATATTTAATCATGAGTGTCTGTGAGGGCCACCTGTTCAAGTTTCGCCTCACAAAGTCTAAAGCCGCCCCTTCTTTATGTATCTAAATGTTTCTATCATATCCCCCCTGTTATGTCTTTCCTCCAAGCTATACATGTTAAGATGCTTTAACCTTTCCTGCTAGGTTTTATCCTTCAACCCATGAACCAGTTCAGTAGCCCTTCTCTGAACTCTCTCCATAGTATATTGATACAAGTATAGAAGTCACAGTCAGAACTACTAAACCAGGAATCATTTGACAGGTTGGTATAAAAATGCAAAATTTTAATTCTCTGCATTTTAAATACCGGAATTTGGTGCCAGTGTTAAGTTTACCTACAAGTCTATACTGTAAAATCCCATAATCCACCTTGTTTTATTAATATGTATCTGGTTTATCAGGCTACCAAGTAAATCTGTTCTCAGCCACTTGTTTATGTGAATGTTTCATTTTACACACATCGGTTATCTCTCAACTTGTATTGTTTATAATCCAGGCCCAAATCCATAACATAACACAACAGTAGCAATGTCACAAATACAATGTCACAACTTCCAGTAAACACAATGTGACTGGTTTTGTTTTCAAAACAAACTTTAAATGAAGTTCATTATTATATGATGGATTCAGGAATGGAGGTAAAGTGTGTGAATGGATAATCCAGCCTTGTATACATTACTGGCAGGTATAGGAATGGATAGTCCAGCCTTGTATACATTACTGGCAGGTATAGGAATGGATAGTCCAGCTTCCTGTATACATTACTGGCAGGTATAGGAATGGATAGTCCAGCTTCCTGTATACATTACTGACAGGTATAGGAATGGATAGTCCAGCTTCTTGTATACATTACTGGCAGGTATAGGAATGGATAGTCCAGCTTCCTGTATACATTACTGACAGGTATAGGAATGGATAGTCCAGCTTCCTGTATACATTACTGACAGGTATAGGAATGGATAGTCCAGCTTCCTGTATACATTACTGGCAGGTATAGGAATGGATAGTCAGCTTCTTGTATACATTACTGACAGGTATAGGAATGGATAGTCAGCTTCTTGTATACATTACTGGCAGGTATAGGAATGGATAGTCCAGCTTCTTGTATACATTACTGGCAGGTATAGGAATGGATAGTCAGCTTCTTGTATATATTACTGACAGGTATAGGAATGGATAGTCCAGCTTCTTGTATACATTACTGGCAGGTATAGGAATGGATAGTCCAGCTTCCTGTATATATTACTGACAGGTATAGGAATGGATAGTCCAGCTTCTTGTATACATTACTGGCAGGTATAGGAATGGATAGTCAGCTTCTTGTATACATTACTGGCAGGTATAGGAATGGATAGTCCAGCTTCTTGTATACATTACTGGCAGGTATAGGAATGGATAGTCCAGCTTCTTGTACACATTACTGGCAGGAAGGGGTTACCTCACATATATCACACACAGGCTGTATATTTACCTCACGTATATCAAACACAGGTTGTATATTTACCTCACATATATCACACACAGACTGTATATTTACCTCACGTATATCACACACAGGTTGTATATTTACCTCACATATATCACACACAGGCTGTATATTTACCTCACATATATCACACACAGGCTGTATATTTACCTCACGTATATCACACACAGGTTGTATATTTACCTCACATATATCACACACAGGCTGTATATTTACCTCACATATATCACACACAGGCTGTATATTTACCTCACATATATCACACACAGGCTGTATATTTACCTCACATATATCACACACAGGCTGTATATTTACCTCACATATATCACACACAGGCTGTATATTTACCTCACATATATCACACACAGGCTGTATATTTACCTCACATATATCACACACAGGCTGTATATTTACCTCACATATATCACACACACGCTGTATATTTACCTCACATATATCACACACACGCTGTATATTTACCTCACATATATCACACACAGGCTGTATATTTACCTCACATATATCACACACAGGCTGTATATTTACCTCACATATATCACACACACGCTGTATATTTACCTCACATATATCACACACACGCTGTATATTTACCTCACATATATCACACACACGCTGTATATTTACCTCACATATATCACACACACGCTGTATATTTACCTCACATATATCACACACAGTCTGTATGTTTACCACACATATATCACACACAGTCTATATGTTTACCACACATACCGTATATCACACACAGGCTGTATATTTACTGCACGTATATCACACACAGGCTGTATATTTACCTCACATATATCACACACAGGCTGTATATTTACCTCACATATATCACACACAGGCTGTATATTTACCTCACATATATCACACACAGGCAGTATATTTACCTCACATATATCACACACAGGCTGTATATTTACCTCACACATATCACACACAGGCTGTATGTTTACCTCACACATATCACACACAGGCTGTATATTTACCACACATATATCACACACAGGCTGTATGTTTACCACACACATATCACACACAGGCTGTATATTTACCACACATATATCACACACAGGCTGTATGTTTACCTCACACATATCACACACAGGCTGTATATTTACCTCACATATATCACACACAGGCTGTATATTTACCTCACATATATCACACACAGGCTGTATGTTTACCTCACATATATCACACACAGGCTGTATATTTACCACACATATATCACACACAGGCTGTATGTTTACCTCACATATATCACACACAGGCTGTATATTTACCACACATATATCACACACAGGCTGTATGTTTACCACACATATATCACACACAGGCTGTATATTTACCTCACACATATCACACACAGGCTGTATATTTACCTCACATATATCACACACAGGCTGTATATTTACCGCACATATATCACACATAGTCTGTATATTTACCTCACATATATCACACACAGGCTGTATATTTACCACACATATATCACACATAGTCTGTATATTTACCACACATATATCACACACACGCTGTATATTTACCTCACACATATCACACACAGGCTGTATATTTACCGCACATATATCACACATAGTCTGTATATTTACCTCACATATATCACACACAGGCTGTATATTTATCTAATTTTATATTGCATAGCTGCTCTGTGTTCACCTTCCATTTTATATAATGAATATAACCAGACACTTCATATTTACCTCCCATTATATATACTGTGTATACTCAGGTTCTGCATATTTACCTCCCATTATATATACTGTGTATACGCAGGTTCTGCATATTTACCTCCCATTATATATACTGTGTATACTCAGGTTCTGCATATTTACCTCCCATTATATATACTGTGTATACGCAGGTTCTGCATATTTACCTCCCATTTTATATGCTGTATAAACACCCATGTACTGTATATGTACATTGCTGTATATTAAACCCACATACACTATACACAGGGTATAATCTCCAGGGGGCAGTATATTTATCACTCATACATTATATAGGAGCTGTAGGTTTACCTGTGTTCTAAATCACTATATATATATATATTCTCAGAAGTATAAAAATAAATAATAAGCCATGTTCCTAGGAGCTGTATTCATTCCCTCACATTAAGCTGCATGGTATAGGTGACACATGGAACATATTACATGTGATATCTGTGTGTGTGTGCCAACTCACATTGTATGTTACTGCTCACTATGGGGCTGCAGCTTTCCTGGCTGGATCTGCAGGGGATGAAGTCATGTGACTGGCTCTGCCAATAGCAGCACTGCACTGTGCACATGCCACAGCCAAGCTCAATCAAGCTGCTGCCACAGAGAGGATGGACATTGAGCAGCCTCATGACAGCGCCCCCTGGAGCAGATTTGATACATTGCGCCCTTAGTCATAAAGACTACAGCGGCTCTCTATTCTATGAAAAATGTGTAATTTGCATATCAAGCTACAGGTGATGTCATAGGAGACTCCGCAGACACATTTACCAGACAATTCTGCTAACGCCATGCATAGGTCAGTCATTATTGTCTACAGTCACAGTATAAGTTATGTTTAGGTGATACAATCACAGTATAAGCTATGTTTAGGTGATACAGTCACAGTATAAGCTATGTTTAGGTGATACAGTCACAGTATAAGCTATGTTTAGGTGATACAGTCACAGTATAAGCTATGTTTAGGTGATACAGTCACAGTATAAGTTATGTTTAGGTGATACAATCACAGTATAAGTTATGTTTAGGTGATACAGTCACAGTATAAGCTATGTTTAGGTGATACAGTCACACTATAAGTTATGTTTAGGTGATACAGTCACAGTATAAGTTATGTTTAGGTGATACAATCACAGTATAAGTTATGTTTAGGTGATACAGTCACAGTATAAGCTATGTTTGGGTGATACAGTCACAGTATAAGCTATGTTTAGGTGATATAATCACAGTAAAAGTTATGTTTAAGTGATACAGTCGCAGTATAAGTTATGTTTAGGTGATACAGTCACGGTATAAGCTATGTTTAGGTGATACTGTCACGGTATAAGCTATGTTTGGGTGATACAGTCACAGTATAAGTTATGTTTAGGTGATACAGTCACAGTATAAGCTATGTTTAGGTGATACAGTCACAGTATAAGCTATGTTTAGGTGATACAGTCACAGTATAAGTTATGTTTAGGTGATACAGTCACGGTATAAGCTATGTTTAGGTGATACAGTCACAGTATAAGCTATGTTTAGGTGATACATTCACAGTATAAGTTATGTTTAGGTGATACAATCACAGTATAAGCTATGTTTAGGTGATACAGTCACAGTATAAGTTATGTTTAGGTGATACAGTCACAGTATAAGCTATGTTTAGGTGATACAGTCACAGTATAAGCTATGTTTAGGTGATACAGTCACAGTATAAGCTATGTTTAGGTGATACAATCACAGTATAAGCTATGTTTAGGTGATACAGTCACAGTATAAGCTATGTTTAGGTGATACAGTCACAGTATAAGCTATGTTTAGGTGATATAATCACAGTATAAGCTATGTTTAGGTGATACAGTCACAGTATAAGCTATGTTTAGGTGATACAGTCACAGTATAAGCTATGTTTAGGTGATATAGTCACAGTAAGATTGTTTAGGTGATACAGTCACAGTATAAGCTATGTTTAGGTGATACAGTCACAGTATAAGCTATGTTTAGGTGATACAGTCACAGTATAATTTATGTTTAGGTGATACAGTCACAGTATAAGCTATGTTTAGGTGATACAGTCACAGTATAAGTTATGTTTAGGTGATACAGTCACAGTATAAGCTATGTTTAGGTGATACAGTCACATTATAACCTATGTTTAGGTTATACAGTCACAGTATAAGTTATGTTTAGGTGATACAGTTAGGGTTGCTGGCAAGCCGTTACATACGTGGCTTGATGCCAATGTTAAGTCTATAGATGCCCCAGCAAGGCTGGTATGTTTGTGTAGAAAAGGTGGCAACCCTGCATGGAGTACACAGTACACAGTACTGGAGACTGTATCTCCAGAACGATACTGATTCTACTTTTAGTGAGTTCAGAGAGAACTGAGGCTAACTAAGATAGGTGGTGGGAAACCTGAAGCCCCCCAGATGTTGCAGGACTAGATTTCCCATACTCCTCTGCCAGTCTCTTACCTGAAAGAGCATTATGGGAGATGTAGTTCATCAGCAGTTGGAGGGCCGCAGGTTGCCTATCCCTGCTCTATAATGATCAGCAATAATGCTGGCTGAGAATCATGGGACAGATACTGTACATCAAGAGTGAATAGTGCTCCAGGGTGTGACAAAAAGCAGGGGTCTGTGTTTTATTGAGATGGTCTAGCAGTGAAGGGGTTAGTAGTAGTCTGATTCAGAGTTTAATTAAGCAGCTGACTGAAGTTTGATTAGAAAGCTGTGATAAAACAGTATAATTCACTGACAGAGGAGAGCTGACATGGAGTCTTGTAGGACAGAAATATGTATTTGTAACAGAGGAAGGAGCCTTTGTGTTAAGAGAGTGAGTCTTGACAGGAACCCTTTGTGTCCAGAAAGCCTCAGTGTGGAATTGGTAGCCAAATGCTGCTTACAGCCTGAGGAAGGACTTGGCAAGGTATATCCAGAGCACAGAGTATTAAGTTACATTGGATCATTCTGCAGGAATCTACAGTACACTATCAAATAAAAGGAAACTGCCTTGAACATGTCTGCAGCTATAGGTGCAAAGATTGGGACCTTTCTTAAAGAGACAGTGACTAATTTGTGTGTGGGACTGAAATAAACAACCTATTACTTGGTTACAGTGAATAAAAGAGGCCGAGGTCAGATGGAAGATTACCAGACTGTGTTGTTATCAATAAACCACAATTACTGAATCACTTGGGTCAGGCACCCTTGCCCACCTGATGGGCCATATGGGGTCACACTGCCACCCTGAGCCAATCCCTGTATGAATTATAACAGTGCATCAATTGGAGTCTCTAATCTGTCATGCTGGGGAGTTCTGTCACTGAGAGGTCTCCCCATTTTGCTTCTTATGGGGGATTAAGGTTCATAAAGCAATTGGTGCAACAAGCTGGGCAATGAACAGGAACTTGCAAAAATGGCTGATCTGGTTATACATGTGAATGGCACAGAAGAAATGAGTGGGAGGAGCTAAACACCACCAGACACGCCCCTAAAAGAAGCTGACCAAGTGACCTGTCAACAAAGTGTCAAACTCTGCAACATCACAGGTATGTTGTGTAAAAATCTACACAATGTTGTTATTACTGTTGCCAGTTGTCTTTGTGATATCACAGCGTGGGTTATCAAGGGCTGATAGCGCCTAATCATAGCATGATCCCGCGTGTGCCAGTGCATAGCATTAATACCCCACAGAGGGCAGTATACATTGTGCAGAGACAATCCTTGTGAGTTTGCATAGTGGGGGAATCTCCCAATGTGTGTGCCTTGTGTATAGTACAAATAGTGAGATACAATGCTCATCACCCCTTTTAGTGAATAGACCCATATGTTTCAGTTTAGTCTGTGAACTTGCTGACATGTTTGTTTGGGCTGTCACTTTATTATCTGTTATGTTTTTGGATCTAAATGTTGGTGAAAGTAAATAAACTATAGTGTAAGGTGAACACATGGCTGTTGTATACAGGGATGCTTATAATCTACATTAAGGCTCTAATCAGGAAAATATAGACTGGTCTGCAGTCCTGGGAGATGTCATTATTTATAGCGAATAAAACAGCAATGTACACTGTATATAGTATATTTTGGTACAAATCACGTGTCCAGAGTAATTTGAAATGCCAGGATAAAGGCAGTATTCAGCAGTATGCTTCCCTGGCTGAGTACTATGGGAGTCCTGGCTGAGTACTATGGGAGTCTTTCTATGGGAGCTTATTCCACAAGACAAAGTGTTAAAAAAAAGTGATTATTTCCATTTATAGGTTTGATTTTCCTATATACTTGATCTTATTTGACATAGTGAAGAAGGTGTCACCAAAGATACTTATACTTCACTATAGATTTACCAGTCGGTGGATCATGTCCCACCTCTAAGTAGGGGGGAGATTGGGAATGTAGTTATTGGACTCCATGAGTCCTTTCTGGAGACAAAATATGAGTGGCATTGGTCAGTGGGAACTATATATAGATGGTCCCCGCCAGCAGATGAGTATTATTATATATATCTTGATGGTCCCCGCCAGCAGATGAGTATTATTATATATATCTTGATGGTCCCCGCCAGCAGATGAGTATTATTATATATATCTTGATGGTCCCCACCAGCAGATGAGTATTATTATATATATCTAGATGGTCCCCACCAGCAGATGAGTATTATTATATATATCTAGATGGTCCCCGTCAGCAGATGAGTATTATTATATATATCTAGATGGTCCCCTCCTGCAGATGAGTATTATATATATATATATATATATATATATATATATCTAGAGGGTCCCCGCCAGCAGATGTGTATTATTATATATATATAGAGGGTCCCCGCCAGCAGATGAGTATTATTATATATATCTAGATGGTCCCCAGCAGCAGATAAGTATTATTATATATATCTAGATGGTCCCCTCCTGCAGATGAGTATTATTATATATATATATAGAGGGTCCCCGCCAGCAGATGAGTATTATTATATATATCTAGATGGTCCCCGCCAGCAGATGAGTATTATTATATATATCTAGATGGTCCCCTCCTGCAGATGAGTATTATTATATATATCTAGATGGTCCCCGCCAGCAGATGAGTATTATTATATATATCTAGATGGTCCCCGCCAGCAGATGAGTATTATTATATATATCTAGATGGTCCCAGCCAGCAGATGAGTATTATTATATATATCTAGATGGTCCCCTCCTGCAGATGAGTATTATTATATATATCTAGATGGTCCCCGCCAGCAGATGAGTATTATTATATATATCTAGATGGTCCCCACCAGCAGATAAGTATTATTATATATATCTAGATGGTCCCCGCCAGCAGATGAGTATTATTATATATATCTAGATGGTCCCCGCCAGCAGATGAGTATTATTATATATATCTAGATGGTCCCCGCCAGCAGATGAGTATTATTATATATATCTAGATGGTCCCCGCCAGCAGATGAGTATTATTATATATATCTAGATGGTCCCCTCCTGCAGATGAGTATTATTATATATATCTAGATGGTCCCCGCCAGCAGATGACTATTATTCTATATATCTAGATGGTCCCAGCCAGCAGATGACTATTATTATATATATCTAGATGGTCCCCGCCAGCAGATGACTATTATTCTATATATCTAGATGGTCCCAGCCAGCAGATAAGTATTATTATATATATCTAGATGGTCCCAGCCAGCAGATGACTATTATTATATATATCTAGAGGGTCCCAGCCAGCAGATGACTATTATTCTATATATCTAGATGGTCCCAGCCAGCAGATGACTATTATTATATATATCTAGATGGTCCCCGCCAGCAGATGAGTATTATTATATATATCTAGATGGTCCCCGCCAGCAGATGACTATTATTATATATATCTAGATGGTCCCCGCCAGCAGATGACTATTATTATATATATCTAGATGGTCCCCGCCAGCAGATGACTATTATTATATATATCTAGATGGTCCCAGCCAGAAGATGACTATTATTATATATATCTAGATGGTCCCCGCCAGCAGATGACTATTATTATATATATCTAGATGGTCCCCGCCAGCAGATGACTATTATTATATATATATAGATGGTTCCCGCCAGCAAATGAGTATTTTATATATATATATATAGATGGTCCCCACCAGCAGATGAATATTATTGAATCATTTTGGCTGTCAGTGTTCTTGTGATAACTGATCATGTTACATGGTTGGCTGTATATCACTTTAACTGTAATACTGCCTGTGTTATATAGTTGCATGGTTATATTAGCAATTACAGTCCCTCATTTTTCAGAAATTAAAAAAGTGAACCCAGCGCTGCAATCACAACTCTAGCAGCACTTAGGCAGTGTGTCCCTAAACCACACAAAAACAGACAATATATACAAATAAAGAACAATAAGTGCGCTTGGAGCAAACTGTGATAAAAAATATATGTGATAAACACAATAAATATATATATATATAACACCTTATAGGTGACAATGTGAAATAATATCCTGAGGAATCAGGAGGAAGCTTTGATCCCCCTCAAGGGGATGCACTCACAGGATGGCTGGATAATAGTTGCACTTCAAGGGTAAGGTGTCGTTTTGTAGAATCCTGCTGTGGCTAATCTGCTTAGATTTTAGCTCAGGAACAGAAACAACAGATATCCAATTAGTGTGTAACATATACAGACTTTTAATAAAAAGAAGTATCTGCTTACATGGAAGTTTTCTCTGTCAAACGTAGTGGGCGCCACACAGCTGCAGGAGAGTATCAAAAAATAAAAGATGTGGAATAAAAATATACACAATATATGTACATAAAGGTAGAAACCCACGAAGGGTGAAATGCGTAGCGGATTGGACTCACCCTGCTGTTCTTTTTCTCCCGAGGAAAAGATCCTTTTTTTGCAGCTTGGTTGAATGTTTTAGCTAGGTGGTCAGACAGACTAGTTATCATAGTTTTATAAAACCCGTTGGTGTACCCATCTGGGCCCGGAGATTTGTTCTTAGCTAGCTTTTCTATATTCTTTACTATTTCTTCTTTTGTTATTTCCTGAGTTATTAATTCAATTTGTGTTGGTGAAATGGTAGGGATGTTGCATTTGGCAATATATTCCTTTATTTCTTCTAATTTATTCTCTGTGGGTAGGTTATATCATTTCTTGAAAAAATCGCTAAAGACTTTCCCTATTTCTTTAGGGGCCCTGTAAGTCTCATTACCACAGACTAATTTATCTATTCTTTTTTCTGCTCACTGTTTTTTCAGTTTGTTCGACATCATTTTGTCTGCTTTGTTTTTCTTAGAGTAAAATTTGACTTTAAGGGTTTCCATATTTTTGTTTATTTTCTCTAGGGTTTTGGTCTTAATTAGTTCTCTGATCCTTTGGGTTTCGTTTAGATTTTCTATTGTGGGATAAGTTTTTGCTTCTTTTGTTGCGTTATAATATTCTATATTGAGCCTAGATAGAGGTAGGCCAGCTTTCTTTTTTGCGATGCTTCTCACTTTTATGCAGTGCCCTCGCATTACTGCTTTGTAGGTGCACCATATTGTTACTGGGTCCATATCCTCCACTGTATTTTCTTTGAAAAAGCAAGTAGACATATTTAATAAGTAATCTCTGTTTTCTTTGTTTTGTAAAAGGGAATCTTCTAACCGCCATGTGGATCTAATGGGACTATTTTGTTTTTCTATTGCTATTCTATAAACCGAAATAGAGTCCCCATTCAACTGACCTATTCTTACAAATGGGGACTTAATTTCTGTTTATAGAATAGCAATAGCATTACATGTATTCCATAAACCGAAAGTCTATAAACCGAATGTCTTTCGGTTTAAAGACTTTCGGTTCATAGCCGAACCTCAAACTCCAACACGGACATACAGTGAAATGTCCGGGTTCAGGTTTGTGGCACGGACACCGTAATGTCCGGTACGAACACGAACAGTGCGGTTCATGTTCGCTCAACACTAGTCCTGAAATTCCTGATGGCGGCCCTGAGCCCCACCTGTCTGATGCAGGCACATCGTGCAGTGAGGCACCACCAGTCAGATATAGCCAGTGCTCAAAGTGAATGCTGGCTACATTTTACTAAATCACGCTGTGGCCGAACTTCCGGGTCCACAAATGACGTAATTTTTTTTGTAGGGAACCACAATCTTTGCAACTGTGTCCCTGGCTACTGACCACCTGGTAATAGTGACAAAAACATGTCGCTGACAAGATTCTGTTTAGGAAAATAATTATGCACCACTAGTAATGTCTTACACTGTATATTCTGTGATTTTATGGACAATGTGGATGTATTTTTGGTTACAAACATCCAGCTAATAAGAGTGGATCAGGAAGGTCCTCCTTGACAGAGTTAAAAGCAATAATTGGTTCTGATCTAAACAATTTCTGAAGATAAATCTCATATTATTTTAGTTCAGAGTAAATCATTGCTCTAGTCTCTGTTGGCACTCTTATTTCACATTCTCTCCATCTCTACAGAGTGCTGACAAGTAGCTTTGAGGATTTTCAGTGTGTTATTGTATCTTGGTATTTATTTATTTAGCTTACATGTAACGTGCTTCAGTTGTTGGTTCTTGGGAGAAGCGGCACTCATGGTTTTGTGCCAACAAAGAAAAAAAAAATACATTTATCTCAACTTGCGGCAGCATTTGCCTGGCAGGACCTGCGTCCATCTATTTCAATAGAGCTGGACATTATGTGTGTAAAAGGACAATCAAGTGTGTACATTTCAATATTTAAATATGTTATGGTTTGCTGCCCATTAAAGGACAACTGTAGGCAAATGATTAAGTTCTGTGTAATTAAAAGAGTGTATACATTTCAAATAGAAAGGCTTTAATGAAAGAATATGTATAAAGTACCTTATTGACCCCTGTTTGCTTGTATAACCCTATCAGGGGGCACACATGTTGTTTTGGGTTAGGTCTGACCCATGATGTTCACCCCCTGATAGAGCTATAGAAGCAGAGAGGTCCTCATTAAGGTGTTTAATTTGTATTCTACACTTGCCTTCCCTTGATGCAATCTTTCAGTAAAACAGAACTTCATTTCTCCCCAACAGTTGTCCTGTAAATACCTAGAGTTTATTCAAAATCTAGAACTGATTTGGCTCCCAAATCTTCAAGACCAGAAGTTAATGTACCCGTACAGCCATTATAGATGCAATCAAGAGACCTACATGAATGATCTTTATCGCACTGTGTGAGAGATGCTGAATACTTTAGATCATTAAGTGTAGATAAATAGCATTGATACAATTCACACAATATAACCACGGCAATACACAAAGTACTTGATACACATATTAGAGTAATGATACATTCATCCATGTAGCTTTTATTATATCATTTCACAAATGTTGCATTATTCATACTGTGCCCATGTTTCTCATAATATCTCAACTCCAGTATGAATATCTCTTAATCTCTCTAGATAATCAGACGTGACCTCTCTTACTTTATTCCACAATGAGCACAATCACACATGGAAGCATCAAAAGACAAGAACAATATTACATCAACATTACATTACATTAACAAGAACAGACTGATAAATGAGTTAGAGAGCCCTGCCCGCAGCGAGTGAGGGATGTGAGACACATAAGATGAGTGAAGAGGTCAGAGGGAAGGTGGTGGCTGGAGCTAGGTGGGTTTGGCCAGAGATTAGTTAATGGGTGTTCTAGCTGGATGAGTTATAAGCTTCCTGTAAAATTCCTAACCAAGTTTACAGTGAAACCCCTTTATCTGCGGGTTTCACGCAACCAAGGGTGACCGTGGCCTGGAAGTACCTCACCCAAGACGTTAGTCATGCCTATGTTCAGCGTATCCATGCTGGGTATGAAAGTTTAACTCATTTACTCTCTAATAATGCTTTTGATATTATGCATCGATTTTGACATCCGCTGTGGTGGTTGGAACCTATCCATGGATATGGGGGTTTCCCTGTACATTATAGAAATAAATAAACTATTTATTCCTCATCCTTCCCTAAACCAGGGAAATCCAGATATTATTCATACCCTTTGAGAAGAATATGTCAAGTCTATAGATCTGAATCTAAGCCGGGATACTGAATGTCCCATGAGAGTAAAATGTTTTGTTACAGAGAATTCCTTGTATGTGAGTAGAGGGGATTTTCCTCATCCTGAAATATCCCACCCACCTCCCCTTCCCTCCCGTCACCTAAATAAATACATGAGACAGAGGTGGAGTTAAAATAGGCCACAGCTTTATTAAACAGATTCCCACTGTATTAGCCACGAAAATACTAGACATGTGCATTATACTAGAAAATAGCATTTTCGTCCATTCGTTCGAAAAACGAATAACGAAAATGTTATGCTAACGAAAGCCGAATGAACGAATGGTTAATAAACGAAAATCATTCTTCATTCGTCCATTCATAGTACTATTGGCATTCTATAAGCCGAAATAGAGTCGGTTTATAGAATACAATAGCATAGTACACTACATTCCATAAACCGACATAATGAACAACTTTCGGTTTATGGAATGCATGTAAGTCTATTGGCATTCTATAAACCGACTCTATTTCGGTTTATAGTACTATAGCACGAATGGACAAATGATTTTCGTTTATATTAAACCATTCGTTCATTCGTTCAACTTCTTAGCTTTCTATAAACCGAAACAGAGTCCCCATTCATAAATTTTTATGAATGGGAACTCTAGTTCGGTTTATAGAAAGCCCATAGTATTACATGTAATCCATAAGCCGAAAGTCTATAAACCAAACGTTCGGTTTATAGACTTTCGGCTTATGGAATACATTTAATCCTTTTGCTATTCTATTAACCGAACGTATATATATATATGTGCATGCCAGAGTGTAAGTATGTATAAGACTGCATAGAAAAGTGTAAGTATGTATTTGAGTGCGTGGCAGAGTGTATGTATATGAGTGCGTGGCAGAGTGTAAGTATATATGAGTGAATGGCAGAGTGTAAGTATGTATATGAGTGCATGGCAAAGTGTTAGTAAATATATGAGTGCATGGCAGAGTGTAAGTATATATATGAGTGCATGGCAGAGTGTAAGTATGTATATGAGTGCGTGGTAGAGTGTTAGTATGTATCTGACTGTGCAGAAGAGTGTAAGTATGTATTTGAGTGCATGGCATAGTGTAAGTATGTATTTGAGTGCATGGCATAGTGTAAGTATGTATTTGAGTGCATGGCAGAGTGTAAGTATATATATGAGTGCGTGGCAGAGTGTAAGTATGTATATGAGTGCATGGCAGAGTGTAAGTATATATATATGAGTGCGTGGCAGAGTGTAAGTATATATATATGAATGCGTGGCACAGTGTAAGTATGTATATGACTGCATAGAAAAGTGTAAGCATGTATCTGACTGTGCAGAAGAGTGTAAGTATGTATTTGAGTGCATGGCAGAGTGTAAGTATATATATATATATGAGTGCATGGCAGAGTGTAAATATATATCTGAGTGCGTGGCAGAGTAAGTATATATATGAGTGCGTCTCAGAGTGTAAGTATATATATATATATATATGAGTGCATGGCAGAGTATAAGTATGTATATGAGTGTGTGGATGAGTGTAAGTATGTATATGGGTGCGTGGCAGGGTTTAAGTATGTATTTGAGTAAATGACAGAGTGTAAATATATATATGAGTGCGTGGCAGAGTGTAAGTATGTATATGAGTGCATGGCAGAGTGTAAGTATGTATGTGACTGTATAGAAGAGTGTAAGTATGTATATGAGTGTGTGGCAGGGTTTAAGTATGTATTTGAGTGCATGGCAGAATAAAAGTATATATATGAGTGCATGGCAGAATAAAAGAATATATATGAGTGCATGGCAGAATAAAAGTATATATATGAGTGCATGGCAGAGTGTAAGTATATATATATATATATATATATATATATATATATATATATATATATATATATATGAGTGCATGGCAGAGTGTAAGTATATATGCGTGCGTGGCAGAGTGTAAGTATTTATATGACTTCATAGAAAAGTGTTAGTATATATCTGACTGTGTAGAAAAGTGTAAGTATATATCTGACTGTGTAGAAAAGTGTAAGTATATATCTGACTGTGTAGAAGAGTGTAAGTATATATATGAGTGCCTGGCAGAGTGGAAGTATGTTTATGAATGCGTGACAGAGTGTAAGTATGTATATGAGTGCGTGGTAGAGTGTTAGTATATATATGATTGAATGGCAGAGTGTAAGTATGTATATGAGTGCATGGCAGAGTGTAAGTATATATATGAGTGCGTGGTAGAGTGTTAGTATATATATGAGTAAATGGCAGAGTGTAAATATATATATATGAATGCGTGGCACAGTGTAAGTATGTATGTGACTGCATAGAAAAGTGTAAGTATGTATCTGACTGTGTAGAATAGTGTAAGTATGTATATGAGTGCATGGCAGAGTGTAAGTATGTATATGAGTGCGTGGCAGAGTGTAAGTATGTATATGAGTGCGTGGCAGAGTGTAAGTTATATATGAGTGCGTGTCAGAGTGTTATTATGTATGTAACTGCATAGAAAAGTGTAAGTATGTATCTGACTGTGTAGAAGAGTGTAAGTATGTTTTTTAATGCGTGGCAGAGTGTAAATATGTATATGAATGCGTGGCAGAGAGTAAGTATGTATATGAGTGCGTGGCAGAGTGTAAATATGTATATGAGTGCATGGCAGAGTGTAAGTATATACATATGAGTGCGTGGCAGAGTGTAAGTATGTTTATCAGTGCGTGTCAGAGTGTAAGTATGTATATGACTGCATAGAAAATTGTAAGTATGTATCTGACTGTGTAGAAGAGTGTAAGTATGTATATGAGTGCCTGGCAGAGTGTAAGTATGTTTATGAATGCGTGGCAGAGTGTAAGAATGTATGTGAATGTGTGGTAGAGTGGTAGTATATATATGAGTGAATGTCAGAGTGTAAGTATACAGTATATATATATATATATATATATATATATATATATATATATATATATATATGTATATGAGTGCGTGGCAGAGTGTAAGTATGTATATGAGTCGTTGGCAGAGGGTAAAAGTAAATATAAATATGTGGCAAATTATAATTATGCAAATGAGTAAGTGGCATAGGATAAGTATGTTAATGAGTGTTTGTATGTATGTATTTTAGTGACACAAATACTGCTTATACTGTGACTGTATCATCTAAACGGCGCTTATACTGTTGATATTGTAACCCTACACACGGCTTATACTGTGACCATGTCTCCTAAACACGGCTTATACTGTAACCATGTCTTCTAAACACGGCTTATGCTGTGACCATGTCTCCTAAACACTGCGTATACTGTGACCATGTCTCCTAAACACTGCATATACTGTGACCATGTCTCCTAAACACGGCTTATACTGTGACCATGTATCCTAAACACTGCATATACTGTGACCATGTCTCCTAAACACTACATATACTGTGACCATGTCTCCTAAACACGGCTTATACTGTGACCATGTCTCCTAAACACTGCTTATACTGTGACCATGTCTCCTAAACACGGCTTATACTGTGACCCTGTCACCTAAACACTGCCTATACTGTGACAGTGTAACATAAACACTACATATACTGTGACCCTGTCACCTAAGCACTGTGTATACTGTGACAGTGTAACAGAAACACTACACATACTGTGACTGTGTCACCTAAACACTATGTATTATGTAGCAGTGTCACCTAAACAATATGTATAATGTAGCAGTGTCACCTAAACACTGCATACACTGTGTAAGAGTTATATATACATTATACATACTATGGTGGTGTTGTCTAAACACTATGCATACTGTGGCAGTGTCATCTAAACACAGTGCATACAGTGGCAGTGTTACATAAACACTACACATACTGTGGCAGTGTCACCTAACCACTGCGTATACTGTGGCAGTGTCACCTAAACACTGCTTATTCTAGTAGTGACCCTTTCACCTAAACACTGCTTATACTGTGCCTTTGTGACCTAAGCGCTAGTTATACCATGACTGTTGCCTAAACACTGCTTATTCTGTTACTGTATCACCCAAATATTGCTTATAGTGTGACTCTATCACTTAATTACTGCTTATAATGTGACTATCACCTAAACATCGCATATACTGGAACCTTTCACCTAAGAACTGCTTCAACTGTGACTCTTTCACTCAAACACTGTTTATACTGTGTCAGCATCACCTAAACACGGCATATACTGTGACTCTGTAACCTAAACACGGCATATACTGTGATTCTGTAACCTAAACACGGCATATACTGTGATTCTGTAACCTAAACACTACATATACTGTGACTCTGTAACCTCAACACTACTTTTACTGTGACTCTGTAACCTAAACACTGCTTTTACTGTGACTCTGTAACCTAAAAATTGCTTTTACTGTGACTCTGTAACCTAAACACTGCTTTTTGTGACTCTGTAACCTAAACACTGCTTTTTGTGACTCTGTAACCTAAACACTGCTTTTTGTGACTCTGTAACCTAAACACTGCTTTTTGTGACTCTGTAACCTAAACACTGCTTTTTGTGACTCTCTAACCTAAACACTGACTCTGTAACCTAAACACTACTTTTACTGTGACTCTGTAACCTAAACACTGCTTTTACTGTGTCTCTGTAACCTAAACAATGCTTTTTGTGACTCTCTAACCTAAACACTGACTCTGTAACCTAAACACTACTTTTACTGTGACTCTGTAACCTAAACACTGCTTATAATGTGACTCTGTAACCTAAACACTACTTTTACTGTGACTCTGTAACCTAAACACTGACTCTGTAACCTAAACACTACTTTTACTGTGACTCTGTAACCTAAACACTACTTTTACTTTGACTCTGTAACCTCAACACTACTTTTACTTTGACTCTGTAACCTCAACACTGCTTATACTGTGACTCTGTAACCTAAACACTACTTTTACTGTGACTCTGTAACCTAAACACTGCTTATACTGTGACTCTGTAACCTAAACACTGACTCTGTAACCTAAACACTGCTTTTACTGTGACTCTGTAACCTAAACACTACTTTTACTGTGACTCTGTAACCTAAACACTGACTCTGTAACCTAAACACTACTTTTACTGTGACTCTGTAACCTAAACACTACTTTTACTGTGACTCTGTAACCTAAACACTGCTTATAATGTGACTCTGTAACCTAAACACTGCTTTTACTGTGACTCTGTAACCTAAACACTGCTTATAATGTGACTCTGTAACCTAAACACTGCTTTTACTGTGACTCTGTAACCTAAACACTACTTTTACTGTGACTCTGTAACCTAAACACTACTTTTACTTTGACTCTGTAACCTCAACACTGCTTATACTGTGACTCTGTAACCTAAACACTACTTTTACTGTGACTCTGTAACCTAAACACTGCTTTTACTGTGACTCTGTAACCTAAACACTACTTTTACTGTGACTCTGTAACCTAAACACTGCTTTTACTGTGACTCTGTAACCTAAACACTGATTATACTGTGACTTTGTAACCTAAACACTACTTTTACTGTGACTCTGTAACCTAAACACTACTTTTACTGTGACTCTGTAACCTAAACACTACTTTTACTGTGACTCTGTAACCTAAACACTACTTTTACTGTGACTCTGTAACCTAAACACTACTTTTACTGTGACTTTGTAACCTAAACACTACTTTTACTTTGACTCTGTAACCTAAACACTGCTTTTACTGTGACTCTGTAACCTAAACACTACTTTTACTATGACTATGTAACCTTATCACTGCTTATATTCTGCCTCTGTAACCTAAACACTACTTTTACTTTGACTCTGTAACCTAAACACTGCTTTTACTGTGACTCTGTAACCTAAACACTGCTTTTACTGTGTCTCTGTAACCTAAACACTACTTTTACTGTGACTCTGTAACCTAAACACTGCTTATACTGTGACTCTGTAACCTAAACACTGCTTATACTGTGACTCTGTAACCTAAACACTGCTTATACTGTGACTCTGTAACCTAAACACTACTTTTACTTTGACTCTGTAACCTAAACACTGCTTTTACTGTGACTCTGTATCCTAAACACTGCTTTTACTGTGACTCTGTAACCTAAACACTACTTTTACTTTGACTCTGTAACCTAAACACTGCTTTTACTGTGACTCTGTAACCTAAACACTACTTTTACTATGACTATGTAACCTTATCACTGCTTATATTCTGCCTCTGTAACCTAAACACTACTTTTACTTTGACTCTGTAACCTAAACACTGCTTTTACTGTGACTCTGTAACCTAAACACTGCTTTTTGTGACTCTCTAACCTAAACACTGACTCTGTAACCTAAACACTACTTTTACTGTGACTCTGTAACCTAAACACTGCTTTTACTGTGACTCTGTAACCTAAACACTGCTTTTACTGTGACTCTGTAACCTAAACACTACTTTTACTGTGACTCTGTAACCTCAACACTGATTATACTGTGACTCTGTAACCTCAACACTGATTATACTGTGACTCTGTAACCTAAACACTGCTTATACTGTGACTCTGTAACCTAAACACTGCTTTTACTGTGACTCTGTAACCTAAACACTACTTTTACTGTGACTCTGTAACCTAAACACTACTTTTACTATGACTATGTAACCTTATCACTGCTTATATTCTGCCTCTGTAACCTAAACACTACTTTTACTTTGACTCTGTAACCTAAACTCTGCTTTTACTGTGACTCTGTAACCTAAACACTACTTTTACTGTGACTCTGTAACCTAAACACTGCTTATACTGTGACTCTGTAACCTAAACACTGCTTATACTGTGACTCTGTAACCTAAACACTACTT
Source organism: Pelodytes ibericus (assembly GCA_036172795.1). Taxonomy (NCBI): domain Eukaryota; kingdom Metazoa; phylum Chordata; class Amphibia; order Anura; family Pelodytidae; genus Pelodytes; species Pelodytes ibericus. The sequence continues at coordinate 44,013,402 of CM069868.1, read as the reverse complement.
TTACTTTGACTCTGTAACCTAAACACTGCTTTTACTGTGACTCTGTAACCTAAACACTACTTTTACTGTGACTCTGTAACCTAAACACTGCTTTTACTGTGACTCTGTAACCTAAACACTGCTTTTACTGTGACTCTGTAACCTAAACACTACTTTTACTGTGACTCTGTAACCTAAACACTACTTTTACTGTGACTCTGTAACCTCAACACTGATTATACTGTGACTCTGTAACCTAAACACTGCTTATACTGTGACTCTGTAACCTCAACACTGATTATACTGTGACTCTGTAACCTAAACACTGCTTATACTGTGACTCTGTAACCTAAACACTGCTTATACTGTGACTCTGTAACCTAAACACTGCTTTTACTTTGACTCTGTAACCTAAACACTGCTTTTACTGTGACTCTGTAACCTAAACACTACTTTTACTGTGACTCTGTAACCTAAACACTGCTTTTACTGTGACTCTGTAACCTAAACACTACTTTTACTTTGACTCTGTAACCTAAACACTGCTTTTACTGTGACTCTGTAACCTAAACACTGCTTTTACTGTGACTCTGTAACCTAAACACTACTTTTACTGTGACTCTGTAACCTAAACACTACTTTTACTGTGACTCTGTAACCTAAACACTACTTTTACTGTGACTTTGTAACCTAAACACTGCTTATACTGTGACTCTGTAACCTCAACACTACTTTTACTATGACTATGTAACCTAAACACTACTTTTACTATGACTATGTAACCTTATCACTGCTTATATTCTGCCTCTGTAACCTAAACACTACTTTTACTTTGACTCTGTAACCTAAACACTGCTTTTACTGTGACTCTGTAACCTAAACACTACTTTTACTGTGACTCTGTAACCTAAACACTACTTTTACTTTGACTCTGTAACCTAAACACTGCTTTTACTGTGACTCTGTAACCTAAACACTACTTTTACTATGACTATGTAACCTTATCACTGCTTATATTCTGCCTCTGTAACCTAAACACTACTTTTACTTTGACTCTGTAACCTAAACACTGCTTTTACTGTGACTCTGTAACCTAAACACTACTTTTACTGTGACTCTGTAACCTAAACACTGCTTATACTGTGACTCTGTAACCTAAACACTGCTTATACTGTGACTCTGTAACCTAAACACTGCTTATACTGTGACTCTGTAACCTAAACACTACTTTTACTTTGACTCTGTAACCTAAACACTGCTTTTACTGTGACTCTGTAACCTAAACACTACTTTTACTTTGACTCTGTAACCTAAACACTGCTTTTACTGTGACTCTGTAACCTAAACACTGCTTTTACTGTGACTCTGTATCCTAAACACTGCTTTTACTGTGACTCTGTAACCTAAACACTACTTTTACTTTGACTCTGTAACCTAAACACTGCTTTTACTGTGACTCTGTAACCTAAACACTACTTTTACTATGACTATGTAACCTTATCACTGCTTATATTCTGCCTCTGTAACCTAAACACTACTTTTACTTTGACTCTGTAACCTAAACACTGCTTTTACTGTGACTCTGTAACCTAAACACTGCTTTTTGTGACTCTCTAACCTAAACACTGACTCTGTAACCTAAACACTACTTTTACTGTGACTCTGTAACCTAAACACTACTTTTACTGTGACTCTGTAACCTAAACACTGCTTTTTGTGACTCTCTAACCTAAACACTGACTCTGTAACCTAAACACTACTTTTACTGTGACTCTGTAACCTAAACACTGCTTATAATGTGACTCTGTAACCTAAACACTGCTTTTACTGTGACTCTGTAACCTAAACACTACTTTTACTGTGACTCTGTAACCTAAACACTACTTTTACTTTGACTCTGTAACCTCAACACTGCTTATACTGTGACTCTGTAACCTAAACACTACTTTTACTGTGACTCTGTAACCTAAACACTGCTTTTACTGTGACTCTGTAACCTAAACACTACTTTTACTGTGACTCTGTAACCTAAACACTACTTTTACTGTGACTCTGTAACCTAAACACTGCTTTTACTGTGAATCTGTAACCTAAACACTGCTTTTACTGTGACTCTGTAACCTAAACACTGCTTTTACTGTGACTCTGTAACCTCAACACTGATTATACTGTGACTCTGTAACCTAAACACTGCTTTTTGTGACTCTCTAACCTAAACACTGACTCTGTAACCTAAACACTACTTTTACTGTGACTCTGTAACCTAAACACTGCTTATAATGTGACTCTGTAACCTAAACACTGCTTTTTGTGACTCTCTAACCTAAACACTGACTCTGTAACCTAAACACTACTTTTACTGTGACTCTGTAACCTAAACACTGCTTATAATGTGACTCTGTAACCTAAACACTGCTTTTACTGTGACTCTGTAACCTAAACACTACTTTTACTGTGACTCTGTAACCTAAACACTACTTTTACTTTGACTCTGTAACCTCAACACTGCTTATACTGTGACTCTGTAACCTAAACACTACTTTTACTGTGACTCTGTAACCTAAACACTGCTTTTACTGTGACTCTGTAACCTAAACACTACTTTTACTGTGACTCTGTAACCTAAACACTACTTTTACTGTGACTCTGTAACCTAAACACTACTTTTACTGTGACTCTGTAACCTAAACACTGCTTTTACTGTGACTCTGTAACCTAAACACTACTTTTACTGTGACTCTGTAACCTCAACACTGATTATACTGTGACTCTGTAACCTAAACACTGCTTATACTGTGACTCTGTAACCTAAACACTGCTTTTACTGTGACTCTGTAACCTAAACACTACTTTTACTGTGACTCTGTAACCTAAACACTACTTTTACTATGACTATGTAACCTTATCACTGCTTATATTCTGCCTCTGTAACCTAAACACTACTTTTACTTTGACTCTGTAACCTAAACACTGCTTTTACTGTGACTCTGTAACCTAAACACTACTTTTACTGTGACTCTGTAACCTAAACACTGCTTATACTGTGACTCTGTAACCTAAACACTGCTTATACTGTGACTCTGTAACCTAAACACTACTTTTACTTTGACTCTGTAACCTAAACACTGCTTTTACTGTGACTCTGTAACCTAAACACTACTTTTACTGTGACTCTGTAACCTAAACACTGCTTTTACTGTGACTCTGTAACCTAAACACTGCTTATACTGTGACTCTGTAACCTAAACACTACTTTTACTGTGACTCTGTAACCTAAACACTACTTTTACTGTGACTCTGTAACCTCAACACTGCTTATACTGTGACTCTGTAACCTAAACACTGCTTTTACTGTGACTCTGTAACCTAAACACTACTTTTACTTTGACTCTGTAACCTAAACACTGCTTTTACTGTGACTCTGTAACCTAAACACTGCTTTTACTGTGACTCTGTATCCTAAACACTGCTTTTACTGTGACTCTGTAACCTAAACACTACTTTTACTTTGACTCTGTAACCTAAACACTGCTTTTACTGTGACTCTGTAACCTAAACACTACTTTTACTATGACTATGTAACCTTATCACTGCTTATATTCTGCCTCTGTAACCTAAACACTACTTTTACTTTGACTCTGTAACCTAAACACTGCTTTTACTGTGACTCTGTAACCTAAACACTGCTTTTTGTGACTCTCTAACCTAAACACTGACTCTGTAACCTAAACACTACTTTTACTGTGACTCTGTAACCTAAACACTACTTTTACTGTGACTCTGTAACCTAAACACTGCTTTTTGTGACTCTCTAACCTAAACACTGACTCTGTAACCTAAACACTACTTTTACTGTGACTCTGTAACCTAAACACTGCTTATAATGTGACTCTGTAACCTAAACACTGCTTTTACTGTGACTCTGTAACCTAAACACTACTTTTACTGTGACTCTGTAACCTAAACACTACTTTTACTTTGACTCTGTAACCTCAACACTGCTTATACTGTGACTCTGTAACCTAAACACTACTTTTACTGTGACTCTGTAACCTAAACACTGCTTTTACTGTGACTCTGTAACCTAAACACTACTTTTACTGTGACTCTGTAACCTAAACACTACTTTTACTATGACTATGTAACCTTATCACTGCTTATATTCTGCCTCTGTAACCTAAACACTACTTTTACTTTGACTCTGTAACCTAAACACTGCTTTTACTGTGACTCTGTAACCTAAACACTACTTTTACTGTGACTCTGTAACCTAAACACTGCTTATACTGTGACTCTGTAACCTAAACACTGCTTATACTGTGACTCTGTAACCTAAACACTACTTTTACTTTGACTCTGTAACCTAAACACTGCTTTTACTGTGACTCTGTAACCTAAACACTACTTTTACTGTGACTCTGTAACCTAAACACTGCTTATACTGTGACTCTGTAACCTAAACACTGCTTATACTGTGACTCTGTAACCTAAACACTACTTTTACTTTGACTCTGTAACCTAAACACTGCTTTTACTGTGACTCTGTAACCTAAACACTGCTTTTACTGTGACTCTGTAACCTAAACACTGCTTTTACTGTGACTCTGTAACCTAAACACTGCTTATACTGTGACTCTGTAACCTAAACACTACTTTTACTGTGACTCTGTAACCTAAACACTACTTTTACTGTGACTCTGTAACCTAAACACTACTTTTACTGTGACTCTGTAACCTAAACACTGCTTTTACTGTGACTCTGTAACCTAAACACTACTTTTACTGTGACTCTGTAACCTCAACACTGATTATACTGTGACTCTGTAACCTAAACACTGCTTATACTGTGACTCTGTAACCTAAACACTACTTTTACTTTGACTCTGTAACCTAAACACTGCTTTTACTGTGACTCTGTAACCTAAACACTACTTTTACTGTGACTCTGTAACCTAAACACTGCTTTTACTGTGTCTCTGTAACCTAAACAATGCTTTTACTGTGAATCTGTAACCTCAACACTACTTTTACTGTGACTCTGTAACCTCAACACTGCTTTTACTGTGTCTCTGTAACCTAAACACTGCTTTTACTGTGACTCTGTAACCTAAACACTACTTTTACTGTGACTCTGTAACCTAAACACTGCTTTTACTATGACTCTGTAACCTAAACACTGCTTTTACTGTGACTCTGTAACCTCAACACTACTTTTACTGTGACTCTGTAACCTAAACACTACCTGTACTGTGACCCTGTCGCCTAAACACTATTTTACTGTGACTCTTTTGCCTAAAAACTGCGTATACTTTGTATCACCTAAACACTGCGTATTCTGTGACAGTCTAATGAACAACAGTGTAAGGCGCTACTATAATTTTGATTTAATCAATAAATTAATAAATAAATAGATGCAGCTCACTACTCGGTAGAAAATTACCTCTTATTTCTACAAATAACACAAAGAAAAAAAACAAAAATGAGAGGAGCGCAAAGTAAATATATAAGTAAAATTAGTGAAGTGAGCTATAGACAATAATATCTATATATCTGACAATAGTGAAAAATAAATGATGCTAGAAAAATACTTATATCTGGAACAAAATCTGAATAGTTGATTGAAAATCTCTCACAGTGGTATTCATTCAATATATACAAAAAAAGAGAAAACAGAAAAAAATTGTTCTCTCTGTATGTGATTAACAATTTGAATGTTAAGGATAATGGGTGTTGTACTCACACATTAAAGAGCAGAAAAATACTGCTCTATATTTGAACATGAAAGGAAGATTTTCAAGGGAAGGGCTTCAGCTGTTCACAATGTGTAAGTAGAATCAGAGTGTTTGCCTAAGCAATTGCTCATTAAGTTGATTTGTACATAGAAAAAAAGAAATAATCTCGTAGTGATTGATTTTTTAATATAAACAGGGGAACAAAGAGGCTTACTTAAAAGACTGGTTAGTTTGAATCTCTTCAACTCACAAATAGCATATAAAACCACAAATCTGTTTGGTGTATATCACCTGGACCAGGGATACAGGGATCTGGATGCGTCCAAACGGCAGGCGAGATGGCATACAATCTACTACTACTGTGATAGTGTCACCTAAACACTATGTATCCTGTGGCAGTGTCACCTAAACACTGCATACACGGTGGCAGTGTTACATAAACACTAAGCATACTGTGGCAGAGTTACATATACACTACGCATACTGTGACAGTGTTACCTTAGCACTGCATATACTTTGACAGTGTCACCTACACAGTACACATAGTATGGCAGTGTCACCTAAACACTATGCATACTGTGCCGCTGTCACCTAACCACTGCTCATACTGGGACAGTCCTCTAAACATGGTTTATACTGTAACTAAAACTCACAGTATAAGCAATATCTTGGTGATATAGTTACAGTATAAGCAGTGTTTAGGTGACTGTCACTGTCGAATAAGAGTTTAGGTGATCAACTCACAGTATAAGCAGTATTTTGGTGATAATCACTTCTTCTACTGTGACAGTAACCGAAAACACTATTCATACTGTGTCAGTCATCTAAAAACTACTTTTTCTGTGACTGTATGACCTAAGCACTATTTATACTGTGATCCTGTCACCCAAACACTGCTTATATTGTGACTGCCTCCTAAATACGGCTTTCACCATCGCCCTGTCACCTAAACACTGCTTATGCTGACTGTATGACCCACATCTTGCTTATGCTGTGACAGTCACCTAATAACTGCTTATATTGTGACTGTATCCCCTAAACACTGCTTATACTGTGACACCCTGTCACATAAACACTTTTTCTACTGTAACTGTCACCTTAACCCTGCTTATACTGTGACTCTTTCACCTAAATACTGCTTATACTTGAACAGTCACCCAAACACTGCATATACTGTGTCTCTGTCACCTAAACCCTAAAAGTTGTGTCCTCACCTTGCGCAGGTCACAGAAGGAATGATTCTGCAGTCTGACAAAGAAAGTCAGGCGGGAGGGATCCCACAGCCAGACAAGATTCTGTTTAGGAAAATAATTGTGCACCACTAGTAATGTCACGGGGAGCCCCCTCTCTTACACTGTATATTCTGTGACTTTATGGAAAATGTGGATACATATTTGGTTATAGACATCCGGATAATAAGAATGGATCAGGAAGGTCCTCACTGACAGAATAATGTTTATTTTTTGTTCAGAGTAAATCATTGCTCTATCCTCTGTTTGTACGATTATTTAATATTCGCTGTATTTCTACAGGTGCATTTTTGTGTTTGTTTATTGCAGAGTGCTGACAAATAACATTGAGGGATTTTCAGTGTATTATTGACATCTTATGCTGTACCTTGATCTTCCATTTTAGGCTCTTGGGAGGAGCTGGGTGATGTGTTAATCAGGGTTTTTTGCCAACAAAGAAAACAAAGTGAATTCACCCAACGCATTACTTGTGAAAGAATTTACCTAATACGACCTTGCACTTACCGCCAAGCACATCCATCTATTTCAACAGTGTGTGACATCATGTGTGTAAAAGGACAACAAACAAGTATGTACATTTTATTATTGAAATTGTAACATTTAAACATGCAACCGTTTGCGTAACTTAAATATTTGGAGTTTACTTAAAATCTAGAATGGATATGACACATTTTCAAGACAAGAAGTCCCGTACTGCAGACATAGATACAATCGGTTATCTTTATCTGTGAGAGATGTTACATACCTTCGAGATCAGTATATATCAAGTGTAGGCATTTTAAATAGAAATGCTTCAATGAAAGAATACAAATAAAGTATGTTACTGAGCCCTCTTTCCTCTGTTGAGCTCTATTGAGAGGCGGATAGGTTTAGAATGCTGGGTCAGATCTTCCTTCATCTGACCCAACATGATGGACAATCAAACCCAGGATTGTAAACATGTTCTCTCTATAATACAGCTATATGGAGCACAGACAGTTCAATAAGATGATTCATTCCTACACTTCTCAATTACACTTCATTTGTCATTACATGTCCTTTACAATGTATACAATTGTAGATACAACAATAAAAACAACAACCCATGTGTCCCCAAGTCCAAAGCTGTCTTCTTTCTTCTTCATGTAAAGGATGGAGAGAGGTCTGATATGCATTGCAGAGAGATGTTACCTCTGGGAGTTTATCTGGTTTCTCTGGTTATTTTCTCATCAGTTATAAAGCAAATATATTCATCCTATTTAATATAAAAACAGAAGATGAAATGACTTTTTGTAATAAAGTAAAGACAACATGTCAGTATGATCTTATTCCAGACACAATCCTTAATACAAGTATTATAATAATGAGAGATGTATCCATTCCGTTTCCTAATGTTCCATTATTATAAGTGTACCCCTGTTTCCATAATACTCCCTAGTCCTTTATGAATCTCTTTACCTCTTTAGATGATCCCCAGACATTGGTGGGCAGAGTTATACACCCCTCTTATATTACCCCGTACTGTGCACAATCAGAAATGACAAGACCAGTTAAACAAAAGACAAGAGCAGTAAATAAACTATTCATTTGTCATCCTTCCCTAAAACCCTAAAGAGGACTGACCCATAAACATGTTACTGACTTTAGTACACTTTACTTGTAGAAGGAACTGACTCAATAAACATACCACTGGTATTAGTACACTTTGGCTCTAGTATAGGCTGAAGCATTAAACATGTCACTGTCATTAGTACACTTTGGTTCTAGGAGGGACTGACCCTTTAAACATGTCACTGGCATTATTAAAAGTTGGTTCTAGGAGGGAATGACCCATAAACATGTCAGTGTCATTAGTACACTTTGGTTCAAGGAAGGACTGACCCATTAAACATGCCACTGGAATTAGTACACTTTGGTACTAGAAGGGACTGACCCATAAACATGTCACTTTTATTAATGGAATAGGTCGGGTAATGAGGTGAATGGCGCTAAAGAGAAAATTGCACCAGCAGCAACTTGTCCAGCAACTATCCCCCAGTGCCACAATGAAAATACATTTGACAGAGAGTGACAGTGCGCTAAAGTGCTTGTGAGTGACAAATATAATGAATAAAACTCTTATAGTTTGTGCAGAGATACAGTATAAAACATATAACACTTACACATAGTCCATATTGTTAGGACAAACTGTATAAAATTGAAGGCTCTTTCTCCTGGGTTGATGTTCTCACAACCTTTACTCCACAAACACTGCACTTTGTCCAACACTCATTTTTCCAAAATGTTTAAAACATTTGCAACAGATGTGAAGATGAAAGCCAATCTATATCTGGCACATAGCCTGCTGCCCAGTCATACCTCTCGTGACAATGGTGGGATTCAGGAGGCTGCAGTTTCACAAGTCACATGTCACTGTTATTAGTACACGTTGGTAATTGGAGGGACTGACCCATTAAATATGATACTGGCATTAGTACACTTTGGATCTAGGAGGGACTGACCCATTAACATGTCACTGACATTAGTACACTTTGGATCTAGGAGGGACTGACCCATTAACATGTCACTGACATTAGTACACTTTGGATCTAGGAGGGACTGACCCATTAAACATGATACTGGCATTAGTACACTTTGGCTCTAGGAGGCACTGACCCATTAAACATGATACTGGCATTAGTACACTTTGGTTGTAGAAGGGACTGACCCATTAAACATGATACTGGCATTAGTACACTTTGGATCTAGGAGGGACTGACCCATTAAACATGAAACTGGCATTAGTACACTTTGGATCTAGGAGGGACTGACCCATTAAACATGTCACTGGCATTAGTACACTTTGGATCTAGGAGGGACTGACCCATTAAACATGATACTGGCATTAGTACACTTTGGTTGTAGAAGGGACTGACCCATTAACATGTCACTGTCATTAATACACTTTGGATCTAGAAGAGACTGAACTATTAACATGTCACTGGCATTAGTACACTTTGGATCTAGGAGGGACTGACCCATTAAACATGTCACTGGCATTAGTACACTTTGGTTGTAGAAGGGACTGACCCATTAACATGTCACTGACATTGGTACACTTTGGTCTAGGGGGGACTGACCCATTAAAAATGCCGCTGGTATCGGTACACGTTGGCTCTAGTATAGGCTGAAGCATTACACATGGCAATGTCATTAGTACACATTGCTTGTAGAAGGGACTGACCCATTAAACATGTCACTGGTATTAGTACACTTTGGTTCTAGGAGAGACTGAACCATAAACATGTCAGTGTCTTTAGTACACTTTGGTTCAAGGAAGGACTGACCCATTAAACATGTCACTGTTATTAGTACACTTTAATACTAGATGGGACCGTCCCATAAACATGTCACTGTTATTAGTAGACTTTGATTGGAGAAGGGACTGACCCATTAAACCTTTCATTGTCATTAGTACACTTTGGTACTAGGATGGACAAACCCATTAAACATGCCACTGGCATTGGTAGACTTTGGTACTATGAGGGATTGACGCATTAAACATGTCACTGGCGTTATTAAAATTTGGTTATAGGAGGGACTGACCCATAAACATGTCAGTGTCGTTAGTACACATTGGTTCTTGAAGGGACTGACCCATAAACATGTTACTGGCATTAGTACACTTTGGTTGTAGGAGGGACTGACACATTAAATATGTCATTGGAATTAGTACACTTTGGTACTAGGATGGACTGACCCATAAACATGTCACTGGCATTATTAAAATTTGGTTGTAGGAGGGACTGACCCCTAAACATGTCAGTGTCATTAGTACACTTTGGTTCAAGGAAGGACTTTCCCATTAAATATGCCACTGGAATAAGTACATTTTAGTACTAGAAGGGACCTTCCCATAAACATGTCAATGTTATAAGTACACTTTGGTTCTTGAAGGGACTGAGGATAAACATATTACTGGCATTAGTACACTTTGGTTGTAGGAGGGACTGACAAATTAAACATGTCCCTGTTATTAGTAGACTTTGGTTGTAGGAGGGACTGATAAATTAAACATGTCCCTGTTATTAGTAGACTTTGGTTGTAGGAGGGACTGACACATTACACATGTCCCTGTTATTAGTAGAGTTTGGTTGTAGGAGGGACTGGCCCATTACACATGCCACTGGCATTAGTACACTTCGGTACTAGGAGAGACTAACCCATAAGCATATATCTGTCATTAGTAGACTTTGGTAGTAGGAGCGACTGACATATTAAACATGTCACTGGCACTGGTACACTTTGGTTCAAGACAGGGCTGACCCATTAAACATGTCACTGGAATTAGTACACTTTGGTAGTAGGAGGGACTGACACATTAAACATGTCACTTTATTTAGTACACTTTTGATCTAGTAGTGACTGACCCATAAAACATGTCACTGGCATTAGTACACTTTGGTAGTAGGAGGGATTGACACATTAACTTGCCACTAGACATGTGCATTCGTTTTCGGACGAATGCATTTTCGTCCGAAAATAGCTTTTTTCGTTCATTCGTCCATTCGGAGTACTATTGCATTCGATAAGACGCAATAGAGTCGGTTTATAGAATACAATAGCATTTCACTACACGAAGACAAAGTCTCCATTCATAAATTTATGAATGGAGACTCTGTCTCCGTGTAGTGAAATGCCGACAGCCTATAAACCGAACGTTCGGTTTATAGGCTGTCGGATTATGTAATACATGTAATCCTATTGCTATTCTATAAATGTATTCCATAAGCCGACAGCCTATAAACCGAACGTTCGGTTTATAGGCTGTCGGCATTTAACTATAGTAAGATAGTAAAAGACCAAGGGTACATATGAGTTTGAGGAAGAGCACAAGTGTGTATATGAGATTGTGGCAGTGTCCAAGGGTACATATGAGTATGTGGCAGAGTACAAGGGTACATATGAGTTTGTGGCAGAGTCCAAGGGTACATATGAGTTTGTGGCAGTGTCCAAGGGTACATATATGTTTGTGGCAGATTGTAATTATGCATATGAGTTTGTGGCAGTGTCCAAGGGTACATATGAGTTTGTGGCAGTGTCCAAGTATACATATATGTTTGTGGCAGATTGTAATTATGCATATGAGTTTGTGGCAGTGTCCAAGGGTACATATGAGTTTGTGGCAGTGTCCAAGTATACATATATGTTTGTGGCAGATTGTAATTATGCATATGAGTTTGTGGTAGAGTCCAAGGGTACATATGAGTATATGGCAGAGTGTAAATATACAAATGAGTGGGTGGCAGAGTCTAAGTGTATGTATGAGTTTGTGGCAGAGTGTAAATGTACAAATGAGTATGTGGCAGAGTCTAAGTGTATGTATGAGTTTGTGGCAGAGTCCAAGGGTACATATGAGTTTGTGGCAGAGTCCAAGGGTACATATGAGTTTGTGGCAGAGTCCAAGGGTACATTTGAGTTTGAGGCAGAGTGTAAATGTACAAATGAGTGTGTGGCAGAGTCCAAGGGTACAAATAAGTATGTGGCAGAGTGTAAATGTACAAATGAGTATGTGGCAGAGTCTAAGTGTATGTATGAGTTTGTGGCAGAGTCCAAGGGTACATATGAGTTTGTGGCAGAGTCCAAGGGTACATATGAGTTTGTGGCAGAGTCCAAGGGTACATTTGAGTTTGAGGCAGAGTGTAAATGTACAAATGAGTGTGTGGCAGAGTCCAAGTGTACATATGAGTTTGTGTCAGAGTGTAAATGTACAAATGAGTGTGTGGCAGAGTCCAAGGGTACATATGAGTTTGTGGCAGAGTCCAAGGGTTCATATGAGTATATGGCAGAGTGTAAATGTACAAATGAGTGTGTGGCAGAGTCCAAGGGTACATATGAGTTTGTGGCAGAGTCCAAGGGTACATATGAGTTTGTGGCAGAGTGTAAATGTACAAATGAGTGTGTGGCAGAGTCCAAGTGTACATATGAGTTTGTGGCAGAGTGTAAATGTACAAATGAGTGTGTGGCAGAGTTCAAGGGTACATATGAGTTTGTGGCAGAGTGTAAATGTACAAATGAGTGTGTGGCAGAGTCCAAGGGAACATATGAGTTTGTGGCAGAGTGTAAATGTACAAATGAGTGTGATGCAGAGTCTAAGTGGATGTATGAGTTTGTGGCAAAGTTCAATGGTACATATGTGTTTGTGGCAGACTCCAAGGGTTCATATGAGTATGTGGCAGAGTGTAAATGTATAAATGAGTGTGTGGCAGAGTCCAAGTGTACATATGAGTATGTGGCAGAGTGTAAATGTACAAATGAGTGTGTGGCAGAGTCCAAGGGTACATATGAGTATGTGGCAGTGTGTAAATGTACAAATGAGTGTGTGGCAGAGTCTAAGGGTACATATGATTTTGTGGCAGAGTGTAAATGTACAAATGATTGTGTGGCAGAGTCCAAGGGTACATATGAGTATGTGGCAGAGTGTAAATGTACAAATGAGTGTGTGGCAGAGTCCAAGGGTACATATGAGTATGTGGCACAGTGTAAATGTACAAATGAGTGTGTGGCAGAGTCTAAGTGTATGTATGAGTATGTGGCAGTGTGTAAATGTACAAATGAGTGTGTGGCAGAGTCTAAGGTTACATATGATTTTGTGGCAGAGTGTAAATGTACAAATGAGTGTGTGGCAGAGTCCAAGTGTACATATGAGTTTGTGGCAGAGTGTAAATGTACAAATCAGTGTGTGGCAGAGTCCAAGGGTACATATGAGTTTGTGGCAGAGTGTAAATGTACAAATGAGTGTGTGGCAGAGTCCAAGGGTACATATGAGTTTGTGGCAGAGTCCAAGGGTACATATGAGTTTGTGGCAGAGTGTAAATGTACAAATGAGTGTGTGGCAGAGTCCAAGTGTATATATGAGTTTGTGTCAGAGTGTAAATGTACAAATGAGTGTGTGGCAGAGTCCAAGGGTACATATGAGTTTGTGGCAGAGTCCAAGGGTTCATATGAGTATATGGCAGAGTGTAAATGTACAAATGAGTGTGTGGCAGAGTCTAAGTGTATGTATGAGTTTGTGGCAAAGTTCAATGGTACATATGTGTTTGTGGCAGACTCCAAGGGTTCATATGAGTATGTGGCAGAGTGTAAATGTACAAATGAGTGTGTGGCAGAGTCCAAGTGTACATATGAGTATGTGGCAGAGTGTAAATGTACAAATTAGTGTGTGGCAGAGTCCAAGGGTACATATGAGTTTGTGGCAGAGTGTAAATGTACAAATGAGTATGTGGCAGAGTCCAAGGGTACATATGAGTTTGTGGCAGAGTGTAAATGTACAAATGAGTGTGTGGCAGAGTCTAAGTGTATGTATGAGTATGTGGCAGTGTGTAAATGTACAAATGAGTGTGTGGCAGAGTCTAAGGGTACATATGATTTTGTGGCAGAATGTAAATGTACAAATGAGTGTGTGGCAGAGTCCAAGGGTACATATGAGTATGTGGCAGAGTGTAAATGTACATATGAGTGTGTGGCAGAGTCTAAGTGTATGCATGAGTATGTGGCAGAGTGTAAATGTACAAATGAGTGTGTGGCAGAGTCTAAGGGTACATATGATTTTGTGGCAGAGTGTAAATGTACAAATGAGTGTGTGGCAGAGTCCAAGTGTACATATGAGTTTGTAGCAGAGTGTAAATGTACAAATGAGTGTGTGGCAGAGTTCAAGGGTACATATGAGTTTGTAGCAGAGTGTAAATGTACAAATGAGTGTGTGGCAGAGTGTAAATGTACAAATGAGTGTGTGGCAGAGTTCAAGGGTACATATGAGTTTGTAGCAGAGTGTAAATGTACAAATGAGTATGTGGCAGAGTGTAAATGTACAAATGAGTGTGTGGCAGAGTCCAAGGGTACATATGAGTTTGTAGCAGAGTGTAAATGTACAAATGAGTGTGTGGCAGAGTCCAAGGGTACATATGAGTTTGTGGCAGAGTGTAAATGTACAAATGAGTGTGTGGCAGAGTCCATGAGTACATATGAGTTTGTGGCAGAGTCCAAGGGTACAAATGAGTATGTGGCAGAGTGTAAATGTACAAATGAGTGTGTGGCAGAGTCCAAGGGTACAAATGAGTATGTGGCAGAGTGTAAATGTACAAATGAGTGTGTGGCAGAGTCCAAGGGTACAAATGAGTATGTGGCAGAGTGTAAATGTACAAATGAGTGTGTGGCAGAGTCCAAGGGTTCATATGAGTTTGTGGCAGAGTGTAGATGTACAAATGAGTGTGTGGCAGAGTCCAAGGGTACATATGAGTTTGAGGCAGAGTCCAAGGGTACATATGAGTTTGTGGCAGAGTGTAAATGTACAAATGAGTGTGTGGCAGAGTCCATGAGTACATATGAGTTTGTGGCAGAGTCCAAGGGTACAAATGAGTATGTGGCAGAGTGTAAATGTACAAATGAGTGTGTGGCAGAGTCCAAGGGTACAAATGAGTATGTGGCAGAGTGTAAATTTACAAATGAGTGTGTGGCAGAGTCCAAGGGTTCATATGAGTTTGTGGCAGTGTGTAGATGTACAAATGAGTGTGTGGCAGAGTCCAAGGGTACATATGAGTTTGTGGCAGAGTCCAAGGGTACATATGAGTTTGTGGCAGAGTGTAAATGTACAAATGAGTGTGTGGCAGAGTGTAAATGTACAAATGAGTGTGTGGCAGAGTCCAAGGGTACATAAGAGTATGTGGCAGAGTGTAAATGTACAAATGAGTGTGTGGCAGATTCCAAGGGTACATATGAGTTTGTGGCAGAGTGTAAATGTACAAATGAGTGTGTGGCAGAGTCCAAGGGTACATATGAGTTTATGGCAGAGTCCAAGGGTACATATGAGTTTGTGGCAGAGTGTAAATGTACAAATGAGTGTGTGGCAGAGTCCAAGTGTACATATGAGTATGTGGCAGAGTGTAAATGTACAAATGAGTGTATGGCAGAGTCCAAGGGTACATATGAGTATGTGGCAGAGTGTAAATGTACAAATGAGTGTGTGGCAGAGTCTAAGTGTATGTATGAGTATGTGGCAGTGTGTAAATGTACAAATGAGTGTGTGGCAGAGTCCAAGGGTACATATGAGTATGTGGCAGAGTGTAAATGTACAAATGAGTTTGTGGCAGAGTCCAAGAGTACATATGAGTTTGTGGCAGAGTCCAAGGGTACAAATGAGTATGTGGCAGAGTGTAAATGTACAAATGAGTGTGTGGCAGAGTCCAAGGGTACATATGAGTATGTGGCAGAGTGTAAATGTACAAATGAGTGTGTGGCAGAGTCCAAGGGTACATATGAGTTTGTGGCAGAGTCCAAGGGTACATATGAGTATGTGGCAGAGTGTAAATGTACAAATGAGTGTGTGGCAGAGTCCAAGGGTACATGTGAGTTTTTGGCAGAGTCCAAGGGTACATATGAGTTTGTGGCAGAGTCCAAGGTTACATATGAGTTTGTGGCAGAGTGTAAATGTACAAAGGAGTGTGTGGCAGAGTCCAAGGGTACATATGAGTTTGTGGCAGAGTGTAAATGTACAAATGAGTGTGAGGCAGAGTCCAAGGGTACATATGAGTATGTGGCAGAGTGTAAATGTACAAATGAGTGTGTGGCAGAGTCTAAGTGTATGTATGAGTATGTGGCAGTGTGTAAATGTACAAATGAGTGTGTGGCAGAGTCTAAGGGTACATATGATTTTGTGGCAGAGTGTAAATGTACAAATCAGTGTGTGGCAGAGTCCAAGTGTACATATGAGTATGTGGCAGAGTGTAAATGTACAAATGAGTGTGTGGCAGAGTGTAAATGTACAAATGAGTGTGTGGCAGAGTCCAAGGGTACAAATGAGTATGTGGCAGAGTGTAAATGTACAAATGAGTGTGTGGCAGAGTCCAAGGGTACAAATGAGTATGTGGCAGAGTGTAAATGTACAAATGAGTGTGTGGCAGAGTCCAAGGGTACAAATGAGTATGTGGCAGAGTGTAAATGTACAAATGAGTGTGTGGCAGAGTCCAAGGGTTCATATGAGTTTGTGGCAGAGTGTAGATGTACAAATGAGTGTGTGGCAGAGTCCAAGGGTACATATGAGTTTGTGGCAGAGTGTAAATGTACAAATGAGTGTGTGGCATAGTCCAAGTGTACATATGAGTTTGTGGCAGAGTCCAAGGGTACATATGAGTTTGTGGCAGAGTGTAAATGTACAAATGAGTGTGTGGCAGAGTGTAAATGTACAAATGAGTGTGTGGCAGAGTTCAAGGGTACATATGAGTTTGTAGCAGAGTGTAAATGTACAAATGAGTGTGTGGCAGAGTTCAAGGGTACATATGAGTTTGTGGCAGAGTGTAAATGTACAAATGAGTGTGTGGCAGAGTCCAATGGGTACATATGAGTTTGTGGCAGAGTGTAAATGTACAAATGAGTGTGTGGCAGAGTCCATGAGTACATATGAGTTTGTGGCAGAGTCCAAGGGTACAAATGAGTATGTGGCAGAGTGTAAATGTACAAATGAGTGTGTGGCAGAGTCCAAGGGTACAAATGAGTATGTGGCAGAGTGTAAATGTACAAATGAGTGTGTGGCAGAGTCCAAGGGTACAAATGAGTATGTGGCAGAGTGTAAATGTACAAATGAGTGTGTGGCAGAGTCCAAGGGTACAAATGAGTATGTGGCAGAGTGTAAATGTACAAATGAGTGTGTGGCAGAGTCCAAGGGTTCATATGAGTTTGTGGCAGAGTGTAGATGTACAAATGAGTGTGTGGCAGAGTCCAAGGGTACATATGAGTTTGAGGCAGAGTCCAAGGGTACATATGAGTTTGTGGCAGAGTGTAAATGTACAAATGAGTGTGTGGCAGAGTCCAAGGGTACAAATGAGTATGTGGCAGAGTGTAAATGTACAAATGAGTGTGTGGCAGAGTCCAAGGGTTCATATGAGTTTGTGGCAGAGTGTAGATGTACAAATGAGTGTGTGGCAGAGTCCAAGGGTACATATGAGTTTGTGGCAGAGTGTAAATGTACAAATGAGTGTGTGGCATAGTCCAAGTGTACATATGAGTTTGTGGCAGAGTCCAAGGGTACATATGAGTTTGTGGCAGAGTGTAAATGTACAAATGAGTGTGTGGCAGAGTGTAAATGTACAAATGAGTGTGTGGCAGAGTCCAAGGGTACATATGAGTTTGTGGCAGTGTGTAAATGTACAAATGAGTGTGTGGCAGAGTCCAAGGGTACATATGAGTTTGTGGCAGAGTGTAAATGTACAAATGAGTGTGTGGCAGAGTCCAAGGGTACATATGAGTTTGTGGCAGAGTCCAAGGGTACATATGAGTTTGTGGCAGAGTGTAAATGTACAAATGAGTGTGTGGCAGAGTCCAAGGGTACAAATGAGTATGTGGCAGAGTGTAAATGTACAAATGAGTGTGTGGCAGAGTCCAAGGGTAGAAATGAGTATGTGGCAGAGTGCAAATGTACAAATGAGTGTGTGGCAGAGTCCAAGGGTACAAATGAGTATGTGGCAGAGTGTAAATGTACAAATGAGTTTGTGGCAGAGTCCAAGAGTACATATGAGTTTTTGGCAGAGTGTAAATGTACAAATGAGTGTGTGGCAGAGTCCAAGGGTACATGTGAGTTTTAGGCAGAGTCCAAGGGTACATATGAGTTTGTGGCAGAGTCCAAGGGTACATATGAGTTTGTGGCAGAGTGTAAATGTACAAATGAGTGTGTGGCAGAGTCTAAGTGTATGTATGAGTTTGTGGAAGAGTTCAATGGTACATATGCGTTTGTGGCAGAGTCCAAGGGTACATATGTTTATGTGGCAGAGTGTAAATTTACAAATGAGTGTGTGGCAGAGTCAAAGGGTACATATGAGTTTGTGGCAGAGTCCAAGGGTACATATGATTATGTGGCAGAGTGTAATTGTACAAATGAGCGTGTGGCAGAGTCCAAGGGTACATATGAGTATGTGGCAGAGTGTAAATGTACAAATGAGTTTGTGGCAGAGTCCAAGAGTACATATGTGTTTGTGGCAGAGTCCAAGGGTTCATATGAGTATGTGGCAGAGTGTAAATGTACAAATGAGTTTGTGGCAGAGTCCAAGGGTACATGTGAGTTTTAGGCAGAGTCCAAGGGTACAAATGAGTATGTGGCAGAGTGTAAATGTACATATGAGTTTGTGGCAGAGTCCAAGGGTACATTTGAGTTTGAGGCAGAGTGTAAATGTACAAATGAGTGTGTGGCAGAGTCCAAGGGTGCATATGAGTATGTGGCAGAGTGTAAATGTACAAATGAGTGTGTGGCAGAGTCCAAGGGTACATATGAGTATGTGGCAGAGTGTAAATGTACAAATGAGTTTGTTGCAGAGTCCAAGAGTACATATGAATTTGTGGCAGAGTCCAAGGGTACAAATGAGTATGTGGCAGAGTGTAAATGTACAAATGAGTGTGTGGCAGAGTCCAAGGGTACATATGAGTATGTGGCAGAGTGTAAATGTACAAATGAGTGTGTGGCAGAGTCCAAGGGTACATATGAGTTTGTGGCAGAGTGTAAATGTACAAATGAGTGTGTGGCAGAGTCCAAGGGTACATGTGAGTTTTTGGCAGAGTCCAAGGGTACATGTGAGTTTTTGGCAGAGTCCAAAGGTACATATGAGTATGTGGCAGAGTGTAAATGTACAAATGAGTGTGTGGCAGAGTCCAAGGGTACATATGAGTTTGTGGCAGAGTCCAAGGGTACATATGAGTTTGTGGCAGAGTCCAAGGGTACATATGAGTTTGTGGCAGAGTGTAAATGTACAAATGAGTGTGTGGCAGAGTCCAAGGGTACATATGAGTTTTTGGCAGAGTCCAAGGGTACATATGAGTATGTGGCCGAGTGTAAATGTACAAATGAGTGTGTGGCAGAGTCCAAGGGTACATATGAGTTTTTGGCAGAGTCCAATGGTACATATGAGTTTGTGGCAGAGTGTAAATGTACAAATGAGTGTGTGGCAGAGTCCAAGTGTACATATGAGTATGTGGCAGAGTGTAAATGTACAAATGAGTGTATGGCAGAGTCCAAGGGTACATATGAGTATGTGGCAGAGTGTAACAAGAGGAAGCCTCAGGAAGGCGAAACGCGTAGCGTGATTCATTGTACTGCGGACCTTTTATCACATTTTATTGTTTTTTATCCTATTTTCTGGAATATTGCTCTCACTTGGATTTTTCTATTGGCGTGGGACCTGCTTTGAGAACCACCGTCTGGGATCATCTGTTGTGCTGAATATCTCCTTTTTTAGATGTAAGCTACCTCATTGCTTTATTAAAATCTTGTAATTTATTACATATTCATGGTTCTTTTCATCTATTTCCATACAACATATCCACTGGATGAGGAATAAGAGGACCACACAAGAAACTACAGATAAGATTCCTTTCTTCTTCTGTTTGTGAGTGCATTATTCTCCTGCACAAGATTACTCTATGTCTAGAATGTATTATACTATGGTCTTTGTTTTTTTATCTTTTTTAAGATATTGACTGTACACCGTCATATAAGGGATACCTACTATCAGGCAATTATCCGATTTCCTTTATTATACTGGTGTTTGTCACATAGCGCACCTACCACTTTGTTTTGTATTTATTGTACAAAGGACTGTGTGGCAGAGTCCAAGGGTACATATGAGTTTGTGGCATAGTGTAAATGTACAAATGAGTGTGTGGCAGAGTCCAAGGGTACATATGAGTATGTGGCAGAGTGAAATTGTACAAATGAGTGTGTGGCAGAGTCTAAGTGTATGTATGAGTATGTGGCAGTGTGTAAATGTACAAATGAGTGTGTGGCAGAGTCTAAGGGTACATATGATTTTGTGGCAGAGTGTAAATGTACAAATCAGTGTGTGGCAGAGTCCAAGGGTACATATGAGTATGTGGCAGAGTGTAAATGTACAAATGAGTTTGTGGCAGAGTCCAAGAGTACATATGAGTTTGTGGCAGAGTCCAAGGGTACAAATGAGTATGTGGCAGAGTGTAAATGTACAAATGAGTGTGTGGCTGAGTCTAAGTGTACATATGATTTTGTGGCAGAGTGTAAATGTACAAATGAGTGTGTGGCAGAGTCCAAGTGTACATATGAGTTTGTGGCAGAGTCCAAGGGTACATATGAGTTTGTGGCAGAGTGTAAATGTACAAATGAGTGTGTGGCAGAGTCCAAGGGAACATATGAGTTTGTGGCAGAGTGTAAATGTACAAATGAGTGTGTGGCAGAGTCTAAGTGTATGTATGAGTATGTGGCAGAGTGTAAATGTACAAATGAGTGTGTGGCAGAGTCCAAGGGTACATATGAGTTTGTGGAAGAGTCCAAGGGTACATATGAGTATGTGGCAGTGTGTAAATGTACAAATGAGTGTGTGGCAGAGTCTAAGGGTACATATGATTTTGTGGCAGAGTGTAAATGTACAAATGAGTGGGTGGCAGAGTCCAAGGGTACATATGAGTATGTGGCAGAGTGTAAATGTACAAATGAGTGTGTGGCAGAGTCTAAGTGTATGTATGAGTATGTGGCAGTGTGTAAATGTACAAATGAGTGTGTGGCAGAGTCTAAGGGTACATATGATTTAGTGGCAGAGTGTAAATGTACAAATGAGTGTGTGGCAGAGTCCAAGGGTACATATGAGTATGTGGCAGAGTGTAAATGTACATATGAGTGTGTGGCAGAGTGTAAATGTACAAATGAGTGTGTGGCAGAGTCCAAGTGTACAAATGAGTTTGTGGCAGAGTCCAAGGGTACATATGATTTTGTGGCAGAGTCCAAGTGTACAAATGAGTTTGTGGCAGAGTCCAAGGGTACATATGATTTTGTGGCAGAGTGTAAATGTGCAAATGAGTGTGTGGCAGAATCCAAGTGTACATATGAGTTTGTGGCAGAGAGTAAATGTACAAATGAGTGTGTGGCAGAGTCCAAGGGTACATATGAGTTTTTGGCAGAGTCCAAGGGTACATATGAGTTTGTGGCAGAGTGCAAATGTACAAATGAGTGTGTGGCAGAGTCTAAGTGTATGTATGAGTATGTGGCAGAGTGTAAATGTACAAATGAGTGTATGGCAGAGTCCAAGGGTACATATGAGTTTGTGGCAGAGTGTAAATGTACAAATGAGTGTGTGGCAGAGTCTAAGTGTATGTATGAGTTTGTGGAAGAGTTCAATGGTACATATGTGTTTGTGGCAGAGTCCAAGTGTACATATGAGTATGTGGCAGAGTGTAAATGTTCAAATGAGTGTGTGGCAGAGTCCAAGGGTACATATGAGTTTGTGGCAGAGTCCAAGGGTTCATATGATTATATGGCAGAGTGTAAATGTACAAATGAGTGTGTGGCAGAGTCTAAGTGTATGTGTGAGTTTGTGGCAAAGTTCAATGGTACATATGTGTTTGTGGCAGACTCCAAGGGTTCATATGAGTATGTGGCAGAGTGTAAATGTACAAATGAGTGTGTGGCAGAGTCCAAGGGTACATATGAGTTTGTGGCAGAGTGTAAATGTACAAATGAGTATGTGGCAGAGTCCAATGGTACATATGAGTTTGTGGCAGAGTCCAAGGGTACATATGAGTTTGTGGCAGAGTGTAAATGTACAAATGAGTGTGTGGCAGAGTGTAAATGTACAAATGAGTGTGTGGCAGAGTCCAAGGGTACATATGAGTATGTGGCAGAGTGTAAATGTACAAATGAGTGTATTGCAGAGTCCAAGGGTACATATGAGTTTTTGGCAGAGTCCAAGGGTACATATGAGTTTGTGGCAGAGTGCAAATGTACAAATGAGTGTGTGGCAGAGTCCAAGTGTACATATGAGTATGTGGCAGAGTGTAAATGTACAAATGAGTGTGTGGCAGAGTCCAAGTGTACATATGAGTTTGTGGCAGAGTGTAAATGTACAAAAGAGTTTGTGGCAGAGTGTAAATGTACAAATGAGTGTGTGGCAGAGTCCAAGTGTACATATGAGTATGTGGCAGAGTGTAAATGTACAAATGAGTGAGTGGCAGAGTCCAAGTGTACATATGAGTATGTGGCAGAGTGTAAATGTACAAATGAGTGTATGGCAGAGTCCAAGGGTACATATGAGTTTGTGGCAGAGTGTAAATGTATAAATGAGTGTGTGGCAGAGTCTAAGTGTATGTATGAGTTTGTGGCAGAGTTCAATGGTACATATGTGTTTGTGGCAGAGTCCAAGGGTTCATATGAGTATGTGGCAGAGTTTAAATGTACAAATGAGTGTGTGGCAGAGTCCAAGGGTACATATGAGTTTGTGGCAGAGTCCAAGGGTACATATGAGTTTGTGGCAGAGTTAAATGTACAAATGAGTGTGTGGCAGAGTCCAAGGGTACATATGAGTATGTGGCAGAGTGTAAATGTACAAATGAGTGTGTGGCAGAGTCCAAGGGTACATATGAGTTTGTGGCAGAGTCCAAGGGTACATATGAGTTTGTGGCAGAGTGTAAATGTACAAATGAGTATGTGGCAGAGTCCAAGGGTACATATGAGTTTGTGGCAGAGTCCAAGGGTACATATGAGTTTGTGGCAGAGTGTAAATGTACAAATGAGTGTGTGGCAGAGTCCAAGGGTACATATGAGTTTGTGGAAGAGTCCAAGGGTACATATGAGTTTGTGGCAGAGTGTAAATGTACAAATGAGTGTGTGGCAGAGTCCAAGGGTACATATGAGTTTGTGGCAGAGTCCAAGGGTACATATGAGTTTGTGGCAGAGTGTAAATGTACAAATGAGTATGTGGCAGAGTCCAAGGGTACATATGAGTTTGTGGCAGAGTCCAAGGGTACATATGAGTTTGTGGCAGAGTGTAAATGTACAAATGAGTGTGTGGCAGAGTCCAAGGGTACATATGAGTTTGTGGCAGAGTCCAAGGGTACATATGAGTTTGTGGCAGAGTGTAAATGTACAAATGAGTGTGTGGCAGAGTCCAAGGGTACATATGAGTTTGTGGCAGAGTCCAAGGGTACATATGAGTTTGTGGCAGAGTGTAAATGTACAAATGAGTATGTGGCAGAGTCCAAGGGTACATATGAGTTTGTGGCAGAGTGTAAATGTACAAATGAGTGTGTGGCAGAGTCCAAGTGTACATATGAGTATGTGGCAGAGTGTAAATGTACAAATGAGTGTGTGGCAGAGTCCAAGGGTACATATGAGTTTGTGGCAGAGTGTAAATGTACAAATGAGTATGTGGCAGAGTCCAATGGTACATATGAGTTTGTGGCAGAGTCCAAGGGTACATATGAGTTTGTGGCAGAGTGTAAATGTACAAATGAGTGTGTGGCAGAGTCCAAGGGTACATTTGAGTTTTAGGCAGAGTCCAAGGGTACATATGAGTTTGTGGCAGAGTGTAAATGTACAAATGAGTGAGTGGCAGAGTCCAAGTGTACATATGAGTATATGGCAGAGTGTAAATGTACAAATGAGTGAGTGGCAGAGTCTAAGTGTATGCATGAGTATGTGGCAGAGTGTAAATGTACAAATGAGTGTGTGGCAGAGTCTAAGGGTACATATGATTTTGTGGCAGAGTCCAAGGGTACATATGAGTTTGTGGCAGAGTGTAAATGTACAAATGAGTATGTGGCAGAGTCCAAGAGTAAATATGAGTTTGTGGCAGAGTCCAAGGGTACATATGAGTTTGTGGCAGAGTGTAAATGTACAAATGAGTGTGTGGCAGAGTCCAAGGGTACATATGAGTATGTGGCAGAGTGTAAATGTACAAATGAGTGTGTGGCAGAGTCTAAGTGTATGTATGAGTATGTGGCAGTGTGTAAATGTACAAATGAGTGTGTGGCAGAGTCTAAGGGTACATATGATTTTGTGGCAGAGTGTAAATGTACAAATCAGTGTGTGGCAGAGTCCCAGGGTACATATGAGTATGTGGCAGAGTGTAAATGTACATATGAGTGTGTGGCAGAGTCTAAGTGTATGTATGAGTATGTGGCAGTGTGTAAATGTACAAATGAATGTGTGGCAGAGTCTAAGGGTACATATGATTTTGTGGCAGAGTGTAAATGTACAAATGAGTGTGTGGCAGAGTCCAAGTGTACAAATGAGTTTGTGGCAGAGTGTAAATGTACAAATCAGTGTGTGGCAGAGTCCAAGGGTACATATGAGTATGTGTCAGAGTGTAAATGTACAAATTAGTGTGTGGCAGAGTCTAAGTGTATGTATGAGTATGTGGCAGTGTGTAAATGTACAAATGAGTGTGTGGCAGAGTCTAAGGGTACATATGATTTTGTGGCAGAGTGTAAATGTACAAATGAGTGTGTGGCAGAGTCCAAGTGTACATATGAGTTTGTGGCAGAGAGTAAATGTACAAATGAGTGTGTGGCAGAGTCCAAGGGTACATATGAGTTTGTGGCAGAGTCCAAGGGTAAATATGAGTTTGTGGCAGAGTGTAAATGTACAAATGAGTGTGTGGCAGTGTCCAAGGGAACATATGAGTTTGTGGCAGAGTGTAAATGTACAAATGAGTGTGTGGCAGAGTCCAAGGGTACATATGAGTTTGTGGCAGAGAGTAAATGTACAAATGAGTGTGTGGCAGAGTCCAAGGGTACATATGAGTTTGTGGCAGAGTCCAAGGGTACATATGAGTGTGTGGCAGAGTGTAAATGTACAAATGAGTGTGTGGCAGAGTCCAAGGGTACATATGAGTATGTGTCAGAGTGTAAATGTACAAATTAGTGTGTGGCAGAGTCTAAGTGTATGTATGAGTATGTGGCAGTGGTTAAATGTACAAATGAGTGTGTGGCAGAGTCTAAGGGTACATATGATTTTGTGGCAGAGTGTAAATGTACAAATGAGTGTGTGGCAGAGTCCAAGGGTACATATGAGTTTTTGGCAGAGTCCAAGGGTACATGTGAGTTTTTGGCAGAGTCCAAAGGTACATATGAGTATGTGGCAGAGTGTAAATGTACAAATGAGTGTGTGGCAGAGTCCAAGGGTACATATGAGTTTGTGGCAGAGTCCAAGGGTACATATGAGTTTGTGGCAGAGTCCAAGGGTACATATGAGTTTGTGGCAGAGTGTAAATGTACAAATGAGTGTGTGGCAGAGTCCAAGGGTACATATGAGTTTTTGGCAGAGTCCAAGGGTACATATGAGTATGTGGCCAAGTGTAAATGTACAAATGAGTGTGTGGCAGAGTCCAAGGGTACATATGAGTTTGTGGCAGAGTGTAAATGTACAAATGAGTGTGTGGCAGAGTCCAAGTGTACATATGAGTATGTGGCAGAGTGTAAATGTACAAATGAGTGTATGGCAGAGTCCAAGGGTACATATGAGTATGTGGCAGAGTGTAAATGTACAAATGAGTGTGTGGCAGAGTGTAGATGTACAAATGAGTGTGTGGCAGAGTCCAAGGGTACATATGAGTTTGTGGCAGAGTCCAAGGGTACATATGAGTTTGTGGCAGAGTGTAAATGTACAAATGAGTGTGTGGCAGAGTCCAAGGGTACATATGAGTATGTGGCAGAGTGTAAATGTACAAATAAGTGTGTCGCAGAGTCTAAGTGTATGTATGAGTATGTGGCAGTGTGTAAATGTACAAATGAGTGTGTGGCAGAGTCTAAGGGTACATATGATTTTCTGGCAGAGTGTAAATGTACAAATCAGTGTGTGCCAGAGTCCAAGGGTACATATGAGTATGTGGCAGAGTGTAAATGTACAAATGAGTTTGTGGCAGAGTCCAAGAGTACATATGAGTTTGTGGCAGAGTCCAAGGGTACAAATGAGTATGTGGCAGAGTGTAAATGTACAAATGAGTGTGTGGCAGAGTCCAAGGATACATATGAGTATGTGTAAGAGTGTAAATGTACAAATTAGTGTGTGGCAGAGTCTAAGTGTGTGTATGAGTATGTGGCAGTGTGTAAATGTACAAATTAGTGTGTGGCAGAGTCTAAGGGTACATATGATTTTGTGGCAGAGTGTAAATGTACAAATCAGTGTGTGGCAGAGTCCAAGGGTACATATGAGTATGTGGCAGAGAGTAAATGTACAAATGAGTTTGTGGCAGAGTCCAAGAGTACATATGAGTTTGTGGCAGAGTCCAAGGGTACAAATGAGTATGTGGCAGAGTGTAAATGTACAAATGAGTGTGTGGCAGAGTCCAAGGGTACATATGAGTATGTGGCAGAGTGTAAATGTACAAATGAGTGTGTGGCAGAGTCCAAGGGTACATATGAGTTTGTGGCAGAGTCCAAGGGTACATATGAGTATGTGGCAGAGTGTAAATGTACAAATGAGTGTGTGGCAGAGTCCAAGGGTACATGTGAGTTTTTGGCAGAGTCCAAGGTTACATATGAGTTTGTGGCAGAGTGTAAATGTACAAATGAGTGTGTGGCAGAGTCCAAGGGTACATATGAGTTTGTGGCAGAGTGTAAATGTACAAATGAGTATGTGGCAGAGTCCAAGAGTACATATGAGTTTGTGGCAGAGTCCAAGGGTACATATGAGTATGTGGCAGAGTGTAAATGTACAAATGAGTGTGTGGCAGAGTCCAAGGGTACATGTGAGTTTTTGGCAGAGTCCAAGAGTACATATGAGTTTGTGGCAGAGTCCAAGGGTACATATGAGTTTGTGGCAGAGTGTAAATGTACAAATGAGTGTGTGGCAGAGTCCAAGGGTACATATGAGTATGTGGCAGAGTGTAAATGTACAAATGAGTGTGTGGCAGAGTCTAAGTGTATGTATGAGTATGTGGCAGTGTGTAAATGTACAAATGAGTGTGTGGCAGAGTCTAAGAGTACATATGATTTTGTGGCAGAGTGTAAATGTACAAATGAGTGTGTGGCAGACTCCCAGGGTACATATGAGTATGTGGCAGAGTGTAAATGTACATATGAGTGTGTGGCAGAGTCTAAGTGTATGTATGAGTATGTGGCAGTGTGTAAATGTACAAATGAATGTGTGGCAGAGTCTAAGGGTACATATGATTTTGTGGCAGAGTGTAAATGTACAAATGAGTGTGTGGCAGAGTCCAAGTGTACAAATGAGTTTGTGGCAGAGTGTAAATGTACAAATCAGTGTGTGGCAGAGTCCAATGGTACATATGAGTATGTGTCAGAGTGTAAATGTACAAATTAGTGTGTGGCAGAGTCTAAGTGTATGTATGAGTATGTGGCAGTGTGTAAATGTACAAATGAGTGTGTGGCAGAGTGTAAATGTACAAATGAGTGTGTGGCAGAGTCCAAGGGTACATATGAGTTTGTGGCAGAGAGTAAATGTACAAATGAGTGTGTGGCAGAGTCTAAGTGTATGTATGAGTATGTGGCAGTGGTTAAATGTACAAATGAGTGTGTGGCAGAGTCCAAGGGTACATATGAGTTTGTGGCAGAGTCCAAGGGTACATATGAGTTTGTGGCAGAGTGTAAATGTACAAATGAGTGTGTGGCAGAGTCCAAGGGTACATATGAGTATGTGTCAGAGTGTAAATGTACAAATTAGTGTGTGGCAGAGTCTAAGTGTATGTATGAGTATGTGGCAGTGGTTAAATGTACAAATGAGTGTGTGGCAGAGTCTAAGGGTACATATGATTTTGTGGCAGAGTGTAAATGTACAAATGAGTGTGTGGCAGAGTCCAAGGGTACATATGAGTTTGTGGCAGAGAGTAAATGTACAAATGAGTGTGTGGCAGAGTCCAAGGGTACATATGAGTTTGTGACAGAGTCCAAGGGTACATATGAGTTTGTGGCAGAGTGTAAATGTACAAATGAGTGTGTGGCAGAGTCCAAGGGAACATATGAGTTTGTGGCAGAGTGTAAATGTACAAATGAGTGTGTGGCAGAGTCTAAGTGTATGTATGAGTTTGTGGCAAAGTTCAATGGTACATATGTGTTTGTGGCAGACTCCAAGGGTTCATATGAGTATGTGGCAGAGTGTAAATGTACAAATGAGTGTGTGGCAGAGTCCAAGTGTACATATGAGTATGTGGCAGAGTGTAAATGTACATATGAGTGTGTGGCAGAGTGTAAATGTACAAATGAGTGTGTGGCAGAGTCCAAGGGTACATATGAGTATGTGGCAGAGTGTAAATGTACAAATGAGTGTGTGGCAGAGTCTAAGTGTATGTATGAGTATGTGGCAGTGTGTAAATGTACAAATGAGTGTGTGGCAGAGTCTAAGGGTACATATGATTTTGTGGCAGAGTGTAAATGTACAAATGAGTGTGTGGCAGAGTCTAAGTGTATGTATGAGTATGTGGCAGTGTGTAAATGTACAAATGAATGTGTGGCAGAGTCTAAGGGTACATATGATTTTGTGGCAGAGTGTAAATGTACAAATGAGTGTGTGGCAGAGTCCAAGTGTACAAATGAGTTTGTGGCAGAGTGTAAATGTACAAATCAGTGTGTGGCAGAGTCCAAGGGTACATATGAGTTTGTGGCAGAGTGTAAATGTACAAATGAGTATGTGGCGGAGTGTAAATGTACAAATGAGTTTGTGGCAGAGTCTAAGTGTATGTATGAGTTTGTGGCAAAGTTCAATGGTACATATGTGTTTGTGGCAGAGTCCAAGGGTTCATATGAGTATGTGGCAGAGTGTAAATGTTCAAATGAGTGTGTGGCAGAGTCCAAGTGTACATATGAGTATGTGGCATAGTGTAAATGTACAAATGAGTGAGTGGCAGAGTCCAAGTTTACATATGAGTATGTGGCAGAGTGTAAATGTACAAATGAGTGAGTGGCAGAGTCCAAGTGTACATATGAGTATGTGGCAGAGTGTAAATGTACAAATGAGTGTATGGCAGAGTCCAAGAGTACATATGAGTATGTGGCAGAGTGTAAATGTACAAATGAGTGTGTGGCAGAGTCTAAGGGTACATAT
Source organism: Pelodytes ibericus (assembly GCA_036172795.1). Taxonomy (NCBI): domain Eukaryota; kingdom Metazoa; phylum Chordata; class Amphibia; order Anura; family Pelodytidae; genus Pelodytes; species Pelodytes ibericus. The sequence goes on along the minus strand of CM069868.1, from coordinate 43,983,640 downwards.
GATTTTGTGGCAGAGTGTAAATGTACAAATGAGTGTGTGGCAGAGTCCAAGGGTACATATGATTTTGTGGCAGAGTGTAAATGTACAAATGAGTGTGTGGCAGAGTCCAAGTGTACATATGAGTATGTGGCACAGTGTAAATGTACAAATGAGTGTGTGGCAGAGTCTAAGTGTATGTATGAGTATGTGGCAGTGTGTAAATGTACAAATGAGTGTGTGGCAGAGTCTAAGGTTACATATGATTTTGTGGCAGAGTGTATATGTACAAATGAGTGTGTGGCAGAGTCCAAGTGTACATATGAGTTTGTGGCAGAGTGTAAATGTACAAATCAGTGTGTGGCAGAGTCCAAGGGTACATATGAGTTTGTGGCAGAGTGTAAATGTACAAATCAGTGTGTGGCAGAGTCCAAGGGTTCATATGAGTATGTGGCAGAGTGTAAATGTACAAATGAGTGTGTGGCAGAGTCCAAGGGTACATATGAGTTTGTGGCAGAGTCCAAGGGTACATATGAGTTTGTGGCAGAGTCCAAGGGTACATATGAGTTTGTGTCAGAGTGTAAATGTACAAATGAGTGTGTGTCAGAGTCCAAGGGTACATATGAGTATGTGGCAGAGTGTAAATGTACATATGAGTGTGTGGCAGAGTCTAAGTGTATGTATGAGTATGTGGCTGTGTGTAAATGTACAAATGAGTGTGTGGCAGAGTCTATGTGTACATATGATTTTGTGGCAGAGTGTAAATGTACAAATGAGTGTGTGGCAGAGTCCAAGTGTACAAATGAGTTTGTGGCAGAGTGTAAATGTACAAATCAGTGTGTGGCAGAGTCCAGGGGTACATATGAGTTTGTGGCAGAGTGTAAATGTACAAATGAGTGTGTGGCAGAGTCCAAGGGTACAGATGAGTTTGTGGCAGAGTGTAAATGTACAAATGAGTGTGTGGCAGAGTCCAAGGGTACATATGAGTATGTGGCAGAGTGTAAATGTACAAATGAGTGTGTGGCAGAGTCCAAGGGTACATATGAGTTTGTGGCAGAGTCCAAGGGTACATATGAGTTTGTGGCAGAGTGTAAATGTACAAATGAGTATGTGGCAGAGTCCAAGGGTACATATGAGTTTGTGGCAGAGTCCAAGGGTACATATGATTTTGTGGCAGAGTGTAAATGTACAAATGAGTGTGTGGCAGAGTGTAAATGTGCAAATGAGTGTGTGGCAGAGTCCAAGGGTACATATGAGTTTGTGGCAGAGTGTAAACGTTCAAATGAGTGTGTGGCAGAGTCCAAGGGTACATGTGAGTTTTTGGCAGAGTCCAAGGGTACATATGAGTATGTGGCAGAGTGTAAATGTACAAATGAGTGTGTGGCAGAGTCTAAGTGTATGTATGAGTTTGTGGCAGAGTTCAATGGTACATATGTGTTTGTGGCAGAGTCCAAGGGTTCATATGAGTATGTGGCAGAGTGTAAATGTACAAATGAGTCTGTGGCAGAGTCCAAGTGTACATATGAGTATGTGGCAGAGTGTAAATGTACAAATGAGTATGTGGCAGAGTCCAAGGGTACATATGAGTATGTGGCAGAGTGTAAATGTACAAATGAGTGTGTGGCAGAGTCTAAGTGTATGTATGAGTATTTGGCAGTGTGTAAATGTACAAATGAGTGTGTGGCAGAGTCCAAGGGTATGTATGAGTATTTGGCAGTGTGTAAATGTACAAATGAGTTTGTGGCAGAGTCCAAGGGTACAAATGAGTATGTGGCAGAGTGTAAATGTACAAATGAGTGTGTGGCAGAGTCCAAGTGTACATATGAGTATGTGGCAGAGTGTAAATGTACAAATGAGTGTGTGGCAGAGTCCAAGGGTACATGTGAGTTTGTGGCAGAGTGTAAATGTACAAATGAGTGTGTGGCAGAGTCCAATTGTACATATGAGTATGTGGCAGAGTGTAAATGTTTAAATGAGTGTGTGGCAGAGTCTAAGTGTATGTATAAGTATGTGGCAGTGTGTAAATGTAAAAATGAGTGTGTGGCAGAGTCTAAGGGTACATATGATTTTGTGGCAGAGTGTAAATGTACAAATCAGTGTGTGGCAGAGTCCAAGGGTACATATGAGTATGTGGCAGAGTGTAAATGTACAAATGAGTTTGTGGCAGAGTCCACGAGTACATATGAGTTTGTGGCAGAGTGTAAATGTACAAATGAGTGTGTGGCAGAGTTCAAGGGTACATATGAGTTTGTGGCAGAGTGTAAATGTACAAATGAGTGTGTGGCAGAGTCCAAGGGTACATGTGAGTTTTTGGCAGAGTCCAAGGGTACATATGAGTATGTGGCAGAGTGTACATGTACAAATGAGTGTGTTAGAGTCCAAGGGTACATATGAGTTTTTGGCAGAGTCCAAGGGTACATATGAGTTTGTGGCAGAGTGTAAATGTACAAATGAGTGTGTGGCAGAGTCTAAGTGTATGTATGAGTTTGTGGCAGAGTTCAATGGTACATATGTGTTTGTGGCAGAGTCCAAGGGTACATATGAGTATGTGGCAGAGTGTAAATGTACAAATGAGTGTGTGGCAGAGTCTAAGGTTACATATGATTTTGTGGCAGAGTGTAAATGTACAAATGAGTGTGTGGCAGAGTCCAAGTGTACATATGAGTTTGTGGCAGAGTCCAAGGGTACATATGAGTTTGTGGCAGAGTGTAAATGTACAAATGAGTGTGTGGCAGAGTCCAAGGGAACATATGAGTTTGTGGCAGAGTGTAAATGTACAAATGAGTGTGTGGCAGAGTCTAAGTGTATGTATGAGTATGTGGCAGAGTGTAAATGTACAAATGAGTGTGTGGCAGAGTCCAAGGGTACATATGAGTTTGTGGAAGAGTCCAAGGGTACATATGAGTATGTGGCAGTGTGTAAATGTACAAATGAGTGTGTGGCAGAGTCTAAGGGTACATATGATTTTGTGGCAGAGTGTAAATGTACAAATGAGTGGGTGGCAGAGTCCAAGGGTACATATGAGTATGTGGCAGAGTGTAAATGTACAAATGAGTGTGTGGCAGAGTCTAAGTGTATGTATGAGTATGTGGCAGTGTGTAAATGTACAAATGAGTGTGTGGCAGAGTCTAAGGGTACATATGATTTTGTGGCAGAGTGTAAATGTACAAATGAGTGTGTGGCAGAGTCCAAGGGTACATATGAGTATGTGGCAGAGTGTAAATGTACATATGAGTGTGTGGCAGAGTCTAAGTATATGTATGAGTATGTGGCAGTGTGTAAATGTACAAATGAGTGTGTGGCAGAGTACAAGTGTACATATGAGTTTTTGGCAGAGAGTAAATGTACAAATGAGTGTGTGGCAGAGTCCAAGGGTACATATGAGTTTGTGGCAGAGTCCAAGGGTACATATGAGTTTGTGGCAGAGTGTAAATGTACAAATGAGTGTGTGGCAGAGTCCAAGTGTACAAATGAGTTTGTGGCAGAGTCCAAGGGTACATATGATTTTGTGGCAGAGTGTAAATGTACAAATGAGTATGTGGCAGAGTCCAAGGGTACATATGATTTTGTGGCAGAGTGTAAATGTGCAAATGAGTGTGTGGCAGAATCCAAGTGTACATATGAGTTTGTGGCAGAGAGTAAATGTACAAATGAGTGTGTGGCAGAGTCCAAGGGTACATATGAGTTTTTGGCAGAGTCCAAGGGTACATATGAGTTTGTGGCAGAGTGTAAATGTACAAATGAGTGTGTGGCAGAGTCCAAGGGTACATTTGAGTTTTAGGCAGAGTCCAAGGGTACATATGAGTTTGTGGCAGAGTGTAAATGTACAAATGAGTGTATGGCAGAGTCCAAGGGTACATATGAGTTTGTGGCAGAGTGTAAATGTACAAATGAGTGTGTGGCAGAGTCTAAGTGTATGTATGAGTTTGTGGAAGAGTTCAATGGTACATATGTGTTTGTGGCAGAGTCCAAGTGTACATATGAGTATGTGGCAGAGTGTAAATGTTCAAATGAGTGTGTGGCAGAGTCCAAGGGTACATATGAGTTTGTGGCACAGTCCAAGGGTTCATATGATTATATGGCAGAGTGTAAATGTACAAATGAGTGTGTGGCAGAGTCTAAGTGTATGTGTGAGTTTGTGGCAAAGTTCAATGGTACATATGTGTTTGTGGCAGACTCCAAGGGTTCATATGAGTATGTGGCAGAGTGTAAATGTACAAATGAGTGTGTGGCAGAGTCCAAGGGTACATATGAGTTTGTGGCAGAGTGTAAATGTACAAATGAGTATGTGGCAGAGTCCAATGGTACATATGAGTTTGTGGCAGAGTCCAAGGGTACATATGAGTTTGTGGCAGAGTGTAAATGTACAAATGAGTGTGTGGCAGAGTGTAAATGTACAAATGAGTGTGTGGCAGAGTCCAAGGGTACATATGAGTATGTGGCAGAGTGTAAATGTACAAATGAGTGTATTGCAGAGTCCAAGGGTACATATGAGTTTTTGGCAGAGTCCAAGGGTACATATGAGTTTGTGGCAGAGTGCAAATGTACAAATGAGTGTGTGGCAGAGTCCAAGTGTACATATGAGTATGTGGCAGAGTGTAAATGTACAAATGAGTGTGTGGCAGAGTCCAAGTGTACATATGAGTTTGTGGCAGAGTGTAAATGTACAAAAGAGTTTGTGGCAGAGTGTAAATGTACAAATGAGTGTGTGGCAGAGTCCAAGTGTACATATGAGTATGTGGCAGAGTGTAAATGTACAAATGAGTGAGTGGCAGAGTCCAAGTGTACATATGAGTATGTGGCAGAGTGTAAATGTACAAATGAGTGTATGGCAGAGTCCAAGGGTACATATGAGTTTGTGGCAGAGTGTAAATGTATAAATGAGTGTGTGGCAGAGTCTAAGTGTATGTATGAGTTTGTGGCAGAGTTCAATGGTACATATGTGTTTGTGGCAGAGTCCAAGGGTTCATATGAGTATGTGGCAGAGTTTAAATGTACAAATGAGTGTGTGGCAGAGTCCAAGGGTACATATGAGTTTGTGGCAGAGTCCAAGGGTACATATGAGTTTGTGGCAGAGTTAAATGTACAAATGAGTGTGTGGCAGAGTCCAAGGGTACATATGAGTATGTGGCAGAGTGTAAATGTACAAATGAGTGTGTGGCAGAGTCCAAGGGTACATATGAGTTTGTGGCAGAGTCCAAGGGTACATATGAGTTTGTGGCAGAGTGTAAATGTACAAATGAGTATGTGGCAGAGTCCAAGGGTACATATGAGTTTGTGGCAGAGTCCAAGGGTACATATGAGTTTGTGGCAGAGTGTAAATGTACAAATGAGTGTGTGGCAGAGTCCAAGGGTACATATGAGTTTGTGGCAGAGTCCAAGGGTACATATGAGTTTGTGGCAGAGTGTAAATGTACAAATGAGTGTGTGGCAGAGTCCAAGGGTACATATGAGTTTGTGGCAGAGTCCAAGGGTACATATGAGTTTGTGGCAGAGTGTAAATGTACAAATGAGTATGTGGCAGAGTCCAAGGGTACATATGAGTTTGTGGCAGAGTGTAAATGTACAAATGAGTATGTGGCAGAGTCCAATGGTACATATGAGTTTGTGGCAGAGTCCAAGGGTACATATGAGTTTGTGGCAGAGTGTAAATGTACAAATGAGTGTGTGGCAGAGTCCAAGGGTACATATGAGTATGTGGCAGAGTGTAAATGTACAAATGAGTGTGTGGCAGAGTCTAAGGGTACATATGATTTTGTGGCAGAATGTAAATGTACAAATGAGTGTGTGGCAGAGTCCAAGGGTACATATGAGTATGTGGCAGAGTGTAAATGTACATATGAGTGTGTGGCAGAGTCTAAGTGTATGCATGAGTATGTGGCAGTGTGTAAATGTACAAATGAGTGTGTGGCAGAGTCTAAGGGTACATATGATTTTGTGGCAGAGTGTAAATGTACAAATGAGTGTGTGGCAGAGTCCAAGTGTACAAATGAGTTTGTGGCAGAGTGTAAATGTACAAATGAGTGTGTGGCAGAGTCCAAGGGTACATATGAGTATGTGGCAGAGTGTAAATGTACAAATGAGTGTATGGCTGAGTCCAAGTGTACATATGAGTATGTGGCAGAGTGTAAATGTACAAATGAGTGTGTGGCAGAGTCCAAGTGTACATATGAGTTTGTGGCAGAGTGTAAATGTACAAATGAGTGTGTTAGAGTCCAAGGGTACATTTGAGTTTTAGGCAGAGTCCAAGGGTACATATGAGTTTGTGGCAGAGTGTAAATGTACAAATGAGTGAGTGGCAGAGTCCAAGTGTACATATGAGTATATGGCAGAGTGTAAATGTACAAATGAGTGAGTGGCAGAGTCTAAGTGTATGCATGAGTATGTGGCAGAGTGTAAATGTACAAATGAGTGTGTGGCAGAGTCTAAGGGTACATATGATTTTGTGGCAGAGTCCAAGGGTACATATGAGTTTGTGGCAGAGTGTAAATGTACAAATGAGTGTGTGGCAGAGTCCAAGGGTACATATGAGTTTGTGGCAGAGTCCAAGGGTACATATGAGTTTGTGGCAGAGTGTAAATGTACAAATGAGTATGTGGCAGAGTCCAAGGGTACATATGAGTTTGTGGCAGAGTGTAAATGTACAAATGAGTGTGTGGCAGAGTCCAAGTGTACATATGAGTATGTGGCAGAGTGTAAATGTACAAATGAGTGTGTGGCAGAGTCCAAGGGTACATATGAGTTTGTGGCAGAGTGTAAATGTACAAATGAGTATGTGGCAGCGTCCAATGGTACATATGAGTTTGTGGCAGAGTCCAAGGGTACATATGATTTTGTGGCAGAGTGTAAATGTACAAATGAGTGTGTGGCAGAGTCCAAGGGTACATATGAGTATGTGGCAGAGTGTAAATGTACAAATGAGTGTGTGGCAGAGTCTAAGTGTATGTATGAGTATGTGGCAGTGTGTAAATGTACAAATGAGTGATGGCAGAGTCTAAGGGTACATATGATTTTGTGGCAGAATGTAAATGTACAAATGAGTGTGTGGCAGAGTCCAAGGGTACATATGAGTATGTGGCAGAGTGTAAATGTACATATGAGTGTGTGTCAGAGTCTAAGTGTATGCATGAGTATGTGGCAGTGTGTAAATGTACAAATGAGTGTGTGGCAGAGTCTAAGGGTACATATGATTTTGTGGCAGAGTGTAAATGTACAAATGAGTGTGTGGCAGAGTCCAAGTGTACAAATGAGTTTGTGGCAGAGTGTAAATGTACAAATGAGTGTGTGGCAGAGTCCAAGGGTACATATGAGTATGTGGCAGAGTGTAAATGTACAAATGAGTGTATGGCAGAGTCCAAGTGTACATATGAGTATGTGGCAGAGTGTAAATGTACAAATGAGTGTGTGGCAGAGTCCAAGTGTACATATGAGTTTGTGGCAGAGTGTAAATGTACAAATGAGTGTGTTAGAGTCCAAGGGTACATTTGAGTTTTAGGCAGAGTCCAAGGGTACATATGAGTTTGTGGCAGAGTGTAAATGTACAAATGAGTGAGTGGCAGAGTCCAAGTGTACATATGAGTATATGGCAGAGTGTAAATGTACAAATGAGTGAGTGGCAGAGTCTAAGTGTATGCATGAGTATGTGGCAGTGTGTAAATGTACAAATGAGTGTGTGGCAGAGTCTAACGGTACATATGATTTTGTGGCAAAGTGTAAATGTACAAATGAGTATGTGGCAGAGTGTAAATGTACAAATGAGTGTATGGCAGAGTCCAAGGGTACATATGAGTTTTTGGCAGAGTGTAAATGTACATATGAGTTTGTGGCAGAGTGTAAATGTACAAATGAGTGTGTGGCAGAGTCCAAGTGTACATATGAGTATGTGGCAGAGTGTAAATGTACAAATGAGTGAGTGGCAGAGTCCAAGTGTACATATGAGTATGTGGCAGAGTGTAAATGTACAAATGAGTGTATGGCAGAGTCCAAGGGTACATATGAGTTTGTGGCAGAGTGTAAATGTACAAATGAGTGTGTGGCAGAGTCCAAGGGTACATATGAGTATGTGGCAGAGTGTAAATGTACAAATGAGTGTGTGGCAGAGTCCAAGGGTACATATGAGTTTGTGGCAGAGTCCAAGGGTACATATGAGTTTGTGGCAGAGTGTAAATGTACAAATGAGTATGTGGCAGAGTCCAAGGGTACATATGAGTTTGTGGCAGAGTGTAAATGTACAAATGAGTGTGTGGCAGAGTCCAAGGGTACATATGAGTATGTGGCAGAGTGTAAATGTACAAATGAGTGTGTGGCAGAGTCTAAGTGTATGTATGAGTATGTGGCAGTGTGTAAATGTACAAATGAGTGTGTGGCAGAGTCTAAGGGTACATATGATTTTGTGGCAGAATGTAAATGTACAAATGAGTGTGTGGCAGAGTCCAAGGGTACATATGAGTATGTGGCAGAGTGTAAATGTACATATGAGTGTGTGGCAGAGTCTAAGTGTATGCATGAGTATGTGGCAGTGTGTAAATGTACAAATGAGTGTGTGGCAGAGTCTAAGGGTACATATGATTTTGTGGCAGAGTGTAAATGTACAAATGAGTGTGTGGCAGAGTCCAAGGGTACATATGAGTTTGTGGCAGAGTCCAAGGGTACATATGAGTTTGTGGCAGAGTGTAAATGTACAACTGAGTGTGTGGCAGAGTCTAAGTGTATGTATGAGTATGTGGCAGAGTGTAAATGTACAAATGAGTGTGTGGCAGAGTCCAAGGGTACATATGAGTATGTGGCACAGTGTAAATGTACAACTGAGTGTGTGGCAGAGTCTAAGTGTATGTATGATTATGTGGCAGTGTGTAAATGTACAAATGAGTGAGTGGCAGAGTCCAAGTGTACATATGAGTTTGTGGCAGAGTTCAATGGTACATATGAGTTTGTGGCAGAGTCCAAGGGTACATATGAGTTTGTGGCAGAGTGTAAATGTACAAATGAGTGTGTGGCAGAGTCCAAGTGTACAAATGAGTTTGTGGCAGAGTGTAAATGTACAAATCAGTGTGTTGCAGAGTCCAAGGGTACATATGAGTTTGTGGCAGAGTGTAAATGTACAAATCAGTGTGTGGCAGAGTCCAAGGGTACATATGAGTTTGTGGCAGAGTGTAAATGTACAAATGAGTGTGTGGCAGAGTCCAAGTGTACATATGAGTTTGTGGCAGAGTGTAAATGTACAAATGAGTGTGTTAGAGTCCAAGGGTACATTTGAGTTTTAGGCAGAGTCCAAGGGTACATATGAGTTTGTGGCAGAGTGTAAATGTACAAATGAGTGAGTGGCAGAGTCCAAGTGTATGCATGAGTATGTGGCAGTGTGTAAATGTACAAATGAGTGTGTGGCAGAGTCTAAGGGTACATATGATTTTGTGGCAGAGTGTAAATGTACAAATGAGTGTGTGGCAGAGTGTAAATGTACAAATGAGTGTGTGGCAGAGTCCAAGGGTACATATGAGTATGTGGCAGAGTGTAAATGTACAAATGAGTGTATGGCAGAGTCCAAGGGTACATATGAGTTTTTGGCAGAGTGTAAATGTACATATGAGTTTGTGGCAGAGTGTAAATGTACAAATGAGTGTGTGGCAGAGTCCAAGTGTACATATGAGTATGTGGCAGAGTGTAAATGTACAAATGAGTGAGTGGCAGAGTCCAAGTGTACATATGAGTATGTGGCAGAGTGTAAATGTACAAATGAGTGTATGGCAGAGTCCAAGGGTACATATGAGTTTGTGGCAGAGTGTAAATGTACAAATGAGTGTGTGGCAGAGTCTAAGTGTATGTATGAGTTTGTGGCAGAGTTCAATGGTACATATGTGTTTGTGGCAGAGTCCAAGGGTTCATATGAGTATGTGGCAGAGTGTAAATGTACAAATGAGTGTGTTAGAGTCCAAGGGTACATTTGAGTTTTAGGCAGAGTCCAAGGGTACATATGAGTTTGTGGCAGAGTGTAAATGTACAAATGAGTGAGTGGCAGAGTCCAAGTGTATGCATGAGTATGTGGCAGTGTGTAAATGTACAAATGAGTGTGTGGCAGAGTCTAAGGGTACATATGATTTTGTGGCAGAGTGTAAATGTACAAATGAGTGTGTGGCAGAGTGTAAATGTACAAATGAGTGTGTGGCAGAGTCCAAGGGTACATATGAGTATGTGGCAGAGTGTAAATGTACAAATGAGTGTATGGCAGAGTCCAAGGGTACATATGAGTTTTTGGCAGAGTGTAAATGTACATATGAGTTTGTGGCAGAGTGTAAATGTACAAATGAGTGTGTGGCAGAGTCCAAGTGTACATATGAGTATGTGGCAGAGTGTAAATGTACAAATGAGTGAGTGGCAGAGTCCAAGTGTACATATGAGTATGTGGCAGAGTGTAAATGTACAAATGAGTGTATGGCAGAGTCCAAGGGTACATATGAGTTTGTGGCAGAGTGTAAATGTACAAATGAGTGTGTGGCAGAGTCTAAGTGTATGTATGAGTTTGTGGCAGAGTTCAATGGTACATATGTGTTTGTGGCAGAGTCCAAGGGTTCATATGAGTATGTGGCAGAGTGTAAATGTACAAATGAGTGTGTGGCAGAGTCCAAGGGTACATATGAGTTTGTGGCAGAGTCCAAGGGTACATATGAGTTTGTGGCAGAGTGTAAATGTACAAATGAGTGTGTGGCAGAGTCCAAGGGTACATATGAGTATGTGGCAGAGTGTAAATGTACAAATGAGTGTGTGGCAGAGTCCAAGGGTACATATGAGTTTGTGGCAGAGTCCAAGGGTACATATGAGTTTGTGGCAGAGTGTAAATGTACAAATGAGTGTGTGGCAGAGTCCAAGGGTACAAATGAGTTTGTGGCAGAGTGTAAATGTACAAATGAGTGTATGGCAGAGTCCAAGTGTACATATGAGTATGTGGCAGAGTGTAAATGTACAAATGAGTGTGTGGCAGAGTCCAAGTGTACATATGAGTTTGTGGCAGAGTGTAAATGTACAAATGAGTGTGTTAGAGTCCAAGGGTACATTTGAGTTTTAGGCAGAGTCCAAGGATACATATGAGTTTGTGGCAGAGTGTAAATGTACAAATGAGTGAGTGGCAGAGTCCAAGTGTACATATGAGTATATGGCAGAGTGTAAATGTACAAATGAGTGAGTGGCAGAGTCTAAGTGTATGCATGAGTATGTGGCAGTGTGTAAATGTACAAATGAGTGTGTGGCAGAGTCTAAGGGTACATATGATTTTGTGGCAGAGTGTAAATGTACAAATGAGTGTGTGGCAGAGTGTAAATGTACAAATGAGTGTGTGGCAGAGTCCAAGGGTACATATGAGTATGTGGCAGAGTATAAATGTACAAATGAGTGTATGGCAGAGTCCAAGGGTACATATGAGTTTTTGGCAGAGTGTAAATGTACATATGAGTTTGTGGCAGAGTGTAAATGTACAAATGAGTGTGTGGCAGAGTCCAAGTGTACATATGAGTATGTGGCAGAGTGTAAATGTACAAATGAGTGAGTGGCAGAGTCCAAGTGTACATATGAGTATGTGGCAGAGTGTAAATGTACAAATGAGTGTATGGCAGAGTCCAAGGGTACATATGAGTTTGTGGCAGAGTGTAAATGTACAAATGAGTGTGTGGCAGAGTCCAAGGGTACATATGAGTATGTGGCAGAGTGTAAATGTACAAATGAGTGTGTGGCAGAGTCCAAGGGTACATATGAGTTTGTGGCAGAGTCCAAGGGTACATATGAGTTTGTGGCAGAGTGTAAATGTACAAATGAGTATGTGGCAGAGTCCAAGGGTACATATGAGTTTGTGGCAGAGACTAAATGTACAAATGAGTGTGTGGCAGAGTCCAAGGGTACATATGAGTATGTGGCAGAGTGTAAATGTACAAATGAGTGTGTGGCAGAGTCCAAGTGTACATATGAGTTTGTGGCAGAGTGTAAATGTACAAATGAGTGTGTTAGAGTCCAAGGGTACATTTGAGTTTTAGGCAGAGTCCAAGGGTACATATGAGTTTGTGGCAGAGTGTAAATGTACAAATGAGTGAGTGGCAGAGTCCAAGTGTACATATGAGTATATGGCAGAGTGTAAATGTACAAATGAGTGAGTGGCAGAGTCTAAGTGTATGCATGAGTATGTGGCAGTGTGTAAATGTACAAATGAGTGTGTGGCAGAGTCTAAGGGTACATATGATTTTGTGGCAGAGTGTAAATGTACAAATGAGTGTGTGGCAGAGTGTAAATGTACAAATGAGTGTGTGGCAGAGTCCAAGGGTACATATGAGTATGTGGCAGAGTGTAAATGTACAAATGAGTGTATGGCAGAGTCCAAGTGTACATATGAGTTTGTGGCAGAGTGTAAATGTACAAAAGAGTTTGTGGCAGAGTGTAAATGTACAAATGAGTGTGTGGCAGAGTCCAAGTGTACATATGAGTATGTGGCAGAGTGTAAATGTACAAATGAGTGTATGGCAGAGTCCAAGGGTACATATGAGTTTGTGGCAGAGTGTAAATGTACAAATGAGTGTGTGGCAGAGTCTAAGTGTATGTATGAGTTTGTGGCAGAGTTCAATGGTACATATGTGTTTGTGGCAGAGTCCAAGGGTTCATATGAGTATGTGGCAGAGTGTAAATGTACAAATGAGTGTGTGGCAGAGTCCAAGGGTACATATGAGTTTGTGGCAGAGTCCAAGGGTACATATGAGTTTGTGGCAGAGTGTAAATGTACAAATGAGTATGTGGCAGAGTCCAAGGGTACATATGAGTTTGTGGCAGAGTGTAAATGTACAAATGAGTGTGTGGCAGAGTCCAAGGGTACATATGAGTTTGTGGCAGAGACTAAATGTACAAATGAGTGTGTGGCAGAGTCCAAGGGTACATATGAGTATGTGGCAGAGTGTAAATGTACAAATGAGTGATTGGCAGAGTCCAAGTGTACATATGAGTATGTGGCAGAGTGTAAATGTACAAATGAGTGTATGGCAGAGTCTAAGCGTACATATGAGTTTGTGGCAGAGTCCAAGGGTACATATGAGTTTGTGGCAGAGTGTAAATGTACAAATGAGTGAGTGGCAGAGTCCAAGTGTACATATGAGTATGTGGCAGAGTGTAAATGTACAAATGAGTGTGTGGCAGAGTCCAAGGGTACATATGAGTTTGTGGCAGAGTGTAAATGTACAAATGAGTGTGTGGCAGAGTCCAAGGGTACATATGAGTATGTGGCAGAGTGTAAATGTACAAATGAGTGTGTGGCAGAGTCCAAGGGTACATATGAGTATGTGGCAGAGTGTAAATGTACAAATGAGTGTGTGGCAGAGTCTAAGTGTATGTATGAGTATGTGGCAGTGTGTAAATGTACAAATGAGTGTGTGGCAGAGTCTAAGTGTATGTATGAGTATGTGGCAGTGTGTAAATGTACAAATGAGTGTGTGGCAGAGTCCAAGGGTACATGTGAGTTTTTGGCAGAGTCCAAGGGTACATATGAGTATGTGGCAGAGTGTAAATGTACAAATGAGTGTGTTAGAGTCCAAGGGTACATATGAGTTTTTGGCAGAGTCCAAGGGTACATATGAGTATGTGGCAGAGTGTAAATGTACAAATGAGTGTGTGGCAGAGTCTAAGTGTATGTATGAGTATGTGGCAGTGTGTAAATGTACAAATGAGTGTGTGGCAGAGTCTAAGTGTATGTATGAGTATGTGGCAGTGTGTAAATGTACAAATGAGTGTGTGGCAGAGTCCAAGGGTACATGTGAGTTTTTGGCAGAGTCCAAGGGTACATATGAGTATGTGGCAGAGTGTAAATGTACAAATGAGTGTGTTAGAGTCCAAGGGTACATATGAGTTTTTGGCAGAGTCCAAGGGTACATATGAGTATGTGGCAGAGTGTAAATGTACAAATGAGTGTGTGGCAGAGTCCAAGGGTACATATGAGTTTGTGGCAGAGTCCAAGGGTACATATGAGTTTGTGGCAGAGTGTAAATGTACAAATGAGTATGTGGCAGAGTCCAAGGGTACATATGAGTTTGTGGCAGAGACTAAATGTACAAATGAGTGTGTGGCAGAGTCCAAGGGTACATATGAGTATGTGGCAGAGTGTAAATGTACAAATGAGTGTGTGGCAGAGTCCAAGTGTACATATGAGTTTGTGGCAGAGTGTAAATGTACAAATGAGTGTGTTAGAGTCCAAGGGTACATTTGAGTTTTAGGCAGAGTCCAAGGGTACATATGAGTTTGTGGCAGAGTGTAAATGTACAAATGAGTGAGTGGCAGAGTCCAAGTGTACATATGAGTATATGGCAGAGTGTAAATGTACAAATGAGTGAGTGGCAGAGTCTAAGTGTATGCATGAGTATGTGGCAGTGTGTAAATGTACAAATGAGTGTGTGGCAGAGTCTAAGGGTACATATGATTTTGTGGCAGAGTGTAAATGTACAAATGAGTGTGTGGCAGAGTGTAAATGTACAAATGAGTGTATGGCAGAGTCCAAGTGTACATATGAGTTTGTGGCAGAGTGTAAATGTACAAAAGAGTTTGTGGCAGAGTGTAAATGTACAAATGAGTGTGTGGCAGAGTCCAAGTGTACATATGAGTATGTGGCAGAGTGTAAATGTACAAATGAGTGAGTGGCAGAGTCCAAGTGTACATATGAGTATGTGGCAGAGTGTAAATGTACAAATGAGTGTATGGCAGAGTCCAAGGGTACATATGAGTTTGTGGCAGAGTGTAAATGTACAAATGAGTGTGTGGCAGAGTCTAAGTGTATGTATGAGTTTGTGGCAGAGTTCAATGGTACATATGTGTTTGTGGCAGAGTCCAAGGGTTCATATGAGTTTGTGGCAGAGTGTAAATGTACAAATGAGTGAGTGGCAGAGTCCAAGTGTACATATGAGTATGTGGCAGAGTGTAAATGTACAAATGAGTGTGTGGCAGAGTCCAAGGGTACATATGAGTTTGTGGCAGAGTGTAAATGTACAAATGAGTGTGTGGCAGAGTCCAAGGGTACATATGAGTATGTGGCAGAGTGTAAATGTACAAATGAGTGTGTGGCAGAGTCCAAGGGTACATATGAGTATGTGGCAGAGTGTAAATGTACAAATAAGTGAGTGGCAGAGTCCAAGTGTACATATGAGTATGTGGCAGAGTGTAAATGTACAAATGAGTGTATGGCAGAGTCCAAGGGTACATATGAGTTTGTGGCAGAGTGTAAATGTACAAATGAGTGTGTGGCAGAGTCCAAGGGTACATATGAGTATGTGGCAGAGTGTAAATGTACAAATGAGTGTGTGGCAGAGTCTAAGTGTATGTATGAGTATGTGGCAGTGTGTAAATGTACAAATGAGTGTGTGGCAGAGTCCAAGGGTACATGTGAGTTTTTGGCAGAGTCCAAGGGTACATATGAGTATGTGGCAGAGTGTAAATGTACAAATGAGTGTGTGGCAGAGTCTAAGGGTACATATGATTTTGTGGCAGAATGTAAATGTACAAATGAGTGTGTGGCAGAGTCCAAGGGTACATATGAGTATGTGGCAGAGTGTAAATGTACATATGAGTGTGTGGCAGAGTCTAAGTGTATGTATGAGTATGTGGCAGTGTGTAAATGTACAAATGAGTGTGTGGCAGAGTCTAAGGGTACATATGATTTTGTGGCAGAATGTAAATGTACAAATGAGTGTGTGGCAGAGTCCAAGGGTACATATGAGTATGTGGCAGAGTGTAAATGTACATATGAGTGTGTGGCAGAGTCTAAGTGTATGCATGAGTATGTGGCAGTGTGTAAATGTACAAATGAGTGTGTGGCAGAGTCTAAGGGTACATATGATTTTGTGGCAGAGTGTAAATGTACAAATGAGTGTGTGGCAGAGTCCAAGTGTACAAATGAGTTTGTGGCAGAGTGTAAATGTACAAATGAGTGTGTGGCAGAGTCCAAGGGTACATATGAGTATGTGGCAGAGTGTAAATGTACAAATGAGTGTAGGGCAGAGTCCAAGTGTACATATGAGTTTGTGGCAGAGTGTAAATGTACAAAAGAGTTTGTGGCAGAGTGTAAATGTACAAATGAGTGTGTGGCAGAGTCCAAGTGTACATATGAGTATGTGGCAGAGTGTAAATGTACAAATGAGTGTGTGGCAGAGTCTAAGGGTACATATGATTTTGTGGCAGAGTGTAAATGTACAAATGAGTGTGTGGCAGAGTCCAAGTGTACATATGAGTTTGTGGCAGAGTGTAAATGTACAAATGAGTGTGTTAGAGTCCAAGGGTACATTTGAGTTTTAGACAGAGTCCAAGGATACATATGAGTTTGTGGCAGAGTGTAAATGTACAAATGAGTGAGTGGCAGAGTCCAAGTGTACATATGAGTATATGGCAGAGTGTAAATGTACAAATGAGTGAGTGGCAGAGTCTAAGTGTATGCATGAGTATGTGGCAGTGTGTAAATGTACAAATGAGTGTGTGGCAGAGTCTAAGGGTACATATGATTTTGTGGCAGAGTGTAAATGTACAAATGAGTGTGTGGCAGAGTGTAAATGTACAAATGAGTGTGTGGCAGAGTCCAAGGGTACATATGAGTATGTGGCAGAGTATAAATGTACAAATGAGTGTATGGCAGAGTCCAAGGGTACATATGAGTTTTTGGCAGAGTGTAAATGTACATATGAGTTTGTGGCAGAGTGTAAATGTACAAATGAGTGTGTGGCAGAGTCCAAGTGTACATATGAGTATGTGGCAGAGTGTAAATGTACAAATGAGTGAGTGGCAGAGTCCAAGTGTACATATGAGTGTGTGGCAGAGTCCAAGGGTACATATGAGTTTGTGGCAGAGTCCAAGGGTACATATGAGTTTGTGGCAGAGTGTAAATGTACAAATGAGTGTGTGGCAGAGTCCAAGGGTACATATGAGTATGTGGCAGAGTGTAAATGTACAAATGAGTGTGTGGCAGAGTCCAAGGGTACATATGAGTTTGTGGCAGAGTCCAAGGGTACATATGAGTTTGTGGCAGAGTGTAAATGTACAAATGAGTATGTGGCAGAGTCCAAGGGTACATATGAGTTTGTGGCAGAGACTAAATGTACAAATGAGTGTGTGGCAGAGTCCAAGGGTACATATGAGTATGTGGCAGAGTGTAAATGTACAAATGAGTGTGTGGCAGAGTCCAAGTGTACATATGAGTTTGTGGCAGAGTGTAAATGTACAAATGAGTGTGTTAGAGTCCAAGGGTACATTTGAGTTTTAGGCAGAGTCCAAGGGTACATATGAGTTTGTGGCAGAGTGTAAATGTACAAATGAGTGAGTGGCAGAGTCCAAGTGTACATATGAGTATATGGCAGAGTATAAATGTACAAATGAGTGAGTGGCAGAGTCTAAGTGTATGCATGAGTATGTGGCAGAGTGTAAATGTACAAATGAGTGTGTGGCAGAGTCCAAGGGTACATATGAGTATGTGGCAGAGTGTAAATGTACATATGAGTGTGTGGCAGAGTCTAAGTGTATGCATGAGTATGTGGCAGTGTGTAAATGTACAAATGAGTGTGTGGCAGAGTCTAAGGGTACATATGATTTTGTGGCAGAGTGTAAATGTACAAATGAGTGTGTGGCAGAGTCCAAGTGTACAAATGAGTTTGTGGCAGAGTGTAAATGTACAAATGAGTGTGTGGCAGAGTCCAAGGGTACATATGAGTATGTGGCAGAGTGTAAATGTACAAATGAGTGTAGGGCAGAGTCCAAGTGTACATATGAGTTTGTGGCAGAGTGTAAATGTACAAAAGAGTTTGTGGCAGAGTGTAAATGTACAAATGAGTGTGTGGCAGAGTCCAAGTGTACATATGAGTATGTGGCAGAGTGTAAATGTACAAATGAGTGTGTGGCAGAGTCTAAGGGTACATATGATTTTGTGGCAGAGTGTAAATGTACAAATGAGTGTGTGGCAGAGTCCAAGTGTACATATGAGTTTGTGGCAGAGTGTAAATGTACAAATGAGTGTGTTAGAGTCCAAGGGTACATTTGAGTTTTAGGCAGAGTCCAAGGATACATATGAGTTTGTGGCAGAGTGTAAATGTACAAATGAGTGAGTGGCAGAGTCCAAGTGTACATATGAGTATATGGCAGAGTGTAAATGTACAAATGAGTGAGTGGCAGAGTCTAAGTGTATGCATGAGTATGTGGCAGTGTGTAAATGTACAAATGAGTGTGTGGCAGAGTCTAAGGGTACATATGATTTTGTGGCAGAGTGTAAATGTACAAATGAGTGTGTGGCAGAGTGTAAATGTACAAATGAGTGTGTGGCAGAGTCCAAGGGTACATATGAGTATGTGGCAGAGTATAAATGTACAAATGAGTGTATGGCAGAGTCCAAGGGTACATATGAGTTTTTGGCAGAGTGTAAATGTACATATGAGTTTGTGGCAGAGTGTAAATGTACAAATGAGTGTGTGGCAGAGTCCAAGTGTACATATGAGTATGTGGCAGAGTGTAAATGTACAAATGAGTGAGTGGCAGAGTCCAAGTGTACATATGAGTGTGTGGCAGAGTCCAAGGGTACATATGAGTTTGTGGCAGAGTCCAAGGGTACATATGAGTTTGTGGCAGAGTGTAAATGTACAAATGAGTGTGTGGCAGAGTCCAAGGGTACATATGAGTATGTGGCAGAGTGTAAATGTACAAATGAGTGTGTGGCAGAGTCCAAGGGTACATATGAGTTTGTGGCAGAGTCCAAGGGTACATATGAGTTTGTGGCAGAGTGTAAATGTACAAATGAGTATGTGGCAGAGTCCAAGGGTACATATGAGTTTGTGGCAGAGACTAAATGTACAAATGAGTGTGTGGCAGAGTCCAAGGGTACATATGAGTATGTGGCAGAGTGTAAATGTACAAATGAGTGTGTGGCAGAGTCCAAGTGTACATATGAGTTTGTGGCAGAGTGTAAATGTACAAATGAGTGTGTTAGAGTCCAAGGGTACATTTGAGTTTTAGGCAGAGTCCAAGGGTACATATGAGTTTGTGGCAGAGTGTAAATGTACAAATGAGTGAGTGGCAGAGTCCAAGTGTACATATGAGTATATGGCAGAGTATAAATGTACAAATGAGTGAGTGGCAGAGTCTAAGTGTATGCATGAGTATGTGGCAGAGTGTAAATGTACAAATGAGTGTGTTAGAGTCCAAGGGTACATTTGAGTTTTAGGCAGAGTCCAAGGGTACATATGAGTTTGTGGCAGAGTGTAAATGTACAAATGAGTGAGTGGCAGAGTCCAAGTGTACATATGAGTATATGGCAGAGTGTAAATGTACAAATGAGTGAGTGGCAGAGTCTAAGTGTATGCATGAGTATGTGGCAGAGTGTAAATGTACAAATGAGTGTGTGGCAGAGTCTAAGGGTACATATGATTTTGTGGCAGAGTCCAAGGGTACATATGAGTTTGTGGCAGAGTGTAAATGTACAAATGAGTGTGTGGCAGAGTCCAAGGGTACATATGAGTTTGTGGCAGAGTCCAAGGGTACATATGAGTTTGTGGCAGA
Source organism: Pelodytes ibericus (assembly GCA_036172795.1). Lineage (NCBI taxonomy): Eukaryota > Metazoa > Chordata > Amphibia > Anura > Pelodytidae > Pelodytes > Pelodytes ibericus. The sequence continues at coordinate 43,964,128 of CM069868.1, read as the reverse complement.
GTGTAAATGTACAAATGAGTATGTGGCAGAGTCCAAGGGTACATATGAGTTTGTGGCAGAGTGTAAATGTACAAATGAGTGTGTGGCAGAGTCCAAGTGTACATATGAGTATGTGGCAGAGTGTAAATGTACAAATGAGTGTGTGGCAGAGTCCAAGGGTACATATGAGTTTGTGGCAGAGTGTAAATGTACAAATGAGTATGTGGCAGCGTCCAATGGTACATATGAGTTTGTGGCAGAGTCCAAGGGTACATATGATTTTGTGGCAGAGTGTAAATGTACAAATGAGTGTGTGGCAGAGTCCAAGGGTACATATGAGTATGTGGCAGAGTGTAAATGTACAAATGAGTGTGTGGCAGAGTCTAAGTGTATGTATGAGTATGTGGCAGTGTGTAAATGTACAAATGAGTGATGGCAGAGTCTAAGGGTACATATGATTTTGTGGCAGAATGTAAATGTACAAATGAGTGTGTGGCAGAGTCCAAGGGTACATATGAGTATGTGGCAGAGTGTAAATGTACATATGAGTGTGTGTCAGAGTCTAAGTGTATGCATGAGTATGTGGCAGTGTGTAAATGTACAAATGAGTGTGTGGCAGAGTCTAAGGGTACATATGATTTTGTGGCAGAGTGTAAATGTACAAATGAGTGTGTGGCAGAGTCCAAGTGTACAAATGAGTTTGTGGCAGAGTGTAAATGTACAAATGAGTGTGTGGCAGAGTCCAAGGGTACATATGAGTATGTGGCAGAGTGTAAATGTACAAATGAGTGTATGGCAGAGTCCAAGTGTACATATGAGTATGTGGCAGAGTGTAAATGTACAAATGAGTGTGTGGCAGAGTCCAAGTGTACATATGAGTTTGTGGCAGAGTGTAAATGTACAAATGAGTGTGTTAGAGTCCAAGGGTACATTTGAGTTTTAGGCAGAGTCCAAGGGTACATATGAGTTTGTGGCAGAGTGTAAATGTACAAATGAGTGAGTGGCAGAGTCCAAGTGTACATATGAGTATATGGCAGAGTGTAAATGTACAAATGAGTGAGTGGCAGAGTCTAAGTGTATGCATGAGTATGTGGCAGTGTGTAAATGTACAAATGAGTGTGTGGCAGAGTCTAACGGTACATATGATTTTGTGGCAAAGTGTAAATGTACAAATGAGTATGTGGCAGAGTGTAAATGTACAAATGAGTGTATGGCAGAGTCCAAGGGTACATATGAGTTTTTGGCAGAGTGTAAATGTACATATGAGTTTGTGGCAGAGTGTAAATGTACAAATGAGTGTGTGGCAGAGTCCAAGTGTACATATGAGTATGTGGCAGAGTGTAAATGTACAAATGAGTGAGTGGCAGAGTCCAAGTGTACATATGAGTATGTGGCAGAGTGTAAATGTACAAATGAGTGTATGGCAGAGTCCAAGGGTACATATGAGTTTGTGGCAGAGTGTAAATGTACAAATGAGTGTGTGGCAGAGTCCAAGGGTACATATGAGTATGTGGCAGAGTGTAAATGTACAAATGAGTGTGTGGCAGAGTCCAAGGGTACATATGAGTTTGTGGCAGAGTCCAAGGGTACATATGAGTTTGTGGCAGAGTGTAAATGTACAAATGAGTATGTGGCAGAGTCCAAGGGTACATATGAGTTTGTGGCAGAGTGTAAATGTACAAATGAGTGTGTGGCAGAGTCCAAGGGTACATATGAGTATGTGGCAGAGTGTAAATGTACAAATGAGTGTGTGGCAGAGTCTAAGTGTATGTATGAGTATGTGGCAGTGTGTAAATGTACAAATGAGTGTGTGGCAGAGTCTAAGGGTACATATGATTTTGTGGCAGAATGTAAATGTACAAATGAGTGTGTGGCAGAGTCCAAGGGTACATATGAGTATGTGGCAGAGTGTAAATGTACATATGAGTGTGTGGCAGAGTCTAAGTGTATGCATGAGTATGTGGCAGTGTGTAAATGTACAAATGAGTGTGTGGCAGAGTCTAAGGGTACATATGATTTTGTGGCAGAGTGTAAATGTACAAATGAGTGTGTGGCAGAGTCCAAGGGTACATATGAGTTTGTGGCAGAGTCCAAGGGTACATATGAGTTTGTGGCAGAGTGTAAATGTACAACTGAGTGTGTGGCAGAGTCTAAGTGTATGTATGAGTATGTGGCAGAGTGTAAATGTACAAATGAGTGTGTGGCAGAGTCCAAGGGTACATATGAGTATGTGGCACAGTGTAAATGTACAACTGAGTGTGTGGCAGAGTCTAAGTGTATGTATGATTATGTGGCAGTGTGTAAATGTACAAATGAGTGAGTGGCAGAGTCCAAGTGTACATATGAGTTTGTGGCAGAGTTCAATGGTACATATGAGTTTGTGGCAGAGTCCAAGGGTACATATGAGTTTGTGGCAGAGTGTAAATGTACAAATGAGTGTGTGGCAGAGTCCAAGTGTACAAATGAGTTTGTGGCAGAGTGTAAATGTACAAATCAGTGTGTTGCAGAGTCCAAGGGTACATATGAGTTTGTGGCAGAGTGTAAATGTACAAATCAGTGTGTGGCAGAGTCCAAGGGTACATATGAGTTTGTGGCAGAGTGTAAATGTACAAATGAGTGTGTGGCAGAGTCCAAGTGTACATATGAGTTTGTGGCAGAGTGTAAATGTACAAATGAGTGTGTTAGAGTCCAAGGGTACATTTGAGTTTTAGGCAGAGTCCAAGGGTACATATGAGTTTGTGGCAGAGTGTAAATGTACAAATGAGTGAGTGGCAGAGTCCAAGTGTATGCATGAGTATGTGGCAGTGTGTAAATGTACAAATGAGTGTGTGGCAGAGTCTAAGGGTACATATGATTTTGTGGCAGAGTGTAAATGTACAAATGAGTGTGTGGCAGAGTGTAAATGTACAAATGAGTGTGTGGCAGAGTCCAAGGGTACATATGAGTATGTGGCAGAGTGTAAATGTACAAATGAGTGTATGGCAGAGTCCAAGGGTACATATGAGTTTTTGGCAGAGTGTAAATGTACATATGAGTTTGTGGCAGAGTGTAAATGTACAAATGAGTGTGTGGCAGAGTCCAAGTGTACATATGAGTATGTGGCAGAGTGTAAATGTACAAATGAGTGAGTGGCAGAGTCCAAGTGTACATATGAGTATGTGGCAGAGTGTAAATGTACAAATGAGTGTATGGCAGAGTCCAAGGGTACATATGAGTTTGTGGCAGAGTGTAAATGTACAAATGAGTGTGTGGCAGAGTCTAAGTGTATGTATGAGTTTGTGGCAGAGTTCAATGGTACATATGTGTTTGTGGCAGAGTCCAAGGGTTCATATGAGTATGTGGCAGAGTGTAAATGTACAAATGAGTGTGTGGCAGAGTCCAAGGGTACATATGAGTTTGTGGCAGAGTCCAAGGGTACATATGAGTTTGTGGCAGAGTGTAAATGTACAAATGAGTGTGTGGCAGAGTCCAAGGGTACATATGAGTATGTGGCAGAGTGTAAATGTACAAATGAGTGTGTTGCAGAGTCCAAGGGTACATATGAGTTTGTGGCAGAGTCCAAGGGTACATATGAGTATGTGGCAGAGTGTAAATGTACAAATGAGTGTGTGGCAGAGTCCAAGTGTACATATGAGTATGTGGCAGAGTGTAAATGTACAAATGAGTGAGTGGCAGAGTCCAAGTGTACATATGAGTATGTGGCAGAGTGTAAATGTACAAATGAGTGTATGGCAGAGTCCAAGGGTACATATGAGTTTGTGGCAGAGTGTAAATGTACAAATGAGTGTGTGGCAGAGTCCAAGGGTACATATGAGTATGTGGCAGAGTGTAAATGTACAAATGAGTGTGTGGCAGAGTCCAAGGGTACATATGAGTTTGTGGCAGAGTCCAAGGGTACATATGAGTTTGTGGCAGAGTGTAAATGTACAAATGAGTATGTGGCAGAGTCCAAGGGTACATATGAGTTTGTGGCAGAGACTAAATGTACAAATGAGTGTGTGGCAGAGTCCAAGGGTACATATGAGTATGTGGCAGAGTGTAAATGTACAAATGAGTGTGTGGCAGAGTCCAAGTGTACATATGAGTTTGTGGCAGAGTGTAAATGTACAAATGAGTGTGTTAGAGTCCAAGGGTACATTTGAGTTTTAGGCAGAGTCCAAGGGTACATATGAGTTTGTGGCAGAGTGTAAATGTACAAATGAGTGAGTGGCAGAGTCCAAGTGTACATATGAGTATATGGCAGAGTGTAAATGTACAAATGAGTGAGTGGCAGAGTCTAAGTGTATGCATGAGTATGTGGCAGTGTGTAAATGTACAAATGAGTGTGTGGCAGAGTCTAAGGGTACATATGATTTTGTGGCAGAGTGTAAATGTACAAATGAGTGTGTGGCAGAGTGTAAATGTACAAATGAGTGTGTGGCAGAGTCCAAGGGTACATATGAGTATGTGGCAGAGTGTAAATGTACAAATGAGTGTATGGCAGAGTCCAAGTGTACATATGAGTTTGTGGCAGAGTGTAAATGTACAAAAGAGTTTGTGGCAGAGTGTAAATGTACAAATGAGTGTGTGGCAGAGTCCAAGTGTACATATGAGTATGTGGCAGAGTGTAAATGTACAAATGAGTGTATGGCAGAGTCCAAGGGTACATATGAGTTTGTGGCAGAGTGTAAATGTACAAATGAGTGTGTGGCAGAGTCTAAGTGTATGTATGAGTTTGTGGCAGTGTTCAATGGTACATATGTGTTTGTGGCAGAGTCCAAGGGTTCATATGAGTATGTGGCAGAGTGTAAATGTACAAATGAGTGTGTGGCAGAGTCCAAGGGTACATATGAGTTTGTGGCAGAGTCCAAGGGTACATATGAGTTTGTGGCAGAGTGTAAATGTACAAATGAGTATGTGGCAGAGTCCAAGGGTACATATGAGTTTGTGGCAGAGTGTAAATGTACAAATGAGTGTGTGGCAGAGTCCAAGGGTACATATGAGTTTGTGGCAGAGACTAAATGTACAAATGAGTGTGTGGCAGAGTCCAAGGGTACATATGAGTATGTGGCAGAGTGTAAATGTACAAATGAGTGATTGGCAGAGTCCAAGTGTACATATGAGTATGTGGCAGAGTGTAAATGTACAAATGAGTGTATGGCAGAGTCTAAGCGTACATATGAGTTTGTGGCAGAGTCCAAGGGTACATATGAGTTTGTGGCAGAGTGTAAATGTACAAATGAGTGAGTGGCAGAGTCCAAGTGTACATATGAGTATGTGGCAGAGTGTAAATGTACAAATGAGTGTGTGGCAGAGTCCAAGGGTACATATGAGTTTGTGGCAGAGTGTAAATGTACAAATGAGTGTGTGGCAGAGTCCAAGGGTACATATGAGTATGTGGCAGAGTGTAAATGTACAAATGAGTGTGTGGCAGAGTCCAAGGGTACATATGAGTATGTGGCAGAGTGTAAATGTACAAATGAGTGTGTGGCAGAGTCTAAGTGTATGTATGAGTATGTGGCAGTGTGTAAATGTACAAATGAGTGTGTGGCAGAGTCTAAGTGTATGTATGAGTATGTGGCAGTGTGTAAATGTACAAATGAGTGTGTGGCAGAGTCCAAGGGTACATGTGAGTTTTTGGCAGAGTCCAAGGGTACATATGAGTATGTGGCAGAGTGTAAATGTACAAATGAGTGTGTTAGAGTCCAAGGGTACATATGAGTTTTTGGCAGAGTCCAAGGGTACATATGAGTATGTGGCAGAGTGTAAATGTACAAATGAGTGTGTGGCAGAGTCTAAGTGTATGTATGAGTATGTGGCAGTGTGTAAATGTACAAATGAGTGTGTGGCAGAGTCTAAGTGTATGTATGAGTATGTGGCAGTGTGTAAATGTACAAATGAGTGTGTGGCAGAGTCCAAGGGTACATGTGAGTTTTTGGCAGAGTCCAAGGGTACATATGAGTATGTGGCAGAGTGTAAATGTACAAATGAGTGTGTTAGAGTCCAAGGGTACATATGAGTTTTTGGCAGAGTCCAAGGGTACATATGAGTATGTGGCAGAGTGTAAATGTACAAATGAGTGTGTGGCAGAGTCCAAGGGTACATATGAGTTTGTGGCAGAGTCCAAGGGTACATATGAGTTTGTGGCAGAGTGTAAATGTACAAATGAGTATGTGGCAGAGTCCAAGGGTACATATGAGTTTGTGGCAGAGACTAAATGTACAAATGAGTGTGTGGCAGAGTCCAAGGGTACATATGAGTATGTGGCAGAGTGTAAATGTACAAATGAGTGTGTGGCAGAGTCCAAGTGTACATATGAGTTTGTGGCAGAGTGTAAATGTACAAATGAGTGTGTTAGAGTCCAAGGGTACATTTGAGTTTTAGGCAGAGTCCAAGGGTACATATGAGTTTGTGGCAGAGTGTAAATGTACAAATGAGTGAGTGGCAGAGTCCAAGTGTACATATGAGTATATGGCAGAGTGTAAATGTACAAATGAGTGAGTGGCAGAGTCTAAGTGTATGCATGAGTATGTGGCAGTGTGTAAATGTACAAATGAGTGTGTGGCAGAGTCTAAGGGTACATATGATTTTGTGGCAGAGTGTAAATGTACAAATGAGTGTGTGGCAGAGTGTAAATGTACAAATGAGTGTATGGCAGAGTCCAAGTGTACATATGAGTTTGTGGCAGAGTGTAAATGTACAAAAGAGTTTGTGGCAGAGTGTAAATGTACAAATGAGTGTGTGGCAGAGTCCAAGTGTACATATGAGTATGTGGCAGAGTGTAAATGTACAAATGAGTGAGTGGCAGAGTCCAAGTGTACATATGAGTATGTGGCAGAGTGTAAATGTACAAATGAGTGTATGGCAGAGTCCAAGGGTACATATGAGTTTGTGGCAGAGTGTAAATGTACAAATGAGTGTGTGGCAGAGTCTAAGTGTATGTATGAGTTTGTGGCAGAGTTCAATGGTACATATGTGTTTGTGGCAGAGTCCAAGGGTTCATATGAGTTTGTGGCAGAGTGTAAATGTACAAATGAGTGAGTGGCAGAGTCCAAGTGTACATATGAGTATGTGGCAGAGTGTAAATGTACAAATGAGTGTGTGGCAGAGTCCAAGGGTACATATGAGTTTGTGGCAGAGTGTAAATGTACAAATGAGTGTGTGGCAGAGTCCAAGGGTACATATGAGTATGTGGCAGAGTGTAAATGTACAAATGAGTGTGTGGCAGAGTCCAAGGGTACATATGAGTATGTGGCAGAGTGTAAATGTACAAATAAGTGAGTGGCAGAGTCCAAGTGTACATATGAGTATGTGGCAGAGTGTAAATGTACAAATGAGTGTATGGCAGAGTCCAAGGGTACATATGAGTTTGTGGCAGAGTGTAAATGTACAAATGAGTGTGTGGCAGAGTCCAAGGGTACATATGAGTATGTGGCAGAGTGTAAATGTACAAATGAGTGTGTGGCAGAGTCTAAGTGTATGTATGAGTATGTGGCAGTGTGTAAATGTACAAATGAGTGTGTGGCAGAGTCCAAGGGTACATGTGAGTTTTTGGCAGAGTCCAAGGGTACATATGAGTATGTGGCAGAGTGTAAATGTACAAATGAGTGTGTGGCAGAGTCTAAGGGTACATATGATTTTGTGGCAGAATGTAAATGTACAAATGAGTGTGTGGCAGAGTCCAAGGGTACATATGAGTATGTGGCAGAGTGTAAATGTACATATGAGTGTGTGGCAGAGTCTAAGTGTATGTATGAGTATGTGGCAGTGTGTAAATGTACAAATGAGTGTGTGGCAGAGTCTAAGGGTACATATGATTTTGTGGCAGAATGTAAATGTACAAATGAGTGTGTGGCAGAGTCCAAGGGTACATATGAGTATGTGGCAGAGTGTAAATGTACATATGAGTGTGTGGCAGAGTCTAAGTGTATGCATGAGTATGTGGCAGTGTGTAAATGTACAAATGAGTGTGTGGCAGAGTCTAAGGGTACATATGATTTTGTGGCAGAGTGTAAATGTACAAATGAGTGTGTGGCAGAGTCCAAGTGTACAAATGAGTTTGTGGCAGAGTGTAAATGTACAAATGAGTGTGTGGCAGAGTCCAAGGGTACATATGAGTATGTGGCAGAGTGTAAATGTACAAATGAGTGTAGGGCAGAGTCCAAGTGTACATATGAGTTTGTGGCAGAGTGTAAATGTACAAATGAGTGTGTGGCAGAGTCCAAGGGTACATATGATTTTGTGGCAGAGTGTAAATGTACAAATGAGTGTGTGGCAGAGTCCAAGTGTACATATGAGTATGTGGCAGAGTGTAAATGTACAAATGAGTGTGTGGCAGAGTCTAAGGGTACATATGATTTTGTGGCAGAGTGTAAATGTACAAATGAGTGTGTGGCAGAGTCCAAGTGTACATATGAGTTTGTGGCAGAGTGTAAATGTACAAATGAGTGTGTTAGAGTCCAAGGGTACATTTGAGTTTTAGGCAGAGTCCAAGGATACATATGAGTTTGTGGCAGAGTGTAAATGTACAAATGAGTGAGTGGCAGAGTCCAAGTGTACATATGAGTATATGGCAGAGTGTAAATGTACAAATGAGTGAGTGGCAGAGTCTAAGTGTATGCATGAGTATGTGGCAGTGTGTAAATGTACAAATGAGTGTGTGGCAGAGTGTAAATGTACAAATGAGTGTGTGGCAGAGTCCAAGGGTACATATGAGTATGTGGCAGAGTATAAATGTACAAATGAGTGTATGGCAGAGTCCAAGGGTACATATGAGTTTTTGGCAGAGTGTAAATGTACATATGAGTTTGTGGCAGAGTGTAAATGTACAAATGAGTGTGTGGCAGAGTCCAAGTGTACATATGAGTATGTGGCAGAGTGTAAATGTACAAATGAGTGAGTGGCAGAGTCCAAGTGTACATATGAGTGTGTGGCAGAGTCCAAGGGTACATATGAGTTTGTGGCAGAGTCCAAGGGTACATATGAGTTTGTGGCAGAGTGTAAATGTACAAATGAGTGTGTGGCAGAGTCCAAGGGTACATATGAGTATGTGGCAGAGTGTAAATGTACAAATGAGTGTGTGGCAGAGTCCAAGGGTACATATGAGTTTGTGGCAGAGTCCAAGGGTACATATGAGTTTGTGGCAGAGACTAAATGTACAAATGAGTGTGTGGCAGAGTCCAAGGGTACATATGAGTATGTGGCAGAGTGTAAATGTACAAATGAGTGTGTGGCAGAGTCCAAGTGTACATATGAGTTTGTGGCAGAGTGTAAATGTACAAATGAGTGTGTTAGAGTCCAAGGGTACATTTGAGTTTTAGGCAGAGTCCAAGGGTACATATGAGTTTGTGGCAGAGTGTAAATGTACAAATGAGTGAGTGGCAGAGTCCAAGTGTACATATGAGTATATGGCAGAGTATAAATGTACAAATGAGTGAGTGGCAGAGTCTAAGTGTATGCATGAGTATGTGGCAGAGTGTAAATGTACAAATGAGTGTGTGGCAGAGTGTAAATGTACAAATGAGTGTGTGGCAGAGTCCAAGCGTACATATGAGTATGTGGCAGAGTGTAAATGTACAAATGAGTGTATGGCAGAGTCCAAGTGTACATATGAGTTTGTGGCAGAGTGTAAATGTACAAAAGAGTTTGTGGCAGAGTGTAAATGTACAAATGAGTGTGTGGCAGAGTCCAAGTGTACATATGAGTATGTGGCAGAGTGTAAATGTACAAATGAGTGAGTGGCAGAGTCCAAGTGTACATATGAGTATGTGGCAGAGTGTAAATGTACAAATGAGTGTGTGGCAGAGTCTAAGTGTATGTATGAGTTTGTGGCAGAGTTCAATGGTACATATGTGTTTGTGGCAGAGTCCAAGGGTTCATATGAGTATGTGGCAGAGTGTAAATGTACAAATGAGTGTGTGGCAGAGTCCAAGGGTACATATGAGTTTGTGGCAGAGTCCAAGGGTACATATGAGTTTGTGGCAGAGTGTAAATGTACAAATGAGTGTGTGGCAGAGTCCAAGGGTACATATGAGTATGTGGCAGAGTGTAAATGTACAAATGAGTGTGTGGCAGAGTCCAAGGGTACATATGAGTTTGTGGCAGAGTCCAAGGGTACATATGAGTTTGTGGCAGAGTGTAAATGTACAAATGAGTATGTGGCAGAGTCCAAGGGTACATATGAGTTTGTGGCAGAGTGTAAATGTACAAATGAGTGTGTGGCAGAGTCCAAGGGTACATATGAGTTTGTGGCAGAGACTAAATGTACAAATGAGTGTGTGGCAGAGTCCAAGGGTACATATGAGTATGTGGCAGAGTGTAAATGTACAAATGAGTGTATGGCAGAGTCTAAGCGTACATATGAGTTTGTGGCAGAGTCCAAGGGTACATATGAGTTTGTGGCAGAGTGTAAATGTACAAATGAGTGTGTGGCAGAGTCCAAGGGTACATATGAGTATGTGGCACAGTGTAAATGTACAACTGAGTGTGTGGCAGAGTCTAAGTGTATGTATGATTATGTGGCAGTGTGTAAATGTACAAATGAGTGTGTGGCAGAGTGTAAATGTACAAATGAGTGTGTGGCAGAGTCCAAGGGTTCATATGAGTATGTGGCAGAGTGTAAATGTACAAATAAGTGAGTGGCAGAGTCCAAGTGTACATATGAGTATGTGGCAGAGTGTAAATGTACAAATGAGTGTATGGCAGAGTCCAAGGGTACATATGAGTTTGTGGCAGAGTGTAAATGTACATATGAGTTTGTGGCAGAGTCCAAGGGTACATATGAGTTTGTGGCAGAGTGTAAATGTACAAATGAGTGTGTGGCAGAGTCCAAGGGTACATATGAGTATGTGGCAGAGTGTAAATGTACAAATGAGTGTTTGGCAGAGTCTAAGTGTATGTATGAGTATGTGGCAGTGTGTAAATGTACAAATGAGTGTTTGGCAGAGTCTAAGTGTATGTATGAGTATGTGGCAGTGTGTAAATGTACAAATGAGTGTGTGGCAGAGTCCAAGGGTACATGTGAGTTTTTGGCAGAGTCCAAGGGTACATATGAGTATGTGGCAGAGTGTAAATGTACAAATGAGTGTGTTAGAGTCCAAGGGTACATATGAGTTTTTGGCAGAGTCCAAGGGTACATATGAGTTTGTGGCAGAGTGTAAATGTACAAATGAGTGTGTGGAAGAGTCTAAGTGTATGTATGAGTTTGTGGCAGAGTTCAATGGTACATATGTGTTTGTGGCAGAGTCCAAGGGTTCATATGAGTATGTGGCAGAGTGTAAATGTACAAATAAGTGAGTGGCAGAGTCCAAGTGTACATATGAGTATGTGGCAGAGTGTAAATGTACAAATGAGTGTATGGCAGAGTCCAAGCGTACATATGAGTTTGTGGCAGAGTCCAAGGGTACATATGAGTTTGTGGCAGAGTGTAAATGTACAAATGAGTGTGTGGCAGAGTCCAAGGGTACATATGATTTTGTGGCAGAGTGTAAATGTACAAATGAGTGTGTGGCAGAGTCCAAGGGTTCATATGAGTATGTGGCAGAGTGTAAATGTACAAATGAGTGTGTGGCAGAGTGTAAATGTACAAATGAGTGAGTGGCAGAGTCCAAGTGTACATATGAGTATGTGGCAGAGTGTAAATGTACAACTGAGTGTGTGGCAGAGTCTAAGTGTATGTATGAGTATGTGGCAGAGTGTAAATGTACAAATGAGTGTGTGGCAGAGTCCAAGGGTACATATGAGTATGTGGCACAGTGTAAATGTACAACTGAGTGTGTGGCAGAGTCTAAGTGTATGTATGATTATGTGGCAGTGTGTAAATGTACAAATGAGTGAGTGGCAGAGTCCAAGTGTACATATGAGTTTGTGGCAGAGTTCAATGGTACATATGAGTTTGTGGCAGAGTCCAAGGGTACATATGAGTTTGTGGCAGAGTGTAAATGTACAAATGAGTGTGTGGCAGAGTCCAAGTGTACATATGAGTTTGTGGCAGAGTGTAAATGTACAAATGAGTGTGTGGCAGAGTCCAAGGGTACATATGAGTTTGTGGCAGAGTGTAAATGTACAAATGAGTGTGTGGCAGAGTCCAAGGGTACATATGAGTTTGTGGCAGAGTCCACGGGTACATATGAGTATGTGCCAGAGTGTAAATGTACATATGAGTGTGTGGCAGAGTCTAAGTGTATGTATGAGTTTGTGGCAGAGTGTAAATGTACAAATGAGTGAGTGGCAGAGTCTAAGTGTATGCATGAGTATGTGGCAGTGTGTAAATGTACAAATGAGTGTGTGGCAGAGTCTAAGGGTACATATGATTTTGTGGCAGAGTGTAAATGTACAAATGAGTGTGTGGCAGAGTGTAAATGTACAAATGAGTGTGTGGCAGAGTCCAAGGGTACATATGAGTATGTGGCAGAGTATAAATGTACAAATGAGTGTATGGCAGAGTCCAAGGGTACATATGAGTTTTTGGCAGAGTGTAAATGTACATATGAGTTTGTGGCAGAGTGTAAATGTACAAATGAGTGTGTGGCAGAGTCCAAGTGTACATATGAGTATGTGGCAGAGTGTAAATGTACAAATGAGTGAGTGGCAGAGTCCAAGTGTACATATGAGTATGTGGCAGAGTGTAAATGTACAAATGAGTGTATGGCAGAGTCCAAGGGTACATATGAGTTTGTGGCAGAGTGTAAATGTACAAATGAGTGTGTGGCAGAGTCTAAGTGTATGTATGAGTTTGTGGCAGAGTTCAATGGTACATATGTGTTTGTGGCAGAGTCCAAGGGTTCATATGAGTATGTGGCAGAGTGTAAATGTACAAATGAGTGTGTGGCAGAGTCCAAGGGTACATATGAGTTTGTGGCAGAGTCCAAGGGTACATATGAGTATGTGGCAGAGTGTAAATGTACAAATGAGTGAGTGGCAGAGTCCAAGTGTACATATGAGTATGTGGCAGAGTGTAAATGTACAAATGAGTGTATGGCAGAGTCCAAGGGTACATATGAGTTTGTGGCAGAGTGTAAATGTACAAATGAGTGTGTGGCAGAGTCTAAGTGTATGTATGAGTTTGTGGCAGAGTTCAATGGTACATATGTGTTTGTGGCAGAGTCCAAGGGTTCATATGAGTATGTGGCAGAGTGTAAATGTACAAATGAGTGTGTGGCAGAGTCCAAGGGTACATATGAGTTTGTGGCAGAGTCCAAGGGTACATATGAGTTTGTGGCAGAGTGTAAATGTACAAATGAGTGTGTGGCAGAGTCCAAGGATACATATGAGTATGTGGCAGAGTGTAAATGTACAAATGAGTGTGTGGCAGAGTCCAAGTGTACATATGAGTTTGTGGCAGAGTGTAAATGTACAAATGAGTGTGTTAGAGTCCAAGGGTACATTTGAGTTTTAGGCAGAGTCCAAGGGTACATATGAGTTTGTGGCAGAGTGTAAATGTACAAATGAGTGAGTGGCAGAGTCTAAGTGTATGCATGAGTATGTGGCAGTGTGTAAATGTACAAATGAGTGTGTGGCAGAGTCTAAGGGTACATATGATTTTGTGGCAGAGTGTAAATGTACAAATGAGTGTGTGGCAGAGTGTAAATGTACAAATGAGTGTGTGGCAGAGTCCAAGGGTACATATGAGTATGTGGCAGAGTGTAAATGTACAAATGAGTGTATGGCAGAGTCCAAGTGTACATATGAGTTTGTGGCAGAGTGTAAATGTACAAAAGAGTTTGTGGCAGAGTGTAAATGTACAAATGAGTGTGTGGCAGAGTCCAAGTGTACATATGAGTATGTGGCAGAGTGTAAATGTACAAATGAGTGAGTGGCAGAGTCCAAGTGTATGTATGAGTTTGTGGCAAAGTTCAATGGTACATATGTGTATGTGGCAGAGTGTAAATGTACAAATGAGTGTGTGGCAGAGTGTAAATGTACAAATGAGTGAGTGGCAGAGTCCAAGTGTACATATGAGTATGTGGCAGAGTGTAAATGTACAACTGAGTGTGTGGCAGAGTCTAAGTGTATGTATGAGTATGTGGCAGAGTGTAAATGTACAAATGAGTGTGTGGCAGAGTCCAAGGGTACATATGAGTATGTGGCAGTGTGTAAATGTACAAATGAGTGAGTGGCAGAGTCCAAGTGTACATATGAGTTTGTGGCAGAGTTCAATGGTACATATGAGTTTGTGGCAGAGTCCAAGGGTACATATGAGTTTGTGGCAGAGTGTAAATGTACAAATGAGTGTGTGGCAGAGTCCAAGTGTACAAATGAGTTTGTGGCAGAGTGTAAATGTACAAATCAGTGTGTTGCAGAGTCCAAGGGTACATATGAGTTTGTGGCAGAGTGTAAATGTACAAATCAGTGTGTGGCAGAGTCCAAGGGTACATATGAGTTTGTGGCAGAGTGTAAATGTACAAATGAGTGTGTGGCAGAGTCCAAGTGTACATATGAGTATGTGGCAGAGTGTAAATGTACAAATGAGTGTGTTTCAGAGTCCAAGGGTACATATGAGTTTGTGGCAGAGTGTAAATGTACAAATGAGTATGTGGCAGAGTCCAAGGGTACATATGAGTTTGTGGCAGAGTCCACGGGTACATATGAGTATGTGGCAGAGTGTAAATGTACATATGAGTGTGTGGCAGAGTCTAAGTGTATGTATGAGTATGTGGCAGAGTGTAAATGTACATATGAGTGTGTGGCAGAGTCTAAGTGTATGTATGAGTTTGTGGCAGAGTGTAAATGTACAAATGAGTGTATGGCAGAGTCCAAGGGTACATATGAGTTTGTGGCAGAGTGTAAATGTACAAATGAGTGTATGGCAGAGTCCAAGCGTACATATGAGTTTGTGGCAGAGTCCAAGGGTACATATGAGTTTGTGGCAGAGTGTAAATGTACAAATGAGTGTGTGGCAGAGTCCAAGGGTACATATGAGTATGTGGCAGAGTGTAAATGTACAAATGAGTGTGTGGCAGAGTCTAAGTGTATGTATGAGTATGTGGCAGTGTGTAAATGTACAAATGAGTGTGTGGCAGAGTCTAAGTGTATGTATGAGTATGTGGCAGTGTGTAAATGTACAAATGAGTGTGTGGCAGAGTCCAAGGGTACATGTGAGTTTTTGGCAGAGTCCAAGGGTACATATGAGTTTGTGGCAGAGTCCAAGGGTACATATGAGTTTGTGGCAGAGTGTAAATGTACAAATGAGTGTGTGGCAGAGTCCAAGGGTACATATGAGTATGTGGCAGTGTGTAAATGTACAAATGAGTGTGTGGCAGAGTCTAAGGGAACATATGAGTTTGTGGCAGAGTGTAAATGTACAAATGAGTGTGTGGCAGAGTCTAAGTGTATGTATGAGTTTGTGGCAAAGTTCAATGGTACATATGTGTTTGTGGCAGAGTCCAAGGGTTCATATGAGTATGTGGCAGAGTGTAAATGTACAAATGAGTGTGTGGCAGAGTCCAAGTGTACATATGAGTTTGTGGCAGAGTGTAAATGTACAAATGAGTGAGTGGCAGAGTCCAAGGGTGCATATGAGTTTGTGGCAGAGTGTAAATGTACAAATGAGTGTGTGGCAGAGTCCAAGGGTACATATGAGTATGTGGCAGAGTGTAAATGTACAAATGAGTGTGTGGCAGAGTCCAAGGGTACATATGAGTATGTGGCACAGTGTAAATGTACAACTGAGTGTGTGGCAGAGTCTAAGTGTATGTATGATTATGTGGCAGTGTGTAAATGTACAAATGAGTGTGTGGCAGAGTGTAAATGTACAACTAAGTGAGTGGCAGAGTCCAAGTGTACATATGAGTATGTGGCAGAGTGTAAATGTACAAATGAGTGTATGGCAGAGTCCAAGGGTACATATGAGTTTGTGGCAGAGTGTAAATGTACAAATGAGTGTGTGGCAGAGTCTAAGTGTATGTATGAGTATATGGCAGTGTGTAAATGTACAAATGAGTCTGTGGCAGAGTCTAAGGGTACATATGATTTTGTGGCAGAGTGTAAATGTACAAATGAGTGTGTGGCAGAGTCCAAGGGAACATATGAGTTTGTGGCAGAGTGTAAATGTACAAATGAGTGTGTGGCAGAGTCTAAGTGTATGTATGATTATGTGGCAGTGTGTAAATGTACAAATGAGTGAGTGGCAGAGTCCAAGTGTACATATGAGTTTGTGGCAGAGTTCAATGGTACATATGAGTTTGTGGCAGAGTCCAAGGGTACATATGAGTTTGTGGCAGAGTGTAAATGTACAAATCAGTGTGTGGCAGAGTCCAAGGGTACATATGAGTTTGTGGCAGAGTGTAAATGTACAAATGAGTGTGTGGCAGAGTCCAAGTGTACATATGAGTTTGTGGCAGAGTCCACGGGTACATATGAGTATGTGGCAGAGTGTAAATGTACATATGAGTGTGTGGCAGAGTCTAAGTGTATGTATGAGTATGTGACAGAGTGTAAATGTACAAATGAGTGAGTGGCAGAGTCCAAGTGTACATATGAGTTTGTGGCAGAGTTCAATGGTACATATGAGTTTGTGGCAGAGTCCACGGGTACATATGAGTATGTGGCAGAGTGTAAATGTACAAATGAGTGTATGGCAGAGTCCAAGGGTACATATGAGTTTGTGGCAGAGTGTAAATGTACAAATGAGTGTGTGGCAGAGCCTAAGGGTACATATGATTTTGTGGCAGAATGTAAATGTACAAATGAGTGTGTGGCAGAGTCCAAGGGTACATATGAGTATGTGGCAGAGTGTAAATGTACATATGAGTGTGTGGCAGAGTCTAAGTGTATGCATGAGTATGTGGCAGTGTGTAAATGTACAAATGAGTGTGTGGCAGAGTCCAAGTGTACAAATGAGTTTGTGGCAGAGTGTAAATGTACAAATGAGTGTGTGGCAGAGTCCAAGGGTACATATGAGTATGTGGCAGAGTGTAAATGTACAAATGAGTGTATGGCAGAGTCCAAGGGTACATATGAGTTTTTGGCAGAGTCCAAGGGTACATATGAGTTTGTGGCAGAGTGTAAATGTACAAATGAGTGTGTGGCAGAGTCCAAGTGTACATATGAGTATGTGGCAGAGTGTAAATGTACAAATGAGTGTGTGGCAGAGTCTAAGTGTATGCATGAGTATGTGGCAGTGTGTAAATGTACAAATGAGTGTGTGGCAGAGTCTAAGGGTACATATGATTTTGTGGCAGAGTGTAAATGTACAAATGAGAGTGTGGCAGATTCCAAGTGTACATATGAGTATGTGGCAGAGTGTAAATGTACAAATGAGTGAGTGGCAGAGTCCAAGTGTACATATGAGTATGTGGCAGAGTGTAAATGTACAAATGAGTGTATGGCAGAGTCCAAGTGTACATATGAGTATGTGGCAGAGTGTAAATGTACAAATGAGTTTGTGGCAGAGTCTAAGGGTACATATGATTTTGTGGCAGAGTGTAAATGTACAAATGAGTGTGTGGCAGAGTCCAAGGGTACATATGAGTATGTGGCACAGTGTAAATGTACAACTGAGTGTGTGGCAGAGTCTAAGTGTATGTATGATTATGTGGCAGTGTGTAAATGTACAAATGAGTGTGTGGCAGAGTGTAAATGTACAACTAAGTGAGTGGCAGAGTCCAAGTGTACATATGAGTATGTGGCAGAGTGTAAATGTACAAATGAGTGTATGGCAGAGTCCAAGGGTACATATGAGTTTGTGGCAGAGTGTAAATGTACAAATGAGTGTATGGCAGAGTCCAAGCGTACATATGAGTTTGTGGCAGAGTCCAAGGGTACATATGATTTTGTGGCAGAGTGTAAATGTACAAATGAGTGTGTGGCAGAGTCCAAGGGAACATATGAGTTTGTGGCAGAGTGTAAATGTACAAATGAGTGTGTGGCAGAGTCTAAGTGTATGTATGATTATGTGGCAGTGTGTAAATGTACAAATGAGTGAGTGGCAGAGTCCAAGTGTACATATGAGTTTGTGGCAGAGTTCAATGGTACATATGAGTTTGTGGCAGAGTGTAAATGTACAAATCAGTGTGTGGCAGAGTCCAAGTGTACAAATGAGTTTGTGGCAGAGTGTAAATGTACAAATCAGTGTGTGGCAGAGTCCAAGGGTACATATGAGTTTGTGGCAGAGTGTAAATGTACAAATGAGTGTGTGGCAGAGTCCAAGTGTACATATGAGTATGTGGCAGAGTGTAAATGTACAAATGAGTGTGTGGCAGAGTCCAAGGGTACATATGAGTTTGTGGCAGAGTCCAAGGGTACATATGAGTTTGTGGCAGAGTGTAAATGTACAAATGAGTGTGTGGCAGAGTCCAAGGGTACATATGAGTTTGTGGCAGAGTGTAAATGTACAAATGAGTATGTGGCAGAGTCCAAGGGTACATATGAGTTTGTGGCAGAGTGTAAATGTACAAATGAGTGTGTGGCAGAGTCCAAGGGTACATATGAGTATGTGGCAGAGTGTAAATGTACAAATGAGTGTGTGGCAGAGTCCAAGGGTACATATGAGTTTGTGGCAGAGTCCAAGGGTACATATGAGTTTGTGGCAGAGTGTAAATGTACAAATGAGTGTGTGGCAGAGTCCAAGGGTACATATGAGTTTGTGGCAGAGTGTAAATGTACAAATGAGTGAGTGGCAGAGTCCAAGTGTATGCATGAGTATGTGGCAGTGTGTAAATGTACATATGAGTTTTTGGCAGAGTCCAAGGGTACATATGAGTTTGTGGCAGAGTGTAAATGTACAAATGAGTGTGTGGCAGAGTCCAAGTGTACATATGAGTTTGTGGCAGAGTGTAAATGTACAAATGAGTGTGTGGCAGAGTCCAAGTGTACATATGAATTTGTGGCAGAGTGTAAATGTACAAATGAGTGTGTGGCAGAGTCCAAGGGTACATATGAGTTTGTGGCAGAGTGTAAATGTACAAATGAGTATGTGGCAGAGTCCAAGGGTACATATGAGTTTGTGGCAGAGTCCACGGGTACATATGAGTTTGTGGCAGAGTGCAAATGTACAAATGAGTGTGTGGCAGAGTCCAAGTGTACATATGAGTATGTGGCAGAGTGTAAATGTACAAATGAGTGTGTGGCAGAGTCCAAGTGTACATATGAGTTTGTGGCAGAGTGTAAATGTACAAATGAGTGTGTTAGAGTCCAAGGGTACATATGAGTTTTAGGCAGAGTCCAAGGGTACATATGAGTTTGTGGCAGAGTGTAAATGTACAAATGAGTGTGTGGCAGAGTCTAAGTGTATGTATGAGTTTGTGGCAGAGTTCAATGGTACATATGTGTTTGTGGCAGAGTCCAAGGGTTCATATGAGTATGTGGCAGAGTGTAAATGTACAAATGAGTGTGTGGCAGAGTCCAAGGGTACGTATGAGTTTGTGGCAGAGACTAAATGTACAAATGAGTGTGTGGCAGAGTCCAAGGGTACATATGAGTATGTGGCAGAGTGTAAATGTACAAATGAGTGTGTGGCAGAGTCCAAGGGTACATATGAGTTTGTGGCAGAGTCCAAGGGTACATATGAGTTTGTGGCAGAGTGTAAATGTACAAATGAGTGTGTGGCAGAGTCCAAGGGTACATATGAGTTTGTGGCTGAGTGTAAATGTACAAATGAGTGTGTGGCAGGGTCTAAGTGTATGTATGAGTATGTGGCAGTGTGTAAATGTACAAATGAGTGTGTGGCAGAGTCTAAGGGTACATATGATTTTGTGGCAGAGTCCAAGGGTACATATGAGTATGTGGCAGAGTGTAAATGTACAAATGAGTATGTGGCAGAGTGTAAATGTACAAATGAGTGTGTGGCAGAGTCCAAGGGTACATATGAGTTTGTGGCAGAGACTAAATGTACAAATGAGTTTTTGGCAGAGTCCAAGGGTACATATGAGTATGTGGCAGAGTGTAAATGTACAAATGAGTGTGTTAGAGTCCAAGGGTACATATGAGTTTTAGGCAGAGTCCAAGGGTACATATGAGTTTGTGGCAGAGTGTAAATGTACAAATGAGTGTATGGCAGAGTCTAAGTGTATGTATGAGTATGTGGCAGTGTGTAAATGTACAAATGAGTGTGTGGCAGAGTCTAAGGGTACATATGAGTATGTGGCAGAGTGTAAATGTACAAATGAGTATGTGGCAGAGTCCAAGGGTACATATGAGTTTGTGGCAGAGTCCACGGGTACATATGAGTTTGTGGCAGAGTGTAAATGTACAAATGAGTTTGTGGCAGAGTCCAAGGGTACATATGAGTTTGCGGCAGAGTGTAAATGTGCATATGAGTTTGTGGCAGTGTCCAAGGGTACATATATGTTTGTGGCAGATTGTAATTATGCATATGAGTTTGTGGCAGTGTCCAAGGGTACATATATGTTTGTGGCAGATTGTAATTATACATATGAGTTTGCGGCAGAGTGTAAATGTGCATATGAGTTTGTGGCAGAGTATAAATGTGCATATGAGTTTGTGGCAGAGTGTAAATGTGCATATGAGTTTGTGGCAGAGTATAAATGTGCATATGAGTTTGTGGCAGAGTGTAAATGTGCATATGAGTTTGTGGCAGATTGTAAATATACAAATGAGTGTGTGGCAGAGTCCAAAGGTACATATGAGTTTTTAGAAGTGTCCAAGGGTTCATATGAGTTTGTGGCAGAGTCCAAGAGTACTTATGAGTTTGTGGCAGATTGTAATTAGGCATAGCAGTTTGTGGCAGAGTGTAAATATACAAATGAGTTTGTGGCAGAGTCCAAGGGTACATATGAGTTTGCGGCAGAGTGTAAATGTGCATATGAGTTTGTGGCAGTGTCCAAGGGTACATATATGTTTGTGGCAGATTGTAATTATGCATATGAGTTTGTGGCAGTGTCCAAGGGTACATATATGTTTGTGGCAGATTGTAATTATACATATGAGTTTGTGGCAGAGTGTAAATGTGCATATGAGTTTGTGGCAGAGTCCAAGGGTACATATGAGTTTGTGGCAGTGTCCAAGGGTACATATATGTTTGTGGCAGATTGTAATTATGCATATGAGTTTGTGGCAGAGTGTAAATGTGCATATGAGTTTGTGGCAGATTGTAAATATACAAATGAGTGTGTGGCAGAGTCTAAGTATAAATAAAATTACAATTGTCAGCAGAAATATAAGTTCTGTTTATTTGAAAGATTACATGAAGTGTAGGTATTTTAAACAGAAATGCTTTCATGAATGAATATATATCACGCACATTGGGATCTCTTTGTTCCTATAGCTCTATCATGTGGTGGGCAGGATGGTCACAATCCTGAGTCAGTTCTTCATATCAGCCCCCCATAGAGCTATAAAGCAGGAATACATGATACGTATTTGTATTCTCTCCATAATGCATTTCTATTTAACACACCTACACCTGATCCATGTAGAACACAAGTAAGTACCCAACGAGGTTATTACTGTTACAGCAGTTAGATCACTGACCTGCGGCATGCTTGATAGTGTGATGAGGAAGGTGTATTCCATCCATTCGTTACTGACGTCCTCCAATCACTAGATCACCATCCTGGTAATAACTCTGCCAGAGTAGAATATCTGGAAAGCAGACAGACTTGTTCTGACTTCTCACCTATTGAGGAAATAACAACAAAACCAGAATAAGGCATCAAATATAAAACATGGCAGAGAATACAAACTCTGTATTTTTGTTAAAGGTTTTTCTCAATCAGTAAAATGGGTCATAAGGGTAAAGTGCTTTGGACCCAGCAAAGAAGGTCAACATTAGGGATTGAATATAGCTGGTCTACTCATGAGTTTGTAACCCCCACATGCCATGGTGTCACAGGTGATACACATGTCATGAGCCCTTTAAAAACAACAACAACAAAAGAATCTCCCCTCACCAGCCTCTCACACTCCCTGCGCTGCTCTGAGGTCGAGAGTCATGTGACCTGCCGGCGCTCAGACATCAGGGTATCGTGATGTTATAAACGCCGCAACCTGCGCACCCAAAACTTGCACAACTAACCGGCAAAATTCTCAACCCTGTAACCTGCACTATAACAAATGCCCAAAACTGGCCAAAAATATCAACCCTGTAACCTGCATCCGCAATACCAAATGCCCAAAACTGGCCAAAAATCTCAACCCTGTAACCTGCATCCGCAAAACCAAATGCCCAAAACTTGCCTAAACAACCGCCAAAAATCTCAACCCTGTAACCTGCATCCGCAATACCAAATGCTTAAAAGTGGCCTAAAAAACTGCCAAAAATCTTAACCCTGTAACCTGCACTCGCAATACCAAATGCCCAAAACTGGCCATAAATCTCAACCCTGTAACCTGCATCCGCAATACCAAATGCCCAAAAGTGGCCAGAAATCTCAACCCTGTAACCTGCATCCGCAATACCAAATGCCCAAAACTTGCCTAAACAACCGCCAAAAATCTCAACCCTGTAACCTGCATCCGCAATACCAAATGCCCAAAACTGGCCAAAAATCTCAACCCTGTAATCTTCACTCGCAATACCAAATGCCCAAAACTTGCCTAAACAACCGCCAAAAATCTCAACCCTGTAACCTGCATCCGCAATACCAAATGCCCAAAAGTGGCCAAAAATCTCAACCCTGTAACCTGCATCCGCAATACCAAATGCTTAAAAGTGGCCTAAAAAACCGCCAAAAATCTCAACCCTGTAACCTGCATCCGCAATACCAAATGCCCAAAACTGGCCAAAAATCTCAACCCTGTAACCTGCATCCGCAATACCAAATGCCCAAAAGTGGCCTAAAAAACCGCCAAAAATCTCAACCCTGTAACCTGCATCCGCAATACCAAATGCCCAAAAGTGGCCAAAAATCTCAACCCTGTAACCTGCACTTGCAATACCAAATGCCCAAAACTGGCCAAAAATCTCAACACTGTAACCTGCATCCGCAAAACCAAATGCCCAAAACTTGCCTAAACAACCGCCAAAAATCTCAACCCTGTAACCTGCATCCGCAATACCAAATGCTTAAAAGTGGCCTAAAAAACTGCCAAAAATCTCAACCCTGTAACCTGCATCCGCAAAACCAAATGCCCAAAACTGGCCCAAAATCTCAACCCTGTAACCTGCATCCGCAATACCAAATGCCCAAAAGTGGCCAAAAATCTCAACCCTGTAACCTGCATCCGCAATACCAAATGCCCAAAAGTGGCCATAAATCTCAACCCTGTAACCTGCATCCGCAATACCAAATGCCCAAAAGTGGCCAAAAATCTCAACCCTGTAACCTGCACTCGCAATACCAAATGCCCAAAACTGGCCAGAAATCTCAACCCTGTAACCTGCATCCGCAATACCAAATGCCCAAAAGTGGCCAGAAATCTCAACCCTGTAACCTGCATCCGCAATACCAAATGCCCAAAAGTGGCCAAAAATCTCAACCCTGTAACCTGCACTCGTAATACCAAATGCCCAAAACTGGCCAGAAATCTCAACCCTGTAACCTGCATCCGCAATACCAAATGCCCAAAAGTGGCCAGAAATCTCAACCCTGTAACCTGCATCCGCAATACCAAATGCCCAAAAGTGGCCAAAAATCTCAACCCTGTAACCTGCACTCGTAATACCAAATGCCCAAAACTGGCCAAAAATCTCAACCCTGTAACCTGCATCCGCAATACCAAATGCCCAAAACTGGCCAAAAATCTCAACCCTGTAACCTGCATCCGCAATACCAAATGCCCAAAAGTGGCCTAAAAAACCGCCAAAAATCTCAACCCTGTAACCTGCATCCGCAATACCAAATGCTTAAAAGTGGCCTAAAAAACTGCCAAAAATCTCAACCCTGTAACCTGCATCCGCAAAACCAAATGCCCAAAACTGGCCCAAAATCTCAACCCTGTAACCGCAATACCAAATGCCCAAAAGTGGCCAAAAATCTCAACCCTGTAACCTGCATCCGCAATACCAAATGCCCAAAAGTGGCCTAAAAAACCGCCAAAAATCTCAACCCCGTAACCTGCATCCGCAATACCAAATGCCCAAAAGTGGCCAAAAATCTCAACCCTGTAACCTGCATCCGCAATACCAAATGCCCAAAAGTGGCCTAAAAAACCGCCAAAAATCTCAACCCTGTAACCTGCATCCGCAATACCAAATGCCCAAAAGTGGCCAAAAATCTCAACCCTGTAACCTGCACTTGCAATACCAAATGCCCAAAACTGGCCAAAAATCTCAACACTGTAACCTGCATCCGCAAAACCAAATGCCCAAAACTTGCCTAAACAACCGCCAAAAATCTCAACCCTGTAACCTGCATCCGCAATACCAAATGCCCAAAACTGGCCCAAAATCTCAACCCTGTAACCTGCATCCGCAATACCAAATGCCCAAAAGTGGCCAAAAATCTCAACCCTGTAACCTGCATCTGCAATACCAAATGCCCAAAAGTGGCCATAAATCTCAACCCTGTAACCTGCATCCGCAATACCAAATGCCCAAAAGTGGCCAAAAATCTCAACCCTGTAACCTGCACTCGTAATACCAAATGCCCAAAACTGGCCAAAAATCTCAACCCTGTAACCTGCATCCGCAATACCAAATGCCCAAAACTGGCCAAAAATCTCAACCCTGTAACCTGCATCCGCAATACCAAATGCCCAAAACTGGCCAGAAATCTCAACCCTGTAACCTGCATCCGCAATACCAAATGCCCAAAACTGGCCAAAAATCTCAACCCTGTAACCTGCATCCGCAATACCAAATGCCCAAAACTTGCCTAAACAACCGCCAAAAATCTCAACCCTGTAACCTGCATCCGCAATACCAAATGCCCAAAACTGGCCAGAAATCTCAACCCTGTAACCTGCATCCGCAATACCAAATGCCCAAAACTTGCCTAAACAACCGCCAAAAATCTCAACCCTGTAACCTGCATCCGCAATACCAAATGCTTAAAAGTGGCCTAAAAAACCGCCAAAAATCTCAACCCTGTAACCTGCACTCGCAATACCAAATGCCCAAAACTGGCCAGAAATCTCAACCCTGTAACCTGCATCCGCAATACCAAATGCCCAAAACTGGCCAAGAATCTCAACCCTGTAACCTGCACTCGCAATACCAAATGCCCAAAACTGGCCAGAAATCTCAACCCTGTAACCTGCATCCGCAATACCAAATGCCCAAAACTTGCCTAAACAACCGCCATAAATCTCAACCCTGTAACCTGCACTCGCAATACCAAATGCCCAAAACTTGCCTAAACAACCGCCAAAAATCTCAACCCTGTAACCTGCACTCGCAATACCAAATGCCCAAAAGTGGCCATAAATCTCAACCCTGTAACCTGCATCCGCAATACCAAATGCCCAAAAGTG
This sequence comes from Pelodytes ibericus, assembly GCA_036172795.1. NCBI lineage: Eukaryota > Metazoa > Chordata > Amphibia > Anura > Pelodytidae > Pelodytes > Pelodytes ibericus. Next base: position 43,938,859 of record CM069868.1, on the reverse strand, counting down.
GCCAAAAATCTCAACCCTGTAACCTGCACTCGTAATACCAAATGCCCAAAACTGGCCAAAAATCTCAACCCTGTAACCTGCATCCGCAATACCAAATGCCCAAAACTGGCCAAGAATCTCAACCCTGTAACCTGCACTCGCAATACCAAATGCCCAAAACTGGCCAGAAATCTCAACCCTGTAACCTGCATCCGCAATACCAAATGCCCAAAACTGGCCAAAAATCTCAACCCTGTAACCTGCATCCGCAATACCAAATGCCCAAAACTTGCCTAAACAACCGCCAAAAATCTCAACCCTGTAACCTGCATCCGCAATACCAAATGCCCAAAACTGGCCAGAAATCTCAACCCTGTAACCTGCATCCGCAATACCAAATGCCCAAAACTTGCCTAAACAACCGCCAAAAATCTCAACCCTGTAACCTGCATCCGCAATACCAAATGCTTAAAAGTGGCCTAAAAAACCGCCAAAAATCTCAACCCTGTAACCTGCACTCGCAATACCAAATGCCCAAAACTGGCCAGAAATCTCAACCCTGTAACCTGCATCCGCAATACCAAATGCCCAAAACTGGCCAAGAATCTCAACCCTGTAACCTGCACTCGCAATACCAAATGCCCAAAACTGGCCAGAAATCTCAACCCTGTAACCTGCATCCGCAATACCAAATGCCCAAAACTTGCCTAAACAACCGTCAAAAATCTCAACCCTGTAACCTGCATCCGCAATACCAAATGCTTAAAAGTGGCCTAAACAACCGCCAAAAATCTCAACCCTGTAACCTGCATCCGCAAAACCAAATGCCCAAAACTTGCCTAAACAACCGCCAAAAATCTCAACCCTGTAACCTGCATCCGCAATACCAAATGCCCAAAACTGGCCATAAATCTCAACCCTGTAACCTGCACTCGCAATACCAAATGCCCAAAACTTGCCTAAACAACCGCCAAAAATCTCAACCCTGTAACCTGCACTCGCAATACCAAATGCCCAAAAGTGGCCATAAATCTCATCCCTGTAACCTGCACTCGCAATACCAAATGCCCAAAACTTGCCTAAACAACCGCCAAAAATCTCAACCCTGTAACCTGCACTCGTAATACCAAATGCCCAAAACTGGCCAAAAATCTCAACCCTGTAACCTGCACTCGCAATACCAAATGCCCAAAAATCTCAACCCTGTAACCTGCACTCGCAATAACAAATGCCCAAAACTGGCCACAACAGACAAAAATCTCAACCTTGTAAAGAATTCTGAGCATAAAAAAAAAAAAAAGCACCCCCAAAATAAGGGCATCAAAATGAACCCCAAAAAATGCTGGCCATAAAATACCACCACCAGAAAAGCTGGGCATAAAAGTGAATCTTCAAAATTTCCTGCCATAAAAAAGCACCCCAAATATTTCTTGGCATAAAAGTGAACCCCAAAAAAGTCTGGCCACAAAAAAGAACCCCTTAAAAAGTTAGGCATTAAAAATTGAACACCAAAAATGTCTGGGCATAGAAAGAATCCCAAATAATTCTGGCAATAAAAAAAGCACCCCAAAGAAAACTGGGCATAAAAGTGAACCCCAAATATTTCTGACCATGAACACCTACAAATCATTGCTCTATTCTCTGTTGGCACTCTTATTGAATATTCTCGCCATCTCTAGCTGACAAGTAGCATTAAGGAATATTCTGTGTATTATTGAGACCTTATGCTGCATGTTGATGGTCTACTGGATAAAGAAAGTTGTGGGCAACTGAGATGGGAATTTTATACTTTAGACCAATGTAGCAGAGTTGGAAGAATTCTCCAATGTGACTGTGATCATTTATCCAACTCTGGTACTTTGATTTACGTTTGAAATTCCCATCTGAATCCCTGCAGTTATGTCTTTATTGAGTAGATACTTTAGTATTTGTTTACCTTGCATGCAACTTTCTGTATGCTTTGATAACATGTGTAATAGGCGTGATCTTCTATTTTAGGCTCTGGAAGGAGCTGGGTTTTGTGCCAAAGAAAAAGTGAAAGAATGTGAAAGAATTTACCTGGTACGACCTTGTACTTACCGCCAAGCACATCCATCTATTTCAACAGTGTGTGACATCATGTGTGTAAAAGGACAACAAACAAGTATGTACATTTTATTATTTAAAGTTTATTATTTCAATATGCAACCGTTTGCATAACTTACATTTGGAGTTTATTTAAAATCTAGAATGGAAATGACTCACACATTTCCAAGGACAGAAGTCAATGTTCCTGTACTGCAGTCATAGATACAATCAGTTATCTTTATCTGTGAGAGATGTTACATACCTTCAATATCAGTATACATCAAGTGTAGATATTTGAAATAGAAATGCTTTAATGAAAGAATACAAGTAACGTATGTTACTGAGCCCTCTTTGCCCTGTTGAGCTCTATGAGGGGCGGACAGGTTTAGAATGCTGGGTCAGATGGGTCAGATCTTCCTTCATCTGACCCAACATGAAGGAAGATCAAACCCAGGATTGTAAACATGTCCTCTGTATTATACAGCTATATGGAGCACAGATAGCTCAATAAGGTGATTCATTCCTACACCTCATTTGTCATTACATGTCCTTTACAATGGATAGAATTGTAGATACAACAATAAAAACAACAACCCATGTGTCCCCAAGTCCAAAGCTGTCTTCTTTCTTCTTCATGTAAAGGATGGAGAGAGGTCTGATATGCATTGCAGAGAGATGTTACCTCTGGGAGTTTATCTGGTTTCTCTGGTTATTTTCTCATCAGTTATAAAGCAAATAGATTCATCCTATTTAATATAAAAACACAAGATGAAATGACTTTTTGTAATAAAGTAAAGACAGCACATGTCAGTATGATCTTATTCCAGACACAATCCTTAATACAAGTATTATAATAATGAGAGATGTATCCATTCCATTTCCTAATGTTCCATTATTATAAGTGTACCCCTGTTTCCATAATACCCCCTAGTCCTTTATGAATCTCTTTACCTCTTTAGATAATCCCCAGACATTGGTGGGCAGAGTTATACACCCCTCTTAGATTACCCCGTACTGTGCACAATCAGAAATGACAAGACCAGTTACACAAAAGACAAGAGCAGTAAATAAACTATTCATTCCTCATCCTTCCCTAAACCAGGGAAATCCAGATCTTATTCATACCCTTTGAGAAGAATATGTCAAGTCTATAGATCTGAATCTAAGCCGAGATACTGAATGTCCCATGAGAGTAAAATGTTTAGCTACAGAGAATTCCTAGAATTAGTTATTATGATGCTTTTATGTTCAGGTATCTTAGCGTTTGGCTCCTGGATGTTTCCCCAATATAACCCACGCGGTCACTTCTTGTACATAAATTACATTAATCAGATTGATGGTCAGAATACTCTTTTAAATGTAAATTTCTGGCCCAATGTAACCCTATTGCAACTGATACAGTGGCTATAATGGTACATACCGTCTGTAGGAGTGAGCCAATTCTTAACATGCGTTGATATGTTGCCCGTGGCCTCTCAAATTCCCAGATCTTATTGGCCAAGAGGGAAGATGCCTGAAATGGAGGATAATTTATGGTCAGATTGTTATAAGTTCCAATGTTTTCTCGCTATATGACCCACTCTCCTTGAACGCGTAGAGTAAGCAGTGACCAGGAGGATTCTGGGATATTAGTTCTAAGCTGCCTCTGTCCAGATTCATAACCATTTTTTGCTGTTAAATTCATGTTGAGAAATCTTATCTGTTCAGCTCTTTCCATGAAGATGTAGCATTACTAGTAATTCTTCTAACGCTACGCAGTTATGAATATGACAATCCTTGAATCAAGTGTAGGCATTTGAAATAGAAATGCTTTAATTAAAGAATACAAATAAAGCACCTTATTGCTTCCTCTTTGCTTGTACAGCTGTATCAGGGGGCAATCTTGGGTCAGATGGGTCAGATGGATGAAAATCTGACCCAAGATGTCTGCCCCGTTGGAGCTATACAAGCACAGAGGGCTCAGGAAGGTACTTTATTAGTATTCTGTCATTAAATCATGTTTATTTCGTATGCCTACACTTCACGCAATCTTTCAGTTACACAGAACTTTGTCACACAGTTGTTTCATATTAAACCTTTGACAGGTTACTGCAGAGAAATGCAGAGGTCGTAACAGGTCTACAACATTAGCAAATACAACTGCCATATCTATACGTCCCAATATTTCTCATCCAGGGTGAACCTGAGGCTTGATCCTCTGTGTGGTACCAGGCCTGGAGTCAAATCTATTGCCAATTGTTTTTGCCTAACGCTGAATACCTTTTTCCGCCCTTAACCACCAGCAACATTTCTGAATCAAGGGCCCAAATATTTAAATTATGTTCATTAATCCATGGATTAGGTAGTGGCAATGGTGACTTCTTCCAAAACAGTTCTATTTATAGAGGTATGAAGTAAACTTCCTCTACTGCCATCTCTTCCTCCATTATCCTGCTATATGACTTCTCAAACAGCCCTTTCTCCTCAACCCGTCACAGAGGTCTGGGGCGATAGTCTCATATGCATGAATTTCTCTTTAGACTGAAAAACTTCCCAAAACACACCCCCACCCCACGAACAGTATGATCTGGATGACCGCTCTTTGGATGGAGCAAAACATTACATAAAATCTCTCTCTCTCTATAAACCACCTGTTTATTATTAACATCTGATATTAGTAATACATCCAAAATGTAATTATGTGGGAATCGTGTTGGGCCATGAAATTCAGATTAAGAGCGTCATTTACCCTCCCAGTCTATCATATAAATATTGGCTTATGAGGAAGCACAGCTGTCAGCAAAAAATAATTTTCTGTTTAACTGAAATATTGTATCAAGTGTAGACATTTGAAATGGAAATGTTTTAATGAGAGAATATAAATACAGCATTTTATTGAGCTTTCTTTGTTCTGTAGAGCTCCATCCTGTGGCGGGCAGGATGTTCAGAATCCTGGGTCAGATGGGTCAGATCTTCCTTCATTTGACACAATGTGAAGATCTGACCCAGATTCTAAACATGTCCGCTCCCTGATAGAGCCACACGGCACAAAGACGGCTGAATAAGGAATTTTTATTTATATTCTCTCATTAAAACATTTCTATTTAAAATGACTACACTTCATGCAATCTTTCAATTAAACAGAACTTTATTTTATTGTCTTCATTGCTCTGAGCTGGAATAAGTTTTTTTTATTCTGAGCAAAAAGTTTTTCTCTTCATTTCTAACATTTCTATGAGTCCCATGATGCTGGGCCAGACTTTTTGACTTTGCCAGTGGAAACTGCTGATTAACCGCAGCAGAGGAGCCAAACTGCTCTGTCAGGGCCCAATTCAAGCTAAACATAGATGTATATTGTACTAATTGCTCATTTATGTAAAATTCCCCTTACATAACACACATTACCATAATTAAACAGTAATAACATTAAAAGTGAATATACAGAATTGGAAAGATGTTTGTATAGAAATTGAATGGTTTTTCTTACCTTGTTTTACAGAATTGCTCTTCTAAAGATGTCCTGTCTGCTTGTCAGCTGAAGATGTTACCGTGGCCTTTGTTATCAAGTACGGCTTAACCTCATGCATTGAATCGTGGCAGTGTGTGCTGCCGTGGCAATCACATGGTGTCATCTTACCCACTGATGCTTCAAAAGAAATGGCTGTTACCTTGATAGACTGCATTGTAGGTAAGAAAGAATATAACATAGTTTTATCTAGATGGTAGAAGGAGAAAGTAGCAGGTGTTTGGAAAGTAAATCTATCTTGTGATGCTCAGTTAGAGCAGTGCCAAGTTAAGCTACCACTGGCCTAAAAGTAAACACAGAATAGGATGAATTTCTAAATGCATTAACCCAGGGCTTGACAAATGTAATTTAGTTTTAGGAGCCAGCAGTACAATTTAGAAGCCAGATAACAGAACCAAGTACCCCACTCTTACACACGGCATCTAATCACACACACAGGACAGTCATGCACCCCCAGAGTGCATGCAGCGCGGTCAGGAAGCCCCATTAAACCCCCATCATCAAGCACGCACTCACACACAGACAAGGGCAGTGCCATTTCATTAGTAAAGGTTTCTGTGTAGGCCATTATCGGGACAGATCTTTGTATATATCTGTTGATGGCACAGATGGTAATGGGCGATAAGACCATCTTGTAGTAACTGTCTCTACTTTACTTTTCAGTCTTTTCTGTTTGGAACATTTGCTAGAAAGATTTAATATAGATCTGTTTCTAGAACATAAAAGGGTCTACTCAATAAAGAGAAAATTACAGGGAATTGAGAGGGAATTTCATACATTAGACCAATGTAGCAGAGTTGCAAACATTCTCTGATTCCGCTGCATTGTATAATTTTTCCAACTCTGCTACATTGGTCTAAAGTATGAAATACCCTCTCAATTCCCTGCAAGTCTCTCGTTATTGAATAGACCCTTTTATGTTTTAAAATATATCTATCTGTTTCTATATCCTATGTGTCATGGACCAGATTCTACTCTGCTGCAATTTTCATGTGTGACCATAGAGGGCGCCAGTCCTCAGATTGCTTCTATGATGGGTGGCTGACATATTCCCTGTGCAATCACAATTGTGCATCTCCCACAGATCAGTATTTACTGCTGTGAGGATTTGGCTGCTTAACATACAACTGTCAGCAAAAAATGATGCTCTGTTTCATTGAAAGATTGTATCAAGTGTAGACATTGTGAATAGAAATGTTTTAATGACAGAATTTAAATACAGCATCTTATTGAGCCCTCTCTGCTCTGCATAGCTCCTTCAGGGGGCAGACATGATGTTAGAAATCTGGGTCAGATGGATCAGATCTTCCTTCATCTGACCCAACATGAAGGAAAATCTGACCCAAGATTCTAAACATGTCCGCCCCCGGATAGAGCTATGCAGAGCAGAGTGGGCTCAATAAGATGCTGTATTTATATTCTGTCATTAAAACATTTCTAGTCACAATGTCTACACTTGATACAATCTTTCAATGAATCAGAACGTCATTTTTTGCTGACAGTTGTATGTTAAGCAGCCAAATCCTCACAGCAGTAAATACTGATCTGTGGGAGATGCACAATTGTGATTGCACAGGGAATATGTCAGCCACCCATCATAGCAGCAATCTGAGGACTGGCGCCCTCTATGGTCACACATGGAATTTGCAGCAGAGCTGAATCTGGTCCATAACACACAGGATATAGACACAGATATATTTTAAAACATAAAAGGGTCTTCCATGATGCTGGGCCAGACTTTTGACTTTGCCAGTGGAAGCTGCTGATCAACAACAGCAGCGCAGGAGCCAAACTGTGCCCAGTCAGGGCCCAATTCAAGCTAAACATAGATGTATATTGTACTAATTGCTCATTTATGTAATATTCCCCTTACATAACACACATTCCCATAATTAAACAGTAATAACATTAAAAGTCAATATACAGAATTGGAAAGATGTTTGTGTAGAAATTGAATGGTTTTTCTTACCTTGTATTACAGAATTGCTTGTCTAAAGATGTCCTGTCTGCTTGTCAGCTGAAGATGTTACCGTGGTCTTTGTTATCAAGTACGGCTTAACCTCATGCATTGAATCGTGGCAGTGTGTGCTGCCGTGGCAATCACATGGTGTCATCTTACCCACTGATGCTTCGAAAGAAATGGCTGTTACCTTGATAGACTGCATTGTAGGTAAGAAAGAATAGAAAATATAGTTTTATCTAGATGGTGTAAAGAGAATGTATATGATCCTAGATGTATAGATCATATTGTTTGTATATTAATATTTTATATAAAAGGATTCCAAGACCCCCTTAAACAAACTGTGATGGCTAACCTTGGCACTGCATGTCCCTTGATGCGCAGGCGTTTGGAAAGTAAATCTCATGATGCTCTGACATATTTGTTGATGGCACAGATGGTAATGGAGGATAAGAGCATCTTGTAGGAACTGTCTCTACTTTTCAGTTCAATCCTTTCTGTTTGGAACATTTCCTAGAAAAAATAAAGAAACAGATATTATAAAACCTAAAATGGTCTATTCAATAAAGAGAGATTTGCAGGGAACTGAGAGGGAATTTCATACATTAGACCAATGTAGCAGAGTTGGAAAAATTATCTAATGCAGCTGAATCAGAGAATTTTTCCAACTCTGCTACATTGGCCTAATGTATGAAATTCCATCTCAATTCCCTGCAAGTCTCTCTTTATTGAATAGACCCTTTTATATTTTAAAATATATCTGTTTCTGTATCCTGTGTGTTATGGACCAGATTCTGCTCTGCTGCAAATTCCATGTGTGACCATAGAGGGCGCCAGTCCTCAGATTGCTGCTTTGATGGGTGGCTGACATATTCCCTGTGCAATCACAATTGTGCATCTCCCACAGATCAGTATTTACTGCTGTGAGGATTTGGCTGCTTAACATACAACTGTCAGCAAAAAATAATGTTCTGTTTCATTGAAAGATTGTATCAAGTGTAGACATTGTGACTAGAAATGTTTTAATGACAGAATATAAATACAGCATCTTATTGAGCTCTCTCTGCTCTGCATAGCTCTATCAGGGGGCAGACATGATGTTAGAAATCTGGGTCAGATGGATCAGATCTTCCTTCATCTGACCCAACATGAAGGAAGATCTGACCCATGATTCTAAACATGTCCGCCCCCGGATAGAGCTATGCAGAGCAGAGTGGGCTCAATAAGATGCTGTATTTATATTCTGTCATTAAAACATTTCTAGTCACAATGTCTACACTTGATACAATCTTTCAATGAAACAGAACGTCATTTTTTGCTGACAGTTGTATGTTAAGCAGCCAAATCCACACAGCAGTAATACTGATCTGTGGGAGATGCACAATTGTGATTGCACAGGGAATATGTCAGCCACCCATCATAGCAGCAATCTGAGGACTGGCGCCCTCTATGGTCACACATGGAATTTGCAGCAGAGCAGAATCTGGTCCATGACACACAGGATATAGAAACAGATATATTTTAAAACATAAAAGGGTCTCCCATGATGCTGGGCCAGACTTTCTGACTTTGCCAGTGGAAGCTGCTGATCAACAACAGCGGAGGAGCGAAACGGATTTAATTGCACATTTATGTAAAATTCCCCTTACATAACACACATTCCCATAATTAAACAGTAATAACATTAAAAGTGAATATACAGAATTGGAAAGAAAGATGTTTGTGTAGAAATTGAATGGTTTTTCTTACCTTGTCTTACAGAATTGCTCTTCTAAAGACGTCCTGTCTGCTTGTCAGCTGAAGATGTTACCGTGGTCTTTGTTATCAAGTCCGGCTTAACCTCAGGCATTGAATTGTGGCAGTGTGTGCTGCCGTGGCAATCACATGGTGTCATCTTACCCACTGATGCTTCAAAAGAAATGGCTGTTACCTTGATAGACTGCATTGTAGGTAAGAAAGAATATAAAATATAGTTTTATCTAGATGGTAGAAAGAGAAAAGTAGCAGGTGTTTGGAAAGTAAATCTATCTCATGATGCTCGGTTAGAGCAGTGCCAAGTTAAGCTACCACTGGCCTAAAAGTAAACACAGTATAGGATGAATTACTAAATGCATTAACCCAGGGCTTGACAAATTTAATTTGAGGAGCCAGCAGTACAATTTAGGAACCAGATAACAGAACCAAGTACCCCACTTTTACACACGGCATCTAATCACACACACAGGACAGTCATGCACCCCCAGAGTGCATGCAGCGCGGTCAGGAAGCCCCATTAAACCCCCATCATCAAGCACGCACTCACACACAGACAAGGGCAGTGCCATTTCTTTAGTAAAGGTTTCTGTTTAGGCCATTATTGGGACAGATCTTTGTATATATTTGTTGATGGCACAGATGGTAATGGGGGATAAGACCATCTTGTAGTAACTGTCTCTACTTTACTTTTCAGTCTTTTCTGTTTGGAACATTTGCTAGAAAGATATAGAAACAGATATATTTTAAAATATAAAAGGGTCTATTCAATAAAGAGAGACTTGCAGGGAATTGAGATGGAATTTCATACATTAGGCCAATGTAGCAGAGTTGGAAAAATTCTCTGATTCCGCTGCATTGGATAATTTTTCCAACTCTGCTACATTGGTCTAAAGTATGAAATTCCCATCTCAATTTACTGAAAAACTCTCGTAATTGAATAGACCCTTTGATTATTTTAAAATATATTGGTTCCTATATCCCATGTGTCACGGACCAGATTCTGCTCTGCTGCACATTCCATGTGTGACCATAGAGGGCGCCAGTCCTCAGATTGCTGCTATGATGGGTGGCTGACATATTCCCTGTGCAATCACAATTGTGCATCTCCCACAGATCAGTATTTACTGCTGTGAGGATTTGGCTGCTTAACATACAACTGTCAGCAAAAAATGACGTTCTGATTCATTGAAAGATTGTATCAAGTGTAGACATTGTGAGTAGAAATGTTTTAATGACAGAATATAAATACAGCATCTTATTGAGCCCTCTCTGCTCTGCATAGCTCTATCAGGGGGCGGACATGATGTTAGAAATCTGGGTCAGATGGATCAGATCTTCCTTCATCTGACCCAACATGAAGGAAGATCTGACCCAAGATTCTAAACATGTCCGCTCCCTGATAGAGCTATGCAGAGCAGAGTGGGCTCAATAAGATGCTGTATTTATATTCTGTCATTAAAACATTTCTACTCACAATGTGTACACTTGATACAATCTTTCAATGAATCAGAACGTGATTTTTTGCTGACAGTTGTATGTTAAGCAGCCAAATCCTCACAGCAGTAAATACTGATCTGTGGGAGATGCACAATTGTGATTGCACAGGGAATATGTCAGCCACCCATCATAGCAGCAATCTGAGGACTGGCGCCCTCTATGGTCACACATGGAATGTGCAGCAGAGCAGAATCTGGTCCATAACACACAGGATATGAAAACGGTTATATTTTAAAACATAAGTGTCTCCCATGATGCTGGGCCAGACTATTTGACTTTGCCAGTGGAAGCTGCGGATCAACAGCAGCGAAGGAGCCAAATTGTGCCCATTCAGGGTCCAATTCAAGCTAAACATAGATGTTTATTGTACTAATTTCCCATTTATGTAAAATTCCCCTTACATAACACACATTCCCATAATTAAACAGTAATAACATTAAAAGTTCAATATACAGAATTGGAAAGATGTTTGTGTAGAAATTGAATGGTTTTTCTTACCTTGTATTACAGAATTGCTCTTCTAAAGACGTCCTGTCTGCTTGTCAGCGGAAGATGTTACCGTGGTCTTTGTTATCAAGTCTGGCTTAACCTCATGCATTGAATCGTGGCAGTGTGTGCTGCCGTGGCAATCACATGGTGTCATCTTACCCACTGATGCTACAAAAGAAATGGCTGTTACCTTGATAGACTGCATTGTAGGTAAGAAAGAATATAAAATATAGTTTAATAGAGATGGTATAAAGAGAATGTATATGATCCTAGATGTATAGATCATGTTGTTTGTATATTAAATATATTTTATATTAAAGGATTCCAAGACCCCCTAAAACAAACAGTGATGGCTAACCTTGGCACTGCAGATGTCTGGGAACTACATGTCCCTTGATGCGCAGGCGTTTGAAAACGAAATCCCTCATGATGCTCTGACATATGTTGATGGCACAGATGGTAATGGGGGATAAGACCATCTTGTAGTAACGTTCTCTACTTTTCAGTCGTTTGTTTGGAACATTTCCTAGAAAAATAAAGAAACAGATATTATAAAACCTAAAATGGTCTATTCAATAAAGAGAGACTTGCAGGGAATTGAGAGGGAATTTCCTACTTTAGACCAATGTAGCAGAGTTTGAAAAATTATCTAATGCAGCTAAATCAGAGATTTTTTCCAACTCTGCTACATTGGCCTAATGTATGAGATTCCCATCTCAATTCCCTGCAAGTCTCTCTTTATTGAATAGACCCTTTTATGTTTTAAAATATATCGATTTCTATATCCTATGTGTTATGGACCAGATTCAGCTCTGCTGCAAATTCCATGTGTGACCATAGAGGGCGCCAGTCCTCAGATTGCTGCTATGATGGGTGGCTGACATATTCCCTGTGCAATCACAATTGTGCATCTCCCACAGATCAGTATTACTGCTGTGAGGATTTGGCTGCTTAACATACAACTGGCAGCAAAAAATGACGTTCTGTTTCATTGAAATATTGTATCAAGTGTAGACATTGTGAATAGAAATGTTTTAATGACAGAATATAAATACAGCATCTTATTGAGCCCTCTTTGCTCTGCATAGCTCTATCAGTGTGCGGACATGATGTTAGAAATCTGGGTCAGATGGATCAGATCTTCCTTCATCTGACCCAACATGAAGGAAGATCTGACCCAAGATTCTAAACATGTCCGCTCCCTGATAGAGCTATGCAGAGCAAAGAGGGCTCAATAAGATGCTGTATTTATATTCTGTCATTAAAACATTTCAGTTCACAATGTCTACACTTGATACAATCTTTCAATGTAACAGAACGTCATTTTTTGCTGACAGTTGTATGTTAAGCAGCCAAATCCTCACAGCAGTAAATACTGATCTGTGGGAGATGCACATTTGTGATTGCACAGGGAATATGTCAGCCACCCATCATAGCAGCAATCTGAGGACTGGCGCCCTCTATGGTCAGATTTGGAAGTCGCAGCAGAGCAGAATCTGGTCCATAACACACAGGATATAGAAAGATATATATTTTAAAACATAAAAAGTCTCCCATGATGCTGGGCCAGACTTTTGACTTTGCCAGTGGAAGCTGCTGATCAACAACAGCAGAGGAGCCAAACTGTGCCTAGTCAGGGCCCAATTCAAGCTAAACATAGATGTATATTGTACTAATTGCTCATTTATGTAAAATTCCCCTTACATAACACACATTCCCATAATTAAACAGTAATAACATTAAAAGTGAATATACAGAATTGGAAAGATGTTTGTGTAGAAATTGAATGGTTTTTCTTACCTTGTATTACAGAATTGCTCTTCTAAAGACGTCCTGTCTGCTTGTCAGCTGAAGATGTTACCGTGGTCTTTGTTATCAAGTCCGGCTTAACCTCATGCATTGAATCGTGGCAGTGTGTGCTGCCGTGGCAATCACATGGTGTCATCTTACCCACTGATGCTTCAAAAGAAATGGCTGTTACCTTGATAGACTGCATTGTAGGTAAGAAAGAATATAAAGTATAGTTTAATCGAGATGGTGTAAAGAGAATGTATATGATCCTAGATGTATAGATCATATTGTTTGTATAATAATATTTTATATATAGGATTCTAAGACCCCCTAAAACAAACCGTGATGGCTAACCTTGGCACTGCAGATGTCTGGGAACTACATGTCCCTTAATGCGCAGGCGTTTGAAAACTAAATCTCTCATGATGCTCTGACATATTTGTTGATGGCACAGATGGTAATGGGGGATAAGACCATCTTGTAGTAACGGTCTCTACCTTTCAGTTTTTTCTGTTTCTTTATCTTTCTAGGAAATATTCCAAACAGATCTATTTTAAAACCTAAAATGGTCTATTCAATAAAGAGAGACTTGCAGGGAATTGAGAGGGAATTTCCTACTTTAGACCAATGTGGCAGAGTTGGAAAAATTATCCAATGCAGCAGAATCATAATTTTTCCAACTCTGCTACATTGGCCTAATGTATGAAATTCCCTCTCAATTCCCTGCAAGTCTCTCTTTATTGAATAGACCCTTTGATGTTTTAAAATACATCTGTTTCTATATCCTGTGTGTTATGGACCAGATTTTGCTCTGCTGCAAACTCCATGTGTGACCATAGAGGGCGCCAGTCCTCAGATTGCTGCTATGATGGGTGGCTGACATATTCCCTGTGCAATCACAATTGTGCATCTCCCACAGATCAGTATTTACTGCTGTGAGGATTTGGCTGATTAACATACAACTGGCAGCAAAAAATGACGTTCTGATTCATTGAAAGATTCTATCAAGTGTAGACATTGTGAATAGAAATGTTTTAATGACAGAATATAAATACAGCATCTTATTGAGCCCTCTCTGCTCTGTATAGCTCTATCATGCTATCATGGGGCGGACATGATGTTAGAAATCTGGGTCAGATGGATCAGATCTTCCTTCATCTGACTAGAATCTGTTGTCAGATCTTCCTCCATGTTTAAACATGTCTGTCCCCTGATGGAGCTATGCAGAGCAGAGTGGGCTCAATAAGATGCTGTATTAATATTCTGTCAGTAAAACATTTCTATTCACAATGTCTACACTTGATCCAGTCTTTCAGATTTATATCATGTTAGAGGACAAGGATCAGCAAAAGATTAAGCTCTGTGTAACTGAAAGATGACATCAAGCATAGACATTTTAGATTAAATATAAATAGAGCATCTTATTGAGCCCTCTTTACTTGTATAGCTCTATCAGGAGGTGGATATGTTGTGTAAAATCATGGATCAGATCTTCCTTGATCTGACCCAACATGAAGGAAGATCAGACAGAAGATTCTAAACATGTCCGCCCCCTGATAGAGCTATATAAGTAAAGAGGTCTCAATATGTTGCTTTATTTGTATTCTTTCATTAAAGCATTCATATATAAAATGCCGTGATTCCCAGGTACTAGTCACTCACTAACATGTAGGACTTCCAGTCACTGCCCATCAGTATTGCTGTATTGATCCCAACACCCAGCTTGGTACCTTGAAACATTCAGTAGCTGGTTATAGAAAAGTCTAAGTCGTTGACCGTTGTCAGTGGTGTAACCAGAGAGGCTGCAGAGGGCACAACAGTGACCCTCCTGATAACTTCATGGAGAAAGTCATGTTCCAGTCTCTCTACTAGTAATAGTCAACCTCGGCACTGCAGACATTTGGGAACTATATGTCCCATGATGTGATGTGATCCCCTGAAGTGCCAAGATCAGCCATTAGGGAACTAGACCCGGATAGTGTGAGGAAGTATTTAGACATCATTTCTGAGAGACACTTGTGAGTTTGTTTGACTTCCAGCCACTGCCTATCAGTATTGCTGTATTGATCTTAACACCCAGCTTGGTACCTTGAAACATTCAATAGCTGGTTATAGAAAGTCTAAGTCTAGGACCAGCACTACTCGAGCTGGGTGTGATACCATGGAAAATGATAAAGCATTTAGTGATGACAATATAAGACCAATAAGGAAACAAATGGAGTAACCTGGGGATCTATATATTACACACATAGTGGTTTTAGCTTTTAACCAAAATGTCTACATGGGGAAAATATCAATACATTTGCAAACATTTCCAAATGGACAATCAATGTTTCTATAATATATTCTGTATTGTCTTTTGTTTTACCATGTTTGTAGATCTGGGGACAAATAGAATCTTTGGCACCATGGACAGCTCCCTGGTGCTGCAGTCACACAGCATACACTGGGCATTTCCCAGGTAAATCTCCACACACTGTAAGTGGCCTTTATAATTGTGTTGGTTTGTTCATTTATCAATATACCATTATTCATTCACATTCTTTAAATGATGCTAATTTTTTTTCCTGGCCTACCACTAAAATCAGCTGGGGGAAAATGTTTAATTGAAAGATTGTATCAAGTGTAGGTATTTTAAATGCTTTAATGAAAGAATATAAATAAAGTACCTTATTTAGCCCTCTTTGCTCTATAAAGCACTGTAATTGGACAGATATGATTAGAATTCTGGGTGTCACAAACTGAATTCTGACAGCCTGCCTGACTGGGGTTCTTGGTGGGGCCTGAGGGCCAAACACCTCCATGTAGATTATGGGCCCTGGCTTATGCGTCATTACTATATACGTTAATATTGTTAGTTATATTCTGTTAGTATATTGGTTTATGTGTAATGTTTAATTCTGTGAGTAGACCACTCTGAATGGTTAGAATGTGTCAGTGACTAGAATTGATAGTTTGCTCCAACATCCATTGTTCTGTATTAACTGGTAAACTATGTTGTGTACAATATGTGTCTTACTGTGTATCTACTCTCTGTATGGTAATTCCTATTTGGTTTGTAGTCTGAAAGACTAATGTATTCCTAGCCCCAGTTAGTTGGAGAACTAGGTTTAGTTCCATCCAGCCATTGTATACTAATGTCTGCGATGTCATATTGTAAGCAAATTGTTAATTTTTGCTGTACCTATCTGCTAGTGGTCTCCTGTTTGCTATTTGGGTACAAAGATCAAGGGTCCAGGAAAGACTTGCTGGGTGGATGCTGAGCTGTAATCAGGGAGTGGGGGGGCTAAGTAGGAGATTTCACACAACGGCCAGAGGGTCTACTACATCCGGTAGATGGTCCGTTACACTTGGTAAGATTGATCAGGTCTTCCTTCATCTGACCCAACATGAAGGAAGATCTGACATCAGATTCTAAACATGTCTGCCCCCTGATAGAGCTGTGCAGAGCAAAGAGGGCTCAGTAAGGTGCTTTATTTATATTCTTTCATTAAAGCATTGCAATTAAAATATCTACACTTGATGTAATCTTTTAATTAAACAGAACTTAGTCTTTTGCCAACAGTTGTCCTTTAATATGATATAAATCTGATGTGCATCTTTGCAGTGATGATTTCAGTAGCACAGCTGACATGTCTCATCAGTGGTGTATCTTGGCTTGGTGCTGCCCTAGACAGACAAAATTCGGGCAACCCCCCCACCCACGTTGCACAGATACGACATGCTCCTTCACCTCATTATATGACCCTAGCACACACATTAAATGCCCCATCACCCCCATTACATGCCACCATCACCCTCATTTCATACCCCCACCACGTCTATTACATGCCCCCATCACCCCAATTAACTGGAAGGAGCAAAAGCTTGCTGAACGGTGGGGGAGGGAGCGAAAATGTTCCAAGCACCAGAATTGTGCTTTAACACCCTCTGGTAAAGTGCCGCCCTCTGGTAAAGGGCCGCCCTAGGCGAGTGCCTCGTTTGCCTTGTGGAAGATACAATACTGTGTCTCATGTTGAGAGAGAGAACCTTGTTTTGCAAATAACCAGTAGAGAGGACATTATCCAGACCCCTCTACTGATTACATGTAACACAGTATCTTACTGCACCAGCAGAGACACAGTAAGTCACCAAGACATTGCTAATACAGCTCATCGCAGGATGAATTGCTTAAACATATGGAACAGTAAGTACTCATGGGATCTGCTGAGAGATAGAGCTGTGTTTACAGACTAATATGATTATTTCCCACAGTATTTCATTAGTTTCCTGGTGGCAGGTTGGTTTCATTTATGTGGCACCAACAGAAGCTCCATGATGCAGTGTTCACACAGTATACACAGCGTCAGTAAGTGGACTTGTTCATTTATCAATACACCATTATCCATTCACATTCTTTAATAATAATATGGTCCGTGCCATTGCATCCAGAGATTTAACATACCCTCAAGCTCATTTTATCCTGGCTTACTGCTAAAATGAACTGGGTAGAAATGATCAAGAGACCATTACACCAAGTGTAGGCATTTTAAATCATGTTTTAATGAAAGAATACAAATAAATCACCTTGTTTAGACCTCTTTGCTCTGCATTACTATATCAGAGGGCAGATATGATGTTTAGAAATCTGGGTAAGATTAATCAGGTCTTCCTTCATCTGATCCAACATGGAGGAAGATCTGACATAAGATTCTAAACATGTCTGCCCTGTAATAGAGCTGTGCAGAGCAAAGAGGGCTCAGTAATGTGCATTATTTGTATTCTATCATTAGAGCATTTCCTTATAGAATGACTATGCTTGATGTAATCTTTCAATTAAATAGAGCTTAATCTTCTGCTGATCGTCTTCCTTTAAAATTAGATGAATCCAATGTGCATCTTTGCAGAGATTTTAATGATGCAACCGACATGTCTCACAGAAAGACCGAGAGAGAAAGGAACTCGTTTTGCAAATAACCAGTAGAGAAGACATTCTGATCCCCTCTATTGATTACATGTAACACAGTATCTTACTGCTCCAGCAGAGACAGTCACCAAGATACATCTAATACATATGTTAAAGCAATTCATCAGGTGATGAGATGGAACAGAAAATACACATTAACATTCCTTCCAATGCTGTGGAAAATAACATTACAGCTTCCGGTCATCTACTTATTTTATGTAGAAAGTATGTGTGTTTATACCAGAGCTGGGGATGTATTTGGCCTACTTATTACATGGGGCTATATTCACCAGCAGTAGTGTGGGAAGGAGCAATGATCTGGTCACTGTTGTGATCTCTGCAGCCTCCCTGGTTAAATGTGTTATGGAGAAAGGAATATTCCATGCTCGATATCATTAATAGCTAACCTTGGCACTGCAGACATTTGGGAACGATACATCCCCTGGTGCTCACTCAGCTGTAATACGGATTAAACACCTGAAGTGCCCAGATTCACCATTAGTGGACTAGCCCATGATTCACAAGTGATTAGGTAGGGTGAGGAAGCATAGACATCCCTTCTCCAAGACACAAATCAGTGTGTATGACATTACCCATCAATACTGATACCTTGATACATTCAATAGCTGGTTAGAGACAGTCTGAGTCTAGGCCCAGCACTATTCAAGCTCTGTGTGATACCATGAGAGATGACAGGGCTGATGGTAAAGCATTTAGTGATGGCAATAGGTGGTCAGGGCTCTGTATGTTTTACTCAGTGGTTTGGGTTTTAAACAAAATATTTACATGGGGGGGGGGGGGAATAAATAAATAGATCCCTCTGTAAACAATGTGGCTAATACAACAAACACATCCCACCCTCTACAAACCCATGTTATGTTATTATTCAGTAATATACATTGTATCCTCGTAACCATTCCCACATAGGGCATTGATCACATTCTGTAAAGGACACCTGTCAGCTAGTGTTACACACTTTTCTCCACAACTCATACCAGCCGTGCCATTACTTCCATAGATCCCGGCCTACCACTAAAATCAGCTGGGTGCAAACACTACTGACAGAAACATCTATGTTTAATGGAAAGATTCAAGTGTAGGAATTTTAAATTGAAATGTTTTAATGAAAGAATATAAAGTACCTTATTCAGCCCTCTTTGCTCCATATAGCTCTATAATGGGACAGACCTGATGTTTAGGAATCTGGGTAAGATGGATTAGGTCTTCCTTCATCTGACCCAACATGGAGGAAGATCTGACATAAGATTCTAAACATGTCTGCCCTGTGATAGAGCTGTGCAGAGCAAAGAGGGCTCAGTAAGGTGCTTTATTCATTCATTAAATTGTATTTATAATGTCTACTCTTGATGCATTCTTTCAATTAAACAGAACTGTAAGACAAGTACAAACCAAGTTTTTTGTTTGTTAACCTTCATGGACTGTGTTTAATGTAGATGAAATACTGTGGGAAATAATCATGTTGGTTTCCTGGTGGCTGGAGGGTTTTACATGGGCAGGAGATTGGTCTATGATTAAAGCACAACCTGATGCATTCATGCTATAGTGGCACTTATTCTGATTTTGGATGTGTACTGTGGTGATCCCTGATGGGTAACTTCATTTCTTCTATAAAACATTTTTTTTTTTCACATCTTTATGTGCGTCCCGAGTTGCTTGGCTTTATTGCAATTCACCAGTATAGAGGACTTTTTTCGGACCCCTCTATTGATTACATGTAACACAGTATCTTACTGCTCCAGCAGAGACACAGTCAGCCACCAACATACTGCTAATACATATGTTTAAACAATTCCTCAGGTGATGAGATGGAACAGAAAATACACATTAACATTTCTTCCAATATTATGGAAAATAACATTACAGCTTCCTGTTGGCAGAAAGGGTGTTTATACCAGTGCTGGGGATGAAGGCAGCCTATAATACACAGCTATATTCACCAACAGTAGTGTAACCAGTGAGGCTGCAGAGGGCACAATGAACTGAAAGATTATATCAAGTGTAGGTATTTTAAATCAAAATGCTTTAATGAATTAATATTTTTACAGCACCTTATTGAGCTCTTTACTCTTCATAGTTGTATCAGGGACAGACATGTTTCAAAATCTGGGTAAGATTGATCAGGTCTTCATTCATCTGACCCAACATGAAGGAACATCTGACATAAGATTCTAAACATGGCCGCCTCCTTATAGAGCTGTGCAGAGCAGAGAGGGCTCAGTAAGATGCTTTAATGAAAGATACGAAAAAGCACTTCTATTTAAAATGACTTCACCCAGTGTAATCTTTCGATTAAAAAGAACCTGATGTTTTGACGACAATGGTCCTTTAAATGTTATAAATTCGATGTACATCTTTGCAGAGATGATTTCAGTTGCACAGCCTCCGTGTTATGGAAAGAGAGAGCGCACCATGTTTAGCAATTAACCAGTAGAGGACATTATCCGGACCCCTCTATTGATTACATATAAATAAAAAGTCCCTTATTCAGTCCTCTTTGCTCTATAAAGCATTATAATGGGACAGACATGTTGTTTAAAAACCTGTGTAAGATTGATCAGGTCTTCCTTCATCTGACCCAACATGAAGGAAGATCTGACATAATATTCTAAACATGTCTGCCCTGTGAGAGCTGTGCAGAGCAGAGAGGGCTCAATAATGTGCTTTATTTTTATTCTTTCATTAAAGCATTTCTATTAAAATGTCTACACTTGTAATACTGATTAAACATCCTGGGACATGTAGTTCCTAAACACCTGAAGTGCTAAGATTCACCATTAGTGGACAAGCCCATGATTCACAAGTGGTGAGGTAGGGTGAGGAAGCATAGACATCCCTTCGCCAAGACACACATCAGTTAATATAAATATTGATGTGCAATGTCATACAAACATTCAGCTCGGTACCTTGAAACATGCAATAGCTTGTTAAAGACAGTCTAAATCAAGACCCAACACTATTCAAGCTCTGTGCAGAGCAAAGAGGGCTCAGTAAGGTGCTTTATTCATTCATTAAATTGTATTTATAATGTCTACTCTTGATGTATTCCTTCTATTAAAGAAAACTGTAAGACGAGTACTAACCAAGTTTTTTTTTTTTTTTTTAACCCCATGGGCTGTATTTAATGTAGTCCATATAGTATCAGTTTGTGCTTTATATAGTTTTCAGTTATGTTGGCGCTCTGACATTTACTGGCCTTGTGTGTAAAGGGAATATTTTGAAATGTAGAAAGATGTGCGTATATATCCATAGACACAGCTCTATCATACATTGAAGGTTGACAAACAATAACAAAATATATATCATGTAAGATTAACATGCACAATATTATCTTTGTAATGGTTATAATAAAAGTAGTTATATTACTTGCCAACATCGGTCATGTTTCCAGGGACACACGTGTTGCACATGCTGCAGGAAGGGCATCAAAGTGCAGACTGACTGTCTGTAGGATGGATATATACAGACAGAAGCCAATTAATCTGGGTGGAGCTCTCATACAACTTACCCTGATTAATTAATTGGCTTCTGTCTGTGTATGCACCTGACAATCAATCAGGGTAACGCCTATGAGAGCTCCACCCTGATTAATTGGATTCTGTCTGTGGGTATATTCCTCCTCCTCACTGCTGGAGAAGCATGGCTGGTGTTTGCAAGTATTATGTATGATTACAAATACCTGTTTGAAATGGTTTTGCATCACAAAATAGCCCATTTAGAGGCAGTCTCTGTACTGGACCCAAATCCCCATGACATGAAGTCTTGCAGTGTGTAGATGTCCCATGACTAACAGATTAATTCATCAAGGGCTGGGTCCCATCTAACCACACTAATAAGTTACTTCTGGTTACAGGTGACTGATACAAGCCAACAAGAAAGCAATGGTCTACCTGACAATGCTACACAGCAATATGGATTCGTTTATACATTTCTATGATAGTCCACGGTGCTGTACAATCCCAAGAGAGGTAAGTGACACATTAAGACACCTGTACAAACATAGTAATGTATAATACAGCCCTCCACAACCCCAATACTCACAGAAACACATTACAGCCCCAATACTCACAGTAACGTATATTACAGCCCCAATACTCACAGTAACGCATATTACAGCCCCAATACTCACAGTAACGCATATTACAGCCCCAATACTCACAGTAACGCATATTACAGCCCCAATACTCTCAGTAACGCATATTACAGCCCCAATACTCAATAACGCATATTACAGCCCCAATACTCAATAACGCATATTACAGCCCCAATACTCAATAACGCATATTACAGCCCCAATACTCAATAACGCATATTACAGCCCCAATACTCAATAACGCATATTACAGCCCCAATACTCAATAACGCATATTACAGCCCCAATACTCAGTAACGCATATTACAGCCCCAATACTCAGTAACGCATATTACAGCCCCAATACTCAATAACGCATATTACAGCCCCAATACTCAATAACGCATATTACAGCCCCAATACTCACCGCAACACATATTACAGCCCCAATACTCACCGCAACACATATTACAGCCCCAATACTCACAGTAACTCATATTACAGCCCCAATACTCACAGTAACGCATATTACAGCCCCAATACTCACAGTAACGCATATTACAGCCCCAATACTCAGTAATGTTTGATATATACACACACGGTTCAGGTATTTCTTTCAGGACACAGCTTTTGTGTGTTGACCTGCAAAATGTATAATTCATATCTGTTCAGCTGGAAATCAGTCAAGGTAGTCTGCCTCCTTGACCAATTGGCTTCTCCCAGATAGGAATTATACATTGTGCAGGGCATTATATAAAGGTTATATACACATGTTTAGCAACAGACTAACCAGTCTGGTTTTATCACTGAATTGTATAGTTACACACAGGTTTAGTAAAATGTATCTTTAAAACAAGTTATACTTCAAACAGTTACTTTTAATTTCCCGTCCCCAAATTTTTTTAACACAATAGCAAATACCCCCCATACTAACAGCATTATGTGCTAATAGAAATAATATACATTGGACACAGGAGGATAGCCACATTTGGAAACCATTATCCCTGGATCATGCAGTAAAACCAGGCTTGACACAGTACATTAGTAATCCCCTTACCTGCCATGCAGAGCCCTCCAGCAAGGACCCAGCTCTCCTGCTCTGTGCTCCATTCAGAAAAGAGGCTGCTCTATGGCGCCTCCTCCTATATATAACCTGGAGGCGGAGCTACATGAAAGCCCCACTGAATGGAGCAGATAGCAGGAGGCCCCAATAATTGCATAGCAGCCATTGTGTGAGGCTTACACTGCTTGCAGCCAACACCCTCAATAAACCTGTAGCCCCTCAATGTTCCTGTGCAAATAGTGGGGGGCTCTGACTGAGAGCCAGCATGCTGGAGGGTTCTGTGGGGGGCCTGGCATAGCATGACCCCCACTGCAGATGGAGGCAGGCGGGTGGGGCAGTTGAGTTAGAAGACACCCCTTTTATAACTTGCTAACCAGAATCTCTCTGTGTCTATTGGACTCTGTGTAATTGGAATTCAGAGGTCATTCATTAGGAATTTACAGACTGACAAATGGGAAACCTTATTAGGTTTATAGCAGACACTCTAATTACACACTGAGTATGTTGTCATGTATTTGCTAATCCCAGGGTTATAGTGGACAGTATAGTATACGGGTGTTTTATTTTTTAGGATAGAAAGTGCTGCAATCAGGAGACTCACTGTTTATTTTATGTTATGTTGTATTTTGGGTGGGGTGTGTACTGGGCTTGTTTCAGTATAGTTTCCTTCTGTATCACAGATCCAGTCTGCCCGTCATTAAGGTGCTGATTTATTTGGTTTTCAGGATATACCTAATGCACATTCCAGGGATCCCTGATTTCCTTGTGCTGGATGTTACCTCTTCCACTGCAAGGTTCAGACTGATATCTATTACTCTTACTATAAAATAATATTGTTCTAATAATGATGTCACTTATTAGTGATAATAATAAACATCTCCTGTAATTGATTTAATAATAATAATGAAACTTTCCAGATTTGAACCCACAGACCTTTAGTTTGCAGTCAGCTCACCTTCTGACTGAGCTACTTTGGTGATAATGATCATCTCCAAACCAGCGGTAAATATATTACGTAAATAATATAAAAGCTATAATAAACCTGCCCTCACTGGGATTTGAACCAAGAGACCTTTGCTCCACAACACAGCTTCCCTACCTGCCGTGCCACATGCTTTTTGGAATGGTCACTGGCCCACCATTATAATAATAAGGATAGATTACTACCAGGCGTTGATCCATTCAATAAATTAAACTAATATAAAGGATTTCTTGATAATCCGATTTAAGTGGAAATATCCATATCTGACCCAGGATCTCTTTGGTCATTGGCCAGTTGGCTGTGCCATTTACCGTGACAGGTACAAACCAGCCAATCATAGTAGTAATAAGGAAAGATGGATCCAATCCATTAATAAATACAATCCTTCACTGGAAATGATAACTTGTGCTATTAATAAAGCACCTGCTTTATATATGTTATGTATGATAAGTTTGCATTCTTCATATGAAATACGTGTGAAACCTTGTTCGCGTATACACCATCTTCGGAGCCGGTTACACTGCTCCACCTCCTCACGTTATACATAGGGATGTACCGACTCCACCCACTCCTGGTATACATAGGGATGTACCGACTCCACCCACTCCTGGTATACATAGGGATGTACCGACTCCACCCACTCCTGGTATGCATAGGGATGTACCGAATCCACCCACGCCTGGTATGCATAGGGATGTACCGACTCCACCCACTCCTGGTATGCATAGGGATGTACCGACTCCACCCACTCCTGGTATACATAGGGATGTACCGCTCTGACTCCACCTATATTCAGTATGCATGGGGATTGTTTTGATGGCAAATGAGCATTGTATGTGCCAATGAGGGCTAACCTTGGCACTAGATGTTTGGTAACTACAGTCTGACTGAGCATCATGGGAGATGTGGTTACAAACATCTTCAGTGCCCAGATTAGCCATCAGAGCCCTCTATACGGTCTGTGTCAGTGTGCACTTTATGTATGGTCACTATATATCTATTGTTGGTAACTCTGCTCTCTTGTACAGTGCTTTGGATCGTTGCTGCCACTTTATTATAACAAAGAATAATGAGGGGTCATGTTTGGGGTAAAGTTCTAACCAAAGAGAAGTCATCTTAAAGCCAGAGAAGCCCTTACAGCCGTGTGTGTGAGAGCCTCCCACCAGTCCTAGTGATAATGTATGTTTGTTTTACTGCAGACAGTTATATTTCAGGACATCGTGATCCAGCCTCGAGTAACCGCTTCCAGTGAGGTCACCTTCAGGAATTAGAGAAGCATGTACACTGGTTGGTAGACGTGTTCTCTTCACGTGTCACTTCATGTTGTCTTACCTTCCATGACTGAATAGATGATTCCACCAGACTATGGCCACCCTGAGATCTGTATGTACAGTAGTCACTGGACTCGTCACTATCTGCAGGTCACTGCTCTGTATCTGGGAGACGTTTTACCAGCTGTATTAGACTATGATGTAATGGGTTCAGAATGTGGGGCCCCGGTGTCTGGGTATTACCCGCTGACAGATATTCTGCTGTCAGTCCTATTAGACTATGATGTAATGGGTTCAGAATGTGGGGCCCCGGTGTCTGGGTATTACCCGCTGACAGATATTACGCTGTCAGTCTTATTAGACTATGATGTAATGGGTTCAGATGGTGATGACCGGTCTGGGTATTACCCGCTGACAGATATTACGCTGTCAGTTCTATTAGACCGTAATGTACCTCTGACACCCGCTCCTGACACACATAGGGATATACCGCTCGGACTCTCGCTATAACAAGTTGTTTTCTCGCTATACCAAACTTGTTTTAGGAATTTTTTTTCCCACAAGAAGTGACCCAATGAGGACTTCATTCATGGAAGGGGACAGCAGCTGCTCAATCTGTCACAGGAGCCTGAAACTGCTCTATACCAGTAGTATCCCCAGCAGTGTGCTCTCCAGCAGTCAGATGAAATACTTTTATTCTCATTCAGGCTCTGCTACTAGGTAGATCATGAGAAGTGACAGGATAATCTATTTATCTTTCCCTATCTTTTATTATCTGTAGTTCCATGTATGTCTCTCCCTGGCTTTGCTGGGGGGGTTTCTGGGTGTAGTTTCCCTGTAGTGGGTACAGGGCGTAATATGGTCTGTAGTGGGTACAGGGGGTAATATGGTCTGTAGTGGGTACAGGGGGTAATATGGTCTGTAGTGGGTACAGGGCGTAATATGGTCTGTAGTGGGTACAGGGGGTAATATGGTCTGTAGTGGGTACAGGGGGTAATATGGTCTGTAGTGGGTACAGGGGGTAATATGGTGTGTAGTGGGTACAGGGGGTAATATGGTCTGTAGTGGGTACAGGGGGTAATATGGTCTGTAGTGGGTACAGGGGGTAATATGGTCTGTAGTGGGTACAGGGCGTAATATGGTCTGTAGTGGGTACAGGGGGTAATATGGTCTGTAGTGGGTACAGGGGGTAATATGGTCTGTAGTGGGTACAGGGGGTAATATGGTCTGTAGTGGGTACAGGGGGTAATATGGTCTGTAGTGGGTACAGGGGGTAATATGGTCTGTAGTGTGTACAGGGGGTAATATGGTCTGTAGTGGGTACAGGGGGTAATAAGGTCTGTAGTGGGTACAGGGGGTAATATGGTCTGTAGTGGGTACAGGGGGTAATATGGTCTGTAGTGGGTACAGGGGGTAATATGGTCTGTAGTTGGTGCATGGGGCACAGTGGCTTCTCCTGCACCCCCGCTTCATTAATAGCAAGAGAACAGTGCCACCAGACCCCCATGGTATGCAGTGTCCCCGCGTCTGGCCGCAGGTAAAATACAGGGAGTGGGTAATAAACCTAAGTAAAATTATTTATAAAAGAACAATAAACTGTGCACTCCCCACTGCTCATATCATTCCCACATATTCACCTACACACACACTGCATCCACCACACAGACACACACACTGCATGCACTATATATATATATATATATATATATAGATACACACACACTGCATCCATACCACACACTGCATGCACTATATATATAATCCAAATAGACGCTGCAGCCCCTCAACATGTGATGTGAGTGGAGTGACTGATGTGTGTGTGTGATGTGAGTGGAGTGACTGATGTGTGTGTGTGATGTGAGTGGAGTGACTGATGTGTGTGTGTGTGATGTGAGTGGAGTGACTGATGTGTGTGTGTGATGTGAGTGGAGTGACTGGTGTGTGTGTGATGTGAGTGGAGTGACTGATGTGTGTGTGTGTGATGTGAGTGGAGTGACTGATGTGTGTGTGTGTGATGTGAGTGGAGTGACTGATGTGTGTGTGTGTGTGTGTGTGATGTGAGTGGAGTGACTGATGTGTGTGTGATGTGAGTGGAGTGACTGGTGTGTGTGTGATGTGAGTGGAGTGACATATGTGTGTGTGTGTGATGTGAGTGGAGTGACTGGTGTGTCTGTGTGTGTGTGTGTGTGATGTGAGTGGAGTGACTGATGTGTGTGTGTGATGTGACTGGAGTGACTGATGTGTGTGTGATGTGACTGGAGTGACTGATGTGTGTGTGATGTGACTGGAGTGACTGATGTGAGTAAACTGCATTGCCTATCATGCTCAGCCAAGCAGAAATGTATGTGGGGAGGAAGTCTGCACTGCCTATCACCCTCAGCCAAGCAGGCATTCATGGTGAAGGGACTGCGCTGCCTATCACGCTGAGCCAAGTGTAAATAACGTTTTTTCGTAAGTTATACAGAGTTACACTATTCTTTTGTCCTTTTTTCTTGTATTTCTTCCATATGTCCACCCCACGTCTCTGCGGAGTTTTCCCCGTTTTTGAGGATTTGACAATCCAAGAATATCTACTTGTCATTCATTGGGGGGGAGACTGAGCTATCTATCATGCTCAGCCAAGAGGGGATTGATGGGGGGGGGGACTGCACTGCTTATCATGCTCAGCCAAGAGGGGATTGATGGGGGGGGGGGACTGCGCTGCTTATCATGCTCAGCCAAGCAGGCATTGATAGGGGATACTGCGCTGCCTATCATGCTCAGCCAAGCGGGCATTCATGAGGGGTACTGTGCTGCCTATCACGCTCAGCCAAGCAGGCATTTATTGGGGGGAGATTGGGATGCCTATCATGCACAGCCAAGTGGAAATTTATGGGGGGGAACTGCACTGCCTATCAAGCTCAACCAAGTAGGCATTCATGGCGGGTACTGTGCTGCCTATCACGCTCAGCATGTGGACATTTATGGGAGACTGCGCTGCCTATCACGCTCCAAGCGGGCATTTATTGGGGGAAACTGCAATGCCTATCATGCTCAACCAAGAGGGCATTCATAAGAGGTACTGTGCTGCCTATCACGCTCAGCCAAGAAGGCATTCATTGGGGGGAGATTGCGATGCCTATCATGCTCAGCCAAGCGGCCGTTCATAGGGGGGACTGTGCTGCCTATCATGCACAGCCAGACAGGCATTCATTTCGGTGACTGTGCTGCTTATCACTTATTTATTGGGGGGAACTGCACTGCCTATCAAGATCAACCAAGTAGGCATTCGTGGGGGGATTGCGCTGCCTACCACTCTCAGCCTAGCGGCATTCATGGGGGGTACTGCACTGCCTGTCACGCTCAGCCAAGTGGGCATTCATGGGGGGATTGCACTGCCTATCACCCACAGCCAAGATGGCATTCATGGGGAGACTGTGCTGCCTATCATGCTCAGCCAAGCGGGCATTTATGGGGGAAACTGCACTGCGTATCACGCTCAGCCAAGCAGGCATTCATGGGGGGTATATTGCGATGCCTATCATGCTCAGCCAAGTGGGAATTCTTGGGGGTATATTGCGATGCCTATCACGCTCAGCCAAGCGGGCATTCATGGTGAGGACTGCGCTGCCTATCATGCTCAGCCAAATGGGCATTTATGGGGTGGACTGCACTGCCTGTCACGCTCAGCCAAGTGGGCATTCATGGGGGGACTGCACTGCCTATCACCCACAGCCAAGAGGGCATTGATGGGGGGGCTGCACTGCCTATCATGCTCAGCCAAACGGGCATTTATGGGAGGGGGGACTGCGATGCCTATCAGGTTCAGCCAAGCAGGCATTTATGTGGGAAAACTGCACTGCCTATCAGGCTCAGCCAAGCAGGCATTCATGGGGGGTATATTGCGATGCCTATCATGCTCAGCCAAGTGGGCATTCATGGGGGTGGAACTGCACTGCCTATCACGTTTAGCCAAGCGGGCATTCATGGGGGGTGGGACTGCGCTGCCTATCACGCTAAGCCTAACTGGCATTTATGCAGGGACTGCACTGCCCATCATGCTCAGCCTAGCTTGCATTTCTATAAAGGGGATGTAATGCTTTGATGACATGACTGACATCAAAGCATTAGAGCAGCACAAAACAAACAAGATACACCACTGTCACTATGTCATCTTTCCCCCCGCCAATCAAAAGTTAAACTTTTTGACAAGGCCAAAGCACATGTCTACAACTTCCTCCCCACCAGCTAGTTAGATCATAATACATTGTACAATAAATGGTAGAAAAATAAATGAACAACTTTATCAGTGACTAAACTCACAGCCATTAAATAAAAGAGGAATAAATGATTATCTCAAATGAAATATATAAATAAGATTGCAGAGATTGTGTAATAGCAGATTTAATGTTTAGACTGAAGAGAACAAATGTATAAGATATTTTATAAGCACATTATAGGATATAACATTATATGTCACCTCTTATCTTCAGAAGACAAAACACACAGCCTGTAAGAGAAGAAACAACATGGACTGAATCCATCAACACCCAACATTCTCATCCTGGTCAGGTCTCCTCCGCATCAGTCAATATCACTAGAGATGGGAAGATCTTCTCCAATCATAATATTCTGTGCACTCAGGTCCTGAACACAAATCAAAGGATTACATTATACTGTGCCCAGAAATGAGCTGAATTGTTTTGTACAATGTTTGTGAAATAAAGCTACAGTACAGAGTATTCCCAGGATTTAACCATGTTACTGGTGGAGCTGTTCAGAGTGAATGGGATTTCAGGAGCGCCATCAATGAGAAGAAACAAGAGGGATTTAGAGGGGAAGATGTCAGTATCAGAAGAACAAATCACAACAAAGAGATATAGGAAAGCAGCATCCTGTGAGAGGCATAATTAACGGGGCTCCTGTGTGAGGCATAATTAATGGGGCTCCTGTGTGAGGCATAATAAATGGGGCTCCTGTGTGAGGCATAATTAATAGGGCTCCAGTGTGAGGCATAATTAATAGGGCTCCAGTGTGAGGCATAATTAATAGGGTTCCTGTGTGAGGCATAACTAATGGGGCTCCTGTGTGAGGCATAATAAATAGGGCTCCAGTGTGAGGCATAATAAATAGGGCTCCTGTGTGTGGCATAATTAATGGGGCTCCTGGGTGAGGCATAATTAACGGGGCTCCTGTGAGAGGCATAATTAATGGGGCTCCTGTGTGTGGCATAATAGGGCTGCTGTGTGTGGCATAATTTATGGGACTCCTCTATGGTATTTTTAATTGACCATCTGACTGGCATTACTAAGGAATTTGTTAAGCATGGTATTGGAGGAAATCTAGGGGGGTGACACCATGAGTTACTGCACCAGGGACACCAACCTTAGTAACGCCTCTTCATCTTTTTTCCCTTCTTCTATTAATCACTTTACAATAATCACAACAAAACCATAACTCGGGAAAGGAACAAGGTAGTAGCACTGACCTAGAAATTCCAGCATGATTAAGCTGTGTAAATTTCATGATTCCAGAGTCCAGGGTTCGAGGGTTTTCCTACTTCAGACACAAGGATTTTCTGTTGTATAGTAAAGATTAATATAACTGCTTTGTTACAAGGTTTGTGTGATTACTTCTTGAGTAATATGTGTACTCTAACTTGTTGAAAAAATAATAAATAAATGTCCAAATATGAATATAAGACCTGGTTCCCCAACTCCAATCTCACCTCATGCCGTCAATCTCAAACTTGGTAATTTATACACAAAACAAGCAGACACACAAACTGGTACCTGGCAACATGTTTGTAGCATGATAGCACTCTCCCCTCCCCAGTTAGATTAACATTACAATGTTTGTAATCGAGTTTTAAGATACTTTTGCATTTTTGTCTCCATATATTATATATATATATTTACACACACACACACACACACATAACCAAATAATAGGAGTGATTGGTGCGCTACAGTAAACCCCACACGGTACAAAGAGTATATGGAAATATAATAATTGCCTGAAAGTTGTTGGTGTGGCAATGAAGTATGGACAAGGTCTTCAATGTTTCATAACATATATGAGGAGATATAAAAACAGACAAAGACCATAGTGCAATTCAATATTATAATAAATATTGGTGCAGTATGAACAAATGCACTCACAAACGTAGTTGGTGTGACAAAGTGCCCTTCGCCACTTGGTCCTGGAGAGGCCTGTTTGCCAGCCTCCTCCCCTGTGACTATGGCCCTGGGGTGTGTGGCCCTTTAAAAATGCCCCAAAAAGCAAACTTTTGAACTTCTGGGTGCAATTGTTTGATTTTTAGTTATGTTCATATTTAAAGTATGCTGATTCTGAAAATGTATGTTTTATGTGAATGTGATGCATATTTTGAAAGTTATTAATATTGTATAAAACCTGTATATTTTAGCTTGGAGATAATTGAGCTGATACAAAGGTTAACTCAATTATCTCCCAAGCAAAGGAATGTACTGTAATTACTAGGATCCAAGTCTTTGTCCTATTCACTGTGCTTTCCCCAAGTTAAGATTGGATCCTATCTTTTAATCCCTGTAATTATTGTCACTTTTCCCATTGTTTTATGTAAGTCATTTAGTTTCCTGTGTGTATCTGAGCTTGACACCTTTGTATCCTGAAAGGTGTGAGGCAGGATTTCCCTTTGTATGTCCTTAGGTTAACCTTTAATCCTGTTATAGTTCCTTTGTCTAATATGGTTTGTCAAGATGTTCAACTGTATATATTCTGTGTTTCTGAATCATTAAACAGTTCTGGTCAGTTCTTGTTTGACCTTCAAATCGCAGCCTTGACTCGTTTTGTGGGGAAAGAGTATCCTAGCTGTAAAATAGCTAGTGGGATTGATCTACACTTACAAGATCCGTCTGGATATCGAGACAAAGTGGCTTCTCTCTCTCTCTAAACTGGGATCCAGACTTTCTAGCGGTCCAGCTTCCAGCTAGCCTGGGAGTAACCGTAACAGTTGGTATATAGGGCACATCAGATATCAGATAGAATCTTCTCTCTTCCCCATATGGTCCTCACATATAACAGAGTGAAACGAGGAGATAGATGGTTAGAAATATGAAAAGATATTTAATAAAAACGGACAAATAGTATCTTACATAGAAGATCATATGGGGAAGAGAGAAGATTCTATCTGATATCTGATGTGCCCTATATACCAACTACGTTTGTGAGTGCATTTGTTCATACTGCACCAATATTTATTATAATATTGAATTGCACTATGGTCTTTTTCTGTTTTTATATCTCCTCATATATGTTATGAAACACTGAAGACCTTGTCCATACTTCATTGCCACACCAACAACTTTCAGGCAATTATTATATTTCCATATACTCTTTGTACCGTGTGGGGTTTACTGTAGCGCACCAATCACTCCTATTATTTGGTTTTATTTTATTCTGATATATATATATATATATATAAATTTATAGAAATAAAAATATATAAAAAAAAAAAGTTTCAAACCTTTGCCTGTAGTAGTAAAGCACTTGTATTAAAATGTATTAAATATAACATACACATAGACACTTAAGATAGAGGACCCGGTGAGAGCGATCCGCCTGACGCGTTTCGCGTGATAACACGCTTATTAATAGGCTTCACACCAAATGGACAAACTTCATTTAAATACAAAATGTTCACCAATTGCAACAAAGGTCAAAGTGATTAGTTGTAATTATAGCACATATGTGTACACTGGTGACTATGTGAAAGACAAGGTGTGTTAGGGGTGTATTGCAAAATAAAATAAAAAAAAAAGGTGAAGAGTGTATTGAAAGTACGTTGAGAGTGTTTAAGAAAATATAAAAACTAAAAATGTTGTCAGGAAATGATAATGGGTAATACAAATAATGTGAATAAGAAAAAATATATATATAAAAAAAAAGGGTGAAAGTGTGTGTGTATAAGAAAAGTAGATTGTGTATAGAAAAATAAATAATGAAAAATAAACAATAAATATATTTTGTGAATAGTGCATAAAAAAAAAAAATTATGAAAAAAAAGTGAAATAACAAAATATCCCAAAATTTTTTTTGTTTTTCTTATCTTTATACACATTTTTCTTTTTTCTTCACACATGCATATTTTGATTTTTTGTTATTTTACTTTTTTTCACAATAATTTTTTTTGTTTTTATTATCTTTATACACACTTTTCTTTTTTCTTCACACATGGATATTTAGATTTTTTGTTATTTTACTTTTTTTTTCACAATAATTTTTTTTGTTTTTCTTATCCTTATACACATTTTTCTTTTTTCTTCACACATGGATATTTAGATTTTTTTTGTTATTTAACTTTTTTTTCCACAATAATTTTTTTTTTTTTCTTATCTTTATACACATTTTTCTTTTTTTTTTTTCACACAAGCATATTTTGATATTTAACTTTTTTTTCATAATAATTTTTTTTTATGCACCATTCACAAAATATTTTTATTGTGTATTTTTTATTATTTATTTTTCTATACACAATCTACTTTTCTTATACACACACATGTCACCTTTTTTTTTTTTTTTAATATATATATTTTTTTATTCACATTATTTGTATTACCCATTATCATTTCCTCACAACATTTTTAGTTTTTATATTTTCTTAAACACTCTCAACGTACTTTCAATACACTTCCCTCACAGCCACGGACCTTCAAAGCACCGGGAGACGGAGCAGCAAAGAGGTAAGTACTGGGGTCTGGGGAAGGGGGGGAGGAGGGTGGCATAACGAGCATACTAAGGGGCAATATCCTGGAATATTAAATGGCATATTGGGGGCAATATCCTGGAATATTAAATGGCATATTGGGGTCAAAATCCTGGAATATTAAATGGCATATTGGGGGCAAAATCCTGGCATATTGAGATCAAAATCCTGTAATATTAAATGGCATATTGGGGGCAATATCCTGGAATATTAAATGACATATTGGAGGCAATATCCTGGAATATTAAATGACATATTGGGGGCAAAATCCTGGAATATTAAATGACATATTGGGGGCAATATTTACCAGTAGCTGCCCCATTTCCTACCCTAGGCTTATAATTGAGTCAATATTTTTTCCCAGTTCTTTGTGGTAAAATTAGGTACCTCGGCTTATATTCGGGTCGGCTTATACTCGAGTATATACGGTATCATTTATACATTGACATGAAACAAGGTGAGAGTAACATTTATACATGGACATGGAGTGAGGGAAGATTAACATTTATACATCGACATGGGAAGCAGGGTGAGTAACATTTAAACATTAACATACAATGCGGGGAGAGTGACAATTATACATGACATCGAGCGTGGGGAGAGTAACATTTATATATTGATATGGAGTGCGAGAAGAGTACATTTTTACATGGATATGGAATGCAGGGTAAAAAACATTTATACATGGACATGGAGTGCGGGGAGAGTAACATTTATACATGGACATGGAGTGCGGGGAGAGTAACATTTATACATGGACATGGAGTGCGGGGAGAGTAACATTTATACATGGACATGGAGTGCGGGGAGAGTAACATTTATACATGGACATGGAGTGCAGGGAGAGTAACATTTATACATGGACATGAAGTGCGGGGAGATTAAAATTTATACATCGACATGGGAAGGAGGGTGAGTAACATTTAAACATTAACATACAATGCGGGGAGAGTGACAATTATACATGACATCGAGGGTGGGGAGAGTAACATTTATATATTGATATGGAGTACGAGAAGAGTACATTTTTACACGGATATGGAATGCAGGGTAAAAAACATTTATACATGGACATGGAGTGCGGGGAGAGTAACATTTATACATGGACATGGAGTGCGGGGAGAGTAACATTTATACATGGACATGGAGTGCGGGGAGAGTAACATTTATACATGGACATGGAGTGCGGGGAGAGTAACATTTATACATGGACATGGAGTGCAGGGAGAGTAACATTTATACATGGACATGAAGTGCGGGGAGATTAAAATTTATACATCGACATGGGAAGGAGGGTGAGTAACATTTAAACATTAAAATACAATGCGGGGAGAGTGACAATTATACATGACATCGAGCGTGGGGAGAGTAACATTTATATATTGATATGGAGTGCGAGAAGAGTACATTTTTACATGGACATGGAGTGTGGGGAGAGTAACATTTATACATGGACATGGAGTGCGGGGAGAGTAACATTTATACATGGACATGGAGTGCCGGGGAGAGTAACATTTATACATGGACATGGAGTGCAGGGAGAGTAACATTTATACATGGACATGAAGTGCGGGGAGATTAAAATTTATACATTGACATGGGAAGGAGGGTGAGTAACATTTAAACATTAACATACAATGCGGGGAGAGTGACAATTATACATGACATCGAGGGTGGAGAGAGTAACATTTATATATTGATATGGAGTGCGAGAAGAGTACATTTTTACAGGAATATGGAATGCAGGGTAAAAAAACATTTATACATGGACATGGAGTGCGGGGAGAGTAACATTTATACATGGACATGGAGTGCGGGGAGAGTAACATTTATACATGGACATGGAGTGCGGGGAGAGTAACATTTATACATGGACATGGAGTGCGGGGAGAGTAACATTTATACATGGACATGGAGTGCAGGGAGAGTAACATTTATCCATGGACATGAAGTGCGGGGAGATTAAAATTTATACATCGACATGGGAAGGAGGGTGAGTAACATTTAAACATTAAAATACAATGCGGGGAGAGTGACAATTATACATGACATCGAGCGTGGGGAGAGTAACATTTATATATTGATATGGAGTGCGAGAAGAGTACATTTTTACATGGACATGGAATGCAGGGTAAAAAACATTTATACATGGACATGGAGTGCGGGGAGAGTAACATTTATACATGGACATGGAGTGCGAGAAGAGTACATTTTTACATGGACATGGAATGCAGGGTAAAAAACATTTATACATGGACATGGAGTGCGGGGAGAGTAACATTTATACATGGACATGGAGTGCGAGAAGAGTACATTTTTACATGGACATGGAATGCAGGGAGAGTAACATTTATACATGGACATGGAGTGCGGAGAGAGTAACATTTATACATGGACATGGAGTGCAGGGAGAGTAACATTTATACATGGACATGGAGTGCGGAGAGAGTAACATTTATATATGGAAATGGAGTGCGGGGAGAGTAACATTTATAAATGGACATGGAGTGCGGGGAGAGTAACATTTATACATGGACATGGAGTGCAGGAAGAGTAATATTTATACATGGATTTAAACACTAATACTGTGATACTGTATAGACCCAAAATACATTTTTACATGGACATGGAATGCAGGGTAAAAAACATTTATCCATGGACATGGAGAGCAGGAGAGTAACATTTATACATGGACATGGAGTGCAGGGAGAGTAACATTTATACATGGACATGGAGTGCGGGGAGATTAAAATTTATACATGGACATGGGAAGCGGGGAGAGTAACATTTAAACATGGACATGCAATGCAGGGAAAGTAACGTTTATACATGACATCGAGTGTGGGGAGAGTAACATTTATACATGGAGTGCGGGAAGAGTAACTTTTTTTTACATGACATGGAGTGCGGGGAGAGTAACAATTATACATGGACATGGAGTGCAGGGAGAGTAACATTTAGACATGGACATGGAGTGCAGGAAGAGTAACATTTCTACATGGACATGGAGTGCAGGGAGAGTAACATTTCTACATGGAGTGCAGGGAGAGTAACATTTCTACATGGAGTGCAGGGAGAGTAACATTTATACATGGACATGGAGTGCAGGGAGAGTAACATTTATACTTGGACATGGAGTAACATTTATACATGGAGTGCGGGGAGAGTAACATTTATACATGGACATGGAGTGCAGGGAGAGTAACATATATATATGAACATGGAGTGAGGGGAGAGTAACATTTATACATGGACATGGAGTGCAGGGAGAGTAACATTTATAAATGGACATGGAGTGCAGGGAGAGTAACATTTCTACATGGACATGGAGTGCAGGGAGAGTAACATTTATACATGGACATGGAGTGCAGGGAGAGTAAGATTTCTACATGGAGTGCTAGGAGAGTAACATTTATCCATGGACATGATTTGCGGGGAGAGTAACATTTATACATGGACATGGAGTGAGGGGAGAGTAACATATATACATGGACATGGAGTGCAGGGAGAGTAACATTTATACATGGACATGGAGTGCGGGGAGAGTAACAATTATACATGACATTGAGCGTGGGGAGAGTAACATTTATACAATGACATGGAGTGCGGGAGAGTAACATTTATATATTGATATGGACAGGGCCGGACTGGACCACCGGGCCCACCATGGAGTGTGTAGAGAGTAACATTTATACATGGACATGGAATGCAGAGAGAGTAACATTTCTACATGGACATGGAGTGCACGGAGAGTAACATTTCTACATGGACATGGAATGCGGGGAGAATAACATTTATACATGGACATGGAGTGCGGAGAGTGTAACATTTGTACAAGAAATGCGGGGAAAGTATAAATTATACATGGACATGAAACAAGGTGAGAATAACATTTATACATGGACATGGAGTGCGTAGAGATTAATACTTATACATGGACATGGAATGCGGGTAGAGTAACAGGTATACATGGACATGGAGGGTGGGGAGAGTAATATTTATCCATTAACATGGAGTGCGCTAAGAGAACATTTATAAACGGACATGGAGTGAGGGGAGAGTAACATTTATACATGGACATGATATGCGGGGAGAGTAACATTTATACATGGACATGGAGTGCAGGGAGAGTAACATTTATACATGGACATGAAGTGCGGGGAGATTAAAATTTATACATCGACATGGGAAGGAGGGTGAGTAACATTTAAACATTAAAATACAATGCGGGGAGAGTGACAATTATACATGACATCGAGCGTGGGGAGAGTAACATTTATATATTGATATGGAGTGCGAGAAGAGTACATTTTTACATGGACATGGAATGCAGGGTAAAAAACATTTATACATGGACATGGAGTGCGGGGAGAGTAACATTTATACATGGACATGGAGTGCGAGAAGAGTACATTTTTACATGGACATGGAATGCAGGGTAAAAAACATTTATACATGGACATGGAGTGCGGGGAGAGTAACATTTATACATGGACATGCAGTGCAGGGAGAGTAACATATATATATGAACATGGAGTGAGGGGAGAGTAACATTTTTACATGGACATGGAGTGAGGGGAGAGTAACATTTATACATGGACATGGAGTGAGGGGAGAGTAACATATATACATGGACATGGAGTGCAGGGAGAGTAACATTTATACATGGACATGGAGTGCGGGGAGATTAAAATTTATACATGGACATGGGAAGCGGGGAGAGTAACATTTAAACATGGACATGCAATGCAGGGAAAGTAACGTTTATACATGACATCGAGTGTGGGGAGAGTAACATTTATACATGGAGTGCGGGAAGAGTAACTTTTTTTTACATGACATGGAGTGCGGGGAGAGTAACAATTATACATGGACATGGAGTGCAGGGAGAGTAACATTTAGACATGGACATGGAGTGCAGGAAGAGTAACATTTCTACATGGACATGGAGTGCAGGGAGAGTAACATTTCTACATGGAGTGCAGGGAGAGTAACATTTATACATGGAGTGCAGGGAGAGTAACATTTATACATGGACATGGAGTGCAGGGAGAGTAACATTTATACTTGGACATGGAGTAACATTTATACATGGAGTGCGGGGAGAGTAACATTTATACATGGACATGGAGTGCAGGGAGAGTAACATATATATATGAACATGGAGTGAGGGGAGAGTAACATTTATACATGGACATGGAGTGCAGGGAGAGTAACATTTCTACATGGACATGGAGTGCAGGGAGAGTAACATTTATACATGGACATGGAGTGCTAGGAGAGTAACATTTATCCATGGACATGATTTGCGGGGAGAGTAACATTTATACATGGACATGGAGTGAGGGGAGAGTAACATATATACATGGACATGGAGTGCAGGGAGAGTAACATTTATACATGGACATGGAGTGCGGGGAGAGTAACAATTATACATGACATTGAGCGTGGGGAGAGTAACATTTATACAATGACATGGAGTGCGGGAGAGTAACATTTATATATTGATATGGACAGGGCCGGACTGGACCACCGGGCCCACCATGGAGTGTGTAGAGAGTAACATTTATACATGGACATGGAATGCAGAGAGAGTAACATTTCTACATGGACATGGAGTGCACGGAGAGTAACATTTCTACATGGACATGGAATGCGGGGAGAATAACATTTATACATGGACATGGAGTGCGGAGAGTGTAACATTTGTACAAGAAATGCGGGGAAAGTATAAATTATACATGGACATGAAACAAGGTGAGAATAACATTTATACATGGACATGGAGTGCGTAGAGATTAATACTTATACATGGACATGGAATGCGGGTAGAGTAACAGGTATACATGGACATGGAGGGTGGGGAGAGTAATATTTATCCATTAACATGGAGTGCGCTAAGAGAACATTTATAAACGGACATGGAGTGAGGGGAGAGTAACATTTATACATGGACATGATATGCGGGGAGAGTAACATTTATACATGGACATGGAGTGCAGGGAGAGTAACATTTATACATGGACATGAAGTGCGGGGAGATTAAAATTTATACATCGACATGGGAAGGAGGGTGAGTAACATTTAAACATTAAAATACAATGCGGGGAGAGTGACAATTATACATGACATCGAGCGTGGGGAGAGTAACATTTATATATTGATATGGAGTGCGAGAAGAGTACATTTTTACATGGACATGGAATGCAGGGTAAAAAACATTTATACATGGACATGGAGTGCGGGGAGAGTAACATTTATACATGGACATGGAGTGCGAGAAGAGTACATTTTTACATGGACATGGAATGCAGGGTAAAAAACATTTATACATGGACATGGAGTGCGGGGAGAGTAACATTTATACATGGACATGCAGTGCAGGGAGAGTAACATATATATATGAACATGGAGTGAGGGGAGAGTAACATTTTTACATGGACATGGAGTGAGGGGAGAGTAACATTTATACATGGACATGGAGTGAGGGGAGAGTAACATATATACATGGACATGGAGTGCAGGGAGAGTAACATTTATACATGGACATGGAGTGCGGGGAGAGTAACATTTATACATGGACATGGAATGCGGGGAGAGTAACATTTATACATGGACATGGAGTGCGGGGAGAGTAACATTTATACATGGACATGGAGTACGGGGAGAGTAACATTTATATATGGACATGGAGTGCGGGGAGAGTAACATTTATACATGGACATGGAGTGCAGGGAGAGTAACATATATATATGAACATGGAGTGAGGGGAGAGTAACATTTATACATGGACATGCAGTGCAGGGAGAGTAACATATATATATATGAACATGGAGTGAGGGGAGAGTAACATTTATACATGGACATGGAGTGCAGGGAGAGTAACATTTATACATGGACATGGAGTGCGGGGAGAGTAACATTTATACATGGACATGGAGTGCGGGGAGAGTAACATTTATACATGGACATGGAGTGCGGGGAGAGTAACATTTATACATGGACATGGAGTGCGGGGAGAGTAACATTTATACATGGAGTGCAGGAAGAGTAATATTTATACATGGATTTAAACACTAATACTGTGATACTGTATAGACCCAAAATAATCTGAATAGGCACGTATTACACTCACAAACAGAAATATAGATGGAGCTTGTCACAAATGGCTAGGTATAAAACTTGGTTTAATCTGCAAAAAGGTAAAAGAACACACATGTGCAGGACCAGATAGACACAACCCTTGGCCCCACTGGGATTCCACTTACAAACTGTTGGTCTCAAATGCGCATTTAGCTATGGTCCAAGGTGTGAAATGGGGTCCAATTCAGTAGATAAAGCAATGGCTACTGCTGGAGGATACACTGGAAACAAACAAATAACTGCAGGAACTCAACGCGGACATGGAGTAACATTTATACATGGACATGGAGTAACATTTATACATGGACATGGAGTAACATTTATACATGGAGTGCGGGGAGAGTAACATTTATACATGGACATGGAGTGCAGGGAGAGTAACATTTATACATGGACATGGCATGGGGGGAGAGTAACATTTATACATGGACATGGAGTGCAGGGAGAGTAACATTTATACATGGACATGGAGTGCGGGGAGAGTAACATTTATACATGGACATGGAGTGCGGGGAGAGTAACATTTATACATGGACATGGAGTGCAGGGAGAGTAACAATTATACATGGAGTAACATTTATACATGGACATGGAGTGCAGGGGGAGTAACATTTATACATGGACATGGAGTGCGGAGAGAATAACATTTATACATGGACATGCAGTGCAGGGAGAGTAACATATATATATATGAACATGGAGTGAGGGGAGAGTAACATTTCTACATGGAGTGCAGGGAGAGTAACATTTATACATGGACATGGAGTGCGGGGAGAGTAACATTTATACATGGACATGGAGTGCGGGGAGAGTAACATTTATACATGGACATGGAGTGCGGGGAGAGTAACATTTATACATGGACATGGAGTGCGGGGAGAGTAACATTTATACATGGACATGGAGTGCAGGGAGAGTAACATTTATACATGGACATGGAGTGCAGGGAGAGTAACATTTATAAATGGACATGGCATGCGGGGAGAGTAACATTTATACATGGACATGGAGTGCAGGGAGAGTAACATTTATACATGGACATGGAGTGCAGGGAGAGTAACATTTATACATGGACATGGAGTAACATTTATACATGGAGTGCGGGGAGAGTAACATTTATACATGGACATGGAGTGCAGGGAGAGTAACATTTATACATGGACATGGAGTAACATTTATACATGGAGTGCGGGGAGAGTAACATTTATACATGGACATGGAGTGCAGGGAGAGTAACATTTATACATGGACATGGAGTAACATTTATACATGGAGTGCGGGGAGAGTAACATTTATACATGGACATGGAGTGCAGGGAGAGTAACATTTATACATGGACATGGAGTAACATTTATACATGGAGTGCGGGGAGAGTAACATTTATACATGGACATGGAGTAACATTTATACATGGAGTGCGGGGAGAGTAACATTTATACATGGACATGGAGTGCAGGGAGAGTAACATTTATACATGGACATGGAGTAACATTTATACATGGAGTGCGGGGAGAGTAACATTTATACATGGACATGGAGTAACATTTATACATGGACATGGAGTGCAGGGAGAGTAACATTTATACATGGACATGATTTGCGGGGAGAGTAACATTTATCCATGAAGTGCGGGGAGCAGAGGCGTCGCTAGGGGGGGGGCTACTGGGGCTGAAGCCCCGGATCTCCCCTCCATAGCCCCGAATGGAGACCCTGACCACGCCCCCTCGCGCTCGGCCCCGCCCCCTCACGTTCGATCCGGCCTCCTGTATGCTGAACAGCAGCAGACTCCATCCCCTCACGATAGGCTCCGCCCCTCGTGTTTAGC
Source organism: Pelodytes ibericus (assembly GCA_036172795.1). NCBI lineage: Eukaryota > Metazoa > Chordata > Amphibia > Anura > Pelodytidae > Pelodytes > Pelodytes ibericus. The sequence goes on along the minus strand of CM069868.1, from coordinate 43,895,772 downwards.
TCCGCCCCTCAAGTTTTGCAGGTGAGTGTTTGGCAGAGTGTGAGTGGCAGTTATTAGTGTGCATGTGTATGTATGTGAGTGGCAGAATGTAATTTGCAGAGTATAAGTGGGTGTGAGTGGCAGAGTTATGAGTGTGCATGTGTATGTATATGAGTGGCAGAGTGTAAGTGGGTGTGAGTGGCAGAGTTATGAGTGTGCATGTGTATGTATGTGAGTGGCAGAATGTAATTTGCAGAGTGTAAGTGGGTGTGAGTGGCAGAGTTATGAGTGTGCATGTGTATGTATATGAGTGGCAGAGTGTGAGTGGCAGAGTGTAAGTAAGTGTATGTGTGTGAGTGTGGCAGAGTGTGATTGGAAGAGAGTGTGTGTGAGTGTAAGCATGAGTGGAAGAGTTATGAGTGTGTATGTGTGTGAGTGGCAGAATGTAAGTGTGTGTAAGTGGCAGAGTGTGATTGTATGAGTGAGTGTGCAGAGTGTGAGTGTTTGGAAGAGTGTGAGTTATGAGTGTGCGTGTATGTGTGTGGCAGAGTGTAAGTGTGGGTGAGTGGCAGAGTTTTGGAGTGTATAAGTGTGAGCAGCAGAGATATGAGTGTGCGTGTGAGTGAGTGTAAGCATGAGTGGAAGAGTTATGAGTGTGTATGTGTGTGAGTGGCAGAATGTAAGTGTGTGTAAGTGGCAGAGTGTGATTGTATGAGTGAGTGTGCAGAGTGTGAGTGTTTGGAAGAGTGTGAGTTATGAGTGTGCGTGTATGTGTGTAGCAGAGTGTAAGTGTGGGTGAGTGCCAGAGTTTTGGAGTGTATAAGTGTGAGCAGCAGAGATATGAGTGTGTGTGTGTGAGTGTAAGCATGAGCAGCAGAGTTATGAGTGTGTGTGAGTGGCAGAGTGTAAGTGTTCGAGAGTGAAAGCATAAGTGGCAGAGTTAGGAGTGTGTGTCAGTGGCAGTGAGATTACTAGGAGAAAATGTGATTAATTACTATTAATCATATTGAATGTGATAATCAAGTGTGAAACAGTGCTCATACCATTTTTATTTTCACACCTGATTATCACATTCAATATGAATAATAGTGATTCATCTTTATATATAGTCTTTATGTTGATGGCAATGAGTCCATACACATGGCATTAAACATCACATGGACCTCGTTATACTATTAAACCCATACATTATGAGTGTATGAGCTGCTCATTATATTATAGGCTTTACTTATGAAAGAGAGAATTGCAGGGAAGTGAGATGGGAATTTCAAAATTAAGGCTAAAGTAGCAGAGCTGGAAAAATTCTCGCATTCAGTTGAATTCCCATCTCAATTCCCTGCACTTCTCTCTTTTATTAGGTTGGTAGAAGGAGCATACCTTCATACCTCAGCCTATTCTCCCAAAGTTTTTTACCCCTTTTTATAAAAAAATTAAAAATATTTGTGATGTGAGTGTGAGAGTTGCAGGTTTACACACGAGTCTGCGTGGCAGAATGTCTGTGTGGGAAAGGCCATCTGTGTGTATAAGGGTGTCTGTGTGTAAGGTTGTCTGGATGTGTGTGTGAGTGTAAGGTTGTCTATGTAAGGGTATCTATGGGGGGGGGGGGGTCAGGGTTGAGTCATTTTTATATGCTCAATTATTTTTAAATCATGGGAATTTGCTCACATACAAGTGTGTGTGTGTGATGTAAGTTGGTGTGTGTAAGTGGTATTGTGTGTCTCTGTGTGTAAGGGTATGTGTATGTATGTGTGACTGTGCAAGTGTGAATGTGTGTGTATGTGTGGCTGCATGTGTATGTGTGTGTATTTGTGGCTGTGTATTTTTGTGTATAAGTGTAACTTTGAGTAATGTGAGTTTTTTGTGTGCTGCGAGTCTTATTGTCAGTCACACACACGCATATAGTCAGTAACAGACAGACACAAACACACTCATACAGTCACAGACAGACACACACACAGTCAGTCACAGACACACACATATACATTCTGTCACAGTCAGACATACAGTCACACACACATACAGTGGGTCACATAAACACACAGTCACACACACACATGCAGTCAGTCATACACACAAACACACACTCTGTCACATACACTTACGCACAAGTCAGCAATTTTGTTGTTGTTTATGATAAAAAAAAAAAGTGCATCTATCAATATGTCCCCCTCTTGGCTGCTATACCTCATTCTAGCCTGGTCTGTGCCCTGCTGTTGTTTCTAGCCCTGCTGAGCACACTCAGCGCTCGGACACTATAGTACGGTGCATGTGGGGATGGAGCAGGAAGACTGTGCAGCCGGTGCACACACTGCTCCCCAACGCTCCGCTGGATAAATAAAATGATCCCAGCGGCGAGGGCACCATGCAGGGACAACAATAACTGGGCGCCAGGTATAATTTCCTGGTGCCTGGGATTTGTTGAGCCCCGATATATACCCATATATACCTATTGTTCATTGGTGTCAATTATATCAGTCTGTATGCTACCTAACCATGTGATTTTATTTACTCTACTTCTATAAAATCTATCATGGGCTCCAGCCCCGGATGTTTTGGAGACCTAGCAACGCCCCTGGCGGGGAGAGTAACATTTATACATGAAGTGCGGGGAGAGTAACATTTATACATGGACATGTTTTGCGGGGAGAGTAACATTTATCCATGAAGTGCGGGGAGAGTAACATTTATACATGAAGTGCGGGGAGAGTAACATTTATACATGGACATGATTTGTGGGGAGAGTAACATTTATCCATGAAGTGCGGGGAGAGTAACATTTATACATGAAGTGCGGGGAGAGTAACATTTATACATAGACATGGAGTGCAGGGAGATAAACATTTCTACATGGACATGATATGCGGGGAGAGTAACATTTATACATGGACATGGATTGCGGGAGAGTAACATTTATACATGGAGATGGAGTGCAGGGAGAGTAACATTTATATGGACATGGAGTAACATTTATACATGGACATGGAGTGTGGGAGAGTAACATTTATACATGGACATGGAGTGCGGGGAGAGTAGCATTTATACATGGACATGGAGTGCGGGGAGAGTAACATTTCTACATGGACATCGAGTACGGGGAGAGTAACATTTATACATGGACATGGAGTGCGGTGAGAGTAACATTTATACATGGACATCGAGTACGGGGAGAGTAACATTTATACATGGACATGGAGTGCAGGAGAGTAACATTTATACATGGACATGGAGTGCGGGGAGAGTAACATTTATACATGGACATGGAGTGCGGGGAGAGTAACATTTATACATGGACATGGAGTGTGGGGAGAGTAACATTTATACATGGACATGGAGTGCAGGGAGAGTAACATTTATACATGGACATGGAGTACAGGGAGAGTAACATTTATACATGGACATGGAGTGCAGGGAGAGTAACATTTCTACATGGACATGGAGTGCAGGGAGAGTAACATTTATACATGGACATGGAGTGCAGGGAGAGTAACATTTATACATGGACATGGAGTGCGGTGAGAGTAACATTTATACATGGACATCGAGTACGGGGAGAGTAACATTTATACATGGACATGGAGTGCAGGAGAGTAACATTTATACATGGACATGGAGTGCGGGGAGAGTAACATTTATACATGGACATGGAGTGCGGGGAGAGTAACATTTATACATGGACATGGAGTGCAGGGAGAGTAACATTTATCCATGGACATCGAGTACGGGGAGAGTAACATTTATACATGGACATCGAGTACGGGGAGAGTAACATTTATACATGGACATCGAGTACGGGGAGAGTAACATTTATACATGGACATGGAGTGCAGGGAGAGTAACATTTATACATGGACATGGAGTGCAGGGAGAGTAACATTTATACATGGACATGGAGTAACATTTATACATGGAGTGCGGGGAGAGTAACATTTATACATGGACATGGAGTGCAGGGAGAGTAACATTTATACATGGACATGGAGTAACATTTATACATGGAGTGCGGGGAGAGTAACATTTATACATGGACATGGAGTAACATTTATACATGGACATGTAGATCTAACCCCTGAGCATTCTGGGCACCTATCTACATTCCAGACTTACCAGAAAGCCTTTCTCCTTCCAACCTTGATCCTTTCTTCCTTTTGCAGGAACCAGACCCCCCAGAGCCCTTCCTTCTTCCAGACAGATGCAGAGGAACATTCTTTCCCATTTAAGAAGCTAAGCCTGCCTGGATTCTCCTTTCTGAGCCCAATCTGGAAAATGCAGAAATGAATAAAAATGATTTGTGGGAAAGTGAGCACAGGGCCTCTGTATTGAATGTAAATCTAAGGGATATGTAGAAATCACGACCTCTTATAGCAAATACATACATTTCAAATAAAACTACACAGCACAATTACTTCTTACCGATATACTCAGCAAGAGGACTACTTTTATTAACACAAGACAATTTCCAGCCAGTGTAAAAATTTGCAGGCAAAAAAATCTTTCATCTTTGGTCATTACTTTATTAATCCAAATTAGAAACTTACTACACAATCTCTGCCATAAAGCAAACACTGTAATTCCATAACAGGGACCTTACAAAGGGGGGCAATCCTTTCTATAAGAAGAGGGAGGTTACACAGTTATTGGACATGTAGCTTACGTGTAGATTAGCTGCAGTAGAAACACACATATCTGTAGGTCATTGATCAGCTTCACTCTACCGGTGACCATCACAAATCCAAGATAAGTGAAGATCACCAGGTCTGTGGAGAAAGTGAGAAAACCTGGCAGATGCCTAACAAACTGGCTGCTATCAGATCGTTCAGGTGCAAGAGTTGGGATATAATGAAACAGGAATGGTAAAACACCCTTTTTCTTGGCTCAGTTCTACTGGAAGACTATTCCATGCATCCACTACCCTCTCAGTAATGTAATACTTTCATTAGTCCCTGGCCTTATCTTATATCTAGGATAGCCTTATACCTATCCCACGCATGCTTAAACTCCTTCACTGTATTTACCTCTACCACTTCTACTGGAAGACTATTCCATGCATCCACTACCCTCTCAGTAATGTAATACTTTCATTAGTCCCTGGCCTTATCTTATATCTAGGATAGCCTTATACCTATCCCATGCATGCTTAAACTGCTTCACTGTATTAACCTCTACCACTTCTACTGGAAGACTATTCCATACATCCACTACCCTCTCAGTAATGTAATACTTTCATTAGTCCCTGGCCTTATCTTATATCTAGGATAGCCTTATACCTATCCCACGCATGCTTAAACTCCTTCACTGTATTTACCTCTACCACTTCTACTGGAAGACTATTCCATACATCCACTACCCTCTCAGTAATGTAATACTTTCATTAGTCCCTGGCCTTATCTTATATCTAGGATAGCCTTATACCTATCCCACGCATGCTTAAACTCCTTCACTGTATTTACCTCTACCACTTCTACTGGAAGACTATTCCATGCATCCACTACCCTCTCAGTAATGTAATACTTTCATTAGTCCCTGGCCTTATCTTATATCTAGGATAGCCTTATACCTATCCCATGCATGCTTAAACTGCTTCACTGTATTAACCTCTACCACTTCTACTGGAAGACTATTCCATGCATCCACTACCCTCTCAGTAAAGTAATACTTTCATTAGTCCCTGGCCTTATCTTATATCTAGGATAGCCTTATACCTATCCCACGCATGCTTAAACTCCTTCACTGTGTTTACCTCTACTGCAAGGCTATTCCATACATCCATTACACTCTCAATAAAGTAATATTTCATGATATTAGCTTTAAACCTCCCCCTCTAGTTTAAAACACTAACTGGTGTATCGATTATGCTAGTTAGGCTCCACGTTGTAAGATGTGACTTTTCCAAATCGATGAGGCTCGGTGCTGAGGCAAATCAATGCGACTCACCTTTTCTTCCATGATGGAGATCGATGTAGGAGTAACACACTTCCCCATCAGAGGAGCACTCCCTGCCAAAGACTGTGAGAGAGGAGAGGACAGACTGAGTCATTTGCTTTAAAGGGTATCATGTTCTGTTATGTGGTCTGTGCTACTAAAGTGTACAACATGGGGCAGGTGACCTTGTTAATGGTTATTGTACAGATACAAGCTTATGTTTGTGTACAGTATACTGCGTTGTGTTGGATTTCTGGTGTGGGTATTAAGTTTAGCTTTGCTTAACGGACAAATAGAAGACAGTAGACAATCAGAACAATAGGATCTCTCAAAGAGACTGTATCACCGAAACATGGTTTTTACTGTGACTGTAGAGAATAAAAAAAGACTGAAAATGATCTATACATTGTGTTAGTAAATGCCTAAATTAGGGGGAAAAAAGTGGTTTAAATGTGTCTGTGGAGCCTCCTGTTCATGACATCACCTGTGGCATGGTATGTAAGCGAACTGTTTTTCAATGGGAAGTGTGTTATTTGCATACCATGCCACAGGTGATGTCATACACAGGAGACGCCACAAACAAACACACTTAAAACACATTTCTCTCCTAATTTAGGCAATTTTGCTGATACAATTTATAGATCATTTTCAATCATTGTTCGGGTGATACGGTCCCTTTTAAGTGACTGTCAAACCTAAACATTACTTATAGTGTCAATTTAAATAATAATAAAATATGAAAAACCATCTATACATTTTCTCGCTTCTTTTACTTTACATTAATACATACAGTACCAATACAATACATAAATTACACACAAACTTTGTGCATTTATCTTTACCGATTCCTCGGGATAGGTATTACTTTTCACCTTTCTTCGCTCTCTTGTTTTCCCTTTTCCTTCCTTTCCTCTTCCCTTCCTTACCTCCCCCTTCACCTGCATGTCCTCTCTTGTTGAACGACTCTTCTATACACTATATTTTATAGGAAGGTGAGTACTGAGTAGACAGCGCTTGGCAGTTAAACAGAGTAAGTGTCAATCAATATAAAAAAACCAAAGATAGTAAATTAATATAAAATATATAAATTTAATAATATATAAAAACCAATGCAATATATAAATACATATAGAAAAAATATACACAAATATAAAAAAATGACAAATTGTTAAAAACAAGAAACAATGATATGTGCCTTTAAATACAAATCAACAGACACAGATACAAAGGTAACCACAGGCAGAGTGTCAAATTACTCACTTGCTGATTGGGTTAGCAAAATACCATGAATAGTACATGGATATAGAAACGTGCTGGTCAGTAAAGAAGGAAGAATTGAGAACCTGGCCAGGTAACTTCACTTTAACAAGAGGGACGCGTTTCGTTCGGGGAACTTCTTCAGCCTCTAAGCAAACAGACCAGCATGCTCCATACTATATTTTATAGCTTCCCATGCCTTTAATTCCTTTCCCTTCCTTCCTCATCCTCCCTCTCTCGTCCCTATGATGTATACATTGTATCACCCAAACATTGTTTTTACTGTGAATGTAGAGCATACAAAATGATTGAAAAAAATCAGAGACAAATATGTTTTAAATGTGTCTGTGGAGTAGGAGACATCAATGTGTCTGTGATGTCATAAACAGGAGGTTTATGACATCACAGACACATTGATTTGCAGTTTTGCTAACACAATGTATAGATCATTTTCAATCATTTTTTATGCTCTACATTCACAGTAAAAACAATGTTTAGGTGATACAGTCCCTTTAATAATATTGGCCAATGTTTACTTTTAAAAATTTCAATTTTTTAGTATAACATTTCCTGTTTCATGAATAAAGCTCTATATCTCTAACATGGACATTTTTTATGTGTATTTGAGAATGTTTGGTTAAAAAAAGTTGGGGACTATTGGATCCCAGAGCTGAATTCAGCAGAATAAAGAGCAAAATAAACTGACTTCACTGTTTTGCATTCATCTCCCGGCTCCTTATATCTCCAATAATTCTTCTCATAGAAACAGATTGTGTATTTGTTCTGCATATGAATGTGTTTATTTATGTCTCCTATATGTGAGCACTAATACACATATACTAACACTGGTATTCTGACCAGATACACACACTGTGAGCGTGCGAATGTGTGTGCCCATGTGTGTACACGATCAGCATATGAATGTGTTTATTTATGTCTCCGATATGTGAGCACTAACACACATATACTAACACTGGTATTCTGACCAGATACACACACTGTGAGCGTGCGAATGTGTGTACACGATCAGCATATGAATGTGTTTATTTATGTCTCCGATATGTGAGCACTAACACACATATACTAACACTGGTATTCTGACCAGATACACACACTGTGAGCGTGCGAATGTGTGTGCCCATGTGTGTACACGATCAGCATATGAATGTGTTTATTTATGTCTCCGATATGTGAGCACTAACACACATATACTAACACTGGTATTCTGACCAGATACACACACTGTGAGCGTGCGAATGTGTGTGCCCATGTGTGTACACGATCAGCATATGAATGTGTTTATTTACGTCTCCTATATATGAGCACTAACACACATATACTAACTCTGGTATTCTGATCAGATGCACACACTGTGAGCGTGCGAATGTGTGTGCCCATGTGTGTACACAATCAGCATATAAATGTGTTTATTTATGTCTCCTATATGTGAGCACTAACACACATATACTAACACTGGTATTCTGAACAGATACACATTCTGTGAGCGTGCGAATGTGTGTGCCCATGTGTGTACACGATCAGCATATGAATGTGTTTATTTATGTCTCCTATATGTGAGCACTAACACACATATACTAACACTGGTATTCTGATCAGATACACATTCTGTGAGCGTGCGAATGTGTGTGCCCATGTGTGTACACGATCAGCATATGAATGTGTTTATTTATGTCTCCTATATGTGAGCACTAACACACATATACTAACACTGGTATTCTGATCAGATACACACACTGTGAGCGTGCGAATATGTGTGCCCATGTGTGTACACGATCAGCATATGAATGTGTTTATTTATGTCTCCTATTTGTGAGCACTAACACACATATACTAACACAGGTATTCTGATCAGATACACACACTGTGACCGTGCTAATATGTGTGTGCCCATGTTTGTACACGATCAGCATATGAATGTGTTTATGTCTCCTATATGTGAGCACCAACACACATATACTAACACTGGTATTCTGATCAGATACACACACTGTGAGCGTGCGAATGTGTGTGCCCATGTGTGTACACGATCAGCATATGAATGTGTTTATTTATGTCTCCTATATGTGAGCACTAACACACATATACTAACACTGGTATTCTGATTAGATACACACACTGTGAGCGTGCGAATGTGTGTGCCCATGTGTGTACACGATTAGCATATGAATGTGTTTATGTCTCCTATATGTGAGCACTAACACACATATACTAACTCTGGTATTCTGATCAGATGCACACACTGTGAGCGTGCGAATGTGTGTGCCCATGTGTGTACACGATCAGCATATAAATGTGTTTATTTACATCTCCTATATGTGAGCACTAACACACATATACTAACACTGGTATTCTGATCAGATACACACACTGTGAGCGTGTAAATGTGTGTGACCATGTGTGTACACGATCAGCATATGAATGTGTTTATTTATGTCTCCTATATGTGAGCACTAACACACATATACTAACACTGGTATTCTGATCAGATACACACACTGTGAGCGTGCGAATATGAGTGCCCATGTGTGTACACGTTCAGCATATGAATGTGTTTATTCATGTGCACTAACACACATATACTAACACTGGTATTCTGATTAGATACACACACTGTGAGCGTGTGAATGTGTGTGCCCATGTGTGTACACAATCAGCATATGAATGTGTTTATGTCTCCTATATGTGAGCACTAACACACATATACTAACTCTGGTATTCTGATCAGATGCACACACTGTGAGCGTGCGAATGTGTGTGCCCATGTGTGTACACGATCAGCATATGAATGTGTTTATTTACATCTCCTATATGTGAGCACTAACACACATATACTAACACTGGTATTCTGATAAGATACACACACTGTGACCGTGCTAATATGTGTGTGCCCATGTGTGTACACGATCAGCATATGAATGTGTTTATTTATGTCTCCTATATGTGAGCACCAACACACATATACTAACACTGGTATTCTGATCAGATACACACACTGTGAGCGTGCGAATGTTTGTGCCCATGTGTGTACACGATCAGCATATGAATGTGTTTATTTATGTCTCCTATATGTGAGCACCAACACACATATACTAACACTGGTATTCTGATCAGATACACACACTGTGAGCGTGCGGATTTGTGTGCCCGTGTGTGTACACGATCAGCATATGAATGTGTTTATTTATGTCTCCTATATGTGAGCACTAACACACATATACTAACACTGGTATTCTGATCAGATACACACACTGTGAGCGTGCGAATGTGTGTGCCCATGTGTGTACACGATCAGCATATGAATGTGTTTATGTCTCCTATATGTGAGCACTAACACACATATACTAACTCTGGTATTCTGATCAGATGCACACACTGTGAGCGTGCGAATGTGTGTGCCCATGTGTGTACACGATCAGCATATAAATGTGTTTATTTACATCTCCTATATGTGAGCACTAACACACATATACTAACACTGGTATTCTGATCAGATACACACACTGTGAGCGTGTAAATGTGTGTGACCATGTGTGTACACGATCAGCATATGAATGTGTTTATTTATGTCTCCTATATGTGAGCACTAACACACATATACTAACACTGGTATTCTGATCAGATACACACACTGTGAGCGTGCGAATATGAGTGCCCATGTGTGTACACGTTCAGCATATGAATGTGTTTATTCATGTGCACTAACACACATATACTAACACTGGTATTCTGATTAGATACACACACTGTGAGCGTGTGAATGTGTGTGCCCATGTGTGTACACAATCAGCATATGAATGTGTTTATGTCTCCTATATGTGAGCACTAACACACATATACTAACTCTGGTATTCTGATCAGATGCACACACTGTGAGCGTGCGAATGTGTGTGCCCATGTGTGTACACGATCAGCATATGAATGTGTTTATTTACATCTCCTATATGTGAGCACTAACACACATATACTAACACTGGTATTCTGATAAGATACACACACTGTGACCGTGCTAATATGTGTGTGCCCATGTGTGTACACGATCAGCATATGAATGTGTTTATTTCAGGGCTCGACAAACCCCAGGCGCCAGGTCGCCATGGCGACCAGGAATTTAGACCTGGCGCCTGGGTGCTGTCAGCCTTATGGTCCTCTTGCCGCTGCCATCACATTTTAAAAAAAAACTTTCTGAGCGCGAGGGGGTAAAGTCTGTGCGGATGGCACAGACTGCAAGCTCCGCCCCCTCGCGCAACGCGTGTCTGAGTGCCGGGTGTCGTCACGTGACATCCTGGCACTCAGCAGGCCGACCAACGGAGATCAGCTGTAGCACGAATGTCCCCCTTCCCTGCAGTGAGGTAAAGCAGCAGGGAGGGGGGACACATCAAGAAGAAACCCCCAAGAAAAGACTGTGTGAGGTGGGTGTGTTTGTATATTTGTGTGTATGTAAAGTAGGTGTGTGTGAGGTGTTTGTATATATGTAAAGTAGGTGTGTGTGAGTTGTTTGGATATATGTGTATATGTAAAGTAGGTGTGTGTGAGTTGTTTGGATATATGGGTATATGTAAAGTAGGTGTGTGTGAGGTGTTTGGATATATGTGTATATGTAAAGTAGGTGTGTGTGAGTTGTTTGGATATATGTGTATATGTAAAGTAGGTGTGTGTGAGTTGTTTGGATATATGTGTATATGTAAAGTAGGTGTGTGTGAGGTGTTTGGATATATGGGTATATGTAAAGTAGGTGTGTGTGTGAGGGGTTTGTATATATGGGTATATGTAAAGTAGGTGTGTGTGTGAGGTGTTTGTATATATGTGTATATGTATAGTAGGTGTGTATGAGGTGTTTGGATATATGGGTATATGTAAAGTAGGTGTGTGTGAGGGGTTTGAATATATGTGTATAAGTAAAGTAGGTGTGTTTGTATATATGTGAAGTAGGCGTGTGTGTTTATGAATTGTGTTTATGTTTGCGTGATTGTCTGGCTCCTAAAAAAAAATTCTGGCTCCTAAAATCAAATTATATTTGTCAAGCCCTGGTTTATTTATGTCTCCTATATGTGAGCACCAACACACATATACTAACACTGGTATTCTGATCAGATACACACACTGTGAGCGTGCGGATTTGTGTGCCCGTGTGTGTACACGATCAGCATATGAATGTGTTTATTTATGTCTCCTATATGTGAGCACTAACACACATATACTAACACTGGTATTCTGATCAGATACACACACTGTGAGCGTGCGAATGTGTGTGCCCATGTGTGTACACGATCAGCATATGAATGTGTTTATTTATGTCTCCTATTTGTGAGCACTAACACACATATACTAACACTGGTATTCTGATCAGATACACACACTGTGAGCGTGCGTATGTGTGTGCCCATGTGTGTACAAGATCAGCATATGAATGTGTTTATGTCTCCTATATGTGAGCACTAACACACATATAATAACACTGGTATTCTGATCAGATGCACACACTGTGAGCGTGCGAATGTGTGTGCCCATGTGTGTACACGATCAGCATATGAATGTGTTTATTTACGTCTCCTATATGTGAGCACTAACACACATATACTAACACTGGTATTCTGATCAGATACACACACTGTGAGCGTGCGAATGTGTGTGCCCATGTGTGTACACGATCAGCATATGAAGGTGTTTATTTACGTCTCCTATATGTGAGCACTAACACACATATACTAACACTGGTATTCTGATCAGATAAACACAACGTGAGCGTGCGAATGTGTGTGCCCATGTGTGTACACGATCAGCATATGAATGTGTTTATTTACGTCTCCTATATGTGAGCACCAACACACATATACTAACACTTGTATTCTGATCAGATACACACACTGTGAGCGTGCGAATGTGTGTGCCCATGTGTGTACACGATCAGCATATGTATGTGTATATATAGTGTATATATGTGTTTATGTTCACATTTAGGAGACAGCAATAAAGATAGTGAGTTAGTCAGGTATCTACTTATCTATAACAAGTGTTTTTGTTTATAGATATTTGCAGAATAATTATGAGAAAAATTAAATTCTAGGAATTCCTAATTGGTGGCATTTAAAGCTGGTCTTCACATATAAAATGTATACAGTTCATTTTTCTTATTACATTTATAATATTTAATCATGAGTGTCTGTGAGGGCCACCTGTTCAAGTTTCGCCTCACAAAGTCTAAAGCCGCCCCTTCTTTATGTATCTAAATGTTTCTATCATATCCCCCCTGTTATGTCTTTCCTCCAAGCTATACATGTTAAGATGCTTTAACCTTTCCTGCTAGGTTTTATCCTTCAACCCATGAACCAGTTCAGTAGCCCTTCTCTGAACTCTCTCCATAGTATATTGATACAAGTATAGAAGTCACAGTCAGAACTACTAAACCAGGAATCATTTGACAGGTTGGTATAAAAATGCAAAATTTTAATTCTCTGCATTTTAAATACCGGAATTTGGTGCCAGTGTTAAGTTTACCTACAAGTCTATACTGTAAAATCCCATAATCCACCTTGTTTTATTAATATGTATCTGGTTTATCAGGCTACCAAGTAAATCTGTTCTCAGCCACTTGTTTATGTGAATGTTTCATTTTACACACATCGGTTATCTCTCAACTTGTATTGTTTATAATCCAGGCCCAAATCCATAACATAACACAACAGTAGCAATGTCACAAATACAATGTCACAACTTCCAGTAAACACAATGTGACTGGTTTTGTTTTCAAAACAAACTTTAAATGAAGTTCATTATTATATGATGGATTCAGGAATGGAGGTAAAGTGTGTGAATGGATAATCCAGCCTTGTATACATTACTGGCAGGTATAGGAATGGATAGTCCAGCCTTGTATACATTACTGGCAGGTATAGGAATGGATAGTCCAGCTTCCTGTATACATTACTGGCAGGTATAGGAATGGATAGTCCAGCTTCCTGTATACATTACTGACAGGTATAGGAATGGATAGTCCAGCTTCTTGTATACATTACTGGCAGGTATAGGAATGGATAGTCCAGCTTCCTGTATACATTACTGACAGGTATAGGAATGGATAGTCCAGCTTCCTGTATACATTACTGACAGGTATAGGAATGGATAGTCCAGCTTCCTGTATACATTACTGGCAGGTATAGGAATGGATAGTCAGCTTCTTGTATACATTACTGACAGGTATAGGAATGGATAGTCAGCTTCTTGTATACATTACTGGCAGGTTTAGGAATGGATAGTCCAGCTTCTTGTATACATTACTGGCAGGTATAGGAATGGATAGTCAGCTTCTTGTATATATTACTGACAGGTATAGGAATGGATAGTCCAGCTTCTTGTATACATTACTGGCAGGTATAGGAATGGATAGTCCAGCTTCCTGTATATATTACTGACAGGTATAGGAATGGATAGTCCAGCTTCTTGTATACATTACTGGCAGGTATAGGAATGGATAGTCAGCTTCTTGTATACATTACTGGCAGGTATAGGAATGGATAGTCCAGCTTCTTGTATACATTACTGGCAGGTATAGGAATGGATAGTCCAGCTTCTTGTACACATTACTGGCAGGAAGGGGTTACCTCACATATATCACACACAGGCTGTATATTTACCTCACGTATATCAAACACAGGTTGTATATTTACCTCACATATATCACACACAGACTGTATATTTACCTCACGTATATCACACACAGGTTGTATATTTACCTCACATATATCACACACAGGCTGTATATTTACCTCACATATATCACACACAGGCTGTATATTTACCTCACGTATATCACACACAGGTTGTATATTTACCTCACATATATCACACACAGGCTGTATATTTACCTCACATATATCACACACAGGCTGTATATTTACCTCACATATATCACACACAGGCTGTATATTTACCTCACATATATCACACACAGGCTGTATATTTACCTCACATATATCACACACAGGCTGTATATTTACCTCACATATATCACACACAGGCTGTATATTTACCTCACATATATCACACACACGCTGTATATTTACCTCACATATATCACACACACGCTGTATATTTACCTCACATATATCACACACAGGCTGTATATTTACCTCACATATATCACACACAGGCTGTATATTTACCTCACATATATCACACACACGCTGTATATTTACCTCACATATATCACACACACGCTGTATATTTACCTCACATATATCACACACACGCTGTATATTTACCTCACATATATCACACACACGCTGTATATTTACCTCACATATATCACACACAGTCTGTATGTTTACCACACATATATCACACACAGTCTATATGTTTACCACACATACCGTATATCACACACAGGCTGTATATTTACTGCACGTATATCACACACAGGCTGTATATTTACCTCACATATATCACACACAGGCTGTATATTTACCTCACATATATCACACACAGGCTGTATATTTACCTCACATATATCACACACAGGCAGTATATTTACCTCACATATATCACACACAGGCTGTATATTTACCTCACACATATCACACACAGGCTGTATGTTTACCTCACACATATCACACACAGGCTGTATATTTACCACACATATATCACACACAGGCTGTATGTTTACCACACACATATCACACACAGGCTGTATATTTACCACACATATATCACACACAGGCTGTATGTTTACCTCACACATATCACACACAGGCTGTATATTTACCTCACATATATCACACACAGGCTGTATATTTACCTCACACATATCACACACAGGCTGTATGTTTACCTCACACATATCACACACAGGCTGTATATTTACCACACATATATCACACACAGGCTGTATGTTTACCACACACATATCACACACAGGCTGTATATTTACCACACATATATCACACACAGGCTGTATGTTTACCTCACACATATCACACACAGGCTGTATATTTACCTCACATATATCACACACAGGCTGTATATTTACCTCACATATATCACACACAGGCTGTATGTTTACCTCACATATATCACACACAGGCTGTATATTTACCACACATATATCACACACAGGCTGTATGTTTACCACACATATATCACACACAGGCTGTATATTTACCTCACACATATCACACACAGGCTGTATATTTACCTCACATATATCACACACAGGCTGTATATTTACCTCACATATATCACACACAGGCTGTATATTTACCACACATATATCACACACAGGCTGTATGTTTACCACACATATATCACACACAGGCTGTATATTTACCTCACACATATCACACACAGGCTGTATATTTACCTCATGTATATCACACACAGGCTGTATATTTACCTCACATATATCACACACAGGCTGTATATTTACCTCACACATATCACACACAGGCTGTATATTTACCTCACATATATCACACACAGGCTGTATATTTACCTCATGTATATCACACACAGGCTGTATATTTACCTCACATATATCACACACAGGCTGTATATTTACCTCACACATATCACACACAGGCTGTATATTTACCTCACATATATCACACACAGGCTGTATATTTACCGCACATATATCACACATAGTCTGTATATTTACCTCACATATATCACACACAGGCTGTATGTTTACCTCACATATATCACACATAGTCTGTATATTTACCTCACATATATCACACACAGGCTGTATATTTACCACACATATATCACACATAGTCTGTATATTTACCACACATATATCACACACACGCTGTATATTTACCTCACACATATCACACACAGGCTGTATATTTACCGCACATATATCACACATAGTCTGTATATTTACCTCACATATATCACACACAGGCTGTATATTTATCTAATTTTATATTGCATAGCTGCTCTGTGTTCACATTCCATTTTATATAATGAATATAACCAGACACTTCATATTTACCTCCCATTATATATACTGTGTATACGCAGGTTCTGCATATTTACCTCCCATTTTATATGCTGTATAAACACCCATGTACTGTATATGTACATTGCTGTATATTAAACCCACATACACTATACACAGGGTATAATCTCCAGGGGGCAGTATATTTATCACTCATACATTATATAGGAGCTGTAGGTTTACCTGTGTTCTAAATCACTATATATATATATATTCTCAGAAGTATAAAAATAAATAATAAGCCATGTTCCTAGGAGCTGTTTGTTGCCTGCACTATTCATTCCCTCACATTAAGCTGCATGGTATAGGTGACACATGGAACATATTACATGTGATATCTGTGTGTGTGTGCCAACTCACATTGTATGTTACTGCTCACTATGGGGCTGCAGCTTTCCTGGCTGGATCTGCAGGGGATGAAGTCATGTGACTGGCTCTGCCAATAGCAGCACTGCACTGTGCACATGCCACAGCCAAGCTCAATCAAGCTGCTGCCACAGAGAGGAGGGACATTGAGCAGCCTCATGACAGCGCCCCCTGGAGCAGATTTGATACATTGCGCCCTTAGTCATAAAGACTACAGCGGCTCTCTATTCTATGAAAAATGTGTAATTTGCATATCAAGCTACAGGTGATGTCATAGGAGACTCCGCAGACACATTTACCAGACAATTCTGCTAACGCAATGCATAGGTCAGTCAATATTGTCTACAGTCACAGTATAAGTTATGTTTAGGTGATACAATCACAGTATAAGTTATGTTTAGGTGATACAGTCACAGTATAAGCTATGTTTAGGTGATACAGTCACAGTATAAGCTATGTTTAGGTGATACAGTCACAGTATAAGCTATGTTTAGGTGATACAGTCACAGTATAAGCTATGTTTAAGTGATACAGTCACAGTATAAGTTATGTTTAGGTGATACAGTCACAGTATAAGCTATGTTTAGGTGATACAATCACAGTATAAGCTATGTTTAGGTGATACAGTCACAGTATAAGTTATGTTTAGGTGATACAGTCACAGTATAAGCTATGTTTAGGTGATACAGTCACAGTATAAGCTATGTTTAGGTGATACAGTCGCAGTATAAGCTATGTTTAGGTGATATAATCACAGTATAAGCTATGTTTAGGTGATACAGTCACAGTATAAGCTATGTTTAGGTGATACAGTCACAGTATAAGCTATGTTTAGGTGATATAGTCACAGTAAGATTGTTTAGGTGATACAGTCACAGTATAAGCTATGTTTAGGTGATACAGTCACAGTATAAGCTATGTTTAGGTGATACAGTCACAGTATAATTTATGTTTAGGTGATACAGTCACAGTATAAGCTATGTTTAGGTGATACAGTCACAGTATAAGTTATGTTTAGGTGATACAGTCACAGTATAAGCTATGTTTAGGTGATACAGTCACATTATAACCTATGTTTAGGTTATACAGTCACAGTATAAGTTATGTTTAGGTGATACAGTTAGGGTTGCTGGCAAGCCGTTACATACGTGGCTTGATGCCAATGTTAAGTCTATAGATGCCCCAGCAAGGCTGGTATGTTTGTGTAGAAAAGGTGGCAACCCTGCATGGAGTACACAGTACACAGTACTGGAGACTGTATCTCCAGAACGATACTGATTCTACTTTTAGTGAGTTCAGAGAGAACTGAGGCTAACTAAGATAGGTGGTGGGAAACCTGAAGCCCCCCAGATGTTGCAGGACTAGATTTCCCATACTCCTCTGCCAGTCTCTTACCTGAAAGAGCATTATGGGAGATGTAGTTCATCAGCAGTTGGAGGGCCGCAGGTTGCCTATCCCTGCTCTATAATGATCAGCAATAATGCTGGCTGAGAATCATGGGACAGATACTGTACATCAAGAGTGAATAGTGCTCCAGGGTGTGACAAAAAGCAGGGGTCTGTGTTTTATTGAGATGGTCTAGCAGTGAAGGGGTTAGTAGTAGTCTGATTCAGAGTTTAATTAAGCAGCTGACTGAAGTTTGATTAGAAAGCTGTGATAAAACAGTATAATTCACTGACAGAGGAGAGCTGACATGGAGTCTTGTAGGACAGAAATATGTATTTGTAACAGAGGAAGGAGCCTTTGTGTTAAGAGAGTGAGTCTTGACAGGAACCCTTTGTGTCCAGAATGCCTCAGTGTGGAATTGGTAGCCAAATGCTGCTTACAGCCTGAGGAAGGACTTGGCAAGGTATATCCAGAGCACAGAGTATTAAGTTACATTGGATCATTCTGCAGGAATCTACAGTACACTATCAAATAAAAGGAAACTGCTTTGAACATGTCTGCAGCTAGACGTGCAAAGATTGGGACCTTTCTTAAAGAGACAGTGACTAATTTGTGTGTGGGACTGAAATAAACAACCTATTACTTGGTTACAGTGAATGAAAGAGGCCGAGGTCACATGGAAGATTACCAGACTGTGTTGTTATCAATAAACCACAATTACTGAATCACTTGGGTCAGGCACCCCTGCCCACCTGATGGGCCATATGGGGTCACACTGCCACCCTGAGCCAATCCCTGTATGAATTATAACAGTGCATCAATTGGAGTCTCTAATCTGTCATGCTGGGGAGTTCTGTCACTGAGAGATCTCCCCATTTTGCTTCTTATGGGGGATTAAGGTTCATAAAGCAATTGGTGCAACAAGCTGGGCAATGAACAGGAACTTGCAAAAATGGCTGATCTGGTTATACATGTGAATGGCACAGAAGAAATGAGTGGGAGGAGCTAAACACCACCAGACACGCCCCTAAAAGAAGCTGACCAAGTGACCTGTCAACAAAGTGTCAAACTCTGCAACATCACAGGTATGTTGTGTAAAAATCTACACAATGTTGTTATTACTGTTGCCAGTTGTCTTTGTGATATCACAGCGTGGGTTATCAAGGGCTGATAGCGCCTAATCATAGCATGATCCCGCGTGTGCCAGTGCATAGCATTAATACCCCACAGAGGGCAGTATACATTGTGCAGAGACAATCCTTGTGAGTTTGCATAGTGGGGGAATCTCCCAATGTGTGTGCCTTGTGTATAGTACAAATAGTGAGATACAATGCTCATCACCCCTTTTAGTGAATAGACCCATATGTTTCAGTTTAGTCTGTGAACTTGCTGACATGTTTGTTTGGGCTGTCACTTTATTATCTGTTATGTTTTTGGATCTAAATGTTGGTGAAAGTAAATAAACTATAGTGTAAGGTGAACACATGGCTGTTGTATACAGGGATGCTTATAATCTACATTAAGGCTCTAATCAGGAAAATATAGACTGGTCTGCAGTCCTGGGAGATGTCATTATTTATAGCGAATAAAACAGCAATGTACACTGTATATAGTATATTTTGGTACAAATCACGTGTCCAGAGTAATTTGAAATGCCAGGATAAAGGCAGTATTCAGCAGTATGCTTCCCTGGCTGAGTACTATGGGAGTCCTGGCTGAGTACTATGGGAGTCTTTCTATGGGAGCTTATTCCACAAGACAAAGTGTTAAAAAAAAAGTGATTATTTCCATTTATAGGTTTGATTTTCCTATATACTTGATCTTATTTGACATAGTGAAGAAGGTGTCACCAAAGATACTTATACTTCACTATAGATTTACCAGTCGGTGGATCATGTCCCACCTCTAAGTAGGGGGGAGATTGGGAATGTAGTTATTGGACTCCATGAGTCCTTTCTGGAGACAAAATATGAGTGGCATTGGTCAGTGGGAACTATATATAGATGGTCCCCGCCAGCAGATGAGTATTATTATATATATCTTGATGGTCCCCGCCAGCAGATGAGTATTATTATATATATCTTGATGGTCCCCACCAGCAGATGAGTATTATTATATATATCTAGATGGTCCCCACCAGCAGATGAGTATTATTATATATATCTAGATGGTCCCCGTCAGCAGATGAGTATTATTATATATATCTAGATGGTCCCCTCCTGCAGATGAGTATTATATATATATATATATATATATATATCTAGAGGGTCCCCGCCAGCAGATGTGTATTATTATATATATATAGAGGGTCCCCGCCAGCAGATGAGTATTATTATATATATCTAGATGGTCCCCAGCAGCAGATAAGTATTATTATATATATCTAGATGGTCCCCTCCTGCAGATGAGTATTATTATATATATATATAGAGGGTCCCCGCCAGCAGATGAGTATTATTATATATATCTAGATGGTCCCCGCCAGCAGATGAGTATTATTATATATATCTAGATGGTCCCCTCCTGCAGATGAGTATTATTATATATATCTAGATGGTCCCCGCCAGCAGATGAGTATTATTATATATATCTAGATGGTCCCCGCCAGCAGATGAGTATTATTATATATATCTAGATGGTCCCAGCCAGCAGATGAGTATTATTATATATATCTAGATGGTCCCCTCCTGCAGATGAGTATTATTATATATATCTAGATGGTCCCCGCCAGCAGATGAGTATTATTATATATATCTAGATGGTCCCCACCAGCAGATAAGTATTATTATATATATCTAGATGGTCCCCGCCAGCAGATGAGTATTATTATATATATCTAGATGGTCCCCGCCAGCAGATGAGTATTATTATATATATCTAGATGGTCCCCGCCAGCAGATGAGTATTATTATATATATCTAGATGGTCCCCGCCAGCAGATGAGTATTATTATATATATCTAGATGGTCCCCTCCTGCAGATGAGTATTATTATATATATCTAGAGGGTCCCCGTCAGCAGATGACTGTTATTATATATATATATAGAGGGTCCCCGCCAGCAGATAAGTATTATTATATATATCTAGATGGTCCCCACCAGCAGATAAGTATTATTATATATATCTAGATGGTCCCCTCCTGCAGATGAGTATTATTATATATATCTAGATGGTCCCCTCCTGCAGATGAGTATTATTATATATATCTAGATGGTCCGCTCCTGCAGATGAGTATTATATATATATCTAGATGGTACCCGTCAGCAGATGAGTATTATTATATATATCTAGATGGTCCCCTCCTGCAGATGAGTATTATTATATATATCTAGATGGTCCCCTCCTGCAGATGAGTATTATTATATATATATAGAGGGTCCCCGCCAGCAGATGAGTATTATTATATATATCTAGAGGGTCCCCGCCAGCAGATGACTATTATTATATATATCTAGATGGTCCCCGCCAGCAGATGAGTATTATTATATATATCTAGATGGTCCCCGACAGCAGATGAGTATTATTATATATATATAGATGGTCCCCGCCAGCAGATGAGTATTATTATATATATCTAGATGGTCCCCGCCAGCAGATGAGTATTATTATATATATCTAGATGGTCCCCTCCTGCAGATGAGTATTATTATATATATCTAGAGGGTCCCCGTCAGCAAATGACTGTTATTATATATATATATAGAGGGTCCCCGCCAGCAGATAAGTATTATTATATATATCTAGATGGTCCCCACCAGCAGATAAGTATTATTATATATATCTAGATGGTCCCCTCCTGCAGATGAGTATTATTATATATATCTAGATGGTCCCCTCCTGCAGATGAGTATTATTATATAAATCTAGATGGTCCCCTCCTGCAGATGAGTATTATATATATATCTAGATGGTACCCGTCAGCAGATGAGTATTATTATTATATATCTAGATGGACCCCACCAGCAGATAAGTATTATTATATATATCTAGATGGTCCCCTCCTGCAGATGAGTATTATATATATATCTAGATGGTACCCGTCAGCAGATGAGTATTATTATATATATCTAGATGGTCCCCTCCTGCAGATGAGTATTATTATATATATCTAGATGGTCCCCTCCTGCAGATGAGTATTATTATATATATATAGAGGGTCCCCGCCAGCAGATGAGTATTATTATATATATCTAGAGGGTCCCCGCCAGCAGATGACTATTATTATATATATCTAGATGGTCCCCGCCAGCAGATGAGTATTATTATATATATCTAGATGGTCCCCGACAGCAGATGAGTATTATTATATATATATATAGATGGTCCCCGCCAGCAGATGAGTATTATTATATATATCTAGATGGTCCCCGCCAGCAGATGAGTATTATTATATATATCTAGATGGTCCCCTCCTGCAGATGAGTATTATTTTATATATCTAGATGGTCCCCTCCTGCAGATGAGTATTATTATATATATCTAGATGGTCCCGCCAGCAGATGAGTATTATTATATATATCTAGAGGGTCCCCGCCAGCAGATGAGTATTATTATTTATATCTAGATGGTCCCCGCCAGCAGATGACTATTATTCTATATATCTAGATGGTCCCAGCCAGCAGATAAGTATTATTATATATATCTAGAGGGTCCCCGCCAGCAGATGACTATTATTATAAATATCTAGATGGTCCCCGCCAGCAGATGACTATTATTATATATATCTAGATGGTCCCCGCCAGCAGATGACTATTATTCTATATATCTAGATGGTCCCAGCCAGCAGATGACTATTATTATATATATCTAGATGGTCCCCGCCAGCAGATGACTATTATTCTATATATCTAGATGGTCCCAGCCAGCAGATAAGTATTATTATATATATCTAGATGGTCCCAGCCAGCAGATGACTATTATTATATATATCTAGAGGGTCCCAGCCAGCAGATGACTATTATTCTATATATCTAGATGGTCCCAGCCAGCAGATGACTATTATTATATATATCTAGATGGTCCCCGCCAGCAGATGAGTATTATTATATATATCTAGATGGTCCCCGCCAGCAGATGACTATTATTATATATATCTAGATGGTCCCCGCCAGCAGATGACTATTATTATATATATCTAGATGGTCCCCGCCAGCAGATGACTATTATTATATATATCTAGATGGTCCCAGCCAGAAGATGACTATTATTATATATATCTAGATGGTCCCCGCCAGCAGATGACTATTATTATATATATCTAGATGGTCCCCGCCAGCAGATGACTATTATTATATATATATAGATGGTTCCCGCCAGCAAATGAGTATTTTATATATATATATATATAGATGGTCCCCACCAGCAGATGAATATTATTGAATCATTTTGGCTGTCAGTGTTCTTGTGATAACTGATCATGTTACATGGTTGGCTGTATATCACTTTAACTGTAATACTGCCTGTGTTATATAGTTGCATGGTTATATTAGCAATTACAGTCCCTCATTTTTCAGAAATTAAAAAAGTGAACCCAGCGCTGCAATCACAACTCTAGCAGCACTTAGGCAGTGTGTCCCTAAACCACACAAAAACAGACAATATATACAAATAAAGAACAATAAGTGCGCTTGGAGCAAACTGTGATAAAAAATATATGTGATAAACACAATAAATATATATATATATAACACCTTATAGGTGACAATGTGAAATAATATCCTGAGGAATCAGGAGGAAGCTTTGATCCCCCTCAAGGGGATGCACTCACAGGATGGCTGGATAATAGTTGCACTTCAAGGGTAAGGTGTCGTTTTGTAGAATCCTGCTGTGGCTAATCTGCTTAGATTTTAGCTCAGGAACAGAAACAACAGATATCCAATTAGTGTGTAACATATACAGACTTTTAATAAAAAGAAGTATCTGCTTACATGAAAGTTTTCTCTGTCAAACGTAGTGGGCGCCACACAGCTGCAGGAGAGTATCAAAAAATAAAAGATGTGGAATAAAAATATACACAATATATGTACATAAAGGTAGAAACCCACGAAGGGTGAAATGCGTAGCGGATTGGACTCACCCTGCTGTTCTTTTTCTCCCGAGGAAAAGATCCTTTTTTTGCAGCTTGGTTGAATGTTTTAGCTAGGTGGTCAGACAGACTAGTTATCATAGTTTTATAAAACCCGTTGGTGTACCCATCTGGGCCCGGAGATTTGTTCTTAGCTAGCTTTTCTATATTCTTTACTATTTCTTCTTTTGTTATTTCCTGAGTTATTAATTCAATTTGTGTTGGTGAAATGGTAGGGATGTTGCATTTGGCAATATATTCCTTTATTTCTTCTAATTTATTCTCTGTGGGTAGGTTATATAATTTCTTGAAAAAATCGCTAAAGACTTTCCCTATTTCTTTAGGGGCCCTGTAAGTCTCATTACCACAGACTAATTTATCTATTCTTTTTTCTGCTCACTGTTTTTTCAGTTTGTTCGACATCATTTTGTCTGCTTTGTTTTTCTTAGAGTAAAATTTGACTTTAAGGGTTTCCATATTTTTGTTTATTTTCTCTAGGGTTTTGGTCTTAATTAGTTCTCTGATCCTTTGGGTTTCGTTTAGATTTTCTATTGTGGGATAAGTTTTTGCTTCTTTTGTTGCGTTATAATATTCTATATTGAGCCTAGATAGAGGTAGGCCAGCTTTCTTTTTTGCGATGCTTCTCACTTTTATGCAGTGCCCTCGCATTACTGCTTTGTAGGTGCACCATATTGTTACTGGGTCCATATCCTCCACTGTATTTTCTTTGAAAAAGCAAGTAGACATATTTAATAAGTAATCTCTGTTTTCTTTGTTTTGTAAAAGGGAATCTTCTAACCGCCATGTGGATCTAATGGGACTATTTTGTTTTTCTATTGCTATTCTATAAACCGAAATAGAGTCCCCATTCAACTGACCTATTCTTACAAATGGGGACTTAATTTCTGTTTATAGAATAGCAATAGCATTACATGTATTCCATAAACCGAAAGTCTATAAACCGAATGTCTTTCGGTTTAAAGACTTTCGGTTCATAGCCGAACCTCAAACTCCAACACGGACATACAGTGAAATGTCCGGGTTCAGGTTTGTGGCACGGACACCGTAATGTCCGGTACGAACACGAACAGTGCGGTTCATGTTCGCTCAACACTAGTCCTGAAATTCCTGATGGCGGCCCTGAGCCCCACCTGTCTGATGCAGGCACATCGTGCAGTGAGGCACCACCAGTGAGATATAGCCAGTGCTCAAAGTGAATGCTGGCTACATTTTACTAAATCACGCTGTGGCCGAACTTCCGGGTCCACAAATGACGTAATTTTTTTTGTAGGGAACCACAATCTTTGCAACTGTGTCCCTGGCTACTGACCACCTGGTAATAGTGACAAAAACATGTCGCTGACAAGATTCTGTTTAGGAAAATAATTATGCACCACTAGTAATGTCTTACACTGTATATTCTGTGATTTTATGGACAATGTGGATGTATTTTTGGTTACAAACATCCAGCTAATAAGAGTGGATCAGGAAGGTCCTCCTTGACAGAGTTAAAAGCAATAATTGGTTCTGATCTAAACAATTTCTGAAGATAAATCTCATATTATTTTAGTTCAGAGTAAATCATTGCTCTAGTCTCTGTTGGCACTCTTATTTCACATTCTCTCCATCTCTACAGAGTGCTGACAAGTAGCTTTGAGGATTTTCAGTGTGTTATTGTATCTTGGTATTTATTTATTTAGCTTACATGTAACGTGCTTCAGTTGTTGGTTCTTGGGAGAAAAAAAAAATACATTTATCTCAACTTGCGGCAGCATTTGCCTGGCAGGACCTGCGTCCATCTATTTCAATAGAGCTGGACATTATGTGTGTAAAAGGACAATCAAGTGTGTACATTTCAATATTTAAATATGTTATGGTTTGCTGCCCATTAAAGGACAACTGTCGGCAAATGATTACGTTCTGTGTAATTAAAAGAGTGTATACATTTCAAATAGAAAGGCTTTAATGAAAGAATATGTATAAAGTACCTTATTGACCCCTGTTTGCTTGTATAACCCTATCAGGGGGCACACATGTTGTTTTGGGTTAGGTCTGACCCATGATGTTCACCCCCTGATAGAGTTATAGAAGCAGAGAGGTCCTCATTAAGGGGTTTAATTTGTATTCTACACTTGCCTTCCCTTGATGCAATCTTTCAGTAAAACAGAACTTCATTTCTCCCCAACAGTTGTCCTGTAAATACCTAGAGTTTATTCAAAATCTAGAACTGATTTGGCTCCCAAATCTTCAAGACCAGAAGTTAATGTACCCGTACAGCCATTATAGATGCAATCAAGAGACCTACATGAATGATCTTTATCGCACTGTGTGAGAGATGCTGAATACTTTAGATCATTAAGTGTAGATAAATAGCATTGATACAATTCACACAATATAACCACGGCAATACACAAAGTACTTGATACACATATTAGAGTAATGATACATTCATCCATGTAGCTTTTATTATATCATTTCACAAATGTTGCATTATTCATACTGTGCCCATGTTTCTCATAATATCTCAACTCCAGTATGAATATCTCTTAATCTCTCTAGATAATCAGACGTGACCTCTCTTACTTTATTCCACAATGAGCACAATCACACATGGAAGCATCAAAAGACAAGAACAATATTACATCAACATTACATTACATTAACAAGAACAGACTGATAAATGAGTTAGAGAGCCCTGCCCGCAGCGAGTGAGGGATGTGAGACACATAAGATGAGTGAAGAGGTCAGAGGGAAGGTGGTGGCTGGAGCTAGGTGGGTTTGGCCAGAGATTAGTTAATGGGTGTTCTAGCTGGATGAGTTATAAGCTTCCTGTAAAATTCCTAACCAAGTTTACAGTGAAACCCCTTTATCTGCGGGTTTCACGCAACCAAGGGTGACCGTGGCCTGGAAGTACCTCACCCAAGACGTTAGTCATGCCTATGTTCAGCGTATCCATGCTGGGTATGAAAGTTTAACTCATTTACTCTCTAATAATGCTTTTGATATTATGCATCGATTTTGACATCCGCTGTGGTGGTTGGAACCTATCCATGGATATGGGGGTTTCCCTGTACATTATAGAAATAAATAAACTATTTATTCCTCATCCTTCCCTAAACCAGGGAAATCCAGATATTATTCATACCCTTTGAGAAGAATATGTCAAGTCTATAGATCTGAATCTAAGCCGGGATACTGAATGTCCCATGAGAGTAAAATGTTTTGTTACAGAGAATTCCTTGTATGTGAGTAGAGGGGATTTTCCTCATCCTGAAATATCCCACCCACCTCCCCTTCCCTCCCGTCACCTAAATAAATACATGAGACAGAGGTGGAGTTAAAATAGGCCACAGCTTTATTAAACAGATTCCCACTGTATTAGCCACGAAAATACTAGACATGTGCATTATACTAGAAAATAGCATTTTCGTCCATTCGTTCGAAAAACGAATAACGAAAATGTTATGCTAACGAAAGCCGAATGAACGAATGGTTAATAAACGAAAATCATTCTTCATTCGTCCATTCATAGTACTATTGGCATTCTATAAGCCGAGATAGAGTCGGTTTATAGAATACAATAGCATGTTGCACTACATTCCATAAACCGACATAATGAACAACTTTCGGTTTATGGAATGCATGTAAGTCTATTGGCATTCTATAAACCGACTCTATTTCGGTTTATAGTACTATAGCACGAATGGACAAATGATTTTCGTTTATATTAAACCATTCGTTCATTCGTTCAACTTCTTAGCTTTCTATAAACCGAAACAGAGTCCCCATTCATAAATTTTTATGAATGGGAACTCTAGTTCGGTTTATAGAAAGCCCATAGTATTACATGTAATCCATAAGCCGAAAGTCTATAAACCAAACGTTCGGTTTATAGACTTTCGGCTTATGGAATACATTTAATCCTTTTGCTATTCTATTAACCGAACGTATATATATATATGTGCATGCCAGAGTGTAAGTATGTATAAGACTGCATAGAAAAGTGTAAGTATGTATTTGAGTGCGTGGCAGAGTGTATGTATATGAGTGCGTGGCAGAGTGTAAGTATATATGAGTGAATGGCAGAGTGTAAGTATGTATATGAGTGCATGGCAAAGTGTTAGTAAATATATGAGTGCATGGCAGAGTGTAAGTATATATATGAGTGCATGGCAGAGTGTAAGTATGTATATGAGTGCGTGGTAGAGTGTTAGTATGTATCTGACTGTGCAGAAGAGTGTAAGTATGTATTTGAGTGCATGGCATAGTGTAAGTATGTATTTGAGTGCATGGCATAGTGTAAGTATGTATTTGAGTGCATGGCAGAGTGTAAGTATATATATGAGTGCGTGGCAGAGTGTAAGTATGTATATGAGTGCATGGCAGAGTGTAAGTATATATATATGAGTGCGTGGCAGAGTGTAAGTATATATATATGAATGCGTGGCACAGTGTAAGTATGTATATGACTGCATAGAAAAGTGTAAGCATGTATCTGACTGTGCAGAAGAGTGTAAGTATGTATTTGAGTGCATGGCAG
This sequence comes from Pelodytes ibericus, assembly GCA_036172795.1. NCBI lineage: Eukaryota > Metazoa > Chordata > Amphibia > Anura > Pelodytidae > Pelodytes > Pelodytes ibericus. The sequence continues at coordinate 43,866,242 of CM069868.1, read as the reverse complement.
AGTGTAAGTATATATATATATATGAGTGCATGGCAGAGTGTAAATATATATATGAGTGCGTGGCAGAGTAAGTATATATATGAGTGTGTCTCAGAGTGTAAGTATATATATATATATATGAGTGCATGGCAGAGTATAAGTATGTATATGAGTGTGTGGATGAGTGTAAGTATGTATATGGGTGCGTGGCAGGGTTTAAGTATGTATTTGAGTAAATGACAGAGTGTAAATATATATATGAGTGCGTGGCAGAGTGTAAGTATGTATATGAGTGCATGGCAGAGTGTAAGTATGTATGTGACTGTATAGAAGAGTGTAAGTATGTATATGAGTGTGTGGCAGGGTTTAAGTATGTATTTGAGTGCATGGCAGAATAAAAGTATATATATGAGTGCATGGCAGAATAAAAGAATATATATGAGTGCATGGCAGAATAAAAGTATATATATGAGTGCATGGCAGAGTGTAAGTATATATATATATGAGTGCATGGCAGAGTGTAAGTATATATGCGTGCGTGGCAGAGTGTAAGTATTTATATGACTTCATAGAAAAGTGTTAGTATATATCTGACTGTGTAGAAAAGTGTAAGTATATATCTGACTGTGTAGAAAAGTGTAAGTATATATCTGACTGTGTAGAAGAGTGTAAGTATATATATATGAGTGCCTGGCAGAGTGGAAGTATGTTTATGAATGCGTGACAGAGTGTAAGTATGTATATGAGTGCGTGGTAGAGTGTTAGTATATATATGATTGAATGGCAGAGTGTAAGTATGTATATGAGTGCATGGCAGAGTGTAAGTATATATATGAGTGCGTGGTAGAGTGTTAGTATATATATGAGTAAATGGCAGAGTGTAAATATATATATATGAATGCGTGGCACAGTGTAAGTATGTATGTGACTGCATAGAAAAGTGTAAGTATGTATCTGACTGTGTAGAATAGTGTAAGTATGTATATGAGTGCATGGCAGAGTGTAAGTATGTATATGAGTGCGTGGCAGAGTGTAAGTATGTATATGAGTGCGTGGCAGAGTGTAAGTTATATATGAGTGCGTGTCAGAGTGTTATTATGTATGTAACTGCATAGAAAAGTGTAAGTATGTATCTGACTGTGTAGAAGAGTGTAAGTATGTTTTTTAATGCGTGGCAGAGTGTAAATATGTATATGAATGCGTGGCAGAGAGTAAGTATGTATATGAGTGCGTGGCAGAGTGTAAATATGTATATGAGTGCATGGCAGAGTGTAAGTATATACATATGAGTGCGTGGCAGAGTGTAAGTATGTTTATCAGTGCGTGTCAGAGTGTAAGTATGTATATGACTGCATAGAAAATTGTAAGTATGTATCTGACTGTGTAGAAGAGTGTAAGTATGTATATGAGTGCCTGGCAGAGTGTAAGTATGTTTATGAATGCGTGGCAGAGTGTAAGAATGTATGTGAATGTGTGGTAGAGTGGTAGTATATATATGAGTGAATGTCAGAGTGTAAGTATACAGTATATATATATATATATATATATATATATATATATATATATATGTATATGAGTGCGTGGCAGAGTGTAAGTATGTATATGAGTCGTTGGCAGAGGGTAAAAGTAAATATAAATATGTGGCAAATTATAATTATGCAAATGAGTAAGTGGCATAGGATAAGTATGTTAATGAGTGTTTGTATGTATGTATTTTAGTGACACAAATACTGCTTATACTGTGACTGTATCATCTAAACGGCGCTTATACTGTTGATATTGTAACCCTACACACGGCTTATACTGTGACCATGTCTCCTAAACACGGCTTATACTGTAACCATGTCTTCTAAACACGGCTTATGCTGTGACCATGTCTCCTAAACACTGCGTATACTGTGACCATGTCTCCTAAACACTGCATATACTGTGACCATGTCTCCTAAACACGGCTTATACTGTGACCATGTATCCTAAACACTGCATATACTGTGACCATGTCTCCTAAACACTACATATACTGTGACCATGTCTCCTAAACACGGCTTATACTGTGACCATGTCTCCTAAACACTGCTTATACTGTGACCATGTCTCCTAAACACGGCTTATACTGTGACCCTGTCACCTAAACACTGCCTATACTGTGACAGTGTAACATAAACACTACATATACTGTGACCCTGTCACCTAAGCACTGTGTATACTGTGACAGTGTAACAGAAACACTACACATACTGTGACTGTGTCATCTAAACACTATGTATTATGTAGCAGTGTCACCTAAACAATATGTATAATGTAGCAGTGTCACCTAAACACTGCATACACTGTGTAAGAGTTATATATACATTATACATACTATGGTGGTGTTGTCTAAACACTATGCATACTGTGGCAGTGTCATCTAAACACAGTGCATACAGTGGCAGTGTTACATAAACACTACACATACTGTGGCAGTGTCACCTAACCACTGCGTATACTGTGGCAGTGTCACCTAAACACTGCTTATTCTAGTAGAGACCCTTTCACCTAAACACTGCTTATACTGTGCCTTTGTGACCTAAGCGCTAGTTATACCATGACTGTTGCCTAAACACTGCTTATTCTGTTACTGTATCACCCAAATATTGCTTATAGTGTGACTCTATCACTTAATTACTGCTTATAATGTGACTATCACCTAAACATCGCATATACTGGAACCTTTCACCTAAGAACTGCTTCAACTGTGACTCTTTCACTCAAACACTGTTTATACTGTGTCAGCATCACCTAAACACGGCATATACTGTGACTCTGTAACCTAAACACGGCATATACTGTGATTCTGTAACCTAAACACGGCATATACTGTGATTCTGTAACCTAAACACTACATATACTGTGACTCTGTAACCTCAACACTACTTTTACTGTGACTCTGTAACCTAAACACTGCTTTTACTGTGACTCTGTAACCTAAAAATTGCTTTTACTGTGACTCTGTAACCTAAACACTGCTTTTTGTGACTCTGTAACCTAAACACTGCTTTTTGTGACTCTGTAACCTAAACACTGCTTTTTGTGACTCTGTAACCTAAACACTGCTTTTTGTGACTCTCTAACCTAAACACTGACTCTGTAACCTAAACACTACTTTTACTGTGACTCTGTAACCTAAACACTGCTTTTACTGTGTCTCTGTAACCTAAACAATGCTTTTTGTGACTCTCTAACCTAAACACTGACTCTGTAACCTAAACACTACTTTTACTGTGACTCTGTAACCTAAACACTGCTTATAATGTGACTCTGTAACCTAAACACTACTTTTACTGTGACTCTGTAACCTAAACACTACTTTTACTTTGACTCTGTAACCTCAACACTACTTTTACTTTGACTCTGTAACCTCAACACTGCTTATACTGTGACTCTGTAACCTAAACACTACTTTTACTGTGACTCTGTAACCTAAACACTACTTTTACTGTGACTCTGTAACCTAAACACTGCTTTTTGTGACTCTCTAACCTAAACACTGACTCTGTAACCTAAACACTACTTTTACTGTGACTCTGTAACCTAAACACTGACTCTGTAACCTAAACACTGCTTTTACTGTGACTCTGTAACCTAAACACTGCTTATACTGTGACTCTGTAACCTAAACACTACTTTTACTGTGACTCTGTAACCTAAACACTACTTTTACTGTGACTCTGTAACCTAAACACTGCTTTTTGTGACTCTCTAACCTAAACACTGACTCTGTAACCTAAACACTACTTTTACTGTGACTCTGTAACCTAAACACTGCTTTTACTGTGACTCTGTAACCTAAACACTGCTTATAATGTGACTCTGTAACCTAAACACTGCTTTTACTGTGACTCTGTAACCTAAACACTACTTTTACTGTGACTCTGTAACCTAAACACTACTTTTACTTTGACTCTGTAACCTCAACACTGCTTATACTGTGACTCTGTAACCTAAACACTACTTTTACTGTGACTCTGTAACCTAAACACTGCTTTTACTGTGACTCTGTAACCTAAACACTACTTTTACTGTGACTCTGTAACCTAAACACTGCTTTTACTGTGACTCTGTAACCTAAACACTGCTTTTACTGTGACTCTGTAACCTAAACACTACTTTTACTGTGACTCTGTAACCTAAACACTACTTTTACTGTGACTCTGTAACCTAAACACTACTTTTACTGTGACTCTGTAACCTAAACACTACTTTTACTGTGACTCTGTAACCTAAACACTACTTTTACTGTGACTTTGTAACCTAAACACTACTTTTACTTTGACTCTGTAACCTAAACACTGCTTTTACTGTGACTCTGTAACCTAAACACTACTTTTACTATGACTATGTAACCTTATCACTGCTTATATTCTGCCTCTGTAACCTAAACACTACTTTTACTTTGACTCTGTAACCTAAACACTGCTTTTACTGTGACTCTGTAACCTAAACACTACTTTTACTGTGACTCTGTAACCTAAACACTGCTTATACTGTGACTCTGTAACCTAAACACTGCTTATACTGTGACTCTGTAACCTAAACACTGCTTTTACTGTGACTCTGTAACCTAAACACTACTTTTACTTTGACTCTGTAACCTAAACACTGCTTTTACTGTGACTCTGTAACCTAAACACTGCTTTTACTGTGACTCTGTATCATAAACACTGCTTTTACTGTGACTCTGTAACCTAAACACTACTTTTACTTTGACTCTGTAACCTAAACACTGCTTTTACTGTGACTCTGTAACCTAAACACTACTTTTACTATGACTATGTAACCTTATCACTGCTTATATTCTGCCTCTGTAACCTAAACACTACTTTTACTTTGACTCTGTAACCTAAACACTGCTTTTACTGTGACTCTGTAACCTAAACACTGCTTTTTGTGACTCTCTAACCTAAACACTGACTCTGTAACCTAAACACTACTTTTACTGTGACTCTGTAACCTAAACACTACTTTTACTGTGACTCTGTAACCTAAACACTGCTTTTTGTGACTCTCTAACCTAAACACTGACTCTGTAACCTAAACACTACTTTTACTGTGACTCTGTAACCTAAACACTGCTTATAATGTGACTCTGTAACCTAAACACTGCTTTTACTGTGACTCTGTAACCTAAACACTACTTTTACTGTGACTCTGTAACCTAAACACTACTTTTACTTTGACTCTGTAACCTCAACACTGCTTATACTGTGACTCTGTAACCTAAACACTACTTTTACTGTGACTCTGTAACCTAACCACTGCTTTTACTGTGACTCTGTAACCTAAACACTACTTTTACTGTGACTCTGTAACCTAAACACTACTTTTACTGTGACTCTGTAACCTAAACACTGCTTTTACTGTGACTCTGTAACCTAAACACTACTTTTACTGTGACTCTGTAACCTAAACACTACTTTTACTATGACTATGTAACCTTATCACTGCTTATATTCTGCCTCTGTAACCTAAACACTACTTTTACTTTGACTCTGTAACCTAAACCGTGCTTTTACTGTGACTCTGTAACCTAAACACTACTTTTACTGTGACTCTGTAACCTAAACACTGCTTATACTGTGACTCTGTAACCTAAACACTGCTTATACTGTGACTCTGTAACCTAAACACTACTTTTACTTTGACTCTGTAACCTAAACACTGCTTTTACTGTGACTCTGTAACCTAAACACTACTTTTACTGTGACTCTGTAACCTAAACACTGCTTTTACTGTGACTCTGTAACCTAAACACTGCTTATACTGTGACTCTGTAACCTAAACACTACTTTTACTGTGACTCTGTAACCTAAACACTACTTTTACTGTGACTCTGTAACCTAAACACTACTTTTACTGTGACTCTGTAACGTCAACACTGATTATACTGTGACTCTGTAACCTAAACACTGCTTATACTGTGACTCTGTAACCTAAACACTGCTTATACTGTGACTCTGTAACCTAAACACTGCTTTTACTGTGACTCTGTAACCTAAACACTACTTTTACTTTGACTCTGTAACCTAAACACTGCTTTTACTGTGACTCTGTAACCTAAACACTGCTTTTACTGTGACTCTGTATCCTAAACACTGCTTTTACTGTGACTCTGTAACCTAAACACTACTTTTACTTTGACTCTGTAACCTAAACCGTGCTTTTACTGTGACTCTGTAACCTAAACACTACTTTTACTGTGACTCTGTAACCTAAACACTGCTTATACTGTGACTCTGTAACCTAAACACTGCTTATACTGTGACTCTGTAACCTAAACACTACTTTTACTTTGACTCTGTAACCTAAACACTGCTTTTACTGTGACTCTGTAACCTAAACACTACTTTTACTGTGACTCTGTAACCTAAACACTGCTTTTACTGTGACTCTGTAACCTAAACACTGCTTATACTGTGACTCTGTAACCTAAACACTACTTTTACTGTGACTCTGTAACCTAAACACTACTTTTACTGTGACTCTGTAACCTAAACACTGCTTTTACTGTGACTCTGTAACCTAAACACTACTTTTACTGTGACTCTGTAACCTAAACACTGCTTTTACTGTGACTCTGTAACCTAAACACTGCTTATACTGTGACTCTGTAACCTAAACACTACTTTTACTGTGACTCTGTAACCTAAACACTACTTTTACTGTGACTCTGTAACCTAAACACTACTTTTACTGTGACTCTGTAACGTCAACACTGATTATACTGTGACTCTGTAACCTAAACACTGCTTATACTGTGACTCTGTAACCTAAACACTGCTTATACTGTGACTCTGTAACCTAAACACTGCTTTTACTGTGACTCTGTAACCTAAACACTACTTTTACTTTGACTCTGTAACCTAAACACTGCTTTTACTGTGACTCTGTAACCTAAACACTGCTTTTACTGTGACTCTGTATCCTAAACACTGCTTTTACTGTGACTCTGTAACCTAAACACTACTTTTACTTTGACTCTGTAACCTAAACACTGCTTTTACTGTGACTCTGTAACCTAAACACTACTTTTACTATGACTATGTAACCTTATCACTGCTTATATTCTGCCTCTGTAACCTAAACACTACTTTTACTTTGACTCTGTAACCTAAACACTGCTTTTACTGTGACTCTGTAACCTAAACACTGCTTTTTGTGACTCTCTAACCTAAACACTGACTCTGTAACCTAAACACTACTTTTACTGTGACTCTGTAACCTAAACACTACTTTTACTGTGACTCTGTAACCTAAACACTGCTTTTTGTGACTCTCTAACCTAAACACTGACTCTGTAACCTAAACACTACTTTTACTGTGACTCTGTAACCTAAACACTGCTTATAATGTGACTCTGTAACCTAAACACTGCTTTTACTGTGACTCTGTAACCTAAACACTACTTTTACTGTGACTCTGTAACCTAAACACTACTTTTACTGTGACTCTGTAACCTAAACACTGCTTTTACTGTGACTCTGTAACCTAAACACTACTTTTACTGTGACTCTGTAACCTAAACACTACTTTTACTATGACTATGTAACCTTATCACTGCTTATATTCTGCCTCTGTAACCTAAACACTACTTTTACTTTGACTCTGTAACCTAAACACTGCTTTTACTGTGACTCTGTAACCTAAACACTACTTTTACTGTGACTCTGTAACCTAAACACTGCTTATACTGTGACTCTGTAACCTAAACACTGCTTATACTGTGACTCTGTAACCTAAACACTACTTTTACTTTGACTCTGTAACCTAAACACTGCTTATACTGTGACTCTGTAACCTAAACACTACTTTTACTGTGACTCTGTAACCTAAACACTACTTTTACTGTGACTCTGTAACCTAAACACTACTTTTACTGTGACTCTGTAACCTCAACACTGATTATACTGTGACTCTGTAACCTAAACACTGCTTATACTGTGACTCTGTAACCTAAACACTACTTTTACTTTGACTCTGTAACCTAAACACTGCTTTTACTGTGACTCTGTAACCTAAACACTACTTTTACTGTGACTCTGTAACCTAAACACTGCTTATACTGTGACTCTGTAACCTAAACACTACTTTTATTGTGACTCTGTAACCTAAACACTGCTTTTACTGTGACTCTGTAACCTAAACACTACTTTTACTGTGACTCTGTAACCTAAACACTACTTTTACTGTGACTCTGTAACCTAAACACTGCTTTTTGTGACTCTCTAACCTAAACACTGACTCTGTAACCTAAACACTACTTTTACTGTGACTCTGTAACCTAAACACTGCTTATAATGTGACTCTGTAACCTAAACACTGCTTTTACTGTGACTCTGTAACCTAAACACTACTTTTACTGTGACTCTGTAACCTAAACACTACTTTTACTGTGACTCTGTAACCTAAACACTGCTTTTACTGTGACTCTGTAACCTAAACACTACTTTTACTGTGACTCTGTAACCTAAACACTACTTTTACTATGACTATGTAACCTTATCACTGCTTATATTCTGCCTCTGTAACCTAAACACTACTTTTACTTTGACTCTGTAACCTAAACACTGCTTTTACTGTGACTCTGTAACCTAAACACTACTTTTACTGTGACTCTGTAACCTAAACACTGCTTATACTGTGACTCTGTAACCTAAACACTGCTTATACTGTGACTCTGTAACCTAAACACTACTTTTACTTTGACTCTGTAACCTAAACACTGCTTATACTGTGACTCTGTAACCTAAACACTACTTTTACTGTGACTCTGTAACCTAAACACTACTTTTACTGTGACTCTGTAACCTAAACACTACTTTTACTGTGACTCTGTAACCTCAACACTGATTATACTGTGACTCTGTAACCTAAACACTGCTTATACTGTGACTCTGTAACCTAAACACTACTTTTACTTTGACTCTGTAACCTAAACACTGCTTTTACTGTGACTCTGTAACCTAAACACTACTTTTACTGTGACTCTGTAACCTAAACACTGCTTATACTGTGACTCTGTAACCTAAACACTACTTTTATTGTGACTCTGTAACCTAAACACTACTTTTACTGTGACTCTGTAACCTAAACACTACTTTTACTGTGACTCTGTAACCTCAACACTGATTATACTGTGACTCTGTAACCTAAACACTACTTTTACTGTGACTCTGTAACCTAAACACTGCTTTTACTGTGTCTCTGTAACCTAAACAATGCTTTTACTGTGAATCTGTAACCTCAACACTACTTTTACTGTGACTCTGTAACCTCAACACTGCTTTTACTGTGTCTCTGTAACCTAAACACTGCTTTTACTGTGTCTCTGTAACCTAAACACTACTTTTACTGTGACTCTGTAACCTAAACACTACTTTTACTGTGACTCTGTAACCTAAACACTGCTTATACTGTGACTCTGTAACCTAAACACTGCTTTTACTGTGACTCTGTAACCTAAACACTACTTTTACTGTGACTCTGTAACCTAAACACTGCTTTTACTGTGACTCTGTAACCTAAACACTACTTTTACTGTGACTCTGTAACCTAAACACTGCTTTTACTGTGACTCTGTAACCTAAACACTGCTTTTACTGTGACTCTGTAACCTAAACACTGCTTATACTGTGACTCTGTAACCTAAACACTACTTTTACTTTGACTCTGTAACCTAAACACTACTTTTACTGTGACTCTGTAACCTAAACACTACTTTTACTGTGACTCTGTAACCTCAACACTGATTATACTGTGACTCTGTAACCTAAACACTACTTTTACTGTGACTCTGTAACCTAAACACTACTTTTACTGTGACTCTGTAACCTAAACACTGCTTTTACTGTGACTCTGTAACCTAAACACTGCTTTTACTGTGTCTCTGTAACCTAAACACTGCTTTTACTGTGACTCTGTAACCTAAACACTACTTTTACTGTGACTCTGTAACCTAAACACTGCTTTTACTGTGACTCTGTAACCTCAACACTACTTTTACTGTGACTCTGTAACCTAAACACTACTTTTACTGTGACTCTGTAACCTAAACACTGCTTTTACTGTGTCTCTGTAACCTAAACACTGCTTTTACTGTGACTCTGTAACCTCAACACTACTTTTACTGTGACTCTGTAACCTCAACACTGCTTTTACTGTGTCTCTGTAACCTAAACACTGCTTTTACTGTGTCTCTGTAACCTAAACACTACTTTTACTGTGACTCTGTAACCTAAACACTACTTTTACTGTGACTCTGTAACCTCAACACTACTTTTACTGTGACTCTGTAACCTCAACACTGCTTTTACTGTGTCTCTGTAACCTAAACACTGCTTTTACTGTGTCTCTGTAACCTAAACACTACTTTTACTGTGACTCTGTAACCTAAACACTACCTGTACTGTGACCCTGTCGCCTAAACACTATTTTACTGTGACTCTTTTGCCTAAAAACTGCGTATACTTTGTATCACCTAAACACTGCGTATACTGTGACAGTCTAATGAACAACAGTGTAAGGCGCTACTATAATTTTTATTTAATCAATAAATTAATAAATAAATAGATGCAGCTCACTACTCGGTAGAAAATTACCTCTTATTTCTACAAATAACACAAAGAAAAAAAACAAAAATGAGAGGAGCGCAAAGTAAATATATAAGTAAAATTAGTGAAGTGAGCTATAGACAATAATATCTATATATCTGACAATAGTGAAAAATAAATGATGCTAGAAAAATACTTATATCTGGAACAAAATCGGAATAGTTGATTGAAAATCTCTCACAGTGGTATTCATTCAATATATACAAAAAAAGAGAAAACAGAAAAAAATTGTTCTCTCTGTATGTGATTAACAATTTGAATGTTAAGGATAATGGGTGTTGTACTCACACATTAAAGAGCAGAAAAATACTGCTCTATATTTGAACATGAAAGGAAGATTTTCAAGGGAAGGGCTTCAGCTGTTCACAATGTGTAAGTAGAATCAGAGTGTTTGCCTAAGCAATTGCTCATTAAGTTGATTTGTACATAGAAAAAAAGAAATAATCTCGTAGTGATTGATTTTTTAATATAAACAGGGGAACAAAGAGGCTTACTTAAAAGACTGGTTAGTTTGAATCTCTTCAACTCACAAATAGCATATAAAACCACAAATCTGTTTGGTGTATATCACCTGGACCAGGGATACAGGGATCTGGATGCGTCCAAACGGCAGGCGAGATGGCATACAATCTACTACTACTGTGATAGTGTCACCTAAACACTATGTATCCTGTGGCAGTGTCACCTAAACACTGCATACACGGTGGCAGTGTTACATAAACACTAAGCATACTGTGGCAGAGTTACATATACACTACGCATACTGTGACAGTGTTACCTTAGCACTGCATATACTTTGACAGTGTCACCTACACAGTACACATAGTATGGCAGTGTCACCTAAACACTACGCATACTGTGCCGCTGTCACCTAACCACTGCTCATACTGGGACAGTCCTCTAAACATGGTTTATACTGTAACTAAAACTCACAGTATAAGCAATATCTTGGTGATATAGTTACAGTATAAGCAGTGTTTAGGTGACTGTCACTGTCGAATAAGAGTTTAGGTGATCAACTCACAGTATAAGCAGTATTTTGGTGATAATCACTTCTTCTACTGTGACAGTAACCGAAAACACTATTCATACTGTGTCAGTCATCTAAAAACTACTTTTTCTGTGACTGTATGACCTAATCACTATTTATACTGTGATCCTGTCACCCAAACACTGCTTATATTGTGACTGCCTCCTAATTACGGCTTTCACCATCACCCTGTCACCTAAACACTGCTTATGCTGACTGTATGACCCAAATCTTGCTTATGCTGTGACAGTCACCTAATAACTGCTTATATTGTGACTGTATCCCCTAAACACTGCTTATACTGTGACACCCTGTCACATAAACACTTTTTCTACTGTAACTGTCACCTTAACCCTGCTTATACTGTGACTCTTTCACCTAAATACTGCTTATACTTGAACAGTCACCCAAACACTGCATATACTGTGTCTCTGTCACCTAAACCCTAAAAGTTGTGTCCTCACCTTGCGCAGGTCACAGAAGGAATGATTCTGCAGTCTGACAAAGAAAGTCAGGCGGGAGGGATCCCACAGCCAGACAAGATTCTGTTTAGGAAAATAATTGTGCACCACTAGTAATGTCACGGGGAGCCCCCTCTCTTACACTGTATATTCTGTGACTTTATGGAAAATGTGGATACATATTTGGTTATAGACATCCGGATAATAAGAATGGATCAGGAAGGTCCTCACTGACAGAATAATGTTTATTTTTTGTTCAGAGTAAATCATTGCTCTATCCTCTGTTTGTACGATTATTTAATATTCGCTGTATTTCTACAGGTGCATTTTTGTGTTTGTTTATTGCAGAGTGCTGACAAATAACATTGAGGGATTTTCAGTGTATTATTGACATCTTATGCTGTACCTTGATCTTCCATTTTAGGCTCTTGGGAGGAGCTGGGTGATGTGTTAATCAGGGTTTTTTGCCAACAAAGAAAACAAAGTGAATTCACCCAACGCATTACTTGTGAAAGAATTTACCTAATACGACCTTGCACTTACCGCCAAGCACATCCATCTATTTCAACAGTGTGTGACATCATGTGTGTAAAAGGACAACAAACAAGTATGTACATTTTATTATTGAAATTGTAACATTTAAACATGCAACCGTTTGCGTAACTTAAATATTTGGAGTTTACTTAAAATCTAGAATGGATATGACACATTTTCAAGACAAGAAGTCCCGTACTGCAGACATAGATACAATCGGTTATCTTTATCTGTGAGAGATGTTACATACCTTCGAGATCAGTATATATCAAGTGTAGGCATTTTAAATAGAAATGCTTCAATGAAAGAATACAAATAAAGTATGTTACTGAGCCCTCTTTCCTCTGTTGAGCTCTATTGAGAGGCGGATAGGTTTAGAATGCTGGGTCAGATCTTCCTTCATCTGACCCAACATGATGGACAATCAAACCCAGGATTGTAAACATGTTCTCTCTATAATACAGCTATATGGAGCACAGACAGTTCAATAAGATGATTCATTCCTACACTTCTCAATTACACTTCATTTGTCATTACATGTCCTTTACAATGTATACAATTGTAGATACAACAATAAAAACAACAACCCATGTGTCCCCAAGTCCAAAGCTGTCTTCTTTCTTCTTCATGTAAAGGATGGAGAGAGGTCTGATATGCATTGCAGAGAGATGTTACCTCTGGGAGTTTATCTGGTTTCTCTGGTTATTTTCTCATCAGTTATAAAGCAAATATATTCATCCTATTTAATATAAAAACAGAAGATGAAATGACTTTTTGTAATAAAGTAAAGACAACATGTCAGTATGATCTTATTCCAGACACAATCCTTAATACAAGTATTATAATAATGAGAGATGTATCCATTCCGTTTCCTAATGTTCCATTATTATAAGTGTACCCCTGTTTCCATAATACTCCCTAGTCCTTTATGAATCTCTTTACCTCTTTAGATGATCCCCAGACATTGGTGGGCAGAGTTATACACCCCTCTTATATTACCCCGTACTGTGCACAATCAGAAATGACAAGACCAGTTAAACAAAAGACAAGAGCAGTAAATAAACTATTCATTTGTCATCCTTCCCTAAAACCCTAAAGAGGACTGACCCATAAACATGTTACTGACTTTAGTACACTTTACTTGTAGAAGGAACTGACTCAATAAACATACCACTGGTATTAGTACACTTTGGCTCTAGTATAGGCTGAAGCATTAAACATGTCACTGTCATTAGTACACTTTGGTTCTAGGAGGGACTGACCCTTTAAACATGTCACTGGCATTATTAAAAGTTGGTTCTAGGAGGGAATGACCCATAAACATGTCAGTGTCATTAGTACACTTTGGTTCAAGGAAGGACTGACCCATTAAACATGCCACTGGAATTAGTACACTTTGGTACTAGAAGGGACTGACCCATAAACATGTCACTTTTATTAATGGAATAGGTCGGGTAATGAGGTGAATGGCGCTAAAGAGAAAATTGCACCAGCAGCAACTTGTCCAGCAACTATCCCCCAGTGCCACAATGAAAATACATTTGACAGAGAGTGACAGTGCGCTAAAGTGCTTGTGAGTGACAAATATAATGAATAAAACTCTTATAGTTTGTGCAGAGATACAGTATAAAACATATAACACTTACACATAGTCCATATTGTTAGGACAAACTGTATAAAATTGAAGGCTCTTTCTCCTGGGTTGATGTTCTCACAACCTTTACTCCACAAACACTGCACTTTGTCCAACACTCATTTTTCCAAAATGTTTAAAACATTTGCAACAGATGTGAAGATGAAAGCCAATCTATATCTGGCACATAGCCTGCTGCCCAGTCATACCTCTCGTGACAATGGTGGGATTCAGGAGGCTGCAGTTTCACAAGTCACATGTCACTGTTATTAGTACACGTTGGTAATTGGAGGGACTGACCCATTAAATATGATACTGGCATTAGTACACTTTGGATCTAGGAGGGACTGACCCATTAACATGTCACTGACATTAGTACACTTTGGATCTAGGAGGGACTGACCCATTAACATGTCACTGACATTAGTACACTTTGGATCTAGGAGGGACTGACCCATTAAACATGATACTGGCATTAGTACACTTTGGCTCTAGGAGGCACTGACCCATTAAACATGATACTGGCATTAGTACACTTTGGTTGTAGAAGGGACTGACCCATTAAACATGATACTGGCATTAGTACACTTTGGATCTAGGAGGGACTGACCCATTAAACATGAAACTGGCATTAGTACACTTTGGATCTAGGAGGGACTGACCCATTAAACATGTCACTGGCATTAGTACACTTTGGATCTAGGAGGGACTGACCCATTAAACATGATACTGGCATTAGTACACTTTGGTTGTAGAAGGGACTGACCCATTAACATGTCACTGTCATTAATACACTTTGGATCTAGAAGAGACTGAACTATTAACATGTCACTGGCATTAGTACACTTTGGATCTAGGAGGGACTGACCCATTAAACATGTCACTGGCATTAGTACACTTTGGTTGTAGAAGGGACTGACCCATTAACATGTCACTGACATTGGTACACTTTGGTCTAGGGGGGACTGACCCATTAAAAATGCCGCTGGTATCGGTACACGTTGGCTCTAGTATAGGCTGAAGCATTACACATGGCAATGTCATTAGTACACATTGCTTGTAGAAGGGACTGACCCATTAAACATGTCACTGGTATTAGTACACTTTGGTTCTAGGAGAGACTGAACCATAAACATGTCAGTGTCTTTAGTACACTTTGGTTCAAGGAAGGACTGACCCATTAAACATGTCACTGTTATTAGTACACTTTAATACTAGATGGGACCGTCCCATAAACATGTCACTGTTATTAGTAGACTTTGATTGGAGAAGGGACTGACCCATTAAACCTTTCATTGTCATTAGTACACTTTGGTACTAGGATGGACAAACCCATTAAACATGCCACTGGCATTGGTAGACTTTGGTACTATGAGGGATTGACGCATTAAACATGTCACTGGCATTATTAAAATTTGGTTATAGGAGGGACTGACCCATAAACATGTCAGTGTCGTTAGTACACATTGGTTCTTGAAGGGACTGACCCATAAACATGTTACTGGCATTAGTACACTTTGGTTGTAGGAGGGACTGACACATTAAATATGTCATTGGAATTAGTACACTTTGGTACTAGGATGGACTGACCCATAAACATGTCACTGGCATTATTAAAATTTGGTTGTAGGAGGGACTGACCCCTAAACATGTCAGTGTCATTAGTACACTTTGGTTCAAGGAAGGACTTTCCCATTAAATATGCCACTGGAATAAGTACATTTTAGTACTAGAAGGGACCTTCCCATAAACATGTCAATGTTATAAGTACACTTTGGTTCTTGAAGGGACTGAGGATAAACATATTACTGGCATTAGTACACTTTGGTTGTAGGAGGGACTGACAAATTAAACATGTCCCTGTTATTAGTAGACTTTGGTTGTAGGAGGGACTGATAAATTAAACATGTCCCTGTTATTAGTAGACTTTGGTTGTAGGAGGGACTGACACATTACACATGTCCCTGTTATTAGTAGAGTTTGGTTGTAGGAGGGACTGGCCCATTACACATGCCACTGGCATTAGTACACTTCGGTACTAGGAGAGACTAACCCATAAGCATATATCTGTCATTAGTAGACTTTGGTAGTAGGAGCGACTGACATATTAAACATGTCACTGGCACTGGTACACTTTGGTTCAAGACAGGGCTGACCCATTAAACATGTCACTGGAATTAGTACACTTTGGTAGTAGGAGGGACTGACACATTAAACATGTCACTTTATTTAGTACACTTTTGATCTAGTAGTGACTGACCCATAAAACATGTCACTGGCATTAGTACACTTTGGTAGTAGGAGGGATTGACACATTAACTTGCCACTAGACATGTGCATTCGTTTTCGGACGAATGCATTTTCGTCCGAAAATAGCTTTTTTCGTTCATTCGTCCATTCGGAGTACTATTGCATTCGATAAGACGCAATAGAGTCGGTTTATAGAATACAATAGCATTTCACTACACGAAGACAAAGTCTCCATTCATAAATTTATGAATGGAGACTCTGTCTCCGTGTAGTGAAATGCCGACAGCCTATAAACCGAACGTTCGGTTTATAGGCTGTCGGATTATGTAATACATGTAATCCTATTGCTATTCTATAAATGTATTCCATAAGCCGACAGCCTATAAACCGAACGTTCGGTTTATAGGCTGTCGGCATTTAACTATAGTAAGATAGTAAAAGACCAAGGGTACATATGAGTTTGAGGAAGAGCACAAGTGTGTATATGAGATTGTGGCAGTGTCCAAGGGTACATATGAGTATGTGGCAGAGTACAAGGGTACATATGAGTTTGTGGCAGAGTCCAAGGGTACATATGAGTTTGTGGCAGTGTCCAAGGGTACATATATGTTTGTGGCAGATTGTAATTATGCATATGAGTTTGTGGCAGTGTCCAAGGGTACATATGAGTTTGTGGCAGTGTCCAAGTATACATATATGTTTGTGGCAGATTGTAATTATGCATATGAGTTTGTGGCAGTGTCCAAGGGTACATATGAGTTTGTGGCAGTGTCCAAGTATACATATATGTTTGTGGCAGATTGTAATTATGCATATGAGTTTGTGGTAGAGTCCAAGGGTACATATGAGTATATGGCAGAGTGTAAATATACAAATGAGTGGGTGGCAGAGTCTAAGTGTATGTATGAGTTTGTGGCAGAGTGTAAATGTACAAATGAGTATGTGGCAGAGTCTAAGTGTATGTATGAGTTTGTGGCAGAGTCCAAGGGTACATATGAGTTTGTGGCAGAGTCCAAGGGTACATATGAGTTTGTGGCAGAGTCCAAGGGTACATTTGAGTTTGAGGCAGAGTGTAAATGTACAAATGAGTGTGTGGCAGAGTCCAAGGGTACAAATAAGTATGTGGCAGAGTGTAAATGTACAAATGAGTATGTGGCAGAGTCTAAGTGTATGTATGAGTTTGTGGCAGAGTCCAAGGGTACATATGAGTTTGTGGCAGAGTCCAAGGGTACATATGAGTTTGTGGCAGAGTCCAAGGGTACATTTGAGTTTGAGGCAGAGTGTAAATGTACAAATGAGTGTGTGGCAGAGTCCAAGGGTACAAATAAGTATGTGGCAGAGTGTAAATGTACAAATGAGTATGTGGCAGAGTCTAAGTGTATGTATGAGTTTGTGGCAGAGTCCAAGGGTACATATGAGTTTGTGGCAGAGTGTAAATGTACAAATGAGTGTGTGGCAGAGTCCAAGTGTACATATGAGTTTGTGTCAGAGTGTAAATGTACAAATGAGTGTGTGGCAGAGTCCAAGGGTACATATGAGTTTGTGGCAGAGTCCAAGGGTTCATATGAGTATATGGCAGAGTGTAAATGTACAAATGAGTGTGTGGCAGAGTCCAAGGGTACATATGAGTTTGTGGCAGAGTCCAAGGGTACATATGAGTTTGTGGCAGAGTGTAAATGTACAAATGAGTGTGTGGCAGAGTCCAAGTGTACATATGAGTTTGTGGCAGAGTGTAAATGTACAAATGAGTGTGTGGCAGAGTTCAAGGGTACATATGAGTTTGTGGCAGAGTGTAAATGTACAAATGAGTGTGTGGCAGAGTCCAAGGGAACATATGAGTTTGTGGCAGAGTGTAAATGTACAAATGAGTGTGTGGCAGAGTCTAAGTGGATGTATGAGTTTGTGGCAAAGTTCAATGGTACATATGTGTTTGTGGCAGACTCCAAGGGTTCATATGAGTATGTGGCAGAGTGTAAATGTACAAATGAGTGTGTGGCAGAGTCCAAGTGTACATATGAGTATGTGGCAGAGTGTAAATGTACAAATGAGTGTGTGGCAGAGTCCAAGGGTACATATGAGTATGTGGCAGTGTGTAAATGTACAAATGAGTGTGTGGCAGAGTCTAAGGGTACATATGATTTTGTGGCAGAGTGTAAATGTACAAATGATTGTGTGGCAGAGTCCAAGGGTACATATGAGTATGTGGCAGAGTGTAAATGTACAAATGAGTGTGTGGCAGAGTCCAAGGGTACATATGAGTATGTGGCACAGTGTAAATGTACAAATGAGTGTGTGGCAGAGTCTAAGGTTACATATGATTTTGTGGCAGAGTGTAAATGTACAAATGAGTGTGTGGCAGAGTCCAAGTGTACATATGAGTTTGTGGCAGAGTGTAAATGTACAAATCAGTGTGTGGCAGAGTCCAAGGGTACATATGAGTTTGTGGCAGAGTCCAAGGGTACATATGAGTTTGTGGCAGAGTGTAAATGTACAAATGAGTGTGTGGCAGAGTCTAAGGTTACATATGATTTTGTGGCAGAGTGTAAATGTACAAATGAGTGTGTGGCAGAGTCCAAGTGTACATATGAGTTTGTGGCAGAGTGTAAATGTACAAATCAGTGTGTGGCAGAGTCCAAGGGTACATATGAGTTTGTGGCAGAGTGTAAATGTACAAATGAGTGTGTGGCAGAGTCCAAGGGTACATATGAGTTTGTGGCAGAGTCCAAGGGTACATATGAGTTTGTGGCAGAGTGTAAATGTACAAATGAGTGTGTGGCAGAGTCCAAGTGTATATATGAGTTTGTGTCAGAGTGTAAATGTACAAATGAGTGTGTGGCAGAGTCCAAGGGTACATATGAGTTTGTGGCAGAGTCCAAGGGTTCATATGAGTATATGGCAGAGTGTAAATGTACAAATGAGTGTGTGGCAGAGTCTAAGTGTATGTATGAGTTTGTGGCAAAGTTCAATGGTACATATGTGTTTGTGGCAGACTCCAAGGGTTCATATGAGTATGTGGCAGAGTGTAAATGTACAAATGAGTGTGTGGCAGAGTCCAAGTGTACATATGAGTATGTGGCAGAGTGTAAATGTACAAATTAGTGTGTGGCAGAGTCCAAGGGTACATATGAGTTTGTGGCAGAGTGTAAATGTACAAATGAGTATGTGGCAGAGTCCAAGGGTACATATGAGTTTGTGGCAGAGTGTAAATGTACAAATGAGTGTGTGGCAGAGTCTAAGTGTATGTATGAGTATGTGGCAGTGTGTAAATGTACAAATGAGTGTGTGGCAGAGTCTAAGGGTACATATGATTTTGTGGCAGAATGTAAATGTACAAATGAGTGTGTGGCAGAGTCCAAGGGTACATATGAGTATGTGGCAGAGTGTAAATGTACATATGAGTGTGTGGCAGAGTCTAAGTGTATGCATGAGTATGTGGCAGTGTCTAAATGTACAAATGAGTGTGTGGCAGAGTCTAAGGGTACATATGATTTTGTGGCAGAGTGTAAATGTACAAATGAGTGTGTGGCAGAGTCCAAGTGTACAAATGAGTTTGTGGCAGAGTGTAAATGTACAAATGAGTGTGTGGCAGAGTCCAAGGGTACATATGAGTTTGTAGCAGAGTGTAAATGTACAAATGAGTGTGTGGCAGAGTTCAAGGGTACATATGAGTTTGTGGCAGAGTGTAAATGTACAAATGAGTGTGTGGCAGAGTCCAAGGGTACATATGAGTTTGTGGCAGAGTGTAAATGTACAAATGAGTGTGTGGCAGAGTCCATGAGTACATATGAGTTTGTGGCAGAGTCCAAGGGTACAAATGAGTATGTGGCAGAGTGTAAATGTACAAATGAGTGTGTGGCAGAGTCCAAGGGTACAAATGAGTATGTGGCAGAGTGTAAATGTACAAATGAGTGTGTGGCAGAGTCCAAGGGTACAAATGAGTATGTGGCAGAGTGTAAATGTACAAATGAGTGTGTGGCAGAGTCCAAGGGTTCATATGAGTTTGTGGCAGAGTGTAGATGTACAAATGAGTGTGTGGCAGAGTCCAAGGGTACATATGAGTTTGAGGCAGAGTCCAAGGGTACATATGAGTTTGTGGCAGAGTGTAAATGTACAAATGAGTGTGTGGCAGAGTCCATGAGTACATATGAGTTTGTGGCAGAGTCCAAGGGTACAAATGAGTATGTGGCAGAGTGTAAATGTACAAATGAGTGTGTGGCAGAGTCCAAGGGTACAAATGAGTATGTGGCAGAGTGTAAATTTACAAATGAGTGTGTGGCAGAGTCCAAGGGTTCATATGAGTTTGTGGCAGTGTGTAGATGTACAAATGAGTGTGTGGCAGAGTCCAAGGGTACATATGAGTTTGTGGCAGAGTCCAAGGGTACATATGAGTTTGTGGCAGAGTGTAAATGTACAAATGAGTGTGTGGCAGAGTGTAAATGTACAAATGAGTGTGTGGCAGAGTCCAAGGGTACATAAGAGTATGTGGCAGAGTGTAAATGTACAAATGAGTGTGTGGCAGATTCCAAGGGTACATATGAGTTTGTGGCAGAGTGTAAATGTACAAATGAGTGTGTGGCAGAGTCCAAGGGTACATATGAGTTTATGGCAGAGTCCAAGGGTACATATGAGTTTGTGGCAGAGTGTAAATGTACAAATGAGTGTGTGGCAGAGTCCAAGTGTACATATGAGTATGTGGCAGAGTGTAAATGTACAAATGAGTGTATGGCAGAGTCCAAGGGTACATATGAGTATGTGGCAGAGTGTAAATGTACAAATGAGTGTGTGGCAGAGTCTAAGTGTATGTATGAGTATGTGGCAGTGTGTAAATGTACAAATGAGTGTGTGGCAGAGTCCAAGGGTACATATGAGTATGTGGCAGAGTGTAAATGTACAAATGAGTTTGTGGCAGAGTCCAAGAGTACATATGAGTTTGTGGCAGAGTCCAATGGTACAAATGAGTATGTGGCAGAGTGTAAATGTACAAATGAGTGTGTGGCAGAGTCCAAGGGTACATATGAGTATGTGGCAGAGTGTAAATGTACAAATGAGTGTGTGGCAGAGTCCAAGGGTACATATGAGTTTGTGGCAGAGTCCAAGGGTACATATGAGTATGTGGCAGAGTGTAAATGTACAAATGAGTGTGTGGCAGAGTCCAAGGGTACATGTGAGTTTTTGGCAGAGTCCAAGGGTACATATGAGTTTGTGGCAGAGTCCAAGGTTACATATGAGTTTGTGGCAGAGTGTAAATGTACAAAGGAGTGTGTGGCAGAGTCCAAGGGTACATATGAGTTTGTGGCAGAGTGTAAATGTACAAATGAGTGTGAGGCAGAGTCCAAGGGTACATATGAGTATGTGGCAGAGTGTAAATGTACAAATGAGTGTGTGGCAGAGTCTAAGTGTATGTATGAGTATGTGGCAGTGTGTAAATGTACAAATGAGTGTGTGGCAGAGTCTAAGGGTACATATGATTTTGTGGCAGAGTGTAAATGTACAAATCAGTGTGTGGCAGAGTCCAAGTGTACATATGAGTATGTGGCAGAGTGTAAATGTACAAATGAGTGTGTGGCAGAGTCCAAGGGTACAAATGAGTATGTGGCAGAGTGTAAATGTACAAATGAGTGTGTGGCAGAGTCCAAGGGTACAAATGAGTATGTGGCAGAGTGTAAATGTACAAATGAGTGTGTGGCAGAGTCCAAGGGTTCATATGAGTTTGTGGCAGAGTGTAGATGTACAAATGAGTGTGTGGCAGAGTCCAAGGGTACATATGAGTTTGTGGCAGAGTGTAAATGTACAAATGAGTGTGTGGCATAGTCCAAGTGTACATATGAGTTTGTGGCAGAGTCCAAGGGTACATATGAGTTTGTGGCAGAGTGTAAATGTACAAATGAGTGTGTGGCAGAGTGTAAATGTACAAATGAGTGTGTGGCAGAGTTCAAGGGTACATATGAGTTTGTAGCAGAGTGTAAATGTACAAATAAGTGTGTGGCAGAGTTCAAGGGTACATATGAGTTTGTGGCAGAGTGTAAATGTACAAATGAGTGTGTGGCAGAGTCCAAGGGTACATATGAGTTTGTGGCAGAGTGTAAATGTACAAATGAGTGTGTGGCAGAGTCCATGAGTACATATGAGTTTGTGGCAGAGTCCAAGGGTACAAATGAGTATGTGGCAGAGTGTAAATGTACAAATGAGTGTGTGGCAGAGTCCAAGGGTACAAATGAGTATGTGGCAGAGTGTAAATGTACAAATGAGTGTGTGGCAGAGTCCAAGGGTACAAATGAGTATGTGGCAGAGTGTAAATGTACAAATGAGTGTGTGGCAGAGTCCAAGGGTACAAATGAGTATGTGGCAGAGTGTAAATGTACAAATGAGTGTGTGGCAGAGTCCAAGGGTTCATATGAGTTTGTGGCAGAGTGTAGATGTACAAATGAGTGTGTGGCAGAGTCCAAGGGTACATATGAGTTTGAGGCAGAGTCCAAGGGTACATATGAGTTTGTGGCAGAGTGTAAATGTACAAATGAGTGTGTGGCAGAGTCCAAGGGTACAAATGAGTATGTGGCAGAGTGTAAATGTACAAATGAGTGTGTGGCAGAGTCCAAGGGTTCATATGAGTTTGTGGCAGAGTGTAGATGTACAAATGAGTGTGTGGCAGAGTCCAAGGGTACATATGAGTTTGTGGCAGAGTGTAAATGTACAAATGAGTGTGTGGCATAGTCCAAGTGTACATATGAGTTTGTGGCAGAGTCCAAGGGTACATATGAGTTTGTGGCAGAGTGTAAATGTACAAATGAGTGTGTGGCAGAGTGTAAATGTACAAATGAGTGTGTGGCAGAGTCCAAGGGTACATATGAGTTTGTAGCAGAGTGTAAATGTACAAATGAGTGTGTGGCAGAGTTCAAGGGTACATATGAGTTTGTGGCAGAGTGTAAATGTACAAATGAGTGTGTGGCAGAGTCCAAGGGTACATATGAGTTTGTGGCAGAGTGTAAATGTACAAATGAGTGTGTGGCAGAGTCCAAGGGTACATATGAGTTTGTGGCAGAGTCCAAGGGTACATATGAGTTTGTGGCAGAGTGTAAATGTACAAATGAGTGTGTGGCAGAGTCCAAGGGTACAAATGAGTATGTGGCAGAGTGTAAATGTACAAATGAGTGTGTGGCAGAGTCCAAGGGTAGAAATGAGTATGTGGCAGAGTGCAAATGTACAAATGAGTGTGTGGCAGAGTCCAAGGGTACAAATGAGTATGTGGCAGAGTGTAAATGTACAAATGAGTTTGTGGCAGAGTCCAAGAGTACATATGAGTTTTTGGCAGAGTGTAAATGTACAAATGAGTGTGTGGCAGAGTCCAAGGGTACATGTGAGTTTTAGGCAGAGTCCAAGGGTACATATGAGTTTGTGGCAGAGTCCAAGGGTACATATGAGTTTGTGGCAGAGTGTAAATGTACAAATGAGTGTGTGGCAGAGTCTAAGTGTATGTATGAGTTTGTGGAAGAGTTCAATGGTACATATGCGTTTGTGGCAGAGTCCAAGGGTACATATGTTTATGTGGCAGAGTGTAAATTTACAAATGAGTGTGTGGCAGAGTCAAAGGGTACATATGAGTTTGTGGCAGAGTCCAAGGGTACATATGATTATGTGGCAGAGTGTAATTGTACAAATGAGCGTGTGGCAGAGTCCAAGGGTACATATGAGTATGTGGCAGAGTGTAAATGTACAAATGAGTTTGTGGCAGAGTCCAAGAGTACATATGTGTTTGTGGCAGAGTCCAAGGGTTCATATGAGTATGTGGCAGAGTGTAAATGTACAAATGAGTTTGTGGCAGAGTCCAAGGGTACATGTGAGTTTTAGGCAGAGTCCAAGGGTACAAATGAGTATGTGGCAGAGTGTAAATGTACATATGAGTTTGTGGCAGAGTCCAATGGTACATTTGAGTTTGAGGCAGAGTGTAAATGTACAAATGAGTGTGTGGCAGAGTCCAAGGGTGCATATGAGTATGTGGCAGAGTGTAAATGTACAAATGAGTGTGTGGCAGAGTCCAAGGGTACATATGAGTATGTGGCAGAGTGTAAATGTACAAATGAGTTTGTTGCAGAGTCCAAGAGTACATATGAATTTGTGGCAGAGTCCAAGGGTACAAATGAGTATGTGGCAGAGTGTAAATGTACAAATGAGTGTGTGGCAGAGTCCAAGGGTACATATGAGTTTGTGGCAGAGTCCAAGGGTACATATGAGTTTGTGGCAGAGTCCAAGGGTACATATGAGTTTGTGGCAGAGTGTAAATGTACAAATGAGTGTGTGGCAGAGTCCAAGGGTACATATGAGTTTTTGGCAGAGTCCAAGGGTACATATGAGTATGTGGCCGAGTGTAAATGTACAAATGAGTGTGTGGCAGAGTCCAAGGGTACATATGAGTTTTTGGCAGAGTCCAAGGGTACATATGAGTTTGTGGCAGAGTGTAAATGTACAAATGAGTGTGTGGCAGAGTCCAAGTGTACATATGAGTATGTGGCAGAGTGTAAATGTACAAATGAGTGTATGGCAGAGTCCAAGGGTACATATGAGTATGTGGCAGAGTGTAACAAGAGGAAGCCTCAGGAAGGCGAAACGCGTAGCGTGATTCATTGTACTGCGGACCTTTTATCACATTTTATTGTTTTTTATCCTATTTTCTGGAATATTGCTCTCACTTGGATTTTTCTATTGGCGTGGGACCTGCTTTGAGAACCACCGTCTGGGATCATCTGTTGTGCTGAATATCTCCTTTTTTAGATGTAATCTACCTCATTGCTTTATTAAAATCTTGTAATTTATTACATATTCATGGTTCTTTTCATCTATTTCCATACAACATATCCACTGGATGAGGAATAAGAGGACCACACAAGAAACTACAGATAAGATTCCTTTCTTCTTCTGTTTGTGAGTGCATTATTCTCCTGCACAAGATTACTCTATGTCTAGACTGTATTATACTATGGTCTTTGTTTTTTTATCTTTTTTAAGATATTGACTGTACACCGTCATATAAGGGATACCTACTATCAGGCAATTATCAGATTTCCTTTATTATACTGGTGTTTGTCACATAGCGCACCTACCACTTTGTTTTGTATTTATTGTACAAAGGACTGTGTGGCAGAGTCCAAGGGTACATATGAGTTTGTGGCAGAGTGTAAATGTACAAATGAGTGTGTGGCAGAGTCCAAGGGTACATATGAGTATGTGGCAGAGTGTAAATGTACAAATGAGTGTGTGGCAGAGTCTAAGTGTATGTATGAGTATGTGGCAGTGTGTAAATGTACAAATGAGTGTGTGGCAGAGTCTAAGGGTACATATGTTTATGTGGCAGAGTGTAAATTTACAAATGAGTGTGTGGCAGAGTCAAAGGGTACATATGAGTTTGTGGCAGAGTCCAAGGGTACATATGATTATGTGGCAGAGTGTAATTGTACAAATGAGCGTGTGGCAGAGTCCAAGGGTACATATGAGTATGTGGCAGAGTGTAAATGTACAAATGAGTTTGTGGCAGAGTCCAAGAGTACATATGTGTTTGTGGCAGAGTCCAAGGGTTCATATGAGTATGTGGCAGAGTGTAAATGTACAAATGAGTTTGTGGCAGAGTCCAAGGGTACATGTGAGTTTTAGGCAGAGTCCAAGGGTACAAATGAGTATGTGGCAGAGTGTAAATGTACATATGAGTTTGTGGCAGAGTCCAAGGGTACATTTGAGTTTGAGGCAGAGTGTAAATGTACAAATGAGTGTGTGGCAGAGTCCAAGGGTGCATATGAGTATGTGGCAGAGTGTAAATGTACAAATGAGTGTGTGGCAGAGTCCAAGGGTACATATGAGTATGTGGCAGAGTGTAAATGTACAAATGAGTTTGTTGCAGAGTCCAAGAGTACATATGAATTTGTGGCAGAGTCCAAGGGTACAAATGAGTATGTGGCAGAGTGTAAATGTACAAATGAGTGTGTGGCAGAGTCCAAGGGTACATATGAGTATGTGGCAGAGTGTAAATGTACAAATGAGTGTGTGGCAGAGTCCAAGGGTACATATGAGTTTGTGGCAGAGTGTAAATGTACAAATGAGTGTGTGGCAGAGTCCAAGGGTACATGTGAGTTTTTGGCAGAGTCCAAGGGTACATGTGAGTTTTTGGCAGAGTCCAAAGGTACATATGAGTATGTGGCAGAGTGTAAATGTACAAATGAGTGTGTGGCAGAGTCCAAGGGTACATATGAGTTTGTGGCAGAGTCCAAGGGTACATATGAGTTTGTGGCAGAGTCCAAGGGTACATATGAGTTTGTGGCAGAGTGTAAATGTACAAATGAGTGTGTGGCAGAGTCCAAGGGTACATATGAGTTTTTGGCAGAGTCCAAGGGTACATATGAGTATGTGGCCGAGTGTAAATGTACAAATGAGTGTGTGGCAGAGTCCAAGGGTACATATGAGTTTTTGGCAGAGTCCAAGGGTACATATGAGTTTGTGGCAGAGTGTAAATGTACAAATGAGTGTGTGGCAGAGTCCAAGTGTACATATGAGTATGTGGCAGAGTGTAAATGTACAAATGAGTGTATGGCAGAGTCCAAGGGTACATATGAGTATGTGGCAGAGTGTAACAAGAGGAAGCCTCAGGAAGGCGAAACGCGTAGCGTGATTCATTGTACTGCGGACCTTTTATCACATTTTATTGTTTTTTATCCTATTTTCTGGAATATTGCTCTCACTTGGATTTTTCTATTGGCGTGGGACCTGCTTTGAGAACCACCGTCTGGGATCATCTGTTGTGCTGAATATCTCCTTTTTTAGATGTAAGCTACCTCATTGCTTTATTAAAATCTTGTAATTTATTACATATTCATGGTTCTTTTCATCTATTTCCATACAACATATCCACTGGATGAGGAATAAGAGGACCACACAAGAAACTACAGATAAGATTCCTTTCTTCTTCTGTTTGTGAGTGCATTATTCTCCTGCACAAGATTACTCTATGTCTAGACTGTATTATACTATGGTCTTTGTTTTTTTATCTTTTTTAAGATATTGACTGTACACCGTCATATAAGGGATACCTACTATCAGGCAATTATCCGATTTCCTTTATTATACTGGTGTTTGTCACATAGCGCACCTACCACTTTGTTTTGTATTTATTGTACAAAGGACTGTGTGGCAGAGTCCAAGGGTACATATGAGTTTGTGGCAGAGTGTAAATGTACAAATGAGTGTGTGGCAGAGTCCAAGGGTACATATGAGTATGTGGCAGAGTGTAAATGTACAAATGAGTGTGTGGCAGAGTCTAAGTGTATGTATGAGTATGTGGCAGTGTGTAAATGTACAAATGAGTGTGTGGCAGAGTCTAAGGGTACATATGATTTTGTGGCAGAGTGTAAATGTACAAATCAGTGTGTGGCAGAGTCCAAGGGTACATATGAGTATGTGGCAGAGTGTAAATGTACAAATGAGTTTGTGGCAGAGTCCAAGAGTACATATGAGTTTGTGGCAGAGTCCAAGGGTACAAATGAGTATGTGGCAGAGTGTAAATGTACAAATGAGTGTGTGGCTGAGTCTAAGTGTACATATGATTTTGTGGCAGAGTGTAAATGTACAAATGAGTGTGTGGCGGAGTCCAAGTGTACATATTAGTATGTGGCAGAGTGTAAATGTACAAATGAGTGTATGGCAGAGTCCAAGGGCACATATGAGTTTGTGGCAGAGTCCAAGGGTACATATGAGTATGTGGCAGAGTGTAAATGTACAAATGAGTGTGTGGCAGAGTCCAAGGGTACATATGAGTATGTGGCAGAGTGTAAATGTGCAAATGAGTGTGTGGCAGAGTCCAAGGGTACATATGAGTATGTGGCAGAGTGTAAATGTACAAATCAGTGTGTGTCAGAGTCCAAGGGTACAAATGAGTATGTGGCAGAGTGTAAATGTACAAATGAGTGTGTGGCAGAGTCCAAGGGTACATATGAGTATGTGGCAGAGTGTAAATGTGCAAATGAGTGTGTGGCAGAGTCCAAGGGTACATATGAGTATGTGGCAGAGTGTAAATGTACAAATGAGTGTGTGGCAGAGTCCAAGGGTACATATGAGTTTGTGGCAGAGTCCAAGGGTACATATGAGTATGTGGCAGAGTGTAAATGTACAAATGAGTGTGTGGCAGAGTCCAAGGGTACATGTGAGTTTTTGGCAGAGTCCAAGGGTACATATGAGTTTGTGGCAGAGTCCAAGGTTACATATGAGTTTGTGGCAGAGTGTAAATGTACAAAGGAGTGTGTGGCAGAGTGTAAATGTACAAATGAGTGTGTGGCAGAGTCCAAGGGTACATATGAGTATGTGTCAGAGTGTAAATGTACAAATTAGTGTGTGGCAGAGTCTAAGTGTATGTATGAGTATGTGGCAGTGTGTAAATGTACAAATGAGTGTGTGGCAGAGTCTAAGGGTACATATGATTTTGTGGCAGAGTGTAAATGTACAAATGAGTGTGTGGCAGAGTCCAAGTGTACAAATGAGTTTGTGGCAGAGTGTAAATGTACAAATGAGTGTGTGGCAGAGTCCAAGGGTACATATGAGTATGTGGCAGAGTGTAAATGTACAAATGAGTGTGTGGCAGAGTCCAAGGGTACATATGAGTTTGTGGCAGAGTGTAAATGTACAAATGAGTGTGTGGCAGAGTCCAAGGGTACATGTGAGTTTTTGGCAGAGTCCAAGGGTACATGTGAGTTTTTGGCAGAGTCCAAAGGTACATATGAGTATGTGGCAGAGTGTAAATGTACAAATGAGTGTGTGGCAGAGTCCAAGGGTACATATGAGTTTGTGGCAGAGTCCAAGGGTACATATGAGTTTGTGGCAGAGTCCAAGGGTACATATGAGTTTGTGGCAGAGTGTAAACGTACAAATGAGTGTGTGGCAGAGTCCAAGGGTACATATGAGTTTTTGGCAGAGTCCAAGGGTACATATGAGTATGTGGCCGAGTGTAAATGTACAAATGAGTGTGTGGCAGAGTCCAAGGGTACATATGAGTTTGTGGCAGAGTGTAAATGTACAAATGAGTGTGTGGCAGAGTCCAAGTGTACATATGAGTATGTGGCAGAGTGTAAATGTACAAATGAGTGTGTGGCAGAGTCCAAGGGTACATATGAGTTTGTGGCAGAGTGTAAATGTACAAATGAGTGTGTGGCAGAGTCCAAGTGTACATATGAGTATGTGGCAGAGTGTAAATGTACAAATGAGTGTATGGCAGAGTCCAAGGGTACATATGAGTATGTGGCAGAGTGTAACAAGAGGAAGCCTCAGGAAGGCGAAACGCGTAGCGTGATTCATTGTACTGCGGACCTTTTATCACATTTTATTGTTTTTTATCCTATTTTCTGGAATATTGCTCTCACTTGGATTTTTCTATTGGCGTGGGACCTGCTTTGAGAACCACCGTCTGGGATCATCTGTTGTGCTGAATATCTCCTTTTTTAGATGTAAGCTACCTCATTGCTTTATTAAAATCTTGTAATTTATTACATATTCATGGTTCTTTTCATCTATTTCCATACAACATATCCACTGGATGAGGAATAAGAGGACCACACAAGAAACTACAGATAAGATTCCTTTCTTCTTCTGTTTGTGAGTGCATTATTCTCCTGCACAAGATTACTCTATGTCTAGACTGTATTATACTATGGTCTTTGTTTTTTTATCTTTTTTAAGATATTGACTGTACACCGTCATATAAGGGATACCTACTATCAGGCAATTATCCGATTTCCTTTATTATACTGGTGTTTGTCACATAGCGCACCTACCACTTTGTTTTGTATTTATTGTACAAAGGACTGTGTGGCAGAGTCCAAGGGTACATATGAGTTTGTGGCAGAGTGTAAATGTACAAATGAGTGTGTGGAGGAGTCCAAGTGTACATATTAGTATGTGGCAGAGTGTAAATGTACAAATGAGTTTGTGGTAGAGTCCAAGAGTACATATGAGTTTGTGGCAGAGTCCAAGGGTACAAATGAGTATGTGGCAGAGTGTAAATGTACAAATGAGTGTGTGGCAGAGTCCAAGGGTGCATATGAGTATGCGGCAGAGTGTAAATGTACAAATGAGTTTGTGGCAGAGTGTAAATGTACAAATGAGTGTGTGGCAGAGTCCAAGGGTACATATGAGTATGTGGCAGAGTGTAAATGTACAAATGAGTTTGTTGCAGAGTCCAAGAGTACATATGAGTTTTTGGCAGAGTCCAAGGGTACATGTGAGTTTTTGGCAGAGTCCAAAGGTACATATGAGTATGTGGCAGAGTGTAAATGTACAAATGAGTGTGTGGCAGAGTCCAAGGGTGCATATGAGTATGCGGCAGAGTGTAAATGTACAAATGAGTTTGTGGCAGAGTGTAAATGTACAAATGAGTGTGTGGCAGAGTCCAAGGGTACATATGAGTATGTGGCAGAGTGTAAATGTACAAATGAGTTTGTTGCAGAGTCCAAGAGTACATATGAGTTTTTGGCAGAGTCCAAGGGTACATGTGAGTTTTTGGCAGAGTCCAAAGGTACATATGAGTATGTGGCAGAGTGTAAATGTACAAATGAGTGTGTGGCAGAGTCCAAGGGTACATATGAGTTTGTGGCAGAGTCCAAGGGTACATATGAGTTTGTGGCAGAGTCCAAGGGTACATATGAGTTTGTGGCAGAGTCCAAGGGTACATATGAGTTTGTGGCAGAGTGTAAATGTACAAATGAGTGTGTGGCAGAGTCCAAGGGTACATATGAGTTTTTGGCAGAGTCCAAGGGTACATATGAGTATGTGGCCGAGTGTAAATGTACAAATGAGTGTGTGGCAGAGTCCAAGGGTACATATGAGTTTTTGGCAGAGTCCAAGGGTACATATGAGTTTGTGGCCGAGTGTAAATGTACAAATGAGTGTGTGGCAGAGTCCAAGGGTACATATGAGTTTTTGGCAGAGTCCAAGTGTACATATGAGTATGTGGCAGAGTGTAAATGTACAAATGAGTGTATGGCAGAGTCCAAGGGTACATATGAGTATGTGGCAGAGTGTAAATGTACAAATGAGTGTGTGGCAGAGTCCAAGGGTACAAATGAGTATGTGGCAGAGTGTAAATGTACAAATGAGTGTGTGGCAGAGTCCAAGGGTACATATGAGTATGTGGCAGAGTGTAAATGTACAAATGAGTGTGTGGCAGAGTCCAAGGGTACATATGAGTTTGTGGCAGAGTCCAAGGGTACATATGAGTTTGTGGCAGAGTGTAAATGTACAAATGAGTGTGTGGCAGAGTCCAAGGGTACATATGAGTATGTGGCAGAGTGTAAATGTACAAATGAGTGTGTGGCAGAGTCCAAGGGTACATGTGAGTTTTTGGCAGAGTCCAAGGGTACATATGAGTTTGTGGCAGAGTCCAAGGTTACATATGAGTTTGTGGCAGAGTGTAAATGTACAAAGGAGTGTGTGGCAGAGTCCAAGGGTACATATGAGTTTGTGGCAGAGTGTAAATGTACAAATGAGTGTGTGGCAGAGTCCAAGGGTACATATGAGTATGTGTCAGAGTGTAAATGTACAAATTAGTGTGTGGCAGAGTCTAAGTGTATGTATGAGTATGTGGCAGTGTGTAAATGTACAAATGAGTGTGTGGCAGAGTCTAAGGGTACATATGATTTTGTGGCAGAGTGTAAATGTACAAATGAGTGTGTGGCAGAGTCCAAGTGTACAAATGAGTTTGTGGCAGAGTGTAAATGTACAAATGAGTGTGTGGCAGAGTCCAAGTGTACATATGAGTATGTGGCAGAGTGTAAATGTACAAATGAGTGTGTGGCAGAGTCCAAGGGTACATATGAGTTTGTGGCAGAGTGTAAATGTACAAATGAGTATGTGGCAGAGTCCAAGAGTAAATATGAGTTTGTGGCAGAGTCCAAGGGTACATATGAGTTTGTGGCAGAGTCCAAGGGTACATATGAGTATGTGGCAGAGTGTAAATGTACAAATGAGTTTGTGGCAGAGTCCAAGAGTACATATGAGTTTGTGGCAGAGTCCAAGGGTACAAATGAGTATGTGGCAGAGTGTAAATGTACAAATGAGTGTGTGGCTGAGTCTAAGTGTACATATGATTTTGTGGCAGAGTGTAAATGTACAAATGAGTGTGTGGCGGAGTCCAAGTGTACATATTAGTATGTGGCAGAGTGTAAATGTACAAATGAGTGTATGGCAGAGTCCAAGGGTACATATGAGTTTGTGGCAGAGTCCAAGGGTACATATGAGTATGTGGCAGAGTGTAAATGTACAAATGAGTGTGTGGCAGAGTCCAAGGGTACATATGAGTATGTGGCAGAGTGTAAATGTGCAAATGAGTGTGTGGCAGAGTCCAAGGGTACATGTGAGTTTTAGGCAGAGTCCAAGGGTACATATGAGTATGTGGCAGAGTGTAAATGTACAAATGAGTGTGTGGCTGAGTCTAAGGGTACATATGATTTTGTGGCAGAGTGTAAATGTACAAATGAGTGTGTGGAGGAGTCCAAGTGTACATATTAGTATGTGGCAGAGTGTAAATGTACAAATGAGTTTGTGGTAGAGTCCAAGAGTACATATGAGTTTGTGGCAGAGTCCAAGGGTACAAATGAGTATGTGGCAGAGTGTAAATGTACAAATGAGTGTGTGGCAGAGTCCAAGGGTGCATATGAGTATGTGGCAGAGTGTAAATGTACAAATGAGTGTGTGGCAGAGTCCAAGGGTACATATGAGTATGTGGCAGAGTGTAAATGTACAAATGAGTTTGTTGCAGAGTCCAAGAGTACATATGAGTTTTTGGCAGAGTCCAAGGGTACATGTGAGTTTTTGGCAGAGTCCAAAGGTACATATGAGTATGTGGCAGAGTGTAAATGTACAAATGAGTGTGTGGCAGAGTCCAAGGGTACATATGAGTTTGTGGCAGAGTCCAAGGGTACATATGAGTTTGTGGCAGAGTCCAAGGGTACATATGAGTTTGTGGCAGAGTGTAAATGTACAAATGAGTGTGTGGCAGAGTCCAAGGGTACATATGAGTTTTTGGCAGAGTCCAAGGGTACATATGAGTATGTGGCAGAGTGTAAATGTACAAATGAGTGTGTGGCAGAGTCCAAGGGTACATATGAGTTTGTGGCAGAGTCCAAGGGTACATATGAGTTTGTGGCAGAGTGTAAATGTACAAATGAGTGTGTGGCAGAGTCCAAGGGTACATATGAGTATGTGGCAGAGTGTAAATGTACAAATGAGTGTGTGGCAGAGTCTAAGTGTATGTATGAGTATGTGGCAGTGTGTAAATGTACAAATGAGTGTGTGGCAGAGTCCAAGGGTACAAATGAGTATGTGGCAGAGTGTAAATGTACAAATGAGTGTGTGGCAGAGTCCAAGGGTACATATGAGTATGTGGCAGAGTGTAAATGTACAAATGAGTGTGTGGCAGAGTCCAAGGGTACATATGAGTTTGTGGCAGAGTCCAAGGGTACATATGAGTTTGTGGCAGAGTGTAAATGTACAAATGAGTGTGTGGCAGAGTCCAAGGGTACATATGAGTATGTGGCAGAGTGTAAATGTACAAATGAGTGTGTGGCAGAGTCCAAGGGTACATGTGAGTTTTTGGCAGAGTCCAAGGTTACATATGAGTTTGTGGCAGAGTGTAAATGTACAAAGGAGTGTGTGGCAGAGTCCAAGGGTACATATGAGTTTGTGGCAGAGTGTAAATGTACAAATGAGTGTGTGGCAGAGTCCAAGGGTACATATGAGTATGTGTCAGAGTGTAAATGTACAAATTAGTGTGTGGCAGAGTCTAAGTGTATGTATGAGTATGTGGCAGTGTGTAAATGTACAAATGAGTGTGTGGCAGAGTCTAAGGGTACATATGATTTTGTGGCAGAGTGTAAATGTACAAATGAGTGTGTGGCAGAGTCCAAGTGTACAAATGAGTTTGTGGCAGAGTGTAAATGTACAAATGAGTGTGTGGCAGAGTCCAAGTGTACATATGAGTATGTGGCAGAGTGTAAATGTACAAATGAGTGTGTGGCAGAGTCCAAGGGTACATATGAGTTTGTGGCAGAGTGTAAATGTACAAATGAGTATGTGGCAGAGTCCAAGAGTAAATATGAGTTTGTGGCAGAGTCCAAGGGTACATATGAGTTTGTGGCAGAGTGTAAATGTACAAATGAGTGTGTGGCAGAGTCCAAGGGTACATATGAGTATGTGGCAGAGTGTAAATGTACAAATGAGTGTGTGGCAGAGTCTAAGTGTATGTATGAGTATGTGGCAGTGTGTAAATGTACAAATGAGTGTGTGGCAGAGTCTAAGGGTACATATGATTTTGTGGCAGAGTGTAAATGTACAAATCAGTGTGTGGCAGAGTCCCAGGGTACATATGAGTATGTGGCAGAGTGTAAATGTACATATGAGTGTGTGGCAGAGTCTAAGTGTATGTATGAGTATGTGGCAGTGTGTAAATGTACAAATGAGTGTGTGGCAGAGTCCAAGTGTACAAATGAGTTTGTGGCAGAGTGTAAATGTACAAATCAGTGTGTGGCAGAGTCCAAGGGTACATATGAGTATGTGTCAGAGTGTAAATGTACAAATTAGTGTGTGGCAGAGTCTAAGTGTATGTATGAGTATGTGGCAGTGTGTAAATGTACAAATGAGTGTGTGGCAGAGTCTAAGGGTACATATGATTTTGTGGCAGAGTGTAAATGTACAAATGAGTGTGTGGCAGAGTCCAAGTGTACATATGAGTTTGTGGCAGAGAGTAAATGTACAAATGAGTGTGTGGCAGAGTCCAAGGGTACATATGAGTTTGTGGCAGAGTCCAAGGGTAAATATGAGTTTGTGGCAGAGTGTAAATGTACAAATGAGTGTGTGGCAGTGTCCAAGGGAACATATGAGTTTGTGGCAGAGTGTAAATGTACAAATGAGTGTGTGGCAGAGTCCAAGGGTACATATGAGTTTGTGGCAGAGAGTAAATGTACAAATGAGTGTGTGGCAGAGTCCAAGGGTACATATGAGTTTGTGGCAGAGTCCAAGGGTACATATGAGTGTGTGGCAGAGTGTAAATGTACAAATGAGTGTGTGGCAGAGTCCAAGGGTACATATGAGTATGTGTCAGAGTGTAAATGTACAAATTAGTGTGTGGCAGAGTCTAAGTGTATGTATGAGTATGTGGCAGTGGTTAAATGTACAAATGAGTGTGTGGCAGAGTCTAAGGGTACATATGATTTTGTGGCAGAGTGTAAATGTACAAATGAGTGTGTGGCAGAGTCCAAGGGTACATATGAGTTTTTGGCAGAGTCCAAGGGTACATGTGAGTTTTTGGCAGAGTCCAAAGGTACATATGAGTATGTGGCAGAGTGTAAATGTACAAATGAGTGTGTGGCAGAGTCCAAGGGTACATATGAGTTTGTGGCAGAGTCCAAGGGTACATATGAGTTTGTGGCAGAGTCCAAGGGTACATATGAGTTTGTGGCAGAGTGTAAATGTACAAATGAGTGTGTGGCAGAGTCCAAGGGTACATATGAGTTTTTGGCAGAGTCCAAGGGTACATATGAGTATGTGGCCGAGTGTAAATGTACAAATGAGTGTGTGGCAGAGTCCAAGGGTACATATGAGTTTGTGGCAGAGTGTAAATGTACAAATGAGTGTGTGGCAGAGTCCAAGTGTACATATGAGTATGTGGCAGAGTGTAAATGTACAAATGAGTGTATGGCAGAGTCCAAGGGTACATATGAGTATGTGGCAGAGTGTAAATGTACAAATGAGTGTGTGGCAGAGTGTAGATGTACAAATGAGTGTGTGGCAGAGTCCAAGGGTACATATGAGTTTGTGGCAGAGTCCAAGGGTACATATGAGTTTGTGGCAGAGTGTAAATGTACAAATGAGTGTGTGGCAGAGTCCAAGGGTACATATGAGTATGTGGCAGAGTGTAAATGTACAAATGAGTGTGTGGCAGAGTCTAAGTGTATGTATGAGTATGTGGCAGTGTGTAAATGTACAAATGAGTGTGTGGCAGAGTCTAAGGGTACATATGATTTTGTGGCAGAGTGTAAATGTACAAATCAGTGTGTGCCAGAGTCCAAGGGTACATATGAGTATGTGGCAGAGTGTAAATGTACAAATGAGTTTGTGGCAGAGTCCAAGAGTACATATGAGTTTGTGGCAGAGTCCAAGGGTACAAATGAGTATGTGGCAGAGTGTAAATGTACAAATGAGTGTGTGGCAGAGTCCAAGGGTACATATGAGTATGTGTAAGAGTGTAAATGTACAAATTAGTGTGTGGCAGAGTCTAAGTGTATGTATGAGTATGTGGCAGTGTGTAAATGTACAAATTAGTGTGTGGCAGAGTCTAAGGGTACATATGATTTTGTGGCAGAGTGTAAATGTACAAATCAGTGTGTGGCAGAGTCCAAGGGTACATATGAGTATGTGGCAGAGAGTAAATGTACAAATGAGTTTGTGGCAGAGTCCAAGAGTACATATGAGTTTGTGGCAGAGTCCAAGGGTACAAATGAGTATGTGGCAGAGTGTAAATGTACAAATGAGTGTGTGGCAGAGTCCAAGGGTACATATGAGTATGTGGCAGAGTGTAAATGTACAAATGAGTGTGTGGCAGAGTCCAAGGGTACATATGAGTATGTGTAAGAGTGTAAATGTACAAATTAGTGTGTGGCAGAGTCGAAGTGTATGTATGAGTATGTGGCAGTGTGTAAATGTACAAATTAGTGTGTGGCAGAGTCTAAGGGTACATATGATTTTGTGGCAGAGTGTAAATGTACAAATCAGTGTGTGGCAGAGTCCAAGGGTACATATGAGTATGTGGCAGAGAGTAAATGTACAAATGAGTTTGTGGCAGAGTCCAAGAGTACATATGAGTTTGTGGCAGAGTCCAAGGGTACAAATGAGTATGTGGCAGAGTGTAAATGTACAAATGAGTGTGTGGCAGAGTCCAAGGGTACATGTGAGTTTTTGGCAGAGTCCAAGGGTACATATGAGTTTGTGGCAGAGTCCAAGGTTACATATGAGTTTGTGGCAGAGTGTAAATGTACAAATGAGTGTGTGGCAGAGTCCAAGGGTACATATGAGTTTGTGGCAGAGTGTAAATGTACAAATGAGTATGTGGCAGAGTCCAAGAGTACATATGAGTTTGTGGCAGAGTCCAAGGGTACATATGAGTATGTGTCAGAGTGTAAATGTACAAATTAGTGTGTGGCAGAGTCTAAGTGTATGTATGAGTATGTGGCAGTGGTTAAATGTACAAATGAGTGTGTGGCAGAGTCTAAGGGTACATATGATTTTGTGGCAGAGTGTAAATGTACAAATGAGTGTGTGGCAGAGTCCAAGTGTACATATGAGTTTGTGGCAGAGAGTAAATGTACAAATGAGTGTGTGGCAGAGTCCAAGGGTACATATGAGTTTGTGGCAGAGTCCAAGGGTACATATGAGTTTGTGGCAGAGTGTAAATGTACAAATGAGTGTGTGGCAGAGTCCAAGGGAACATATGAGTTTGTGGCAGAGTGTAAATGTACAAATGAGTGTGTGGCAGAGTCCAAGGGTACATATGAGTTTGTGGCAGAGTCCAAGGGTACATATGAGTTTGTGGCAGAGTTAAATGTACAAATGAGTGTGTGGCAGAGTCCAAGGGTACATATGAGTATGTGGCAGAGTGTAAATGTACAAATGAGTGTGTGGCAGAGTCCAAGGGTACATATGAGTTTGTGGCAGAGTCCAAGGGTACATATGAGTTTGTGGCAGAGTGTAAATGTACAAATGAGTATGTGGCAGAGTCCAAGGGTACATATGAGTTTGTGGCAGAGTCCAAGGGTACATATGAGTTTGTGGCAGAGTGTAAATGTACAAATGAGTGTGTGGCAGAGTCCAAGGGTACATATGAGTTTGTGGCAGAGTCCAAGGGTACATATGAGTTTGTGGCAGAGTGTAAATGTACAAATGAGTGTGTGGCAGAGTCCAAGGGTACATATGAGTTTGTGGCAGAGTCCAAGGGTACATATGAGTTTGTGGCAGAGTGTAAATGTACAAATGAGTATGTGGCAGAGTCCAAGGGTACATATGAGTTTGTGGCAGAGTGTAAATGTACAAATGAGTGTGTGGCAGAGTCCAAGTGTACATATGAGTATGTGGCAGAGTGTAAATGTACAAATGAGTGTGTGGCAGAGTCCAAGGGTACATATGAGTTTGTGGCAGAGTCCAAGGGTACATATGAGTTTGTGGCAGAGTGTAAATGTACAAATGAGTATGTGGCAGAGTCCAAGGGTACATATGAGTTTGTGGCAGAGACTAAATGTACAAATGAGTGTGTGGCAGAGTCCAAGGGTACATATGAGTATGTGGCAGAGTGTAAATGTACAAATGAGTGTGTGGCAGAGTCCAAGTGTACATATGAGTTTGTGGCAGAGTCCAAGGGTACATATGAGTTTGTGGCAGAGTGTAAATGTACAAATGAGTATGTGGCAGAGTCCAAGGGTACATATGAGTTTGTGGCAGAGTGTAAATGTACAAATGAGTGTGTGGCAGAGTCCAAGGGTACATATGAGTTTGTGGCAGAGTGTAAATGTACAAATGAGTATGTGGCAGAGTCCAATGGTACATATGAGTTTGTGGCAGAGTCCAAGGGTACATATGAGTTTGTGGCAGAGTGTAAATGTACAAATGAGTGTGTGGCAGAGTCCAAGGGTACATATGAGTATGTGGCAGAGTGTAAATGTACAAATGAGTGTGTGGCAGAGTCTAAGTGTATGTATGAGTATGTGGCAGTGTGTAAATGTACAAATGAGTGTGTGGCAGAGTCTAAGGGTACATATGATTTTGTGGCAGAATGTAAATGTACAAATGAGTGTGTGGCAGAGTCCAAGGGTACATATGAGTATGTGGCAGAGTGTAAATGTACATATGAGTGTGTGGCAGAGTCTAAGTGTATGCATGAGTATGTGGCAGTGTGTAAATGTACAAATGAGTGTGTGGCAGAGTCTAAGGGTACATATGATTTTGTGGCAGAGTGTAAATGTACAAATGAGTGTGTGGCAGAGTCCAAGTGTACAAATGAGTTTGTGGCAGAGTGTAAATGTACAAATGAGTGTGTGGCAGAGTCCAAGGGTACATATGAGTATGTGGCAGAGTGTAAATGTACAAATGAGTGTATGGCAGAGTCCAAGTGTACATATGAGTATGTGGCAGAGTGTAAATGTACAAATGAGTGTGTGGCAGAGTCCAAGTGTACATATGAGTTTGTGGCAGAGTGTAAATGTACAAATGAGTGTGTTAGAGTCCAAGGGTACATTTGAGTTTTAGGCAGAGTCCAAGGGTACATATGAGTTTGTGGCAGAGTGTAAATGTACAAATGAGTGAGTGGCAGAGTCCAAGTGTACATATGAGTATATGGCAGAGTGTAAATGTACAAATGAGTGAGTGGCAGAGTCTAAGTGTATGCATGAGTATGTGGCAGAGTGTAAATGTACAAATGAGTGTGTGGCAGAGTCTAAGGGTACATATGATTTTGTGGCAGAGTCCAAGGGTACATATGAGTTTGTGGCAGAGTGTAAATGTACAAATGAGTGTGTGGCAGAGTCCAAGGGTACATATGAGTTTGTGGCAGAGTCCAAGGGTACATATGAGTTTGTGGCAGAGTGTAAATGTACAAATGAGTATGTGGCAGAGTCCAAGGGTACATATGAGTTTGTGGCAGAGTGTAAATGTACAAATGAGTGTGTGGCAGAGTCCAAGTGTACATATGAGTATGTGGCAGAGTGTAAATGTACAAATGAGTGTGTGGCAGAGTCCAAGGGTACATATGAGTTTGTGGCAGAGTGTAAATGTACAAATGAGTATGTGGCAGAGTCCAATGGTACATATGAGTTTGTGGCAGAGTCCAAGGGTACATATGAGTTTGTGGCAGAGTGTAAATGTACAAATGAGTGTGTGGCAGAGTCCAAGGGTACATATGAGTATGTGGCAGAGTGTAAATGTACAAATGAGTGTGTGGCAGAGTCTAAGGGTACATATGATTTTGTGGCAGAATGTAAATGTACAAATGAGTGTGTGGCAGAGTCCAAGGGTACATATGATTTTGTGGCAGAATGTAAATGTACAAATGAGTGTGTGGCAGAGTCCAAGGGTACATATGAGTATGTGGCAGAGTGTAAATGTACATATGAGTGTGTGGCAGAGTCTAAGTGTATGCATGAGTATGTGGCAGTGTGTAAATGTACAAATGAGTGTGTGGCAGAGTCTAAGGGTACATATGATTTTGTGGCAGAGTGTAAATGTACAAATGAGTGTGTGGCAGAGTCCAAGTGTACAAATGAGTTTGTGGCAGAGTGTAAATGTACAAATGAGTGTGTGGCAGAGTCCAAGGGTACATATGAGTATGTGGCAGAGTGTAAATGTACAAATGAGTGTATGGCAGAGTCCAAGTGTACATATGAGTATGTGGCAGAGTGTAAATGTACAAATGAGTGTGTGGCAGAGTCCAAGTGTACATATGAGTTTGTGGCAGAGTGTAAATGTACAAATGAGT
Source organism: Pelodytes ibericus (assembly GCA_036172795.1). NCBI lineage: Eukaryota > Metazoa > Chordata > Amphibia > Anura > Pelodytidae > Pelodytes > Pelodytes ibericus. Next base: position 43,825,171 of record CM069868.1, on the reverse strand, counting down.
GTGTTAGAGTCCAAGGGTACATTTGAGTTTTAGGCAGAGTCCAAGGGTACATATGAGTTTGTGGCAGAGTGTAAATGTACAAATGAGTGAGTGGCAGAGTCCAAGTGTACATATGAGTATATGGCAGAGTGTAAATGTACAAATGAGTGAGTGGCAGAGTCTAAGTGTATGCATGAGTATGTGGCAGTGTGTAAATGTACAAATGAGTGTGTGGCAGAGTCTAAGGGTACATATGATTTTGTGGCAGAGTGTAAATGTACAAATGAGTGTGTGGCAGAGTGTAAATGTACAAATGAGTGTGTGGCAGAGTCCAAGGGTACATATGAGTATGTGGCAGAGTGTAAATGTACAAATGAGTGTATGGCAGAGTCCAAGGGTACATATGAGTTTTTGGCAGAGTGTAAATGTACATATGAGTTTGTGGCAGAGTGTAAATGTACAAATGAGTGTGTGGCAGAGTCCAAGTGTACATATGAGTATGTGGCAGAGTGTAAATGTACAAATGAGTGAGTGACAGAGTCCAAGTGTACATATGAGTATGTGGCAGAGTGTAAATGTACAAATGAGTGTATGGCAGAGTCTAAGGGTACATATGATTTTGTGGCAGAATGTAAATGTACAAATGAGTGTGTGGCAGAGTCCAAGGGTACATATGATTTTGTGGCAGAATGTAAATGTACAAATGAGTGTGTGGCAGAGTCCAAGGGTACATATGAGTATGTGGCAGAGTGTAAATGTACATATGAGTGTGTGGCAGAGTCTAAGTGTATGCATGAGTATGTGGCAGTGTGTAAATGTACAAATGAGTGTGTGGCAGAGTCTAAGGGTACATATGATTTTGTGGCAGAGTGTAAATGTACAAATGAGTGTGTGGCAGAGTCCAAGTGTACAAATGAGTTTGTGGCAGAGTGTAAATGTACAAATGAGTGTGTGGCAGAGTCCAAGGGTACATATGAGTATGTGGCAGAGTGTAAATGTACAAATGAGTGTATGGCAGAGTCCAAGTGTACATATGAGTATGTGGCAGAGTGTAAATGTACAAATGAGTGTGTGGCAGAGTCCAAGTGTACATATGAGTTTGTGGCAGAGTGTAAATGTACAAATGAGTGTGTTAGAGTCCAAGGGTACATTTGAGTTTTAGGCAGAGTCCAAGGGTACATATGAGTTTGTGGCAGAGTGTAAATGTACAAATGAGTGAGTGGCAGAGTCCAAGTGTACATATGAGTATATGGCAGAGTGTAAATGTACAAATGAGTGAGTGGCAGAGTCTAAGTGTATGCATGAGTATGTGGCAGTGTGTAAATGTACAAATGAGTGTGTGGCAGAGTCTAAGGGTACATATGATTTTGTGGCAGAGTGTAAATGTACAAATGAGTGTGTGGCAGAGTGTAAATGTACAAATGAGTGTGTGGCAGAGTCCAAGGGTACATATGAGTATGTGGCAGAGTGTAAATGTACAAATGAGTGTATGGCAGAGTCCAAGGGTACATATGAGTTTTTGGCAGAGTGTAAATGTACATATGAGTTTGTGGCAGAGTGTAAATGTACAAATGAGTGTGTGGCAGAGTCCAAGTGTACATATGAGTATGTGGCAGAGTGTAAATGTACAAATGAGTGAGTGACAGAGTCCAAGTGTACATATGAGTATGTGGCAGAGTGTAAATGTACAAATGAGTGTATGGCAGAGTCCAAGGGTACATATGAGTTTGTGGCAGAGTGTAAATGTACAAATGAGTGTGTGGCAGAGTCTAAGTGTATGTATGAGTTTGTGGCAGAGTTCAATGGTACATATGTGTTTGTGGCAGAGTCCAAGGGTTCATATGAGTATGTGGCAGAGTGTAAATGTACAAATGAGTGTGTGGCAGAGTCCAAGGGTACATATGAGTTTGTGGCAGAGTCCAAGGGTACATATGAGTTTGTGGCAGAGTGTAAATGTACAAATGAGTGTGTGGCAGAGTCCAAGGGTACATATGAGTATGTGGCAGAGTGTAAATGTACAAATGAGTGTGTGGCAGAGTCCAAGGGTACATATGAGTTTGTGGCAGAGTGTAAATGTACAAATGAGTATGTGGCAGAGTCCAAGGGTACATATGAGTTTGTGGCAGAGTGTAAATGTACAAATGAGTGTGTGGCAGAGTCCAAGGGTACATATGAGTATGTGGCAGAGTGTAAATGTACAAATGAGTGTGTTGCAGAGTCTAAGTGTATGTATGAGTATGTGGCAGTGTGTAAATGTACAAATGAGTGTGTGGCAGAGTCTAAGGGTACATATGATTTTGTGGCAGAATGTAAATGTACAAATGAGTGTGTGGCAGAGTCCAAGGGTACATATGAGTATGTGGCAGAGTGTAAATGTACATATGAGTGTGTGGCAGAGTCTAAGTGTATGCATGAGTATGTGGCAGTGTGTAAATGTACAAATGAGTGTGTGGCAGAGTCTAAGGGTACATATGATTTTGTGGCAGAGTGTAAATGTACAAATGAGTGTGTGGCAGAGTCCAAGGGTACATATGAGTTTGTGGCAGAGTCCAAGGGTACATATGAGTTTGTGGCAGAGTGTAAATGTACAACTGAGTGTGTGGCAGAGTCTAAGTGTATGTATGAGTATGTGGCAGAGTGTAAATGTACAAATGAGTGTGTGGCAGAGTCCAAGGGTACATATGAGTATGTGGCACAGTGTAAATGTACAACTGAGTGTGTGGCAGAGTCTAAGTGTATGTATGATTATGTGGCAGTGTGTAAATGTACAAATGAGTGAGTGGCAGAGTCCAAGTGTACATATGAGTTTGTGGCAGAGTTCAATGGTACATATGAGTTTGTGGCAGAGTCCAAGGGTACATATGAGTTTGTGGCAGAGTGTAAATGTACAAATGAGTGTGTGGCAGAGTCCAAGTGTACAAATGAGTTTGTGGCAGAGTGTAAATGTACAAATCAGTGTGTTGCAGAGTCCAAGGGTACATATGAGTTTGTGGCAGAGTGTAAATGTACAAATCAGTGTGTGGCAGAGTCCAAGGGTACATATGAGTTTGTGGCAGAGTGTAAATGTACAAATGAGTGTGTGGCAGAGTCCAAGGGTACATATGAGTATGTGGCAGAGTGTAAATGTACAAATGAGTGTATGGCAGAGTCCAAGTGTACATATGAGTATGTGGCAGAGTGTAAATGTACAAATGAGTGTGTGGCAGAGTCCAAGTGTACATATGAGTTTGTGGCAGAGTGTAAATGTACAAATGAGTGAGTGGCAGAGTCCAAGTGTACATATGAGTATATGGCAGAGTGTAAATGTACAAATGAGTGAGTGGCAGAGTCTAAGTGTATGCATGAGTATGTGGCAGTGTGTAAATGTACAAATGAGTGTGTGGCAGAGTCTAAGGGTACATATGATTTTGTGGCAGAGTGTAAATGTACAAATGAGTGTGTGGCAGAGTGTAAATGTACAAATGAGTGTGTGGCAGAGTCCAAGGGTACATATGAGTATGTGGCAGAGTATAAATGTACAAATGAGTGTATGGCAGAGTCCAAGGGTACATATGAGTTTTTGGCAGAGTGTAAATGTACATATGAGTTTGTGGCAGAGTGTAAATGTACAAATGAGTGTGTGGCAGAGTCCAAGTGTACATATGAGTATGTGGCAGAGTGTAAATGTACAAATGAGTGAGTGGCAGAGTCCAAGTGTACATATGAGTATGTGGCAGAGTGTAAATGTACAAATGAGTGTATGGCAGAGTCCAAGGGTACATATGAGTTTGTGGCAGAGTGTAAATGTACAAATGAGTGTGTGGCAGAGTCCAAGGGTACATATGAGTATGTGGCAGAGTGTAAATGTACAAATGAGTGTGTGGCAGAGTCCAAGGGTACATATGAGTTTGTGGCAGAGTCCAAGGGTACATATGAGTTTGTGGCAGAGTGTAAATGTACAAATGAGTATGTGGCAGAGTCCAAGGGTACATATGAGTTTGTGGCAGAGACTAAATGTACAAATGAGTGTGTGGCAGAGTCCAAGGGTACATATGAGTATGTGGCAGAGTGTAAATGTACAAATGAGTGTGTGGCAGAGTCCAAGTGTACATATGAGTTTGTGGCAGAGTGTAAATGTACAAATGAGTGTGTTAGAGTCCAAGGGTACATTTGAGTTTTAGGCAGAGTCCAAGGGTACATATGAGTTTGTGGCAGAGTGTAAATGTACAAATGAGTGAGTGGCAGAGTCCAAGTGTACATATGAGTATATGGCAGAGTGTAAATGTACAAATGAGTGAGTGGCAGAGTCTAAGTGTATGCATGAGTATGTGGCAGTGTGTAAATGTACAAATGAGTGTGTGGCAGAGTCTAAGGGTACATATGATTTTGTGGCAGAGTGTAAATGTACAAATGAGTGTGTGGCAGAGTGTAAATGTACAAATGAGTGTGTGGCAGAGTCCAAGTGTACATATGAGTATGTGGCAGAGTGTAAATGTACAAATGAGTGAGTGACAGAGTCCAAGTGTACATATGAGTATGTGGCAGAGTGTAAATGTACAAATGAGTGTATGGCAGAGTCCAAGGGTACATATGAGTTTGTGGCAGAGTGTAAATGTACAAATGAGTGTGTGGCAGAGTCTAAGTGTATGTATGAGTTTGTGGCAGAGTTCAATGGTACATATGTGTTTGTGGCAGAGTCCAAGGGTTCATATGAGTATGTGGCAGAGTGTAAATGTACAAATGAGTGTGTGGCAGAGTCCAAGGGTACATATGAGTTTGTGGCAGAGTCCAAGGGTACATATGAGTTTGTGGCAGAGTGTAAATGTACAAATGAGTGTGTGGAAGAGTCTAAGTGTATGTATGAGTTTGTGGCAGAGTTCAATGGTACATATGTGTTTGTGGCAGAGTCCAAGGGTTCATATGAGTATGTGGCAGAGTGTAAATGTACAAATAAGTGAGTGGCAGAGTCCAAGTGTACATATGAGTATGTGGCAGAGTGTAAATGTACAAATGAGTGTATGGCAGAGTCCAAGGGTACATATGAGTTTGTGGCAGAGTGTAAATGTACAAATGAGTGTATGGCAGAGTCCAAGCGTACATATGAGTTTGTGGCAGAGTCCAAGGGTACATATGAGTTTGTGGCAGAGTGTAAATGTACAAATGAGTGTGTGGCAGAGTCCAAGGGTACATATGAGTATGTGGCAGAGTGTAAATGTACAAATGAGTGTGTGGCAGAGTCTAAGGGTACATATGATTTTGTGGCAGAGTGTAAATGTACAAATGAGTGTGTGGCAGAGTCCAAGGGTACATATGATTTTGTGGCAGAGTGTAAATGTACAAATGAGTGTGTGGCAGAGTCCAAGGGAACATATGAGTTTGTGGCAGAGTGTAAATGTACAAATGAGTGTGTGGCAGAGTCCAAGTGTACATATGAGTATGTGGCAGAGTGTAAATGTACAAATGAGTGTATGGCAGAGTCCAAGGGTACATATGAGTTTGTGGCAGAGTGTAAATGTACAAATGAGTGTATGGCAGAGTCCAAGCGTACATATGAGTTTGTGGCAGAGTCCAAGGGTACATATGAGTTTGTGGCAGAGTGTAAATGTACAAATGAGTGTGTGGCAGAGTCCAAGGGTACATATGAGTATGTGGCAGAGTGTAAATGTACAAATGAGTGTGTGGCAGAGTCTAAGGGTACATATGATTTTGTGGCAGAGTGTAAATGTACAAATGAGTGTGTGGCAGAGTCCAAGGGTACATATGATTTTGTGGCAGAGTGTAAATGTACAAATGAGTGTGTGGCAGAGTCCAAGGGAACATATGAGTTTGTGGCAGAGTGTAAATGTACAAATGAGTGTGTGGCAGAGTCTAAGTGTATGTATGAGTTTGTGGCAAAGTTCAATGGTACATATGTGTTTGTGGCAGAGTCCAAGGGTTCATATGAGTATGTGGCAGAGTGTAAATGTACAAATGAGTGTGTGGCAGATACCAAGTGTACATATGAGTTTGTGGCAGAGTGTAAATGTACAAATGAGTGAGTGGCAGAGTCCAAGTGTACATATGAGTATGTGGCAGAGTGTAAATGTACAAATGAGTGTGTGGCAGAGTCCAAGGGTACATATGAGTATGTGGCACAGTGTAAATGTACAACTGAGTGTGTGGCAGAGTCTAAGTGTATGTTTGAGTATGTGGCAGAGTGTAAATGTACAAATGAGTGTGTGGCAGAGTCCAAGGGTACATATGAGTATGTGGCAGTGTGTAAATGTACAAATGAGTGTGTGGCAGAGTCTAAGTGTATGTATGAGTATGTGGCAGTGTGTAAATGTACAAATGAGTGTGTGGCAGAGTCCAAGGGTACATATGAGTTTTTGGCAGAGTCCAAGGGTACATATGAGTTTGTGGCAGAGTGTAAATGTACAAATGAGTGTGTGGAAGAGTCTAAGTGTATGTATGAGTTTGTGGCAGAGTTCAATGGTACATATGTGTTTGTGGCAGAGTCCAAGGGTTCATATGAGTATGTGGCAGAGTGTAAATGTACAAATAAGTGAGTGGCAGAGTCCAAGTGTACATATGAGTATGTGGCAGAGTGTAAATGTACAAATGAGTGTATGGCAGAGTCCAAGGGTACATATGAGTTTGTGGCAGAGTGTAAATGTACAAATGAGTGTATGGCAGAGTCCAAGCGTACATATGAGTTTGTGGCAGAGTCCAAGGGTACATATGAGTTTGTGGCAGAGTGTAAATGTACAAATGAGTGTGTGGCAGAGTCCAAGGGTACATATGAGTATGTGGCAGAGTGTAAATGTACAAATGAGTGTGTGGCAGAGTCTAAGGGTACAAATAATTTTGTGGCAGAGTGTAAATGTACAAATGAGTGTGTGGCAGAGTCCAAGGGTACATATGATTTTGTGGCAGAGTGTAAATGTACAAATGAGTGTGTGGCAGAGTCCAAGGGAACATATGAGTTTGTGGCAGAGTGTAAATGTACAAATGAGTGTGTGGCAGAGTCTAAGTGTATGTATGAGTTTGTGGCAAAGTTCAATGGTACATATGTGTTTGTGGCAGAGTCCAAGGGTTCATATGAGTATGTGGCAGAGTGTAAATGTACAAATGAGTGTGTGGCAGATACCAAGTGTACATATGAGTTTGTGGCAGAGTGTAAATGTACAAATGAGTGAGTGGCAGAGTCCAAGTGTACATATGAGTATGTGGCAGAGTGTAAATGTACAAATGAGTGTGTGGCAGAGTCCAAGGGTACATATGAGTATGTGGCACAGTGTAAATGTACAACTGAGTGTGTGGCAGAGTCTAAGTGTATGTTTGAGTATGTGGCAGAGTGTAAATGTACAAATGAGTGTGTGGCAGAGTCCAAGGGTACATATGAGTATGTGGCACAGTGTAAATGTACAACTGAGTGTGTGGCAGAGTCTAAGTGTATGTATGATTATGTGGCAGTGTGTAAATGTACAAATGAGTGAGTGGCAGAGTCCAAGTGTACATATGAGTTTGTGGCAGAGTTCAATGGTACATATGAGTTTGTGGCAGAGTCCAAGGGTACATATGAGTTTGTGGCAGAGTGTAAATGTACAAATGAGTGTGTGGCAGAGTCCAAGTGTACAAATGAGTTTGTGGCAGAGTGTAAATGTACAAATCAGTGTGTTGCAGAGTCCAAGGGTACATATGAGTTTGTGGCAGAGTGTAAATGTACAAATCAGTGTGTGGCAGAGTCCAAGGGTACATATGAGTTTGTGGCAGAGTGTAAATGTACAAATGAGTGTGTGGCAGAGTCCAAGGGTACATATGAGTATGTGGCAGAGTGTAAATGTACAAATGAGTGTATGGCAGAGTCCAAGTGTACATATGAGTATGTGGCAGAGTGTAAATGTACAAATGAGTGTGTGGCAGAGTCCAAGTGTACATATGAGTTTGTGGCAGAGTGTAAATGTACAAATGAGTGAGTGGCAGAGTCCAAGTGTACATATGAGTATATGGCAGAGTGTAAATGTACAAATGAGTGAGTGGCAGAGTCTAAGTGTATGCATGAGTATGTGGCAGTGTGTAAATGTACAAATGAGTGTGTGGCAGAGTCTAAGGGTACATATGATTTTGTGGCAGAGTGTAAATGTACAAATGAGTGTGTGGCAGAGTGTAAATGTACAAATGAGTGTGTGGCAGAGTCCAAGGGTACATATGAGTATGTGGCAGAGTATAAATGTACAAATGAGTGTATGGCAGAGTCCAAGGGTACATATGAGTTTTTGGCAGAGTGTAAATGTACATATGAGTTTGTGGCAGAGTGTAAATGTACAAATGAGTGTGTGGCAGAGTCCAAGTGTACATATGAGTATGTGGCAGAGTGTAAATGTACAAATGAGTGAGTGGCAGAGTCCAAGTGTACATATGAGTATGTGGCAGAGTGTAAATGTACAAATGAGTGTATGGCAGAGTCCAAGGGTACATATGAGTTTGTGGCAGAGTGTAAATGTACAAATGAGTGTGTGGCAGAGTCTAAGTGTATGTATGAGTTTGTGGCAGAGTTCAATGGTACATATGTGTTTGTGGCAGAGTCCAAGGGTTCATATGAGTATGTGGCAGAGTGTAAATGTACAAATGAGTGTGTGGCAGAGTCCAAGGGTACATATGAGTTTGTGGCAGAGTCCAAGGGTACATATGAGTTTGTGGCAGAGTGTAAATGTACAAATGAGTGTGTGGAAGAGTCTAAGTGTATGTATGAGTTTGTGGCAGAGTTCAATGGTACATATGTGTTTGTGGCAGAGTCCAAGGGTACATATGAGTATGTGGCAGAGTGTAAATGTACAAATGAGTGTGTGGCAGAGTCTCAGGTTACATATGATTTTGTGGCAGAGTGTAAATGTACAAATGAGTGTGTGGCAGAGTCCAAGGGTACATATGAGTTTGTGGCAGAGTGTAAATGTACAAATGAGTGTGTGGCAGAGTCTAAGTGTATGTATGAGTATGTGGCAGAGTGTAAATGTACAAATGAGTGTGTGGCAGAGTCCAAGGGTACATATGAGTTTGTGGAAGAGTCCAAGGGTACATATGAGTATGTGGCAGTGTGTAAATGTACAAATGAGTGTGTGGCAGAGTCTAAGGGTACATATGATTTTGTGGCAGAGTGTAAATGTACAAATGAGTGGGTGGCAGAGTCCAAGGGTACATATGAGTATGTGGCAGAGTGTAAATGTACAAATGAGTGTGTGGCAGAGTCTAAGTGTATGTATGAGTATGTGGCAGTGTGTAAATGTACAAATGAGTGTGTGGCAGAGTCTAAGGGTACATATGATTTTGTGGCAGAGTGTAAATGTACAAATGAGTGTGTGGCAGAGTCCAAGGGTACATATGAGTATGTGGCAGAGTGTAAATGTACATATGAGTGTGTGGCAGAGTCTAAGTATATGTATGAGTATGTGGCAGTGTGTAAATGTACAAATGAGTGTGTGGCAGAGTACAAGTGTACATATGAGTTTTTGGCAGAGAGTAAATGTACAAATGAGTGTGTGGCAGAGTCCAAGGGTACATATGAGTTTGTGGCAGAGTCCAAGGGTACATATGAGTTTGTGGCAGAGTGTAAATGTACAAATGAGTGTGTGGCAGAGTCCAAGGGTACATATGAGTATGTGGCACAGTGTAAATGTACAACTGAGTGTGTGGCAGAGTCTAAGTGTATGTATGATTATGTGGCAGTGTGTAAATGTACAAATGAGTGAGTGGCAGAGTCCAAGTGTACATATGAGTTTGTGGCAGAGTTCAATGGTACATATGAGTTTGTGGCAGAGTCCAAGGGTACATATGAGTTTGTGGCAGAGTGTAAATGTACAAATGAGTGTGTGGCAGAGTCCAAGTGTACAAATGAGTTTGTGGCAGAGTGTAAATGTACAAATTAGTGTGTTGCAGAGTCCAAGGGTACATATGAGTTTGTGGCAGAGTGTAAATGTACAAATCAGTGTGTGGCAGAGTCCAAGGGTACATATGAGTTTGTGGCAGAGTGTAAATGTACAAATGAGTGTGTGGCAGAGTCCAAGGGTACATATGAGTTTGTGGCAGAGTCCAAGGGTACATATGAGTTTGTGGCAGAGTGTAAATGTACAAATGAGTGTGTGGCAGAGTCCAAGGGTACATATGAGTTTGTGGCAGAGTCCAAGGGTACATATGAGTTTGTGGCAGAGTGTAAATGTACAAATGAGTGTGTGGCAGAGTCCAAGGGTACATATGAGTTTGTGGCAGAGTCCAAGGGTACATATGAGTTTGTGGCAGAGTGTAAATGTACAAATGAGTATGTGGCAGAGTCCAAGGGTACATATGAGTTTGTGGCAGAGTGTAAATGTACAAATGAGTGTGTGGCAGAGTCCAAGTGTACATATGAGTATGTGGCAGAGTGTAAATGTACAAATGAGTGTGTGGCAGAGTCCAAGGGTACATATGAGTTTGTGGCAGAGTCCAAGGGTACATATGAGTTTGTGGCAGAGTGTAAATGTACAAATGAGTATGTGGCAGAGTCCAAGGGTACATATGAGTTTGTGGCAGAGACTAAATGTACAAATGAGTGTGTGGCAGAGTCCAAGGGTACATATGAGTATGTGGCAGAGTGTAAATGTACAAATGAGTGTGTGGCAGAGTCCAAGTGTACATATGAGTTTGTGGCAGAGTCCAAGGGTACATATGAGTTTGTGGCAGAGTGTAAATGTACAAATGAGTATGTGGCAGAGTCCAAGGGTACATATGAGTTTGTGGCAGAGTGTAAATGTACAAATGAGTGTGTGGCAGAGTCCAAGGGTACATATGAGTTTGTGGCAGAGTGTAAATGTACAAATGAGTATGTGGCAGAGTCCAATGGTACATATGAGTTTGTGGCAGAGTCCAAGGGTACATATGAGTTTGTGGCAGAGTGTAAATGTACAAATGAGTGTGTGGCAGAGTCCAAGGGTACATATGAGTATGTGGCAGAGTGTAAATGTACAAATGAGTGTGTGGCAGAGTCTAAGTGTATGTATGAGTATGTGGCAGTGTGTAAATGTACAAATGAGTGTGTGGCAGAGTCTAAGGGTACATATGATTTTGTGGCAGAGTGTAAATGTACAAATGAGTGTGTGGCAGTGTCCAAGTGTACAAATGAGTTTGTGGCAGAGTGTAAATGTACAAATGAGTGTGTGGCAGAGTCCAAGGGTACATATGAGTATGTGGCAGAGTGTAAATGTACAAATGAGTGTATGGCAGAGTCCAAGTGTACATATGAGTATGTGGCAGAGTGTAAATGTACAAATGAGTGTGTGGCAGAGTCCAAGTGTACATATGAGTTTGTGGCAGAGTGTAAATGTACAAATGAGTGTGTTAGAGTCCAAGTGTACATTTGAGTTTTAGGCAGAGTCCAAGGGTACATATGAGTTTGTGGCAGAGTGTAAATGTACAAATGAGTGAGTGGCAGAGTCCAAGTGTACATATGAGTATATGGCAGAGTGTAAATGTACAAATGAGTGAGTGGCAGAGTCTAAGTGTATGCATGAGTATGTGGCAGAGTGTAAATGTACAAATGAGTGTGTGGCAGAGTCTAAGGGTACATATGATTTTGTGGCAGAGTCCAAGGGTACATATGAGTTTGTGGCAGAGTGTAAATGTACAAATGAGTGTGTGGCAGAGTCCAAGGGTACATATGAGTTTGTGGCAGAGTCCAAGGGTACATATGAGTTTGTGGCAGAGTGTAAATGTACAAATGAGTATGTGGCAGAGTCCAAGGGTACATATGAGTTTGTGGCAGAGTGTAAATGTACAAATGAGTGTGTGGCAGAGTCCAAGTGTACATATGAGTATGTGGCAGAGTGTAAATGTACAAATGAGTGTGTGGCAGAGTCCAAGGGTACATATGAGTTTGTGGCAGAGTGTAAATGTACAAATGAGTATGTGGCAGAGTCCAATGGTACATATGAGTTTGTGGCAGAGTCCAAGGGTACATATGAGTTTGTGGCAGAGTGTAAATGTACAAATGAGTGTGTGGCAGAGTCCAAGGGTACATATGAGTATGTGGCAGAGTGTAAATGTACAAATGAGTGTGTGGCAGAGTCTAAGGGTACATATGATTTTGTGGCAGAATGTAAATGTACAAATGAGTGTGTGGCAGAGTCCAAGGGTACATATGATTTTGTGGCAGAATGTAAATGTACAAATGAGTGTGTGGCAGAGTCCAAGGGTACATATGAGTATGTGGCAGAGTGTAAATGTACATATGAGTGTGTGGCAGAGTCTAAGTGTATGCATGAGTATGTGGCAGTGTGTAAATGTACAAATGAGTGTGTGGCAGAGTCTAAGGGTACATATGATTTTGTGGCAGAGTGTAAATGTACAAATGAGTGTGTGGCAGAGTCCAAGTGTACAAATGAGTTTGTGGCAGAGTGTAAATGTACAAATGAGTGTGTGGCAGAGTCCAAGGGTACATATGAGTATGTGGCAGAGTGTAAATGTACAAATGAGTGTATGGCAGAGTCCAAGTGTACATATGAGTATGTGGCAGAGTGTAAATGTACAAATGAGTGTGTGGCAGAGTCCAAGTGTACATATGAGTTTGTGGCAGAGTGTAAATGTACAAATGAGTGTGTTAGAGTCCAAGGGTACATTTGAGTTTTAGGCAGAGTCCAAGGGTACATATGAGTTTGTGGCAGAGTGTAAATGTACAAATGAGTGAGTGGCAGAGTCCAAGTGTACATATGAGTATATGGCAGAGTGTAAATGTACAAATGAGTGAGTGGCAGAGTCTAAGTGTATGCATGAGTATGTGGCAGTGTGTAAATGTACAAATGAGTGTGTGGCAGAGTCTAAGGGTACATATGATTTTGTGGCAGAGTGTAAATGTACAAATGAGTGTGTGGCAGAGTGTAAATGTACAAATGAGTGTGTGGCAGAGTCCAAGGGTACATATGAGTATGTGGCAGAGTGTAAATGTACAAATGAGTGTATGGCAGAGTCCAAGGGTACATATGAGTTTTTGGCAGAGTGTAAATGTACATATGAGTTTGTGGCAGAGTGTAAATGTACAAATGAGTGTGTGGCAGAGTCCAAGTGTACATATGAGTATGTGGCAGAGTGTAAATGTACAAATGAGTGAGTGGCAGAGTCCAAGTGTACATATGAGTATGTGGCAGAGTGTAAATGTACAAATGAGTGTATGGCAGAGTCCAAGGGTACATATGAGTTTGTGGCAGAGTGTAAATGTACAAATGAGTGTGTGGCAGAGTCTAAGTGTATGTATGAGTTTGTGGCAGAGTTCAATGGTACATATGTGTTTGTGGCAGAGTCCAAGGGTTCATATGAGTATGTGGCAGAGTGTAAATGTACAAATGAGTGTGTGGCAGAGTCCAAGGGTACATATGAGTTTGTGGCAGAGTCCAAGGGTACATATGAGTTTGTGGCAGAGTGTAAATGTACAAATGAGTGTGTGGCAGAGTCCAAGGGTACATATGAGTATGTGGCAGAGTGTAAATGTACAAATGAGTGTGTGGCAGAGTCCAAGGGTACATATGAGTTTGTGGCAGAGTCCAAGGGTACATATGAGTTTGTGGCAGAGTGTAAATGTACAAATGAGTATGTGGCAGAGTCCAAGGGTACATATGAGTTTGTGGCAGAGTGTAAATGTACAAATGAGTGTGTGGCAGAGTCCAAGGGTACATATGAGTATGTGGCAGAGTGTAAATGTACAAATGAGTGTGTGGCAGAGTCTAAGTGTATGTATGAGTATGTGGCAGTGTGTAAATGTACAAATGAGTGTGTGGCAGAGTCTAAGGGTACATATGATTTTGTGGCAGAATGTAAATGTACAAATGAGTGTGTGGCAGAGTCCAAGGGTACATATGAGTATGTGGCAGAGTGTAAATGTACATATGAGTGTGTGGCAGAGTCTAAGTGTATGCATGAGTATGTGGCAGTGTGTAAATGTACAAATGAGTGTGTGGCAGAGTCTAAGGGTACATATGATTTTGTGGCAGAGTGTAAATGTACAAATGAGTGTGTGGCAGAGTCCAAGGGTACATATGAGTTTGTGGCAGAGTCCAAGGGTACATATGAGTTTGTGGCAGAGTGTAAATGTACAACTGAGTGTGTGGCAGAGTCTAAGTGTATGTATGAGTATGTGGCAGAGTGTAAATGTACAAATGAGTGTGTGGCAGAGTCCAAGGGTACATATGAGTATGTGGCACAGTGTAAATGTACAACTGAGTGTGTGGCAGAGTCTAAGTGTATGTATGATTATGTGGCAGTGTGTAAATGTACAAATGAGTGAGTGGCAGAGTCCAAGTGTACATATGAGTTTGTGGCAGAGTTCAATGGTACATATGAGTTTGTGGCAGAGTCCAAGGGTACATATGAGTTTGTGGCAGAGTGTAAATGTACAAATGAGTGTGTGGCAGAGTCCAAGTGTACAAATGAGTTTGTGGCAGAGTGTAAATGTACAAATCAGTGTGTTGCAGAGTCCAAGGGTACATATGAGTTTGTGGCAGAGTGTAAATGTACAAATCAGTGTGTGGCAGAGTCCAAGGGTACATATGAGTTTGTGGCAGAGTGTAAATGTACAAATGAGTGTGTGGCAGAGTCCAAGGGTACATATGAGTATGTGGCAGAGTGTAAATGTACAAATGAGTGTATGGCAGAGTCCAAGTGTACATATGAGTATGTGGCAGAGTGTAAATGTACAAATGAGTGTGTGGCAGAGTCCAAGTGTACATATGAGTTTGTGGCAGAGTGTAAATGTACAAATGAGTGAGTGGCAGAGTCCAAGTGTACATATGAGTATATGGCAGAGTGTAAATGTACAAATGAGTGAGTGGCAGAGTCTAAGTGTATGCATGAGTATGTGGCAGTGTGTAAATGTACAAATGAGTGTGTGGCAGAGTCTAAGGGTACATATGATTTTGTGGCAGAGTGTAAATGTACAAATGAGTGTGTGGCAGAGTGTAAATGTACAAATGAGTGTGTGGCAGAGTCCAAGGGTACATATGAGTATGTGGCAGAGTATAAATGTACAAATGAGTGTATGGCAGAGTCCAAGGGTACATATGAGTTTTTGGCAGAGTGTAAATGTACATATGAGTTTGTGGCAGAGTGTAAATGTACAAATGAGTGTGTGGCAGAGTCCAAGTGTACATATGAGTATGTGGCAGAGTGTAAATGTACAAATGAGTGAGTGGCAGAGTCCAAGTGTACATATGAGTATGTGGCAGAGTGTAAATGTACAAATGAGTGTATGGCAGAGTCCAAGGGTACATATGAGTTTGTGGCAGAGTGTAAATGTACAAATGAGTGTGTGGCAGAGTCCAAGGGTACATATGAGTATGTGGCAGAGTGTAAATGTACAAATGAGTGTGTGGCAGAGTCCAAGGGTACATATGAGTTTGTGGCAGAGTCCAAGGGTACATATGAGTTTGTGGCAGAGTGTAAATGTACAAATGAGTATGTGGCAGAGTCCAAGGGTACATATGAGTTTGTGGCAGAGACTAAATGTACAAATGAGTGTGTGGCAGAGTCCAAGGGTACATATGAGTATGTGGCAGAGTGTAAATGTACAAATGAGTGTGTGGCAGAGTCCAAGTGTACATATGAGTTTGTGGCAGAGTGTAAATGTACAAATGAGTGTGTTAGAGTCCAAGGGTACATTTGAGTTTTAGGCAGAGTCCAAGGGTACATATGAGTTTGTGGCAGAGTGTAAATGTACAAATGAGTGAGTGGCAGAGTCCAAGTGTACATATGAGTATATGGCAGAGTGTAAATGTACAAATGAGTGAGTGGCAGAGTCTAAGTGTATGCATGAGTATGTGGCAGTGTGTAAATGTACAAATGAGTGTGTGGCAGAGTCTAAGGGTACATATGATTTTGTGGCAGAGTGTAAATGTACAAATGAGTGTGTGGCAGAGTGTAAATGTACAAATGAGTGTGTGGCAGAGTCCAAGGGTACATATGAGTATGTGGCAGAGTGTAAATGTACAAATGAGTGTATGGCAGAGTCCAAGTGTACATATGAGTTTGTGGCAGAGTGTAAATGTACAAAAGAGTTTGTGGCAGAGTGTAAATGTACAAATGAGTGTGTGGCAGTGTCCAAGTGTACATATGAGTATGTGGCAGAGTGTAAATGTACAAATGAGTGAGTGGCAGAGTCCAAGTGTACATATGAGTATGTGGCAGAGTGTAAATGTACAAATGAGTGTATGGCAGAGTCTAAGCGTACATATGAGTTTGTGGCAGAGTCCAAGGGTACATATGAGTTTGTGGCAGAGTGTAAATGTACAAATGAGTGAGTGGCAGAGTCCAAGTGTACATATGAGTATGTGGCAGAGTGTAAATGTACAAATGAGTGTGTGGCAGAGTCCAAGGGTACATATGAGTTTGTGGCAGAGTGTAAATGTACAAATGAGTGTATGGCAGAGTCCAAGGGTACATATGAGTATGTGGCAGAGTGTAAATGTACAAATGAGTGTGTGGCAGAGTCCAAGGGTACATATGAGTATGTGGCAGAGTGTAAATGTACAAATGAGTGTGTGGCAGAGTCTAAGTGTATGTATGAGTATGTGGCAGTGTGTAAATGTACAAATGAGTGTGTGGCAGAGTCTAAGTGTATGTATGAGTATGTGGCAGTGTGTAAATGTACAAATGAGTGTGTGGCAGAGTCCAAGGGTACATATGAGTTTTTGGCAGAGTCCAAGGGTACATATGAGTTTGTGGCAGAGTGTAAATGTACAAATGAGTGTGTGGAAGAGTCTAAGTGTATGTATGAGTTTGTGGCAGAGTTCAATGGTACATATGTGTTTGTGGCAGAGTCCAAGGGTTCATATGAGTATGTGGCAGAGTGTAAATGTACAAATAAGTGAGTGGCAGAGTCCAAGTGTACATATGAGTATGTGGCAGAGTGTAAATGTACAAATGAGTGTATGGCAGAGTCCAAGGGTACATATGAGTTTGTGGCAGAGTGTAAATGTACAAATGAGTGTATGGCAGAGTCCAAGCGTACATATGAGTTTGTGGCAGAGTCCAAGGGTACATATGAGTTTGTGGCAGAGTGTAAATGTACAAATGAGTGTGTGGCAGAGTCCAAGGGTACATATGAGTATGTGGCAGAGTGTAAATGTACAAATGAGTGTGTGGCAGAGTCTAAGGGTACATATGATTTTGTGGCAGAGTGTAAATGTACAAATGAGTGTGTGGCAGAGTCCAAGGGTACATATGATTTTGTGGCAGAGTGTAAATGTACAAATGAGTGTGTGGCAGAGTCCAAGGGAACATATGAGTTTGTGGCAGAGTGTAAATGTACAAATGAGTGTGTGGCAGAGTCTAAGTGTATGTATGAGTTTGTGGCAAAGTTCAATGGTACATATGTGTTTGTGGCAGAGTCCAAGGGTTCATATGAGTATGTGGCAGAGTGTAAATGTACAAATGAGTGTGTGGCAGATACCAAGTGTACATATGAGTTTGTGGCAGAGTGTAAATGTACAAATGAGTGAGTGGCAGAGTCCAAGTGTACATATGAGTATGTGGCAGAGTGTAAATGTACAAATGAGTGTGTGGCAGAGTCCAAGGGTACATATGAGTATGTGGCACAGTGTAAATGTACAACTGAGTGTGTGGCAGAGTCTAAGTGTATGTTTGAGTATGTGGCAGAGTGTAAATGTACAAATGAGTGTGTGGCAGAGTCCAAGGGTACATATGAGTATGTGGCACAGTGTAAATGTACAACTGAGTGTGTGGCAGAGTCTAAGTGTATGTATGATTATGTGGCAGTGTGTAAATGTACAAATGAGTGAGTGGCAGAG
The DNA here is from genome assembly GCA_036172795.1 of Pelodytes ibericus. Lineage (NCBI taxonomy): Eukaryota > Metazoa > Chordata > Amphibia > Anura > Pelodytidae > Pelodytes > Pelodytes ibericus. Next base: position 43,807,412 of record CM069868.1, on the reverse strand, counting down.
TCCAAGTGTACATATGAGTTTGTGGCAGAGTTCAATGGTACATATGAGTTTGTGGCAGAGTCCAAGGGTACATATGAGTTTGTGGCAGAGTGTAAATGTACAAATGAGTGTGTGGCAGAGTCCAAGTGTACAAATGAGTTTGTGGCAGAGTGTAAATGTACAAATCAGTGTGTGGCAGAGTCCAAGGGTACATATGAGTTTGTGGCAGAGTGTAAATGTACAAATGAGTGTGTGGCAGAGTCCAAGGGTACATATGAGTATGTGTCAGAGTGTAAATGTACAAATGAGTGTATGGCAGAGTCCAAGTGTACATATGAGTATGTGGCAGAGTGTAAATGTACAAATGAGTGTGTGGCAGAGTCCAAGTGTACATATGAGTTTGTGGCAGAGTGTAAATGTACAAATGAGTGAGTGGCAGAGTCCAAGTGTACATATGAGTATATGGCAGAGTGTAAATGTACAAATGAGTGAGTGGCAGAGTCTAAGTGTATGCATGAGTATGTGGCAGTGTGTAAATGTACAAATGAGTGTGTGGCAGAGTCTAAGGGTACATATGATTTTGTGGCAGAGTGTAAATGTACAAATGAGTGTGTGGCAGAGTGTAAATGTACAAATGAGTGTGTGGCAGAGTCCAAGGGTACATATGAGTATGTGGCAGAGTATAAATGTACAAATGAGTGTATGGCAGAGTCCAAGGGTACATATGAGTTTTTGGCAGAGTGTAAATGTACATATGAGTTTGTGGCAGAGTGTAAATGTACAAATGAGTGTGTGGCAGAGTCCAAGTGTACATATGAGTATGTGGCAGAGTGTAAATGTACAAATGAGTGAGTGGCAGAGTCCAAGTGTACATATGAGTATGTGGCAGAGTGTAAATGTACAAATGAGTGTATGGCAGAGTCCAAGGGTACATATGAGTTTGTGGCAGAGTGTAAATGTACAAATGAGTGTGTGGCAGAGTCTAAGTGTATGTATGAGTTTGTGGCAGAGTTCAATGGTACATATGTGTTTGTGGCAGAGTCCAAGGGTTCATATGAGTATGTGGCAGAGTGTAAATGTACAAATGAGTGTGTGGCAGAGTCCAAGGGTACATATGAGTTTGTGGCAGAGTCCAAGGGTACATATGAGTTTGTGGCAGAGTGTAAATGTACAAATGAGTGTGTGGAAGAGTCTAAGTGTATGTATGAGTTTGTGGCAGAGTTCAATGGTACATATGTGTTTGTGGCAGAGTCCAAGGGTACATATGAGTATGTGGCAGAGTGTAAATGTACAAATGAGTGTGTGGCAGAGTCCAAGGGTACATATGAGTTTGTGGAAGAGTCCAAGGGTACATATGAGTATGTGGCAGTGTGTAAATGTACAAATGAGTGTGTGGCAGAGTCTAAGGGTACATATGATTTTGTGGCAGAGTGTAAATGTACAAATGAGTGGGTGGCAGAGTCCAAGGGTACATATGAGTATGTGGCAGAGTGTAAATGTACAAATGAGTGTGTGGCAGAGTCTAAGTGTATGTATGAGTATGTGGCAGTGTGTAAATGTACAAATGAGTGTGTGGCAGAGTCTAAGGGTACATATGATTTTGTGGCAGAGTGTAAATGTACAAATGAGTGTGTGGCAGAGTCCAAGGGTACATATGAGTATGTGGCAGAGTGTAAATGTACATATGAGTGTGTGGCAGAGTCTAAGTATATGTATGAGTATGTGGCAGTGTGTAAATGTACAAATGAGTGTGTGGCAGAGTACAAGTGTACATATGAGTTTTTGGCAGAGAGTAAATGTACAAATGAGTGTGTGGCAGAGTCCAAGGGTACATATGAGTTTGTGGCAGAGTCCAAGGGTACATATGAGTTTGTGGCAGAGTGTAAATGTACAAATGAGTGTGTGGCAGAGTCCAAGTGTACAAATGAGTTTGTGGCAGAGTCCAAGGGTACATATGATTTTGTGGCAGAGTGTAAATGTACAAATGAGTATGTGGCAGAGTCCAAGGGTACATATGATTTTGTGGCAGAGTGTAAATGTGCAAATGAGTGTGTGGCAGAATCCAAGTGTACATATGAGTTTGTGGCAGAGAGTAAATGTACAAATGAGTGTGTGGCAGAGTCCAAGGGTACATATGAGTTTTTGGCAGAGTCCAAGGGTACATATGAGTTTGTGGCAGAGTGCAAATGTACAAATGAGTGTGTGGCAGAGTCCAAGTGTACATATGAGTATGTGGCAGAGTGTAAATGTACAAATGAGTGTGTGGCAGAGTCCAAGTGAACATATGAGTTTGTGGCAGAGTGTAAATGTACATATGAGTTTGTGGCAGAGTGTAAATGTACAAATGAGTGTGTGGCAGAGTCCAAGTGTACATATGAGTATGTGGCAGAGTGTAAATGTACAAATGAGTGAGTGGCAGAGTCCAAGTGTACATATGAGTATGTGGCAGAGTGTAAATGTACAAATGAGTGTATGGCAGAGTCCAAGGGTACATATGAGTTTGTGGCAGAGTGTAAATGTACAAATGAGTGTGTGGCAGAGTCTAAGTGTATGTATGAGTTTGTGGCAGAGTTCAATGGTACATATGTGTTTGTGGCAGAGTCCAAGGGTTCATATGAGTATGTGGCAGAGTGTAAATGTACAAATGAGTGTGTGGCAGAGTCCAAGGGTACATATGAGTTTGTGGCAGAGTCCAAGGGTACATATGAGTTTGTGGCAGAGTGTAAATGTACAAATGAGTGTGTGGCAGAGTCCAAGGGTACATATGAGTATGTGGCAGAGTGTAAATGTACAAATGAGTGTGTGGCAGAGTCCAAGGGTACATATGAGTTTGTGGCAGAGTCCAAGGGTACATATGAGTTTGTGGCAGAGTGTAAATGTACAAATGAGTATGTGGCAGAGTCCAAGGGTACATATGAGTTTGTGGCAGAGTGTAAATGTACAAATGAGTGTGTGGCAGAGTCCAAGGGTACATATGAGTATGTGGCAGAGTGTAAATGTACAAATGAGTGTGTGGCAGAGTCTAAGTGTATGTATGAGTATGTGGCAGTGTGTAAATGTACAAATGAGTGTGTGGCAGAGTCTAAGGGTACATATGATTTTGTGGCAGAATGTAAATGTACAAATGAGTGTGTGGCAGAGTCCAAGGGTACATATGAGTATGTGGCAGAGTGTAAATGTACATATGAGTGTGTGGCAGAGTCTAAGTGTATGCATGAGTATGTGGCAGTGTGTAAATGTACAAATGAGTGTGTGGCAGAGTCTAAGGGTACATATGATTTTGTGGCAGAGTGTAAATGTACAAATGAGTGTGTGGCAGAGTCCAAGGGTACATATGAGTTTGTGGCAGAGTCCAAGGGTACATATGAGTTTGTGGCAGAGTGTAAATGTACAACTGAGTGTGTGGCAGAGTCTAAGTGTATGTATGAGTATGTGGCAGAGTGTAAATGTACAAATGAGTGTGTGGCAGAGTCCAAGGGTACATATGAGTATGTGGCACAGTGTAAATGTACAACTGAGTGTGTGGCAGAGTCTAAGTGTATGTATGATTATGTGGCAGTGTGTAAATGTACAAATGAGTGAGTGGCAGAGTCCAAGTGTACATATGAGTTTGTGGCAGAGTTCAATGGTACATATGAGTTTGTGGCAGAGTCCAAGGGTACATATGAGTTTGTGGCAGAGTGTAAATGTACAAATGAGTGTGTGGCAGAGTCCAAGTGTACAAATGAGTTTGTGGCAGAGTGTAAATGTACAAATCAGTGTGTTGCAGAGTCCAAGGGTACATATGAGTTTGTGGCAGAGTGTAAATGTACAAATCAGTGTGTGGCAGAGTCCAAGGGTACATATGAGTTTGTGGCAGAGTGTAAATGTACAAATGAGTGTGTGGCAGAGTCCAAGGGTACATATGAGTATGTGGCAGAGTGTAAATGTACAAATGAGTGTATGGCAGAGTCCAAGTGTACATATGAGTATGTGGCAGAGTGTAAATGTACAAATGAGTGTGTGGCAGAGTCCAAGTGTACATATGAGTTTGTGGCAGAGTGTAAATGTACAAATGAGTGAGTGGCAGAGTCCAAGTGTACATATGAGTATATGGCAGAGTGTAAATGTACAAATGAGTGAGTGGCAGAGTCTAAGTGTATGCATGAGTATGTGGCAGTGTGTAAATGTACAAATGAGTGTGTGGCAGAGTCTAAGGGTACATATGATTTTGTGGCAGAGTGTAAATGTACAAATGAGTGTGTGGCAGAGTGTAAATGTACAAATGAGTGTGTGGCAGAGTCCAAGGGTACATATGAGTATGTGGCAGAGTATAAATGTACAAATGAGTGTATGGCAGAGTCCAAGGGTACATATGAGTTTTTGGCAGAGTGTAAATGTACATATGAGTTTGTGGCAGAGTGTAAATGTACAAATGAGTGTGTGGCAGAGTCCAAGTGTACATATGAGTATGTGGCAGAGTGTAAATGTACAAATGAGTGAGTGGCAGAGTCCAAGTGTACATATGAGTATGTGGCAGAGTGTAAATGTACAAATGAGTGTATGGCAGAGTCCAAGGGTACATATGAGTTTGTGGCAGAGTGTAAATGTACAAATGAGTGTGTGGCAGAGTCCAAGGGTACATATGAGTATGTGGCAGAGTGTAAATGTACAAATGAGTGTGTGGCAGAGTCCAAGGGTACATATGAGTTTGTGGCAGAGTCCAAGGGTACATATGAGTTTGTGGCAGAGTGTAAATGTACAAATGAGTATGTGGCAGAGTCCAAGGGTACATATGAGTTTGTGGCAGAGACTAAATGTACAAATGAGTGTGTGGCAGAGTCCAAGGGTACATATGAGTATGTGGCAGAGTGTAAATGTACAAATGAGTGTGTGGCAGAGTCCAAGTGTACATATGAGTTTGTGGCAGAGTGTAAATGTACAAATGAGTGTGTTAGAGTCCAAGGGTACATTTGAGTTTTAGGCAGAGTCCAAGGGTACATATGAGTTTGTGGCAGAGTGTAAATGTACAAATGAGTGAGTGGCAGAGTCCAAGTGTACATATGAGTATATGGCAGAGTGTAAATGTACAAATGAGTGAGTGGCAGAGTCTAAGTGTATGCATGAGTATGTGGCAGTGTGTAAATGTACAAATGAGTGTGTGGCAGAGTCTAAGGGTACATATGATTTTGTGGCAGAGTGTAAATGTACAAATGAGTGTGTGGCAGAGTGTAAATGTACAAATGAGTGTGTGGCAGAGTCCAAGGGTACATATGAGTATGTGGCAGAGTGTAAATGTACAAATGAGTGTATGGCAGAGTCCAAGTGTACATATGAGTTTGTGGCAGAGTGTAAATGTACAAAAGAGTTTGTGGCAGAGTGTAAATGTACAAATGAGTGTGTGGCAGTGTCCAAGTGTACATATGAGTATGTGGCAGAGTGTAAATGTACAAATGAGTGAGTGGCAGAGTCCAAGTGTACATATGAGTATGTGGCAGAGTGTAAATGTACAAATGAGTGTATGGCAGAGTCTAAGCGTACATATGAGTTTGTGGCAGAGTCCAAGGGTACATATGAGTTTGTGGCAGAGTGTAAATGTACAAATGAGTGAGTGGCAGAGTCCAAGTGTACATATGAGTATGTGGCAGAGTGTAAATGTACAAATGAGTGTGTGGCAGAGTCCAAGGGTACATATGAGTTTGTGGCAGAGTGTAAATGTACAAATGAGTGTATGGCAGAGTCCAAGGGTACATATGAGTATGTGGCAGAGTGTAAATGTACAAATGAGTGTGTGGCAGAGTCCAAGGGTACATATGAGTATGTGGCAGAGTGTAAATGTACAAATGAGTGTGTGGCAGAGTCTAAGTGTATGTATGAGTATGTGGCAGTGTGTAAATGTACAAATGAGTGTGTGGCAGAGTCTAAGTGTATGTATGAGTATGTGGCAGTGTGTAAATGTACAAATGAGTGTGTGGCAGAGTCCAAGGGTACATATGAGTTTTTGGCAGAGTCCAAGGGTACATATGAGTTTGTGGCAGAGTGTAAATGTACAAATGAGTGTGTGGAAGAGTCTAAGTGTATGTATGAGTTTGTGGCAGAGTTCAATGGTACATATGTGTTTGTGGCAGAGTCCAAGGGTTCATATGAGTATGTGGCAGAGTGTAAATGTACAAATAAGTGAGTGGCAGAGTCCAAGTGTACATATGAGTATGTGGCAGAGTGTAAATGTACAAATGAGTGTATGGCAGAGTCCAAGGGTACATATGAGTTTGTGGCAGAGTGTAAATGTACAAATGAGTGTATGGCAGAGTCCAAGCGTACATATGAGTTTGTGGCAGAGTCCAAGGGTACATATGAGTTTGTGGCAGAGTGTAAATGTACAAATGAGTGTGTGGCAGAGTCCAAGGGTACATATGAGTATGTGGCAGAGTGTAAATGTACAAATGAGTGTGTGGCAGAGTCTAAGGGTACATATGATTTTGTGGCAGAGTGTAAATGTACAAATGAGTGTGTGGCAGAGTCCAAGGGTACATATGATTTTGTGGCAGAGTGTAAATGTACAAATGAGTGTGTGGCAGAGTCCAAGGGAACATATGAGTTTGTGGCAGAGTGTAAATGTACAAATGAGTGTGTGGCAGAGTCTAAGTGTATGTATGAGTTTGTGGCAAAGTTCAATGGTACATATGTGTTTGTGGCAGAGTCCAAGGGTTCATATGAGTATGTGGCAGAGTGTAAATGTACAAATGAGTGTGTGGCAGATACCAAGTGTACATATGAGTTTGTGGCAGAGTGTAAATGTACAAATGAGTGAGTGGCAGAGTCCAAGTGTACATATGAGTATGTGGCAGAGTGTAAATGTACAAATGAGTGTGTGGCAGAGTCCAAGGGTACATATGAGTATGTGGCACAGTGTAAATGTACAACTGAGTGTGTGGCAGAGTCTAAGTGTATGTTTGAGTATGTGGCAGAGTGTAAATGTACAAATGAGTGTGTGGCAGAGTCCAAGGGTACATATGAGTATGTGGCACAGTGTAAATGTACAACTGAGTGTGTGGCAGAGTCTAAGTGTATGTATGATTATGTGGCAGTGTGTAAATGTACAAATGAGTGAGTGGCAGAGTCCAAGTGTACATATGAGTTTGTGGCAGAGTTCAATGGTACATATGAGTTTGTGGCAGAGTCCAAGGGTACATATGAGTTTGTGGCAGAGTGTAAATGTACAAATGAGTGTGTGGCAGAGTCCAAGTGTACAAATGAGTTTGTGGCAGAGTGTAAATGTACAAATCAGTGTGTGGCAGAGTCCAAGGGTACATATGAGTTTGTGGCAGAGTGTAAATGTACAAATGAGTGTGTGGCAGAGTCCAAGGGTACATATGAGTATGTGTCAGAGTGTAAATGTACAAATGAGTGTATGGCAGAGTCCAAGTGTACATATGAGTATGTGGCAGAGTGTAAATGTACAAATGAGTGTGTGGCAGAGTCCAAGTGTACATATGAGTTTGTGGCAGAGTGTAAATGTACAAATGAGTGAGTGGCAGAGTCCAAGTGTACATATGAGTATATGGCAGAGTGTAAATGTACAAATGAGTGAGTGGCAGAGTCTAAGTGTATGCATGAGTATGTGGCAGTGTGTAAATGTACAAATGAGTGTGTGGCAGAGTCTAAGGGTACATATGATTTTGTGGCAGAGTGTAAATGTACAAATGAGTGTGTGGCAGAGTGTAAATGTACAAATGAGTGTGTGGCAGAGTCCAAGGGTACATATGAGTATGTGGCAGAGTATAAATGTACAAATGAGTGTATGGCAGAGTCCAAGGGTACATATGAGTTTTTGGCAGAGTGTAAATGTACATATGAGTTTGTGGCAGAGTGTAAATGTACAAATGAGTGTGTGGCAGAGTCCAAGTGTACATATGAGTATGTGGCAGAGTGTAAATGTACAAATGAGTGAGTGGCAGAGTCCAAGTGTACATATGAGTATGTGGCAGAGTGTAAATGTACAAATGAGTGTATGGCAGAGTCCAAGGGTACATATGAGTTTGTGGCAGAGTGTAAATGTACAAATGAGTGTGTGGCAGAGTCTAAGTGTATGTATGAGTTTGTGGCAGAGTTCAATGGTACATATGTGTTTGTGGCAGAGTCCAAGGGTTCATATGAGTATGTGGCAGAGTGTAAATGTACAAATGAGTGTGTGGCAGAGTCCAAGGGTACATATGAGTTTGTGGCAGAGTCCAAGGGTACATATGAGTTTGTGGCAGAGTGTAAATGTACAAATGAGTGTGTGGAAGAGTCTAAGTGTATGTATGAGTTTGTGGCAGAGTTCAATGGTACATATGTGTTTGTGGCAGAGTCCAAGGGTACATATGAGTATGTGGCAGAGTGTAAATGTACAAATGAGTGTGTGGCAGAGTCCAAGGGTACATATGAGTTTGTGGAAGAGTCCAAGGGTACATATGAGTATGTGGCAGTGTGTAAATGTACAAATGAGTGTGTGGCAGAGTCTAAGGGTACATATGATTTTGTGGCAGAGTGTAAATGTACAAATGAGTGGGTGGCAGAGTCCAAGGGTACATATGAGTATGTGGCAGAGTGTAAATGTACAAATGAGTGTGTGGCAGAGTCTAAGTGTATGTATGAGTATGTGGCAGTGTGTAAATGTACAAATGAGTGTGTGGCAGAGTCTAAGGGTACATATGATTTTGTGGCAGAGTGTAAATGTACAAATGAGTGTGTGGCAGAGTCCAAGGGTACATATGAGTATGTGGCAGAGTGTAAATGTACATATGAGTGTGTGGCAGAGTCTAAGTATATGTATGAGTATGTGGCAGTGTGTAAATGTACAAATGAGTGTGTGGCAGAGTACAAGTGTACATATGAGTTTTTGGCAGAGAGTAAATGTACAAATGAGTGTGTGGCAGAGTCCAAGGGTACATATGAGTTTGTGGCAGAGTCCAAGGGTACATATGAGTTTGTGGCAGAGTGTAAATGTACAAATGAGTGTGTGGCAGAGTCCAAGTGTACAAATGAGTTTGTGGCAGAGTCCAAGGGTACATATGATTTTGTGGCAGAGTGTAAATGTACAAATGAGTATGTGGCAGAGTCCAAGGGTACATATGATTTTGTGGCAGAGTGTAAATGTGCAAATGAGTGTGTGGCAGAATCCAAGTGTACATATGAGTTTGTGGCAGAGAGTAAATGTACAAATGAGTGTGTGGCAGAGTCCAAGGGTACATATGAGTTTTTGGCAGAGTCCAAGGGTACATATGAGTTTGTGGCAGAGTGCAAATGTACAAATGAGTGTGTGGCAGAGTCCAAGTGTACATATGAGTATGTGGCAGAGTGTAAATGTACAAATGAGTGTGTGGCAGAGTCCAAGTGAACATATGAGTTTGTGGCAGAGTGTAAATGTACATATGAGTTTGTGGCAGAGTGTAAATGTACAAATGAGTGTGTGGCAGAGTCCAAGTGTACATATGAGTATGTGGCAGAGTGTAAATGTACAAATGAGTGAGTGGCAGAGTCCAAGTGTACATATGAGTATGTGGCAGAGTGTAAATGTACAAATGAGTGTATGGCAGAGTCCAAGGGTACATATGAGTTTGTGGCAGAGTGTAAATGTACAAATGAGTGTGTGGCAGAGTCTAAGTGTATGTATGAGTTTGTGGCAGAGTTCAATGGTACATATGTGTTTGTGGCAGAGTCCAAGGGTTCATATGAGTATGTGGCAGAGTGTAAATGTACAAATGAGTGTGTGGCAGAGTCCAAGGGTACATATGAGTTTGTGGCAGAGTCCAAGGGTACATATGAGTTTGTGGCAGAGTGTAAATGTACAAATGAGTGTGTGGAAGAGTCTAAGTGTATGTATGAGTTTGTGGCAGAGTTCAATGGTACATATGTGTTTGTGGCAGAGTCCAAGGGTACATATGAGTATGTGGCAGAGTGTAAATGTACAAATGAGTGTGTGGCAGAGTCCAAGGGTACATATGAGTTTGTGGAAGAGTCCAAGGGTACATATGAGTATGTGGCAGTGTGTAAATGTACAAATGAGTGTGTGGCAGAGTCTAAGGGTACATATGATTTTGTGGCAGAGTGTAAATGTACAAATGAGTGGGTGGCAGAGTCCAAGGGTACATATGAGTATGTGGCAGAGTGTAAATGTACAAATGAGTGTGTGGCAGAGTCTAAGTGTATGTATGAGTATGTGGCAGTGTGTAAATGTACAAATGAGTGTGTGGCAGAGTCTAAGGGTACATATGATTTTGTGGCAGAGTGTAAATGTACAAATGAGTGTGTGGCAGAGTCCAAGGGTACATATGAGTATGTGGCAGAGTGTAAATGTACATATGAGTGTGTGGCAGAGTCTAAGTATATGTATGAGTATGTGGCAGTGTGTAAATGTACAAATGAGTGTGTGGCAGAGTACAAGTGTACATATGAGTTTTTGGCAGAGAGTAAATGTACAAATGAGTGTGTGGCAGAGTCCAAGGGTACATATGAGTTTGTGGCAGAGTCCAAGGGTACATATGAGTTTGTGGCAGAGTGTAAATGTACAAATGAGTGTGTGGCAGAGTCCAAGTGTACAAATGAGTTTGTGGCAGAGTCCAAGGGTACATATGATTTTGTGGCAGAGTGTAAATGTACAAATGAGTATGTGGCAGAGTCCAAGGGTACATATGATTTTGTGGCAGAGTGTAAATGTGCAAATGAGTGTGTGGCAGAATCCAAGTGTACATATGAGTTTGTGGCAGAGAGTAAATGTACAAATGAGTGTGTGGCAGAGTCCAAGGGTACATATGAGTTTTTGGCAGAGTCCAAGGGTACATATGAGTTTGTGGCAGAGTGCAAATGTACAAATGAGTGTGTGGCAGAGTCCAAGTGTACATATGAGTATGTGGCAGAGTGTAAATGTACAAATGAGTGTGTGGCAGAGTCCAAGTGAACATATGAGTTTGTGGCAGAGTGTAAATGTACAAATGAGTGTATGGCAGAGTCCAAGGGTACATATGAGTTTGTGGCAGAGTGTAAATGTACAAATGAGTGTGTGGCAGAGTCTAAGTGTATGTATGAGTTTGTGGAAGAGTTCAATGGTACATATGTGTTTGTGGCAGAGTCCAAGTGTACATATGAGTATGTGGCAGAGTGTAAATGTTCAAATGAGTGTGTGGCAGAGTCCAAGGGTACATATGAGTTTGTGGCAGAGTCCAAGGGTTCATATGATTATATGGCAGAGTGTAAATGTACAAATGAGTGTGTGGCAGAGTCTAAGTGTATGTGTGAGTTTGTGGCAAAGTTCAATGGTACATATGTGTTTGTGGCAGACTCCAAGGGTTCATATGAGTATGTGGCAGAGTGTAAATGTACAAATGAGTGTGTGGCAGAGTCCAAGGGTACATATGAGTTTGTGGCAGAGTGTAAATGTACAAATGAGTATGTGGCAGAGTCCAATGGTACATATGAGTTTGTGGCAGAGTCCAAGGGTACATATGAGTTTGTGGCAGAGTGTAAATGTACAAATGAGTGTGTGGCAGAGTGTAAATGTACAAATGAGTGTGTGGCAGAGTCCAAGGGTACATATGAGTATGTGGCAGAGTGTAAATGTACAAATGAGTGTATGGCAGAGTCCAAGGGTACATATGAGTTTTTGGCAGAGTCCAAGGGTACATATGAGTTTGTGGCAGAGTGCAAATGTACAAATGAGTGTGTGGCAGAGTCCAAGTGTACATATGAGTATGTGGCAGAGTGTAAATGTACAAATGAGTGTGTGGCAGAGTCCAAGTGTACATATGAGTTTGTGGCAGAGTGTAAATGTACAAAAGAGTTTGTGGCAGAGTGTAAATGTACAAATGAGTGTGTGGCAGAGTCCAAGTGTACATATGAGTATGTGGCAGAGTGTAAATGTACAAATGAGTGAGTGGCAGAGTCCAAGTGTACATATGAGTATGTGGCAGAGTGTAAATGTACAAATGAGTGTATGGCAGAGTCCAAGGGTACATATGAGTTTGTGGCAGAGTGTAAATGTATAAATGAGTGTGTGGCAGAGTCTAAGTGTATGTATGAGTTTGTGGCAGAGTTCAATGGTACATATGTGTTTGTTCCAGAGTCCAAGGGTTCATATGAGTATGTGGCAGAGTTTAAATGTACAAATGAGTGTGTGGCAGAGTCCAAGGGTACATATGAGTTTGTGGCAGAGTCCAAGGGTACATATGAGTTTGTGGCAGAGTTAAATGTACAAATGAGTGTGTGGCAGAGTCCAAGGGGACATATGAGTATGTGGCAGAGTGTAAATGTACAAATGAGTGTGTGGCAGAGTCCAAGGGTACATATGAGTTTGTGGCAGAGTCCAAGGGTACATATGAGTTTGTGGCAGAGTGTAAATGTACAAATGAGTATGTGGCAGAGTCCAAGGGTACATATGAGTTTGTGGCAGAGTGTAAATGTACAAATGAGTGTGTGGCAGAGTCCAAGGGTACATATGAGTTTGTGGCCGAGTCCAAGGGTACATATGAGTTTGTGGCAGAGTGTAAATGTACAAATGAGTGTGTGGCAGAGTCCAAGGGTACATATGAGTTTGTGGCAGAGTCCAAGGGTACATATGAGTTTGTGGCAGAGTGTAAATGTACAAATGAGTATGTGGCAGAGTCCAAGGGTACATATGAGTTTGTGGCAGAGTGTAAATGTACAAATGAGTGTGTGGCAGAGTCCAAGGGTACATATGAGTTTGTGGCAGAGTCCAAGGGTACATATGAGTTTGTGGCAGAGTGTAAATGTACAAATGAGTATGTGGCAGAGTCCAAGGGTACATATGAGTTTGTGGCAGAGACTAAATGTACAAATGAGTGTGTGGCAGAGTCCAAGGGTACATATGAGTATGTGGCAGAGTGTAAATGTACAAATGAGTGTGTGGCAGAGTCCAAGTGTACATATGAGTTTGTGGCAGAGTCCAAGGGTACATATGAGTTTGTGGCAGAGTGTAAATGTACAAATGAGTATGTGGCAGAGTCCAAGGGTACATATGAGTTTGTGGCAGAGTGTAAATGTACAAATGAGTGTGTGGCAGAGTCCAAGGGTACATATGAGTTTGTGGCAGAGTGTAAATGTACAAATGAGTATGTGGCAGAGTCCAATGGTACATATGAGTTTGTGGCAGAGTCCAAGGGTACATATGAGTTTGTGGCAGAGTGTAAATGTACAAATGAGTGTGTGGCAGAGTCCAAGGGTACATATGAGTATGTGGCAGAGTGTAAATGTACAAATGAGTGTGTGGCAGAGTCTAAGTGTATGTATGAGTATGTGGCAGTGTGTAAATGTACAAATGAGTGTGTGGCAGAGTCTAAGGGTACATATGATTTTGTGGCAGAATGTAAATGTACAAATGAGTGTGTGGCAGAGTCCAAGGGTACATATGAGTATGTGGCAGAGTGTAAATGTACATATGAGTGTGTGGCAGAGTCTAAGTGTATGCATGAGTATGTGGCAGTGTGTAAATGTACAAATGAGTGTGTGGCAGAGTCTAAGGGTACATATGATTTTGTGGCAGAGTGTAAATGTACAAATGAGTGTGTGGCAGAGTCTAAGTGTATGTATGAGTATGTGGCAGTGTGTAAATGTACAAATGAGTGTGTGGCAGAGTCTAAGGGTACATATGATTTTGTGGCAGAATGTAAATGTACAAATGAGTGTGTGGCAGAGTCCAAGGGTACATATGAGTTTGTGGCAGAGTTAAATGTACAAATGAGTGTGTGGCAGAGTCCAAGGGGACATATGAGTATGTGGCAGAGTGTAAATGTACAAATGAGTGTGTGGCAGAGTCCAAGGGTACATATGAGTTTGTGGCAGAGTCCAAGGGTACATATGAGTTTGTGGCAGAGTGTAAATGTACAAATGAGTATGTGGCAGAGTCCAAGGGTACATATGAGTTTGTGGCAGAGTGTAAATGTACAAATGAGTGTGTGGCAGAGTCCAAGGGTACATATGAGTTTGTGGCCGAGTCCAAGGGTACATATGAGTTTGTGGCAGAGTGTAAATGTACAAATGAGTGTGTGGCAGAGTCCAAGGGTACATATGAGTTTGTGGCAGAGTCCAAGGGTACATATGAGTTTGTGGCAGAGTGTAAATGTACAAATGAGTATGTGGCAGAGTCCAAGGGTACATATGAGTTTGTGGCAGAGTGTAAATGTACAAATGAGTGTGTGGCAGAGTCCAAGGGTACATATGAGTTTGTGGCAGAGTCCAAGGGTACATATGAGTTTGTGGCAGAGTGTAAATGTACAAATGAGTATGTGGCAGAGTCCAAGGGTACATATGAGTTTGTGGCAGAGACTAAATGTACAAATGAGTGTGTGGCAGAGTCCAAGGGTACATATGAGTATGTGGCAGAGTGTAAATGTACAAATGAGTGTGTGGCAGAGTCCAAGTGTACATATGAGTTTGTGGCAGAGTCCAAGGGTACATATGAGTTTGTGGCAGAGTGTAAATGTACAAATGAGTATGTGGCAGAGTCCAAGGGTACATATGAGTTTGTGGCAGAGTGTAAATGTACAAATGAGTGTGTGGCAGAGTCCAAGGGTACATATGAGTTTGTGGCAGAGTGTAAATGTACAAATGAGTATGTGGCAGAGTCCAATGGTACATATGAGTTTGTGGCAGAGTCCAAGGGTACATATGAGTTTGTGGCAGAGTGTAAATGTACAAATGAGTGTGTGGCAGAGTCCAAGGGTACATATGAGTATGTGGCAGAGTGTAAATGTACAAATGAGTGTGTGGCAGAGTCTAAGTGTATGTATGAGTATGTGGCAGTGTGTAAATGTACAAATGAGTGTGTGGCAGAGTCTAAGGGTACATATGATTTTGTGGCAGAATGTAAATGTACAAATGAGTGTGTGGCAGAGTCCAAGGGTACATATGAGTATGTGGCAGAGTGTAAATGTACATATGAGTGTGTGGCAGAGTCTAAGTGTATGCATGAGTATGTGGCAGTGTGTAAATGTACAAATGAGTGTGTGGCAGAGTCTAAGGGTACATATGATTTTGTGGCAGAGTGTAAATGTACAAATGAGTGTGTGGCAGAGTCCAAGTGTACAAATGAGTTTGTGGCAGAGTGTAAATGTACAAATGAGTGTGTGGCAGAGTCCAAGGGTACATATGAGTATGTGGCAGAGTGTAAATGTACAAATGAGTGTATGGCAGAGTCCAAGTGTACATATGAGTATGTGGCAGAGTGTAAATGTACAAATGAGTGTGTGGCAGAGTCCAAGTGTACATATGAGTTTGTGGCAGAGTGTAAATGTACAAATGAGTGTGTTAGAGTCCAAGGGTACATTTGAGTTTTAGGCAGAGTCCAAGGGTACATATGAGTTTGTGGCAGAGTGTAAATGTACAAATGAGTGAGTGGCAGAGTCCAAGTGTACATATGAGTATATGGCAGAGTGTAAATGTACAAATGAGTGAGTGGCAGAGTCTAAGTGTATGCATGAGTATGTGGCAGAGTGTAAATGTACAAATGAGTGTGTGGCAGAGTCTAAGGGTACATATGATTTTGTGGCAGAGTCCAAGGGTACATATGAGTTTGTGGCAGAGTGTAAATGTACAAATGAGTGTGTGGCAGAGTCCAAGGGTACATATGAGTTTGTGGCAGAGTCCAAGGGTACATATGAGTTTGTGGCAGAGTGTAAATGTACAAATGAGTATGTGGCAGAGTCCAAGGGTACATATGAGTTTGTGGCAGAGTGTAAATGTACAAATGAGTGTGTGGCAGAGTCCAAGTGTACATATGAGTATGTGGCAGAGTGTAAATGTACAAATGAGTGTGTGGCAGAGTCCAAGGGTACATATGAGTTTGTGGCAGAGTGTAAATGTACAAATGAGTATGTGTCAGAGTCCAATGGTACATATGAGTTTGTGGCAGAGTCCAAGGGTACATATGAGTTTGTGGCAGAGTGTAAATGTACAAATGAGTGTGTGGCAGAGTCCAAGGGTACATATGAGTATGTGGCAGAGTGTAAATGTACAAATGAGTGTGTGGCAGAGTCTAAGGGTACATATGATTTTGTGGCAGAATGTAAATGTACAAATGAGTGTGTGGCAGAGTCCAAGGGTACATATGATTTTGTGGCAGAATGTAAATGTACAAATGAGTGTGTGGCAGAGTCCAAGGGTACATATGAGTATGTGGCAGAGTGTAAATGTACATATGAGTGTGTGGCAGAGTCTAAGTGTATGCATGAGTATGTGGCAGTGTGTAAATGTACAAATGAGTGTGTGGCAGAGTCTAAGGGTACATATGATTTTGTGGCAGAGTGTAAATGTACAAATGAGTGTGTGGCAGAGTCCAAGTGTACAAATGAGTTTGTGGCAGAGTGTAAATGTACAAATGAGTGTGTGGCAGAGTCCAAGGGTACATATGAGTATGTGGCAGAGTGTAAATGTACAAATGAGTGTATGGCAGAGTCCAAGTGTACATATGAGTATGTGGCAGAGTGTAAATGTACAAATGAGTGTGTGGCAGAGTCCAAGTGTACATATGAGTTTGTGGCAGAGTGTAAATGTACAAATGAGTGTGTTAGAGTCCAAGGGTACATTTGAGTTTTAGGCAGAGTCCAAGGGTACATATGAGTTTGTGGCAGAGTGTAAATGTACAAATGAGTGAGTGGCAGAGTCCAAGTGTACATATGAGTATATGGCAGAGTGTAAATGTACAAATGAGTGAGTGGCAGAGTCTGAGTGTATGCATGAGTATGTGGCAGTGTGTAAATGTACAAATGAGTGTGTGGCAGAGTCTAAGGGTACATATGATTTTGTGGCAGAGTGTAAATGTACAAATGAGTGTGTGGCAGAGTGTAAATGTACAAATGAGTGTGTGGCAGAGTCCAAGGGTACATATGAGTATGTGGCAGAGTGTAAATGTACAAATGAGTGTATGGCAGAGTCCAAGGGTACATATGAGTTTTTGGCAGAGTGTAAATGTACATATGAGTTTGTGGCAGAGTGTAAATGTACAAATGAGTGTGTGGCAGAGTCCAAGTGTACATATGAGTATGTGGCAGAGTGTAAATGTACAAATGAGTGAGTGGCAGAGTCCAAGTGTACATATGAGTATGTGGCAGAGTGTAAATGTACAAATGAGTGTATGGCAGAGTCCAAGGGTACATATGAGTTTGTGGCAGAGTGTAAATGTACAAATGAGTGTGTGGCAGAGTCTAAGTGTATGTATGAGTTTGTGGCAGAGTTCAATGGTACATATGTGTTTGTGGCAGAGTCCAAGGGTTCATATGAGTATGTGGCAGAGTGTAAATGTACAAATGAGTGTGTGGCAGAGTCCAAGGGTACATATGAGTTTGTGGCAGAGTCCAAGGGTACATATGAGTTTGTGGCAGAGTGTAAATGTACAAATGAGTGTGTGGCAGAGTCCAAGGGTACATATGAGTATGTGGCAGAGTGTAAATGTACAAATGAGTGTGTGGCAGAGTCCAAGGGTACATATGAGTTTGTGGCAGAGTCCAAGGGTACATATGAGTTTGTGGCAGAGTGTAAATGTACAAATGAGTATGTGGCAGAGTCCAAGGGTACATATGAGTTTGTGGCAGAGTGTAAATGTACAAATGAGTGTGTGGCAGAGTCCAAGGGTACATATGAGTATGTGGCAGAGTGTAAATGTACAAATGAGTGTGTGGCAGAGTCTAAGTGTATGTATGAGTATGTGGCAGTGTGTAAATGTACAAATGAGTGTGTGGCAGAGTCTAAGGGTACATATGATTTTGTGGCAGAATGTAAATGTACAAATGAGTGTGTGGCAGAGTCCAAGGGTACATATGAGTATGTGGCAGAGTGTAAATGTACATATGAGTGTGTGGCAGAGTCTAAGTGTATGCATGAGTATGTGGCAGTGTGTAAATGTACAAATGAGTGTGTGGCAGAGTCTAAGGGTACATATGATTTTGTGGCAGAGTGTAAATGTACAAATGAGTGTGTGGCAGAGTCCAAGGGTACATATGAGTTTGTGGCAGAGTCCAAGGGTACATATGATTTTGTGGCAGAGTGTAAATGTACAAATGAGTGTGTGGCAGAGTCCAAGGGTACATATGAGTTTGTGGCAGAGTCCAAGGGTACATATGAGTTTGTGGCAGAGTGTAAATGTACAACTGAGTGTGTGGCAGAGTCTAAGTGTATGTATGAGTATGTGGCAGAGTGTAAATGTACAAATGAGTGTGTGGCAGAGTCCAAGGGTACATATGAGTATGTGGCACAGTGTAAATGTACAACTGAGTGTGTGGCAGAGTCTAAGTGTATGTATGATTATGTGGCAGTGTGTAAATGTACAAATGAGTGAGTGGCAGAGTCCAAGTGTACATATGAGTTTGTGGCAGAGTTCAATGGTACATATGAGTTTGTGGCAGAGTCCAAGGGTACATATGAGTTTGTGGCAGAGTGTAAATGTACAAATGAGTGTGTGGCAGAGTCCAAGTGTACAAATGAGTTTGTGGCAGAGTGTAAATGTACAAATCAGTGTGTTGCAGAGTCCAAGGGTACATATGAGTTTGTGGCAGAGTGTAAATGTACAAATCAGTGTGTGGCAGAGTCCAAGGGTACATATGAGTTTGTGGCAGAGTGTAAATGTACAAATGAGTGTGTGGCAGAGTCCAAGGGTACATATGAGTATGTGGCAGAGTGTAAATGTACAAATGAGTGTATGGCAGAGTCCAAGTGTACATATGAGTATGTGGCAGAGTGTAAATGTACAAATGAGTGTGTGGCAGAGTCCAAGTGTACATATGAGTTTGTGGCAGAGTGTAAATGTACAAATGAGTGAGTGGCAGAGTCCAAGTGTACATATGAGTATATGGCAGAGTGTAAATGTACAAATGAGTGAGTGGCAGAGTCTAAGTGTATGCATGAGTATGTGGCAGTGTGTAAATGTACAAATGAGTGTGTGGCAGAGTCTAAGGGTACATATGATTTTGTGGCAGAGTGTAAATGTACAAATGAGTGTGTGGCAGAGTGTAAATGTACAAATGAGTGTGTGGCAGAGTCCAAGGGTACATATGAGTATGTGGCAGAGTATAAATGTACAAATGAGTGTATGGCAGAGTCCAAGGGTACATATGAGTTTTTGGCAGAGTGTAAATGTACATATGAGTTTGTGGCAGAGTGTAAATGTACAAATGAGTGTGTGGCAGAGTCCAAGTGTACATATGAGTATGTGGCAGAGTGTAAATGTACAAATGAGTGAGTGGCAGAGTCCAAGTGTACATATGAGTATGTGGCAGAGTGTAAATGTACAAATGAGTGTATGGCAGAGTCCAAGGGTACATATGAGTTTGTGGCAGAGTGTAAATGTACAAATGAGTGTGTGGCAGAGTCCAAGGGTACATATGAGTATGTGGCAGAGTGTAAATGTACAAATGAGTGTGTGGCAGAGTCCAAGGGTACATATGAGTTTGTGGCAGAGTCCAAGGGTACATATGAGTTTGTGGCAGAGTGTAAATGTACAAATGAGTATGTGGCAGAGTCCAAGGGTACATATGAGTTTGTGGCAGAGACTAAATGTACAAATGAGTGTGTGGCAGAGTCCAAGGGTACATATGAGTATGTGGCAGAGTGTAAATGTACAAATGAGTGTGTGGCAGAGTCCAAGTGTACATATGAGTTTGTGGCAGAGTGTAAATGTACAAATGAGTGTGTTAGAGTCCAAGGGTACATTTGAGTTTTAGGCAGAGTCCAAGGGTACATATGAGTTTGTGGCAGAGTGTAAATGTACAAATGAGTGAGTGGCAGAGTCCAAGTGTACATATGAGTATATGGCAGAGTGTAAATGTACAAATGAGTGAGTGGCAGAGTCTAAGTGTATGCATGAGTATGTGGCAGTGTGTAAATGTACAAATGAGTGTGTGGCAGAGTCTAAGGGTACATATTATTTTGTGGCAGAGTGTAAATGTACAAATGAGTGTGTGGCAGAGTGTAAATGTACAAATAAGTGAGTGGCAGAGTCCAAGTGTACATATGAGTATGTGGCAGAGTGTAAATGTACAAATGAGTGTATGGCAGAGTCCAAGGGTACATATGAGTTTGTGGCAGAGTGTAAATGTACAAATGAGTGTATGGCAGAGTCCAAGCGTACATATGAGTTTGTGGCAGAGTCCAAGGGTACATATGAGTTTGTGGCAGAGTGTAAATGTACAAATGAGTGTGTGGCAGAGTCCAAGGGTACATATGAGTATGTGGCAGAGTGTAAATGTACAAATGAGTGTGTGGCAGAGTCTAAGGGTACATATGATTTTGTGGCAGAGTGTAAATGTACAAATGAGTGTGTGGCAGAGTCCAAGGGTACATATGATTTTGTGGCAGAGTGTAAATGTACAAATGAGTGTGTGGCAGAGTCCAAGGGAACAAATGAGTTTGTGGCAGAGTGTAAATGTACAAATGAGTGTGTGGCAGAGTCTAAGTGTATGTATGAGTTTGTGGCAAAGTTCAATGGTACATATGTGTTTGTGGCAGAGTCCAAGGGTTCATATGAGTATGTGGCAGAGTGTAAATGTACAAATGAGTGTGTGGCAGATACCAAGTGTACATATGAGTTTGTGGCAGAGTGTAAATGTACAAATGAGTGAGTGGCAGAGTCCAAGTGTACATATGAGTATGTGGCAGAGTGTAAATGTACAAATGAGTGTGTGGCAGAGTCCAAGGGTACATATGAGTATGTGGCACAGTGTAAATGTACAACTGAGTGTGTGGCAGAGTCTAAGTGTATGTTTGAGTATGTGGCAGAGTGTAAATGTACAAATGAGTGTGTGGCAGAGTCCAAGGGTACATATGAGTATGTGGCACAGTGTAAATGTACAAATGAGTGAGTGGCAGAGTCCAAGTGTACATATGAGTTTGTGGCAGAGTTCAATGGTACATATGAGTTTGTGGCAGAGTCCAAGGGTACATATGAGTTTGTGGCAGAGTGTAAATGTACAAATGAGTGTGTGGCAGAGTCCAAGTGTACAAATGAGTTTGTGGCAGAGTGTAAATGTACAAATCAGTGTGTTGCAGAGTCCAAGGGTACATATGAGTTTGTGGCAGAGTGTAAATGTACAAATCAGTGTGTGGCAGAGTCCAAGGGTACATATGAGTTTGTGGCAGAGTGTAAATGTACAAATGAGTGTGTGGCAGAGTCCAAGGGTACATATGAGTATGTGGCAGAGTGTAAATGTACAAATGAGTGTATGGCAGAGTCCAAGTGTACATATGAGTATGTGGCAGAGTGTAAATGTACAAATGAGTGTGTGGCAGAGTCCAAGTGTACATATGAGTTTGTGGCAGAGTGTAAATGTACAAATGAGTGAGTGGCAGAGTCCAAGTGTACATATGAGTATATGGCAGAGTGTAAATGTACAAATGAGTGAGTGGCAGAGTCTAAGTGTATGCATGAGTATGTGGCAGTGTGTAAATGTACAAATGAGTGTGTGGCAGAGTCTAAGGGTACATATGATTTTGTGGCAGAGTGTAAATGTACAAATGAGTGTGTGGCAGAGTGTAAATGTACAAATGAGTGTGTGGCAGAGTCCAAGGGTACATATGAGTATGTGGCAGAGTATAAATGTACAAATGAGTGTATGGCAGAGTCCAAGGGTACATATGAGTTTTTGGCAGAGTGTAAATGTACATATGAGTTTGTGGCAGAGTGTAAATGTACAAATGAGTGTGTGGCAGAGTCCAAGTGTACATATGAGTATGTGGCAGAGTGTAAATGTACAAATGAGTGAGTGGCAGAGTCCAAGTGTACATATGAGTATGTGGCAGAGTGTAAATGTACAAATGAGTGTATGGCAGAGTCCAAGGGTACATATGAGTTTGTGGCAGAGTGTAAATGTACAAATGAGTGTGTGGCAGAGTCTAAGTGTATGTATGAGTTTGTGGCAGAGTTCAATGGTACATATGTGTTTGTGGCAGAGTCCAAGGGTTCATATGAGTATGTGGCAGAGTGTAAATGTACAAAATGAGTGTGTGGCAGAGTCCAAGGGTACATATGAGTTTGTGGCAGAGTCCAAGGGTACATATGAGTTTGTGGCAGAGTGTAAATGTACAAATGAGTGTGTGGCAGAGTCCAAGGGTACATATGAGTATGTGGCAGAGTGTAAATGTACAAATGAGTGTGTGGCAGAGTCCAAGGGTACATATGAGTTTGTGGCAGAGTCCAAGGGTACATATGAGTTTGTGGCAGAGTGTAAATGTACAAATGAGTATGTGGCAGAGTCCAAGGGTACATATGAGTTTGTGGCAGAGTGTAAATGTACAAATGAGTGTGTGGCAGAGTCCAAGGGTACATATGAGTTTGTGGCAGAGACTAAATGTACAAATGAGTGTGTGGCAGAGTCCAAGGGTACATATGAGTATGTGGCAGAGTGTAAATGTACAAATGAGTGAGTGGCAGAGTCCAAGTGTACATATGAGTATGTGGCAGAGTGTAAATGTACAAATGAGTGTATGGCAGAGTCTAAGCGTACATATGAGTTTGTGGCAGAGTCCAAGGGTACATATGAGTTTGTGGCAGAGTGTAAATGTACAAATGAGTGAGTGGCAGAGTCCAAGGGTACATATGAGTTTGTGGCAGAGTGTAAATGTACAAATGAGTGTGTGGCAGAGTCCAAGGGTACATATGAGTTTGTGGCAGAGTCCAAGGGTACATATGAGGATGTGGCAGAGTGTAAATGTACAAATGAGTGTGTGGCAGAGTCCAAGTGTACATATGAGTATGTGGCAGAGTATAAATGTACAAATGAGTGTATGGCAGAGTCCAAGGGTACATATGATTTTGTGGCAGAGTGTAAATGTACAAATGAGTGTGTGGCAGAGTGTAAATGTACAAATGAGTGTGTGGCAGAGTCCAAGGGTACATATGAGTATGTGGCAGAGTATAAATGTACAAATGAGTGTATGGCAGAGTCCAAGGGTACATATGAGTTTTTGGCAGAGTGTAAATGTACATATGAGTTTGTGGCAGAGTGTAAATGTACAAATGAGTGTGTGGCAGAGTCCAAGTGTACATATGAGTATGTGGCAGAGTGTAAATGTACAAATGAGTGAGTGGCAGAGTCCAAGTGTACATATGAGTATGTGGCAGAGTGTAAATGTACAAATGAGTGTATGGCAGAGTCCAAGGGTACATATGAGTTTGTGGCAGAGTGTAAATGTACAAATGAGTGTGTGGCAGAGTCTAAGTGTATGTATGAGTTTGTGGCAGAGTTCAATGGTACATATGTGTTTGTGGCAGAGTCCAAGGGTTCATATGAGTATGTGGCAGAGTGTAAATGTACAAAATGAGTGTGTGGCAGAGTCCAAGGGTACATATGAGTTTGTGGCAGAGTCCAAGGGTACATATGAGTTTGTGGCAGAGTGTAAATGTACAAATGAGTATGTGGCAGAGTCCAAGGGTACATATGAGTTTGTGGCAGAGTGTAAATGTACAAATGAGTGTGTGGCAGAGTCCAAGGGTACATATGAGTTTGTGGCACAGACTAAATGTACAAATGAGTTTGTGGCAGAGTCCAAGGGTACATATGAGTATGTGGCAGAGTGTAAATGTACAAATGAGTGAGTGGCAGAGTCCAAGTGTACATATGAGTATGTGGCAGAGTGTAAATGTACAAATGAGTGTATGGCAGAGTCTAAGCGTACATATGAGTTTGTGGCAGAGTGTAAATGTACAAATGAGTATGTGGCAGAGTCCAAGGGTACATATGAGTTTGTGGCAGAGTGTAAATGTACAAATGAGTGTGTGGCAGAGTCCAAGGGTACATATGAGTTTGTGGCAGAGTCCAAGGGTACATATGAGGATGTGGCAGAGTGTAAATGTACAAATGAGTGTGTGGCAGAGTCCAAGTGTACATATGAGTTTGTGGCAGAGTGTAAATGTACAAATGAGTGTGTTAGAGTCCAAGGGTACATTTGAGTTTGAGGCAGAGTCCAAGGGTACATATGAGTTTGTGGCAGAGTGTAAATGTACAAATGTACAAATGAGTGAGTGGCAGAGTCCAAGTGTACATATGAGTATATGGCAGAGTGTAAATGTACAAATGAGTGAGTGGCAGAGTCTAAGTGTATGCATGAGTATGTGGCAGTGTGTAAATGTACAAATGAGTGTGTGGCAGAGTCTAAGGGTACATATGATTTTGTGGCAGAGTGTAAATGTACAAATGAGTGTGTGGCAGAGTGTAAATGTACAAATGAGTGTGTGGCAGAGTCCAAGGGTACATATGAGTATGTGGCAGAGTGTAAATGTACAAATGAGTGTATGGCAGAGTCCAAGTGTACATATGAGTTTGTGGCAGAGTGTAAATGTACAAAAGAGTTTGTGGCAGAGTGTAAATGTACAAAAGAGTTTGTGGCAGAGTGTAAATGTACAAATGAGTGTGTGGCAGAGTCCAAGTGTACATATGAGTATGTGGCAGAGTGTAAATGTACAAATGAGTGAGTGGCAGAGTCCAAGTGTACATATGAGTATGTGGCAGAGTGTAAATGTACAAATGAGTGTATGGCAGAGTCCAAGGGTACATATGAGTTTGTGGCAGAGTGTAAATGTACAAATGAGTGTGTGGCAGAGTCTAAGTGTATGTATGAGTTTGTGGCAGAGTCCAAGGGTACATATGAGTTTGTGGCAGAGTGTAAATGTACAAATGAGTGTGTGGCAGAGTCCAAGGGTACATATGAGTATGTGGCAGAGTGTAAATGTACAAATGAGTGTGTGGCAGAGTCCAAGGGTACATATGAGTTTGTGGCAGAGTCCAAGGGTACATATGAGTTTGTGGCAGAGTGTAAATGTACAAATGAGTATGTGGCAGAGTCCAAGGGTACATATGAGTTTGTGGCAGAGTGTAAATGTACAAATGAGTGTGTGGCAGAGTCCAAGGGTACATATGAGTTTGTGGCAGAGACTAAATGTACAAATGAGTGTGTGGCAGAGTCCAAGGGTACATATGAGTATGTGGCAGAGTGTAAATGTACAAATGAGTGAGTGGCAGAGTCCAAGTGTACATATGAGTATGTGGCAGAGTGTAAATGTACAAATGAGTGTATGGCAGAGTCTAAGCGTACATATGAGTTTGTGGCAGAGTCCAAGGGTACATATGAGTTTGTGGCAGAGTGTAAATGTACAAATGAGTGAGTGGCAGAGTCCAAGGGTACATATGAGTTTGTGGCAGAGTGTAAATGTACAAATGAGTGTGTGGCAGAGTCCAAGGGTACATATGAGTTTGTGGCAGAGTGTAAATGTACAAATGAGTGTGTGGCAGAGTCCAAGGGTACATATGAGTATGTGGCAGAGTGTAAATGTACAAATGAGTGTGTGGCAGAGTCCAAGGGTACATATGAGTATGTGGCACAGTGTTAACTGTACAACTGAGTGTGTGGCAGAGTCTAAGTGTATGTATGATTATGTGGCAGTGTGTAAATGTACAAATGAGTGTGTGGCAGAGTGTAAATGTACAAATGAGTGTGTGGCAGAGTCCAAGGGTTCATATGAGTATGTGGCAGAGTGTAAATGTACAAATAAGTGAGTGGCAGAGTCCAAGTGTACATATGAGTATGTGGCAGAGTGTAAATGTACAAATGAGTGTATGGCAGAGTCCAAGGGTACATATGAGTTTGTGGCAGAGTGTAAATGTACAAATGAGTGTATGGCAGAGTCCAAGCGTACATATGAGTTTGTGGCAGAGTCCAAGGGTACATATGAGTTTGTGGCAGAGTGTAAATGTACAAATGAGTGTGTGGCAGAGTCCAAGGGTACATATGAGTATGTGGCAGAGTGTAAATGTACAAATGAGTGTGTGGCAGAGTCTAAGGGTACATATGATTTTGTGGCAGAGTGTAAATGTACAAATGAGTGTGTGGCAGAGTCCAAGGGTACATATGAGTTTGTGGCAGAGACTAAATGTACAAATGAGTGTGTGGCAGAGTCCAAGGGTACATATGAGTATGTGGCAGAGTGTAAATGTACAAATGAGTGAGTGGCAGAGTCCAAGTGTACATATGAGTATGTGGCAGAGTGTAAATGTACAAATGAGTGTATGGCAGAGTCTAAGCGTACATATGAGTTTGTGGCAGAGTCCAAGGGTACATATGAGTTTGTGGCAGAGTGTAAATGTACAAATGAGTGAGTGGCAGAGTCCAAGGGTACATATGAGTTTGTGGCAGAGTGTAAATGTACAAATGAGTGTGTGGCAGAGTCCAAGGGTACATATGAGTTTGTGGCAGAGTCCAAGGGTACATATGAGGATGTGGCAGAGTGTAAATGTACAAATGAGTGTGTGGCAGAGTCCAAGTGTACATATGAGTTTGTGGCAGAGTGTAAATGTACAAATGAGTGTGTTAGAGTCCAAGGGTACATTTGAGTTTGAGGCAGAGTCCAAGGGTACATATGAGTTTGTGGCAGAGTGTAAATGTACAAATGTACAAATGAGTGAGTGGCAGAGTCCAAGTGTACATATGAGTATATGGCAGAGTGTAAATGTACAAATGAGTGAGTGGCAGAGTCTAAGTGTATGCATGAGTATGTGGCAGTGTGTAAATGTACAAATGAGTGTGTGGCAGAGTCTAAGGGTACATATGATTTTGTGGCAGAGTGTAAATGTACAAATGAGTGTGTGGCAGAGTGTAAATGTACAAATGAGTGTGTGGCAGAGTCCAAGGGTACATATGAGTATGTGGCAGAGTGTAAATGTACAAATGAGTGTATGGCAGAGTCCAAGTGTACATATGAGTTTGTGGCAGAGTGTAAATGTACAAAAGAGTTTGTGGCAGAGTGTAAATGTACAAAAGAGTTTGTGGCAGAGTGTAAATGTACAAATGAGTGTGTGGCAGAGTCCAAGTGTACATATGAGTATGTGGCAGAGTGTAAATGTACAAATGAGTGAGTGGCAGAGTCCAAGTGTACATATGAGTATGTGGCAGAGTGTAAATGTACAAATGAGTGTATGGCAGAGTCCAAGGGTACATATGAGTTTGTGGCAGAGTGTAAATGTACAAATGAGTGTGTGGCAGAGTCTAAGTGTATGTATGAGTTTGTGGCAGAGTTCAATGGTACATATGTGTTTGTGGCAGAGTCCAAGGGTTCATATGAGTATGTGGCAGAGTGTAAATGTACAAATGAGTGTGTGGCAGAGTCCAAGGGTACATATGAGTTTGTGGCAGAGTCCAAGGGTACATATGAGTTTGTGGCAGAGTGTAAATGTACAAATGAGTGTGTGGCAGAGTCCAAGGGTACATATGAGTATGTGGCAGAGTGTAAATGTACAAATGAGTGTGTGGCAGAGTCCAAGGGTACATATGAGTTTGTGGCAGAGTCCAAGGGTACATATGAGTTTGTGGCAGAGTGTAAATGTACAAATGAGTATGTGGCAGAGTCCAAGGGTACATATGAGTTTGTGGCAGAGTGTAAATGTACAAATGAGTGTGTGGCAGAGTCCAAGGGTACATATGAGTTTGTGGCAGAGACTAAATGTACAAATGAGTGTGTGGCAGAGTCCAAGGGTACATATGAGTATGTGGCAGAGTGTAAATGTACAAATGAGTGAGTGGCAGAGTCCAAGTGTACATATGAGTATGTGGCAGAGTGTAAATGTACAAATGAGTGTATGGCAGAGTCTAAGCGTACATATGAGTTTGTGGCAGAGTCCAAGGGTACATATGAGTTTGTGGCAGAGTGTAAATGTACAAATGAGTGAGTGGCAGAGTCCAAGGGTACATATGAGTTTGTGGCAGAGTGTAAATGTACAAATGAGTGTGTGGCAGAGTCCAAGGGTACATATGAGTTTGTGGCAGAGTGTAAATGTACAAATGAGTGTGTGGCAGAGTCCAAGGGTACATATGAGTATGTGGCAGAGTGTAAATGTACAAATGAGTGTGTGGCAGAGTCCAAGGGTACATATGAGTATGTGGCACAGTGTTAACTGTACAACTGAGTGTGTGGCAGAGTCTAAGTGTATGTATGATTATGTGGCAGTGTGTAAATGTACAAATGAGTGTGTGGCAGAGTGTAAATGTACAAATGAGTGTGTGGCAGAGTCCAAGGGTTCATATGAGTATGTGGCAGAGTGTAAATGTACAAATAAGTGAGTGGCAGAGTCCAAGTGTACATATGAGTATGTGGCAGAGTGTAAATGTACAAATGAGTGTATGGCAGAGTCCAAGGGTACATATGAGTTTGTGGCAGAGTGTAAATGTACAAATGAGTGTATGGCAGAGTCCAAGCGTACATATGAGTTTGTGGCAGAGTCCAAGGGTACATATGAGTTTGTGGCAGAGTGTAAATGTACAAATGAGTGTGTGGCAGAGTCCAAGGGTACATATGAGTATGTGGCAGAGTGTAAATGTACAAATGAGTGTGTGGCAGAGTCTAAGGGTACATATGATTTTGTGGCAGAGTGTAAATGTACAAATGAGTGTGTGGCAGAGTCCAAGGGTACATATGATTTTGTGGCAGAGTGTAAATGTACAAATGAGTGTGTGGCAGAGTCCAAGGGAACATATGAGTTTGTGGCAGAGTGTAAATGTACAAATGAGTGTGTGGCAGAGTCTAAGGGTACATATGATTTTGTGGCAGAGTGTAAATGTACAAATGAGTGTGTGGCAGAGTCCAAGGGTACATATGATTTTGTGGCAGAGTGTAAATGTACAAATGAGTGTGTGGCAGAGTCCAAGGGTACATATGAGTTTGTGGCAGAGACTAAATGTACAAATGAGTGTGTGGCAGAGTCCAAGGGTACATATGAGTATGTGGCAGAGTGTAAATGTACAAATGAGTGAGTGGCAGAGTCCAAGTGTACATATGAGTATGTGGCAGAGTGTAAATGTACAAATGAGTGTATGGCAGAGTCTAAGCGTACATATGAGTTTGTGGCAGAGTCCAAGGGTACATATGAGTTTGTGGCAGAGTGTAAATGTACAAATGAGTGAGTGGCAGAGTCCAAGGGTACATATGAGTTTGTGGCAGAGTGTAAATGTACAAATGAGTGTGTGGCAGAGTCCAAGGGTACATATGAGTTTGTGGCAGAGTGTAAATGTACAAATGAGTGTGTGGCAGAGTCCAAGGGTACATATGAGTATGTGGCAGAGTGTAAATGTACAAATGAGTGTGTGGCAGAGTCCAAGGGTACATATGAGTATGTGGCACAGTGTTAACTGTACAACTGAGTGTGTGGCAGAGTCTAAGTGTATGTATGATTATGTGGCAGTGTGTAAATGTACAAATGAGTGTGTGGCAGAGTGTAAATGTACAAATGAGTGTGTGGCAGAGTCCAAGGGTTCATATGAGTATGTGGCAGAGTGTAAATGTACAAATAAGTGAGTGGCAGAGTCCAAGTGTACATATGAGTATGTGGCAGAGTGTAAATGTACAAATGAGTGTATGGCAGAGTCCAAGGGTACATATGAGTTTGTGGCAGAGTGTAAATGTACAAATGAGTGTATGGCAGAGTCCAAGCGTACATATGAGTTTGTGGCAGAGTCCAAGGGTACATATGAGTTTGTGGCAGAGTGTAAATGTACAAATGAGTGTGTGGCAGAGTCCAAGGGTACATATGAGTATGTGGCAGAGTGTAAATGTACAAATGAGTGTGTGGCAGAGTCTAAGGGTACATATGATTTTGTGGCAGAGTGTAAATGTACAAATGAGTGTGTGGCAGAGTCCAAGGGTACATATGATTTTGTGGCAGAGTGTAAATGTACAAATGAGTGTGTGGCAGAGTCCAAGGGAACATATGAGTTTGTGGCAGAGTGTAAATGTACAAATGAGTGTGTGGCAGAGTCTAAGGGTACATATGATTTTGTGGCAGAGTGTAAATGTACAAATGAGTGTGTGGCAGAGTCCAAGGGTACATATGATTTTGTGGCAGAGTGTAAATGTACAAATGAGTGTGTGGCAGAGTCCAAGGGTTCATATGAGTATGTGGCAGAGTGTAAATGTACAAATGAGTGTGTGGCAGATACCAAGTGTACATATGAGTTTGTGGCAGAGTGTAAATGTACAAATGAGTGAGTGGCAGAGTCCAAGTGTACATATGAGTATGTGGCAGAGTGTAAATGTACAAATGAGTGTGTGGCAGAGTCCAAGGGTACATATGAGTTTGTGGCAGAGACTAAATGTACAAATGAGTGTGTGGCAGAGTCCAAGGGTACATATGAGTATGTGGCAGAGTGTAAATGTACAAATGAGTGAGTGGCAGAGTCCAAGTGTACATATGAGTATGTGGCAGAGTGTAAATGTACAAATGAGTGTATGGCAGAGTCTAAGCGTACATATGAGTTTGTGGCAGAGTCCAAGGGTACATATGAGTTTGTGGCAGAGTGTAAATGTACAAATGAGTGAGTGGCAGAGTCCAAGGGTACATATGAGTTTGTGGCAGAGTGTAAATGTACAAATGAGTGTGTGGCAGAGTCCAAGGGTACATATGAGTTTGTGGCAGAGTCCAAGGGTACATATGAGGATGTGGCAGAGTGTAAATGTACAAATGAGTGTGTGGCAGAGTCCAAGTGTACATATGAGTTTGTGGCAGAGTGTAAATGTACAAATGAGTGTGTTAGAGTCCAAGGGTACATTTGAGTTTGAGGCAGAGTCCAAGGGTACATATGAGTTTGTGGCAGAGTGTAAATGTACAAATGTACAAATGAGTGAGTGGCAGAGTCCAAGTGTACATATGAGTATATGGCAGAGTGTAAATGTACAAATGAGTGAGTGGCAGAGTCTAAGTGTATGCATGAGTATGTGGCAGTGTGTAAATGTACAAATGAGTGTGTGGCAGAGTCTAAGGGTACATATGATTTTGTGGCAGAGTGTAAATGTACAAATGAGTGTGTGGCAGAGTGTAAATGTACAAATGAGTGTGTGGCAGAGTCCAAGGGTACATATGAGTATGTGGCAGAGTGTAAATGTACAAATGAGTGTATGGCAGAGTCCAAGTGTACATATGAGTTTGTGGCAGAGTGTAAATGTACAAAAGAGTTTGTGGCAGAGTGTAAATGTACAAAAGAGTTTGTGGCAGAGTGTAAATGTACAAATGAGTGTGTGGCAGAGTCCAAGTGTACATATGAGTATGTGGCAGAGTGTAAATGTACAAATGAGTGAGTGGCAGAGTCCAAGTGTACATATGAGTATGTGGCAGAGTGTAAATGTACAAATGAGTGTATGGCAGAGTCCAAGGGTACATATGAGTTTGTGGCAGAGTGTAAATGTACAAATGAGTGTGTGGCAGAGTCTAAGTGTATGTATGAGTTTGTGGCAGAGTTCAATGGTACATATGTGTTTGTGGCAGAGTCCAAGGGTTCATATGAGTATGTGGCAGAGTGTAAATGTACAAATGAGTGTGTGGCAGAGTCCAAGGGTACATATGAGTTTGTGGCAGAGTCCAAGGGTACATATGAGTTTGTGGCAGAGTGTAAATGTACAAATGAGTGTGTGGCAGAGTCCAAGGGTACATATGAGTATGTGGCAGAGTGTAAATGTACAAATGAGTGTGTGGCAGAGTCCAAGGTTACATATGAGTTTGTGGCAGAGTCCAAGGGTACATATGAGTTTGTGGCAGAGTGTAAATGTACAAATGAGTATGTGGCAGAGTCCAAGGGTACATATGAGTTTGTGGCAGAGTGTAAATGTACAAATGAGTGTGTGGCAGAGTCCAAGGGTACATATGAGTTTGTGGCAGAGACTAAATGTACAAATGAGTGTGTGGCAGAGTCCAAGGGTACATATGAGTATGTGGCAGAGTGTAAATGTACAAATGAGTGAGTGGCAGAGTCCAAGTGTACATATGAGTATGTGGCAGAGTGTAAATGTACAAATGAGTGTATGGCAGAGTCTAAGCGTACATATGAGTTTGTGGCAGAGTCCAAGGGTACATATGAGTTTGTGGCAGAGTGTAAATGTACAAATGAGTGAGTGGCAGAGTCCAAGGGTACATATGAGTTTGTGGCAGAGTGTAAATGTACAAATGAGTGTGTGGCAGAGTCCAAGGGTACATATGAGTTTGTGGCAGAGTGTAAATGTACAAATGAGTGTGTGGCAGAGTCCAAGGGTACATATGAGTATGTGGCACAGTGTTAACTGTACAACTGAGTGTGTGGCAGAGTCTAAGTGTATGTATGATTATGTGGCAGTGTGTAAATGTACAAATGAGTGTGTGGCAGAGTGTAAATGTACAAATGAGTGTGTGGCAGAGTCCAAGGGTTCATATGAGTATGTGGCAGAGTGTAAATGTACAAATAAGTGAGTGGCAGAGTCCAAGTGTACATATGAGTATGTGGCAGAGTGTAAATGTACAAATGAGTGTATGGCAGAGTCCAAGGGTACATATGAGTTTGTGGCAGAGTGTAAATGTACAAATGAGTGTATGGCAGAGTCCAAGCGTACATATGAGTTTGTGGCAGAGTCCAAGGGTACATATGAGTTTGTGGCAGAGTGTAAATGTACAAATGAGTGTGTGGCAGAGTCCAAGGGTACATATGAGTATGTGGCAGAGTGTAAATGTACAAATGAGTGTGTGGCAGAGTCTAAGGGTACATATGATTTTGTGGCAGAGTGTAAATGTACAAATGAGTGTGTGGCAGAGTCCAAGGGTACATATGATTTTGTGGCAGAGTGTAAATGTACAAATGAGTGTGTGGCAGAGTCCAAGGGAACATATGAGTTTGTGGCAGAGTGTAAATGTACAAATGAGTGTGTGGCAGAGTCTAAGGGTACATATGATTTTGTGGCAGAGTGTAAATGTACAAATGAGTGTGTGGCAGAGTCCAAGGGTACATATGATTTTGTGGCAGAGTGTAAATGTACAAATGAGTGTGTGGCAGAGTCCAAGGGTTCATATGAGTATGTGGCAGAGTGTAAATGTACAAATGAGTGTGTGGCAGATACCAAGTGTACATATGAGTTTGTGGCAGAGTGTAAATGTACAAATGAGTGAGTGGCAGAGTCCAAGTGTACATATGAGTATGTGGCAGAGTGTAAATGTACAAATGAGTGTGTGGCAGAGTCCAAGGGTACATATGAGTATGTGGCACAGTGTAAATGTACAACTGAGTGTGTGGCAGAGTCTAAGTGTATGTATGATTATGTGGCAGTGTGTAAATGTACAAATGAGTGAGTGGCAGAGTCCAAGTGTACATATGAGTTTGTGGCAGAGTTCAATGGTACATATGAGTTTGTGGCAGAGTCCAAGGGTACATATGAGTTTGTGGCAGAGTGTAAATGTACAAATGAGTGTGTGGCAGAGTCCAAGTGTACAAATGAGTTTGTGGCAGAGTGTAAATGTACAAATCAGTGTGTTGCAGAGTCCAAGGGTACATATGAGTTTGTGGCAGAGTGTAAATGTACAAATCAGTGTGTGGCAGAGTCCAAGGGTACATATGAGTTTGTGGCAGAGTGTAAATGTACAAATGAGTGTGTGGCAGAGTCCAAGGGTACATATGAGTATGTGGCAGAGTGTAAATGTACAAATGAGTGTATGGCAGAGTCCAAGTGTACATATGAGTATGTGGCAGAGTGTAAATGTACAAATGAGTGTGTGGCAGAGTCCAAGTGTACATATGAGTTTGTGGCAGAGTGTAAATGTACAAATGAGTGTGTTAGAGTCCAAGGGTACATTTGAGTTTTAGGCAGAGTCCAAGGATACATATGAGTTTGTGGCAGAGTGTAAATGTACAAATGAGTGAGTGGCAGAGTCCAAGTGTACATATGAGTATATGGCAGAGTGTAAATGTACAAATGAGTGAGTGGCAGAGTCTAAGTGTATGCATGAGTATGTGGCAGTGTGTAAATGTACAAATGAGTGTGTGGCAGAGTCTAAGGGTACATATGATTTTGTGGCAGAGTGTAAATGTACAAATGAGTGTGTGGCAGAGTGTAAATGTACAAATGAGTGTGTGGCAGAGTCCAAGGGTACATATGAGTATGTGGCAGAGTATAAATGTACAAATGAGTGTATGGCAGAGTCCAAGGGTACATATGAGTTTTTGGCAGAGTGTAAATGTACATATGAGTTTGTGGCAGAGTGTAAATGTACAAATGAGTGTGTGGCAGAGTCCAAGTGTACATATGAGTATGTGGCAGAGTGTAAATGTACAAATGAGTGAGTGGCAGAGTCCAAGTGTACATATGAGTATGTGGCAGAGTGTAAATGTACAAATGAGTGTATGGCAGAGTCCACGGGTACATATGAGTTTGTGGCAGAGACTAAATGTACAAATGAGTGTGTGGCAGAGTCCAAGGGTTCATATGAGTATGTGGCAGAGTCCAAGGGTACATATGAGTTTGTGGCAGAGTGTAAATGTACAAATGAGTGTGTGGCAGAGTCCAAGGGTACATATGAGTTTGTGGCAGAGTCCAAGGGTACATATGAGTTTGTGGCAGAGTGTAAATGTACAAATGAGTATGTGGCAGAGTCCAAGGGTACATATGAGTTTGTGGCAGAGACTAAATGTACAAATGAGTGTGTGGCAGAGTCCAAGGGTACATATGAGTATGTGGCAGAGTGTAAATGTACAAATGAGTGTGTGGCAGAGTCCAAGTGTACATATGAGTTTGTGGCAGAGTGTAAATGTACAAATGAGTGTGTTAGAGTCCAAGGGTACATTTGAGTTTTAGGCAGAGTCCAAGGGTACATATGAGTTTGTGGCAGAGTGTAAATGTACAAATGAGTGAGTGGCAGAGTCCAAGTGTACATATGAGTATATGGCAGAGTGTAAATGTACAAATGAGTGAGTGGCAGAGTCTAAGTGTATGCATGAGTATGTGGCAGAGTGTAAATGTACAAATGAGTGTATGGCAGAGTCCAAGGGTACATATGAGTTTGTGGCAGAGTGTAAATGTACAAATGAGTGTATGGCAGAGTCCAAGCGTACATATGAGTTTGTGGCAGAGTCCAAGGGTACATATGAGTTTGTGGCAGAGTGTAAATGTACAAATGAGTGTGTGGCAGAGTCCAAGGGTACATATGAGTATGTGGCAGAGTGTAAATGTACAAATGAGTGTGTGGCAGAGTCTAAGTGTATGTATGAGTATGTGGCAGTGTGTAAATGTACAAATGAGTGTGTGGCAGAGTCCAAGGGTACATGTGAGTTTTTGGCAGAGTCCAAGGGTACATATGAGTATGTGGCAGAGTGTAAATGTACAAATGAGTGTGTTAGAGTCCAAGGGTACATATGAGTTTTTGGCAGAGTCCAAGGGTACATATGAGTTTGTGGCAGAGTGTAAATGTACAAATGAGTGTGTGGAAGAGTCTAAGTGTATGTATGAGTTTGTGGCAGAGTTCAATGGTACATATGTGTTTGTGGCAGAGTCCAAGGGTTCATATGAGTATGTGGCAGAGTGTAAATGTACAAATGAGTGTGTGGCAGAGTCCAAGGGTACATATGAGTATGTGGCAGAGTGTAAATGTACAAATGAGTGTGTGGCAGAGTCTAAGTGTATGTATGAGTATGTGGCAGTGTGTAAATGTACAAATGAGTGTGTGGCAGAGTCTAAGGGTACATATGATTTTGTGGCAGAGTGTAAATGTACAAATGAGTGTGTGGCAGAGTCCAAGTGTACAAATGAGTTTGTGGCAGAGTGTAAATGTACAAATGAGTGTGTGGCAGAGTCCAAGGGTACATATGAGTATGTGGCAGAGTGTAAATGTACAAATGAGTGTATGGCAGAGTCCAAGTGTACATATGAGTATGTGGCAGAGTGTAAATGTACAAATGAGTGTGTGGCAGAGTCCAAGTGTACATATGAGTTTGTGGCAGAGTGTAAATGTACAAATGAGTGTGTTAGAGTCCAAGGGTACATTTGAGTTTTAGGCAGAGTCCAAGGATACATATGAGTTTGTGGCAGAGTGTAAATGTACAAATGAGTGAGTGGCAGAGTCCAAGTGTACATATGAGTATATGGCAGAGTGTAAATGTACAAATGAGTGAGTGGCAGAGTCTAAGTGTATGCATGAGTATGTGGCAGTGTGTAAATGTACAAATG
The DNA here is from genome assembly GCA_036172795.1 of Pelodytes ibericus. Taxonomy (NCBI): domain Eukaryota; kingdom Metazoa; phylum Chordata; class Amphibia; order Anura; family Pelodytidae; genus Pelodytes; species Pelodytes ibericus. The sequence continues at coordinate 43,771,480 of CM069868.1, read as the reverse complement.
AGTGTGTGGCAGAGTCTAAGGGTACATATGATTTTGTGGCAGAGTGTAAATGTACAAATGAGTGTGTGGCAGAGTGTAAATGTACAAATGAGTGTGTGGCAGAGTCCAAGGGTACATATGAGTATGTGGCAGAGTATAAATGTACAAATGAGTGTATGGCAGAGTCCAAGGGTACATATGAGTTTTTGGCAGAGTGTAAATGTACATATGAGTTTGTGGCAGAGTGTAAATGTACAAATGAGTGTGTGGCAGAGTCCAAGTGTACATATGAGTATGTGGCAGAATGTAAATGTACAAATGAGTGAGTGGCAGAGTCCAAGTGTACATATGAGTATGTGGCAGAGTGTAAATGTACAAATGAGTGTATGGCAGAGTCCAAGGGTACATATGAGTTTGTGGCAGAGTGTAAATGTACAAATGAGTGTGTGGCAGAGTCTAAGTGTATGTATGAGTTTGTGGCAGAGTTCAATGGTACATATGTGTTTGTGGCAGAGTCCAAGGGTTCATATGAGTATGTGGCAGAGTGTAAATGTACAAATGAGTGTGTGGCAGAGTCCAAGGGTACATATGAGTTTGTGGCAGAGTCCAAGGGTACATATGAGTTTGTGGCAGAGTGTAAATGTACAAATGAGTGTGTGGCAGAGTCCAAGGGTACATATGAGTATGTGGCAGAGTGTAAATGTACAAATGAGTGTGTGGCAGAGTCCAAGGGTACATATGAGTTTGTGGCAGAGTCCAAGGGTACATATGAGTTTGTGGCAGAGTGTAAATGTACAAATGAGTATGTGGCAGAGTCCAAGGGTACATATGAGTTTGTGGCAGAGACTAAATGTACAAATGAGTGTGTGGCAGAGTCCAAGGGTACATATGAGTATGATGCAGAGTGTAAATGTACAAATGAGTGTGTGGCAGAGTCCAAGTGTACATATGAGTTTGTGGCAGAGTGTAAATGTACAAATGAGTGTGTTAGAGTCCAAGGGTACATTTGAGTTTTAGGCAGAGTCCAAGGGTACATATGAGTTTGTGGCAGAGTGTAAATGTACAAATGAGTGAGTGGCAGAGTCCAAGTGTACATATGAGTATATGGCAGAGTGTAAATGTACAAATGAGTGAGTGGCAGAGTCTAAGTGTATGCATGAGTATGTGGCAGTGTGTAAATGTACAAATGAGTGTGTGGCAGAGTCCAAGTGTACAAATGAGTTTGTGGCAGAGTGTAAATGTACAAATGAGTGTGTGGCAGAGTCCAAGGGTACATATGAGTATGTGGCAGAGTGTAAATGTACAAATGAGTGTAGGGCAGAGTCCAAGTGTACATATGAGTTTGTGGCAGAGTGTAAATGTACAAAAGAGTTTGTGGCAGAGTGTAAATGTACAAATGAGTGTGTGGCAGAGTCCAAGTGTACATATGAGTATGTGGCAGAGTGTAAATGTACAAATGAGTGTGTGGCAGAGTCTAAGGGTACATATGATTTTGTGGCAGAGTGTAAATGTACAAATGAGTGTGTGGCAGAGTCCAAGTGTACAAATGAGTTTGTGGCAGAGTGTAAATGTACAAATGAGTGTGTGGCAGAGTCCAAGGGTACATATGAGTATGTGGCAGAGTGTAAATGTACAAATGAGTGTATGGCAGAGTCCAAGTGTACATATGAGTATGTGGCAGAGTGTAAATGTACAAATGAGTTAGTGGCAGAGTCCAAGTGTACATATGAGTATATGGCAGAGTGTAAATGTACAAATGAGTGAGTGGCAGAGTGTAAATGTACAAATGAGTGTGTGGCAGAGTCCAAGGGTACATATGATTTTGTGGCAGAGTGTAAATGTACAAATGAGTGTGTGGCAGAGTGTAAATGTACAAATGAGTGTGTGGCAGAGTCCAAGGGTACATATGAGTATGTGGCAGAGTATAAATGTACAAATGAGTGTATGGCAGAGTCCAAGGGTACATATGAGTTTTTGGCAGAGTGTAAATGTACATATGAGTTTGTGGCAGAGTGTAAATGTACAAATGAGTGTGTGGCAGAGTCCAAGTGTACATATGAGTATGTGGCAGAGTGTAAATGTACAAATTAGTGAGTGGCAGAGTCCAATTGTACATATGAGTATGTGGCAGAGTGTAAATGTACAAATGAGTGTATGGCAGAGTCCAAGGGTACATATGAGTTTGTGGCAGAGTGTAAATGTACAAATGAGTGTGTGGCAGAGTCTAAGTGTATGTATGAGTTTGTGGCAGAGTTCAATGGTACATATGTGTTTGTGGCAGAGTCCAAGGGTTCATATGAGTATGTGGCAGAGTGTAAATGTACAAATGAGTGTGTGGCAGAGTCCAAGGGTACATTTGAGTTTGTGGCAGAGTCCAAGGGTACATATGAGTTTGTGGCAGAGTGTAAATGTACAAATGAGTGTGTGGCAGAGTCCAAGGGTACATATGAGTATGTGGCAGAGTGTAAATGTACAAATGAGTGTGTGGCAGAGTCCAAGGGTACATATGAGTTTGTGGCAGAGTCCAAGGGTACATATGAGTTTGTGGCAGAGTGTAAATGTACAAATGAGTATGTGGCAGAGTCCAAGGGTACATATGAGTTTGTGGCAGAGTGTAAATGTACAAATGAGTGTGTGGCAGAGTCCAAGGGTACATATGAGTTTGTGGCAGAGACTAAATGTACAAATGAGTGTGTGGCAGAGTCCAAGGGTACATATGAGTATGTGGCAGAGTGTAAATGTACAAATGAGTGAGTGGCAGAGTCCAAGTGTACATATGAGTATGTGGCAGAGTGTAAATGTACAAATGAGTGTATGGCAGAGTCTAAGCGTACATATGAGTTTGTGGCAGAGTCCAAGGGTACATATGAGTTTGTGGCAGAGTGTAAATGTACAAATGAGTGAGTGGCAGAGTCCAAGGGTACATATGAGTTTGTGGCAGAGTGTAAATGTACAAATGAGTGTGTGGCAGAGTCCAAGGGTACATATGAGTTTGTGGCAGAGTGTAAATGTACAAATGAGTGTGTGGCAGAGTCCAAGGGTACATATGAGTATGTGGCAGAGTGTAAATGTACAAATGAGTGTGTGGCAGAGTCCAAGGGTACATATGAGTATGTGGCACAGTGTTAACTGTACAACTGAGTGTGTGGCAGAGTCTAAGTGTATGTATGATTATGTGGCAGTGTGTAAATGTACAAATGAGTGTGTGGCAGAGTGTAAATGTACAAATGAGTGTGTGGCAGAGTCCAAGGGTTCATATGAGTATGTGGCAGAGTGTAAATGTACAAATAAGTGAGTGGCAGAGTCCAAGTGTACATATGAGTATGTGGCAGAGTGTAAATGTACAAATGAGTGTATGGCAGAGTCCAAGGGTACATATGAGTTTGCTGCAGAGTGTAAATGTACAAATGAGTGTATGGCAGAGTCCAAGCGTACATATGAGTTTGTGGCAGAGTCCAAGGGTACATATGAGTTTGTGGCAGAGTGTAAATGTACAAATGAGTGTGTGGCAGAGTCCAAGGGTACATATGAGTATGTGGCAGAGTGTAAATGTACAAATGAGTGTGTGGCAGAGTCTAAGGGTACATATGATTTTGTGGCAGAGTGTAAATGTACAAATGAGTGTGTGGCAGAGTCCAAGGGTACATATGAGTTTGTGGCAGAGACTAAATGTACAAATGAGTGTGTGGCAGAGTCCAAGTGTACATATGAGTATGTGGCAGAGTGTAAATGTACAAATGAGTGTATGGCAGAGTCTAAGCGTACATATGAGTTTGTGGCAGAGTCCAAGGGTACATATGAGTTTGTGGCAGAGTGTAAATGTACAAATGAGTGAGTGGCAGAGTCCAAGGGTACATATGAGTTTGTGGCAGAGTGTAAATGTACAAATGAGTGTGTGGCAGAGTCCAAGGGTACATATGAGGATGTGGCAGAGTGTAAATGTACAAATGAGTGTGTGGCAGAGTCCAAGTGTACATATGAGTTTGTGGCAGAGTGTAAATGTACAAATGAGTGTGTTAGAGTCCAAGGGTACATTTGAGTTTGAGGCAGAGTCCAAGGGTACATATGAGTTTGTGGCAGAGTGTAAATGTACAAATGTACAAATGAGTGAGTGGCAGAGTCCAAGTGTACATATGAGTATATGGCAGAGTGTAAATGTACAAATGAGTGAGTGGCAGAGTCTAAGTGTATGCATGAGTATGTGGCAGTGTGTAAATGTACAAATGAGTGTGTGGCAGAGTCTAAGGGTACATATGATTTTGTGGCAGAGTGTAAATGTACAAATGAGTGTGTGGCAGAGTGTAAATGTACAAATGAGTGTGTGGCAGAGTCCAAGGGTACATATGAGTATGTGGCAGAGTGTAAATGTACAAATGAGTGTATGGCAGAGTCCAAGTGTACATATGAGTTTGTGGCAGAGTGTAAATGTACAAAAGAGTTTGTGGCAGAGTGTAAATGTACAAAAGAGTTTGTGGCAGAGTGTAAATGTACAAATGAGTGTGTGGCAGAGTCCAAGTGTACATATGAGTATGTGGCAGAGTGTAAATGTACAAATGAGTGAGTGGCAGAGTCCAAGTGTACATATGAGTATGTGGCAGAGTGTAAATGTACAAATGAGTGTATGGCAGAGTCCAAGGGTACATATGAGTTTGTGGCAGAGTGTAAATGTACAAATGAGTGTGTGGCAGAGTCTAAGTGTATGTATGAGTTTGTGGCAGAGTTCAATGGTACATATGTGTTTGTGGCAGAGTCCAAGGGTTCATATGAGTATGTGGCAGAGTGTAAATGTACAAATGAGTGTGTGGCAGAGTCCAAGGGTACATATGAGTTTGTGGCAGAGTCCAAGGGTACATATGAGTTTGTGGCAGAGTGTAAATGTACAAATGAGTGTGTGGCAGAGTCCAAGGGTACATATGAGTATGTGGCAGAGTGTAAATGTACAAATGAGTGTGTGGCAGAGTCCAAGGGTACATATGAGTTTGTGGCAGAGTCCAAGGGTACATATGAGTTTGTGGCAGAGTGTAAATGTACAAATGAGTATGTGGCAGAGTCCAAGGGTACATATGAGTTTGTGGCAGAGTGTAAATGTACAAATGAGTGTGTGGCAGAGTCCAAGGGTACATATGAGTTTGTGGCAGAGACTAAATGTACAAATGAGTGTGTGGCAGAGTCCAAGGGTACATATGAGTATGTGGCAGAGTGTAAATGTACAAATGAGTGAGTGGCAGAGTCCAAGTGTACATATGAGTATGTGGCAGAGTGTAAATGTACAAATGAGTGTATGGCAGAGTCTAAGCGTACATATGAGTTTGTGGCAGAGTCCAAGGGTACATATGAGTTTGTGGCAGAGTGTAAATGTACAAATGAGTGAGTGGCAGAGTCCAAGGGTACATATGAGTTTGTGGCAGAGTGTAAATGTACAAATGAGTGTGTGGCAGAGTCCAAGGGTACATATGAGTTTGTGGCAGAGTGTAAATGTACAAATGAGTGTGTGGCAGAGTCCAAGGGTACATATGAGTATGTGGCAGAGTGTAAATGTACAAATGAGTGTGTGGCAGAGTCCAAGGGTACATATGAGTATGTGGCACAGTGTTAACTGTACAACTGAGTGTGTGGCAGAGTCTAAGTGTATGTATGATTATGTGGCAGTGTGTAAATGTACAAATGAGTGTGTGGCAGAGTGTAAATGTACAAATGAGTGTGTGGCAGAGTCCAAGGGTTCATATGAGTATGTGGCAGAGTGTAAATGTACAAATAAGTGAGTGGCAGAGTCCAAGTGTACATATGAGTATGTGGCAGAGTGTAAATGTACAAATGAGTTTATGGCAGAGTCCAAGGGTACATATGAGTTTGTGGCAGAGTGTAAATGTACAAATGAGTGTATGGCAGAGTCCAAGCGTACATATGAGTTTGTGGCAGAGTCCAAGGGTACATATGAGTTTGTGGCAGAGTGTAAATGTACAAATGAGTGTGTGGCAGAGTCCAAGGGTACATATGAGTATGTGGCAGAGTGTAAATGTACAAATGAGTGTGTGGCAGAGTCTAAGGGTACATATGATTTTGTGGCAGAGTGTAAATGTACAAATGAGTGTGTGGCAGAGTCCAAGGGTACATATGATTTTGTGGCAGAGTGTAAATGTACAAATGAGTGTGTGGCAGAGTCCAAGGGAACATATGAGTTTGTGGCAGAGTGTAAATGTACAAATGAGTGTGTGGCAGAGTCTAAGGGTACATATGATTTTGTGGCAGAGTGTAAATGTACAAATGAGTGTGTGGCAGAGTCCAAGGGTACATATGATTTTGTGGCAGAGTGTAAATGTACAAATGAGTGTGTGGCAGAGTCCAAGTGTACATATGAGTTTGTGGCAGAGTGTAAATGTACAAATGAGTGTGTTAGAGTCCAAGGGTACATTTGAGTTTTAGGCAGAGTCCAAGGATACATATGAGTTTGTGGCAGAGTGTAAATGTACAAATGAGTGAGTGGCAGAGTCCAAGTGTACATATGAGTATATGGCAGAGTGTAAATGTACAAATGAGTGTGTGGCAGAGTCTAAGGGTACATATGATTTTGTGGCAGAGTGTAAATGTACAAATGAGTGTGTGGCAGAGTGTAAATGTACAAATGAGTGTGTGGCAGAGTCCAAGGGTACATATGAGTATGTGGCAGAGTATAAATGTACAAATGAGTGTATGGCAGAGTCCAAGGGTACATATGAGTTTTTGGCAGAGTGTAAATGTACATATGAGTTTGTGGCAGAGTGTAAATGTACAAATGAGTGTGTGGCAGAGTCCAAGTGTACATATGAGTATGTGGCAGAGTGTAAATGTACAAATGAGTGAGTGGCAGAGTCCAAGTGTACATATGAGTATGTGGCAGAGTGTAAATGTACAAATGAGTGTATGGCAGAGTCCACGGGTACATATGAGTTTGTGGCAGAGACTAAATGTACAAATGAGTGTGTGGCAGAGTCCAAGGGTTCATATGAGTATGTGGCAGAGTCCAAGGGTACATATGAGTTTGTGGCAGAGTGTAAATGTACAAATGAGTGTGTGGCAGAGTCCAAGGGTACATATGAGTTTGTGGCAGAGTTCAATGGTACATATGTGTTTGTGGCAGAGTCCAAGGGTTCATATGAGTATGTGGCAGAGTGTAAATGTACAAATGAGTGTGTGGCAGAGTCCAAGGGTACATATGAGTATGTGGCAGAGTGTAAATGTACAAATGAGTGTGTGGCAGAGTCCAAGGGTACATATGAGTTTGTGGCAGAGTCCAAGGGTACATATGAGTTTGTGGCAGAGTGTAAATGTACAAATGAGTATGTGGCAGAGTCCAAGGGTACATATGAGTTTGTGGCAGAGACTAAATGTACAAATGAGTGTGTGGCAGAGTCCAAGGGTACATATGAGTATGATGCAGAGTGTAAATGTACAAATGAGTGTGTGGCAGAGTCCAAGTGTACATATGAGTTTGTGGCAGAGTGTAAATGTACAAATGAGTGAGTGGCAGAGTCCAAGTGTACATATGAGTATATGGCAGAGTGTAAATGTACAAATGAGTGAGTGGCAGAGTCTAAGTGTATGCATGAGTATGTGGCAGTGTGTAAATGTACAAATGAGTGTGTGGCAGAGTCCAAGTGTACAAATGAGTTTGTGGCAGAGTGTAAATGTACAAATGAGTGTGTGGCAGAGTCCAAGGGTACATATGAGTATGTGGCAGAGTGTAAATGTACAAATGAGTGTAGGGCAGAGTCCAAGTGTACATATGAGTTTGTGGCAGAGTGTAAATGTACAAAAGAGTTTGTGGCAGAGTGTAAATGTACAAATGAGTGTGTGGCAGAGTCCAAGTGTACATATGAGTATGTGGCAGAGTGTAAATGTACAAATGAGTGTGTGGCAGAGTCTAAGGGTACATATGATTTTGTGGCAGAGTGTAAATGTACAAATGAGTGTGTGGCAGAGTCCAAGTGTACAAATGAGTTTGTGGCAGAGTGTAAATGTACAAATGAGTGTGTGGCAGAGTCCAAGGGTACATATGAGTATGTGGCAGAGTGTAAATGTACAAATGAGTGTATGGCAGAGTCCAAGTGTACATATGAGTATGTGGCAGAGTGTAAATGTACAAATGAGTGAGTGGCAGAGTCCAAGTGTACATATGAGTATATGGCAGAGTGTAAATGTACAAATGAGTGAGTGGCAGAGTGTAAATGTACAAATGAGTGTGTGGCAGAGTCCAAGGGTACATATGATTTTGTGGCAGAGTGTAAATGTACAAATGAGTATGTGGCAGAGTCCAAGGGTACATATGAGTATGTGGCAGAGTATAAATGTACAAATGAGTGTATGGCAGAGTCCAAGGGTACATATGAGTTTTTGGCAGAGTGTAAATGTACATATGAGTTTGTGGCAGAGTGTAAATGTACAAATGAGTGTGTGGCAGAGTCCAAGTGTACATATGAGTATGTGGCAGAGTGTAAATGTACAAATTAGTGAGTGGCAGAGTCCAATTGTACATATGAGTATGTGGCAGAGTGTAAATGTTCAAATGAGTGTATGGCAGAGTCCAAGGGTACATATGAGTTTGTGGCAGAGTGTAAATGTACAAATGAGTGTGTGGCAGAGTCTAAGTGTATGTATGAGTTTGTGGCAGAGTTCAATGGTACATATGTGTTTGTGGCAGAGTCCAAGGGTTCATATGAGTATGTGGCAGAGTGTAAATGTACAAATGAGTGTGTGGCAGAGTCCAAGGGTACATTTGAGTTTGTGGCAGAGTCCAAGGGTACATATGAGTTTGTGGCAGAGTGTAAATGTACAAATGAGTGTGTGGCAGAGTCCAAGGGTACATATGAGTATGTGGCAGAGTGTAAATGTACAAATGAGTGTGTGGCAGAGTCCAAGGGTACATATGAGTTTGTGGCAGAGTCCAAGGGTACATATGAGTTTGTGGCAGAGTGTAAATGTACAAATGAGTGAGTGGCAGAGTCCAAGGGTACATATGAGTTTGTGGCAGAGTGTAAATGTACAAATGAGTGTGTGGCAGAGTCTAAGTGTATGTATGAGTTTGTGGCAGAGTTCAATGGTACATATGTGTTTGTGGCAGAGTCCAAGGGTTCATATGAGTATGTGGCAGAGTGTAAATGTACAAATGAGTGAGTGGCAGAGTCCAAGTGTACATATGAGTATGTGGCAGAGTGTAAATGTACAAATGAGTGTATGGCAGAGTCTAAGTGTATGTATGAGTATGTGGCAGTGTGTAAATGTACAAATGAGTATGTGGCAGAGTCCAAGTGTACATATGAGTTTGTGGCAGAATGCAAATGTACAAATGAGTGTGTGGCAGAGTCTAGGGGTACATATGATTTTGTGGCAGAGTGTAAATGTACAAATGAGTTTGTGGCAGAGTCCAAGGGTACATATGAGTTTGCGGCAGAGTGTAAATGTGCATATGAGTTTGTGGCAGAGTATAAATGTGCATATGAGTTTGTGGCAGAGTGTAAATGTGCATATGAGTTTGTGGCAGAGTATAAATGTGCATATGAGTTTGTGGCAGAGTGTAAATGTGCATATGAGTTTGTGGCAGATTGTAAATGTGCATATGAGTTTGTGGCAGAGTGTAAATGTGCATATGAGTTTGTGGCAGAGTCCAAGGGTACATATGAGTTTGCGGCAGAGTGTAAATGTACAAATGAGTGTGTGGCAGAGTCTAAGGGTACATATGAGTATGTGGCAGAGTGTAAATGTACAAATGAGTGTGTGGCAGAGTCCAAGTGTACATATGAGTTTGTGGCAGAGTGTAAATGTACAAATGAGTATGTGGCAGAGTCCACGGGTACATATGAGTTTGTGGCAGAATGCAAATGTACAAATGAGTGTGTGGCAGAGTCTAGGGGTACATATGATTTTGTGGCAGAGTGTAAATGTACAAATGAGTTTGTGGCAGAGTCCAAGGGTACATATGAGTTTGCGGCAGAGTGTAAATGTGCATATGAGTTTGTGGCAGAGTATAAATGTGCATATGAGTTTGTGGCAGAGTGTAAATGTGCATATGAGTTTGTGGCAGAGTATAAATGTGCATATGAGTTTGTGGCAGAGTGTAAATGTGCATATGAGTTTGTGGCAGATTGTAAATGTGCATATGAGTTTGTGGCAGAGTGTAAATGTGCATATGAGTTTGTGGCAGAGTCCAAGGGTACATATGAGTTTGCGGCAAAGTGTAAATGTACATTTGAGTTTGAGGCAGAGTGTAAATGTACAAATGAGTGTGTGGCAGAGTCCAAGGGTACGTACGAGTATGTGGCATTGTCCAAGGGTACATATGAGTTTGTGGCAGAATGTAAATATACAAATGAGTTTGTGGCAGAGTCCAAGAGTACTTATGAGTTTGTGGCAGATTGTAATTAGGCATAGCAGTTTGTGGCAGAGTGTAAATGTACAAATGAGTTTGTGGCAGAGTCCAAGGGTACATATGAGTTTGCGGCAGAGTGTAAATGTGCATATGAGTTTGTGGCAGAGTGTAAATGTGCATATGAGTTTGTGGCAGAGTCCAAGGGTACATATGAGTTTGTGGCAGTGTCCAAGGGTACATATATGTTTGTGGCAGATTGTAATTATGCATATGAGTTTGTGGCAGAGTGTAAATGTGCATATGAGTTTGTGGCAGATTGTAAATATACAAATGAGTGTGTGGCAGAGTCTAAGTATAAATAAAATTACAATTGTCAGCAGAAATATAAGTTCTGTTTATTTGAAAGATTACATGAAGTGTAGGTATTTTAAACAGAAATGCTTTCATGAATGAATATATATCACGCACATTGGGATCTCTTTGTTCCTATAGCTCTATCATGTGGTGGGCAGGATGGTCACAATCCTGAGTCAGTTCTTCATATCAGCCCCCCATAGAGCTATAAAGCAGGAATACATGATACGTATTTGTATTCTCTCCATAATGCATTTCTATTTAACACACCTACACCTGATCCATGTAGAACACAAGTAAGTACCCAACGAGGTTATTACTGTTACAGCAGTTAGATCACTGACCTGCGGCATGCTTGATAGTGTGATGAGGAAGGTGTATTCCATCCATTCGTTACTGACGTCCTCCAATCACTAGATCACCATCCTGGTAATAACTCTGCCAGAGTAGAATATCTGGAAAGCAGACAGACTTGTTCTGACTTCTCACCTATTGAGGAAATAACAACAAAACCAGAATAAGGCATCAAATATAAAACATGGCAGAGAATACAAACTCTGTATTTTTGTTAAAGGTTTTTCTCAATCAGTACAATGGGTCATAAGGGTAAAGTGCTTTGGACCCAGCAAAGAAGGTCAACATTAGGGATTGAATATAGCTGGTCTACTCATGAGTTTGTAACCCCCACATGCCATGGTGTCACAGGTGATACACATGTCATGAGCCCTTTAAAAACAACAACAACAAAAGAATCTCCCCTCACCAGCCTCTCACACTCCCTGCGCTGCTCTGAGGTCGAGAGTCATGTGACCTGACGGCGCTCAGACATCAGGGTATCGTGATGTTATAAACGCCGCAACCTGCGCACACAAAACTTGCACAACTAACCGGCAAAATTCTCAACCCTGTAACCTGCACTCGCAATAACAAATGCCCAAAACTGGCCATAAATCTCAACCCTGTAACCTGCATCCGCAATACCAAATGCCCAAAAGTGGCCAGAAATCTCAACCCTGTAACCTGCATCCGCAATACCAAATGCCCAAAACTTGCCTAAACAACCGCCAAAAATCTCAACCCTGTAACCTGCATCCGCAATACCAAATGCCCAAAACTGGCCAAAAATCTCAACCCTGTAACCTTCACTCGCAATACCAAATGCCCAAAACTTGCCTAAACAACCGCCAAAAATCTCAACCCTGTAACCTGCACTCGCAATACCAAATGCCCAAAAGTGGCCAGAAATCTCAACCCTGTAACCTGCATCCGCAATACCAAATGCCCAAAAGTGGCCAAAAATCTCAACCCTGTAACCTGCATCCGCAATACCAAATGCCCAAAACTGGCCAAAAATCTCAACCCTGTAACCTGCATCCGCAATACCAAATGCTTAAAAGTGGCCTAAAAAACCGCCAAAAATCTCAACCCTGTAACCTGCATCCGCAATACCAAATGCCCAAAAGTGGCCTAAAAAACCGCCAAAAATCTCAACCCTGTAACCTGCATCCGCAATACCAAATGCTTAAAAGTGGCCTAAAAAACTGCCAAAAATCTCAACCCTGTAACCTGCATCCGCAAAACCAAATGCCCAAAACTGGCCCAAAATCTCAACCCTGTAACCTGCATCCGCAATACCAAATGCCCAAAAGTGGCCAAAAATCTCAACCCTGTAACCTGCATCCGCAATACCAAATGCTTAAAAGTGGCCTAAAAAACCGCCAAAAATCTCAACCCTGTAACCTGCATCCGCAATACCAAATGCCCAAAACTGGCCAAAAATCTCAACCCTGTAACCTGCATCCGCAATACCAAATGCCCAAAACTGGCCAAAAATCTCAACACTGTAACCTGCATCCGCAAAACCAAATGCCCAAAACTTGCCTAAACAACCGCCAAAAATCTCAACCCTGTAACCTGCATCCGCAATACCAAATGCTTAAAAGTGGCCTAAAAAACTGCCAAAAATCTCAACCCTGTAACCTGCATCCGCAAAACCAAATGCCCAAAACTGGCCCAAAATCTCAACCCTGTAACCTGCATCCGCAATACCAAATGCCCAAAAGTGGCCAAAAATCTCAACCCTGTAACCTGCATCCGCAAAACCAAATGCCCAAAACTGGCCCAAAATCTCAACCCTGTAACCTGCATCCGCAATACCAAATGCCCAAAACTGGCCCAAAATCTCAACCCTGTAACCTGCATCCGCAATACCAAATGCCCAAAACTGGCCAAAAATCTCAACCCTGTAACCTGCATCCGCAATACCAAATGCCCAAAAGTGGCCTAAAAAACCGCCAAAAATCTCAACCCTGTAACCTGCATCCGCAATACCAAATGCCCAAAAGTGGCCAAAAATCTCAACCCTGTAACCTGCATCCGCAATACCAAATGCTTAAAAGTGGCCTAAAAAACTGCCAAAAATCTCAACCCTGTAACCTGCATCCGCAAAACCAAATGCCCAAAACTGGCCCAAAATCTCAACCCTGTAACCTGCATCCGCAATACCAAATGCCCAAAAGTGGCCCAAAATCTCAACCCTGTAACCTGCATCCGCAATACCAAATGCTTAAAAGTGGCCTAAAAAAAAGCCAAAAATCTCAACCCTGTAACCTGCATCCGCAATACCAAATGCCCAAAAGTGGCCATAAATCTCAACCCTGTAACCTGCATCCGCAATACCAAATGCCCAAAAGTGGCCAAAAATCTCAACCCTGTAACCTGCACTCGCAATACCAAATGCCCAAAACTGGCCAGAAATCTCAACCCTGTAACCTGCATCCGCAATACCAAATGCCCAAAAGTGGCCAGAAATCTCAACCCTGTAACCTGCATCCGCAATACCAAATGCCCAAAAGTGGCCAAAAATCTCAACCCTGTAACCTGCATCCGCAATACCAAATGCCCAAAACTGGCCAAAAATCTCAACCCTGTAACCTGCACTCGTAATACCAAATGCCCAAAACTGGCCAAAAATCTCAACCCTGTAACCTGCATCCGCAATACCAAATGCCCAAAAGTGGCCTAAAAAACTGCCAAAAATCTCAACCCTGTAACCTGCATCCGCAAAACCAATTGCCCAAAACTGGCCCAAAATCTCAACCCTGTAACCTGCATCCGCAATACCAAATGCCCAAAAGTGGCCAAAAATCTCAACCCTGTAACCTGCATCCGCAATACCAAATGCCCAAAACTTGCCTAAACAACCGCCAAAAATCTCAACCCTGTAACCTGCATCCGCAATACCAAATGCCCAAAACTGGCCAAAAATCTCAACCCTGTAACCTTCACTCGCAATACCAAATGCCCAAAACTTGCCTAAACAACCGCCAAAAATCTCAACCCTGTAACCTGCACTCGCAATACCAAATGCCCAAAAGTGGCCAGAAATCTCAACCCTGTAACCTGCATCCGCAATACCAAATGCCCAAAAGTGGCCAAAAATCTCAACCCTGTAACCTGCATCCGCAATACCAAATGCCCAAAACTGGCCAAAAATCTCAACCCTGTAACCTGCATCCGCAATACCAAATGCTTAAAAGTGGCCTAAAAAACCGCCAAAAATCTCAACCCTGTAACCTGCATCCGCAATACCAAATGCCCAAAAGTGGCCTAAAAAACTGCCAAAAATCTCAACCCTGTAACCTGCATCCGCAAAACCAAATGCCCAAAACTGGCCCAAAATCTCAACCCTGTAACCTGCATCCGCAATACCAAATGCCCAAAAGTGGCCAAAAATCTCAACCCTGTAACCTGCATCCGCAATACCAAATGCTTAAAAGTGGCCTAAAAAACCGCCAAAAATCTCAACCCTGTAACCTGCATCCGCAATACCAAATGCCCAAAACTGGCCAAAAATCTCAACCCTGTAACCTGCATCCGCAATACCAAATGCCCAAAACTGGCCAAAAATCTCAACCCTGTAACCTGCATCCGCAATACCAAATGCCCAAAAGTGGCCAAAAATCTCAACCCTGTAACCTGCACTCGCAATACCAAATGCCCAAAACTGGCCAGAAATCTCAACCCTGTAACCTGCATCCGCAATACCAAATGCCCAAAAGTGGCCAGAAATCTCAACCCTGTAACCTGCATCCGCAATACCAAATGCCCAAAAGTGGCCAAAAATCTCAACCCTGTAACCTGCATCCGCAATACCAAATGCCCAAAAGTGGCCTAAAAAACCGCCAAAAATCTCAACCCTGTAACCTGCATCCGCAATACCAAATGCTTAAAAGTGGCCTAAAAAATTGCCAAAAATCTCAACCCTGTAACCTGCATCCGCAAAACCAAATGCCCAAAACTGGCCCAAAATCTCAACCCTGTAACCTGCATCCGCAATACCAAATGCCCAAAAGTGGCCAAAAATCTCAACCCTGTAACCTGCATCCGCAATACCAAATGCTTAAAAGTGGCCTAAAAAACCGCCAAAAATCTCAACCCTGTAACCTGCATCCGCAATACCAAATGCCCAAAACTGGCCAAAAATCTCAACCCTGTAACCTGCATCCGCAATACCAAATGCCCAAAACTGGCCAAAAATCTCAACACTGTAACCTGCATCCGCAAAACCAAATGCCCAAAACTTGCCTAAACAACCGCCAAAAATCTCAACCCTGTAACCTGCATCCGCAATACCAAATGCTTAAAAGTGGCCTAAAAAACTGCCAAAAATCTCAACCCTGTAACCTGCATCCGCAAAACCAAATGCCCAAAACTGGCCCAAAATCTCAACCCTGTAACCTGCATCCGCAATACCAAATGCCCAAAAGTGGCCAAAAATCTCAACCCTGTAACCTGCATCCGCAAAACCAAATGCCCAAAACTGGCCCAAAATCTCAACCCTGTAACCTGCATCCGCAATACCAAATGCCCAAAACTGGCCCAAAATCTCAACCCTGTAACCTGCATCCGCAATACCAAATGCCCAAAACTGGCCAAAAATCTCAACCCTGTAACCTGCATCCGCAATACCAAATGCCCAAAAGTGGCCTAAAAAACCGCCAAAAATCTCAACCCTGTAACCTGCATCCGCAATACCAAATGCCCAAAAGTGGCCAAAAATCTCAACCCTGTAACCTGCATCCGCAATACCAAATGCTTAAAAGTGGCCTAAAAAACTGCCAAAAATCTCAACCCTGTAACCTGCATCCGCAAAACCAAATGCCCAAAACTGGCCCAAAATCTCAACCCTGTAACCTGCATCCGCAATACCAAATGCCCAAAAGTGGCCCAAAATCTCAACCCTGTAACCTGCATCCGCAATACCAAATGCTTAAAAGTGGCCTAAAAAAAAGCCAAAAATCTCAACCCTGTAACCTGCATCCGCAATACCAAATGCCCAAAAGTGGCCATAAATCTCAACCCTGTAACCTGCATCCGCAATACCAAATGCCCAAAAGTGGCCAAAAATCTCAACCCTGTAACCTGCACTCGCAATACCAAATGCCCAAAACTGGCCAGAAATCTCAACCCTGTAACCTGCATCCGCAATACCAAATGCCCAAAAGTGGCCAGAAATCTCAACCCTGTAACCTGCATCCGCAAAACCAAATGCCCAAAACTGGCCCAAAATCTCAACCCTGTAACCTGCATCCGCAATACCAAATGCCCAAAAGTGGCCCAAAATCTCAACCCTGTAACCTGCATCCGCAATACCAAATGCTTAAAAGTGGCCTAAAAAAAAGCCAAAAATCTCAACCCTGTAACCTGCATCCGCAATACCAAATGCCCAAAAGTGGCCATAAATCTCAACCCTGTAACCTGCATCCGCAATACCAAATGCCCAAAAGTGGCCAAAAATCTCAACCCTGTAACCTGCACTCGCAATACCAAATGCCCAAAACTGGCCAGAAATCTCAACCCTGTAACCTGCATCCGCAATACCAAATGCCCAAAAGTGGCCAGAAATCTCAACCCTGTAACCTGCATCCGCAATACCAAATGCCCAAAAGTGGCCAAAAATCTCAACCCTGTAACCTGCATCCGCAATACCAAATGCCCAAAACTGGCCAAAAATCTCAACCCTGTAACCTGCACTCGTAATACCAAATGCCCAAAACTGGCCAAAAATCTCAACCCTGTAACCTGCATCCGCAATACCAAATGCCCAAAAGTGGCCTAAAAAACTGCCAAAAATCTCAACCCTGTAACCTGCATCCGCAATACCAAATGCTTAAAAGTGGCCTAAAAAACTGCCAAAAATCTCAACCCTGTAACCTGCATCCGCAAAACCAAATGCCCAAAACTGGCCCAAAATCTCAACCCTGTAACCTGCATCCGCAATACCAAATGCCCAAAAGTGGCCAAAAATCTCAACCCTGTAACCTGCATCCGCAATACCAAATGCCCAAAACTTGCCTAAACAACCGCCAAAAATCTCAACCCTGTAACCTGCATCCGCAATACCAAATGCCCAAAACTGGCCAAAAATCTCAACCCTGTAACCTTCACTCGCAATACCAAATGCCCAAAACTTGCCTAAACAACCGCCAAAAATCTCAACCCTGTAACCTGCACTCGCAATACCAAATGCCCAAAAGTGGCCAGAAATCTCAACCCTGTAACCTGCATCCGCAATACCAAATGCCCAAAAGTGGCCAAAAATCTCAACCCTGTAACCTGCATCCGCAATACCAAATGCCCAAAACTGGCCAAAAATCTCAACCCTGTAACCTGCATCCGCAATACCAAATGCTTAAAAGTGGCCTAAAAAACCGCCAAAAATCTCAACCCTGTAACCTGCATCCGCAATACCAAATGCCCAAAAGTGGCCTAAAAAACCGCCAAAAATCTCAACCCTGTAACCTGCATCCGCAATACCAAATGCTTAAAAGTGGCCTAAAAAACTGCCAAAAATCTCAACCCTGTAACCTGCATCCGCAAAACCAAATGCCCAAAACTGGCCCAAAATCTCAACCCTGTAACCTGCATCCGCAATACCAAATGCTTAAAAGTGGCCTAAAAAACCGCCAAAAATCTCAACCCTGTAACCTGCATCCGCAATACCAAATGCCCAAAACTGGCCAAAAATCTCAACCCTGTAACCTGCATCCGCAATACCAAATGCCCAAAACTGGCCAAAAATCTCAACCCTGTAACCTGCATCCGCAATACCAAATGCCCAAAAGTGGCCAAAAATCTCAACCCTGTAACCTGCACTCGCAATACCAAATGCCCAAAACTGGCCAGAAATCTCAACCCTGTAACCTGCATCCGCAATACCAAATGCCCAAAAGTGGCCAGAAATCTCAACCCTGTAACCTGCATCCGCAATACCAAATGCCCAAAAGTGGCCAAAAATCTCAACCCTGTAACCTGCATCCGCAATACCAAATGCCCAAAACTGGCCAAAAATCTCAACCCTGTAACCTGCATCCGCAATACCAAATGCCCAAAAGTGGCCTAAAAAACTGCCAAAAATCTCAACCCTGTAACCTGCATCCGCAATACCAAATGCTTAAAAGTGGCCTAAAAAACTGCCAAAAATCTCAACCCTGTAACCTGCATCCGCAAAACCAAATGCCCAAAACTGGCCCAAAATCTCAACCCTGTAACCTGCATCCGCAATACCAAATGCCCAAAACTGGCCAAAAATCTCAACCCTGTAACCTGCATCCGCAATACCAAATGCCCAAAAGTGGCCTAAAAAACCGCCAAAAATCTCAACCCTGTAACCTGCATCCGCAATACCAAATGCCCAAAAGTGGCCAAAAATCTCAACCCTGTAACCTGCATCCGCAATACCAAATGCCCAAAAGTGGCCATAAATCTCAACCCTGTAACCTGCATCCGCAATACCAAATGCCCAAAAGTGGCCAGAAATCTCAACCCTGTAACCTGCACTCGCAATACCAAATGCCCAAAAGTGGCCATAAATCTCAACCCTGTAACCTGCATCCGCAATACCAAATGCCCAAAACTGGCCAGAAATCTCAACCCTGTAACCTGCATCCGCAATACCAAATGCTTAAAAGTGGCCTAAAAAACCGCCAAAAATCTCAACCCTGTAACCTGCACTCGCAATACCAAATGCCCAAAACTGGCCATAAATCTCAACCCTGTAACCTGCACTCGCAATACCAAATGCCCAAAACTTGCCTAAACAACTGCCAAAAATCTCAACCCTGTAACCTGCACTCGCAATACCAAATGCCCAAAAGTGGCCAGAAATCTCAACCCTGTAACCTGCATCCGCAATACCAAATGCCCAAAAGTGGCCAAAAATCTCAACCCTGTAACCTGCACTCGCAATACCAAATGCCCAAAACTGGCCAGAAATCTCAACCCTGTAACCTGCACCCGCAATACCAAATGCCCAAAACTGGCCAGAAATCTCAACCCTGTAACCTGCATCCGCAATACCAAATGCCCAAAACTTGCCTAAACAACCGCCAAAAATCTCAACCCTGTAACCTGCATCCGCAATACCAAATGCTTAAGTGGCCTAAACAACCGCCAAAAATCTCAACCCTGTAACCTGCATCCGCAAAACCAAATGCCCAAAACTTGCCTAAACAACCGCCAAAAATCTCAACCCTGTAACCTGCATCCGCAATACCAAATGCCCAAAACTGGCCATAAATCTCAACCCTGTAACCTGCATCCGCAAAACCAAATGCCCAAAACTTGCCTAAACAACCGCCAAAAATCTCAACCCTGTAACCTGCATCCGCAATACCAAATGCCCAAAACTGGCCATAAATCTCAACCCTGTAACCTGCACTCGCAATACCAAATGCCCAAAACTTGCCTAAACAACCGCCAAAAATCTCAACCCTGTAACCTGCACTCGCAATACCAAATGCCCAAAAGTGGCCATAAATCTCATCCCTGTAACCTGCACTCGCAATACCAAATGCCCAAAACTTGCCTAAACAACCGCCAAAAATCTCAACCCTGTAACCTGCACTCGTAATACCAAATGCCCAAAACTGGCCAAAAATCTCAACCCTGTAACCTGCACTCGTAATACCAAATGCCAAAAACTGGCCAAAAATCTCAACCCTGTAACCTGCACTCGCAATACCAAATGCCCAAAACTGGCCTAAGCAACCGCCAAAAATCTCAACCCTGTAACCTGCACTCGTAATACCAAATGCCCAAAACTGGCCAAAAATCTCAACCCTGTAACCTGCATCCGCAATACCAAATGCCCAAAAGTGGCCAAAAATCTCAACCCTGTAACCTGCACTCGCAATACCAAATGCCCAAAAATCTCAACCCTGTAACCTGCACTCGCAATAACAAATGCCCAAAACTGGCCACAACAGACAAAAATCTCAACCTTGTAACGAATTCTGAGCATAAAAAAAAAAAAAAGCACCCCCAAAATAAGGGCATCAAAATGAACCCCAAAAAATGCTGGCCATAAAATACCACCACCAGAAAAGCTGGGCATAAAAGTGAATCTTCAAAATTTCCTGCCATAAAAAAGCACCCCAAATATTTCTTGGCATAAAAGTGAACCCCAAAAAAGTCTGGCCACAAAAAAGAACCCCTTAAAAAGTTAGGCATTAAAAATTGAACACCAAAAATGTCTGGGCATAGAAAGAATCCCAAATAATTCTGGCAATAAAAAAAGCACCCCAAAGAAAACTGGGCATAAAAGTGAACCCCAAATATTTCTGACCATGAACACCTACAAATCATTGCTCTATTCTCTGTTGGCACTCTTATTGAATATTCTCGCCATCTCTAGCTGACAAGTAGCATTAAGGAATATTCTGTGTATTATTGAGACCTTATGCTGCATGTTGATGGTCTACTGGATAAAGAAAGTTGTGGGCAACTGAGATGGGAATTTTATACTTTAGACCAATGTAGCAGAGTTGGAAGAATTCTCCAATGTGACTGTGATCATTTATCCAACTCTGGTACTTTGATTTACGTTTGAAATTCCCATCTGAATCCCTGCAGTTATGTCTTTATTGAGTAGATACTTTAGTATTTGTTTACCTTGCATGCAACTTTCTGTATGCTTTGATAACATGTGTAATAGGCGTGATCTTCTATTTTAGGCTCTGGAAGGAGCTGGGTTTTGTGCCAAAGAAAAAGTGAAAGAATGTGAAAGAATTTACCTGGTACGACCTTGTACTTACCGCCAAGCACATCCATCTATTTCAACAGTGTGTGACATCATGTGTGTAAAAGGACAACAAACAAGTATGTACATTTTATTATTTAAAGTTTATTATTTCAATATGCAACCGTTTGCATTACTTACATTTGGAGTTTATTTAAAATCTAGAATGGAAATGACTCACACATTTCCAAGGACAGAAGTCAATGTTCCTGTACTGCAGTCATAGATACAATCAGTTATCTTTATCTGTGAGAGATGTTACATACCTTCAATATCAGTATACATCAAGTGTAGATATTTGAAATAGAAATGCTTTAATGAAAGAATACAAGTAACGTATGTTACTGAGCCCTCTTTGCCCTGTTGAGCTCTATGAGGGGCGGACAGGTTTAGAATGCTGGGTCAGATGGGTCAGATCTTCCTTCATCTGACCCAACATGAAGGAAGATCAAACCCAGGATTGTAAACATGTCCTCTGTATTATACAGCTATATGGAGCACAGATAGCTCAATAAGGTGATTCATTCCTACACCTCATTTGTCATTACATGTCCTTTACAATGGATAGAATTGTAGATACAACAATAAAAACAACAATCCATGTGTCCCCAAGTCCAAAGCTGTCTTCTTTCTTCTTCATGTAAAGGATGGAGAGAGGTCTGATATGCATTGCAGAGAGATGTTACCTCTGGGAGTTTATCTGGTTTCTCTGGTTATTTTCTCATCAGTTATAAAGCAAATAGATTCATCCTATTTAATATAAAAACACAAGATGAAATGACTTTTTGTAATAAAGTAAAGACAGCACATGTCAGTATGATCTTATTCCAGACACAATCCTTAATACAAGTATTATAATAATGAGAGATGTATCCATTCCATTTCCTAATGTTCCATTATTATAAGTGTACCCCTGTTTCCATAATACCCCCTAGTCCTTTATGAATCTCTTTGCCCACCAATGTCTGGGGATTATCTAAAGAGGTAGAGTTATACACCCCTCTTAGATTACCCCGTACTGTGCACAATCAGAAATGACAAGACCAGTTACACAAAAGACAAGAGCAGTAAATAAACTATTCATTCCTCATCCTTCCCTAAACCAGGGAAATCCAGATCTTATTCATACCCTTTGAGAAGAATATGTCAAGTCTATAGATCTGAATCTAAGCCGAGATACTGAATGTCCCATGAGAGTAAAATGTTTAGCTACAGAGAATTCCTAGAATTAGTTATTATGATGCTTTTATGTTCAGGTATCTTAGCGTTTGGCTCCTGGATGTTTCCCCAATATAACCCACGCGGTCACTTCTTGTACATAAATTACATTAATCAGATTGATGGTCAGAATACTCTTTTAAATGTAAATTTCTGGCCCAATGTAACCCTATTGCAACTGATACAGTGGCTATAATGGTACATACCGTCTGTAGGAGTGAGCCAATTCTTAACATGCGTTGATATGTTGCCCGTGGCCTCTCAAATTCCCAGATCTTATTGGCCAAGAGGGAAGATGCCTGAAATGGAGGATAATTTATGGTCAGATTGTTATAAGTTCCAATGTTTTCTCGCTATATGACCCACTCTCCTTGAACGCGTAGAGTAAGCAGTGACCAGGAGGATTCTGGGATATTAGTTCTAAGCTGCCTCTGTCCAGATTCATAACCATTTTTTGCTGTTAAATTCATGTTGAGAAATCTTATCTGTTCAGCTCTTTCCATGAAGATGTAGCATTACTAGTAATTCTTCTAACGCTACGCAGTTATGAATATGACAATCCTTGAATCAAGTGTAGGCATTTGAAATAGAAATGCTTTAATTAAAGAATACAAATAAAGCACCTTATTGCTTCCTCTTTGCTTGTACAGCTGTATCAGGGGGCAATCTTGGGTCAGATGGGTCAGATGGATGAAAATCTGACCCAAGATGTCTGCCCCGTTGGAGCTATACAAGCACAGAGGGCTCAGGAAGGTACTTTATTAGTATTCTGTCATTAAATCATGTTTATTTCGTATGCCTACACTTCACGCAATCTTTCAGTTACACAGAACTTTGTCACACAGTTGTTTCATATTAAACCTTTGACAGGTTACTGCAGAGAAATGCAGAGGTCGTAACAGGTCTACAACATTAGCAAATACAACTGCCATATCTATACGTCCCAATATTTCTCATCCAGGGTGAACCTGAGGCTTGATCCTCTGTGTGGTACCAGGCCTGGAGTCAAATCTATTGCCAATTGTTTTTGCCTAACGCTGAATACCTTTTTCCGCCCTTAACCACCAGCAACATTTCTGAATCAAGGGCCCAAATATTTAAATTATGTTCATTAATCCATGGATTAGGTAGTGGCAATGGTGACTTCTTCCAAAACAGTTCTATTTATAGAGGTATGAAGTAAACTTCCTCTACTGCCATCTCTTCCTCCATTATCCTGCTATATGACTTCTCAAACAGCCCTTTCTCCTCAACCCGTCACAGAGGTCTGGGGCGATAGTCTCATATGCATGAATTTCTCTTTAGACTGAAAAACTTCCCAAAACACACCCCCACCCCACGAACAGTATGATCTGGATGACCGCTCTTTGGATGGAGCAAAACATTACATAAAATCTCTCTCTCTCTATAAACCACCTGTTTATTATTAACATCTGATATTAGTAATACATCCAAAATGTAATTATGTGGGAATCGTGTTGGGCCATGAAATTCAGATTAAGAGCGTCATTTACCCTCCCAGTCTATCATATAAATATTGGCTTATGAGGAAGCACAGCTGTCAGCAAAAAATAATTTTCTGTTTAACTGAAATATTGTATCAAGTGTAGACATTTGAAATGGAAATGTTTTAATGAGAGAATATAAATACAGCATTTTATTGAGCTTTCTTTGTTCTGTAGAGCTCCATCCTGTGGCGGGCAGGATGTTCAGAATCCTGGGTCAGATGGGTCAGATCTTCCTTCATTTGACACAATGTGAAGATCTGACCCAGATTCTAAACATGTCCGCTCCCTGATAGAGCCACACGGCACAAAGACGGCTGAATAAGGAATTTTTATTTATATTCTCTCATTAAAACATTTCTATTTAAAATGACTACACTTCATGCAATCTTTCAATTAAACAGAACTTTATTTTATTGTCTTCATTGCTCTGAGCTGGAATAAGTTTTTTTTATTCTGAGCAAAAAGTTTTTCTCTTCATTTCTAACATTTCTATGAGTCCCATGATGCTGGGCCAGACTTTTTGACTTTGCCAGTGGAAACTGCTGATTAACCGCAGCAGAGGAGCCAAACTGCTCTGTCAGGGCCCAATTCAAGCTAAACATAGATGTATATTGTACTAATTGCTCATTTATGTAAAATTCCCCTTACATAACACACATTACCATAATTAAACAGTAATAACATTAAAAGTGAATATACAGAATTGGAAAGATGTTTGTATAGAAATTGAATGGTTTTTCTTACCTTGTCTTACAGAATTGCTCTTCTAAAGATGTCCTGTCTGCTTGTCAGCTGAAGATGTTACCGTGGCCTTTGTTATCAAGTACGGCTTAACCTCATGCATTGAATCGTGGCAGTGTGTGCTGCCGTGGCAATCACATGGTGTCATCTTACCCACTGATGCTTCAAAAGAAATGGCTGTTACCTTGATAGACTGCATTGTAGGTAAGAAAGAATATAACATAGTTTTATCTAGATGGTAGAAGGAGAAAGTAGCAGGTGTTTGGAAAGTAAATCTATCTTGTGATGCTCAGTTAGAGCAGTGCCAAGTTAAGCTACCACTGGCCTAAAAGTAAACACAGAATAGGATGAATTTCTAAATGCATTAACCCAGGGCTTGACAAATGTAATTTAGTTTTAGGAGCCAGCAGTACAATTTAGAAGCCAGATAACAGAACCAAGTACCCCACTCTTACACACGGCATCTAATCACACACACAGGACAGTCATGCACCCCCAGAGTGCATGCAGCGCGGTCAGGAAGCCCCATTAAACCCCCATCATCAAGCACGCACTCACACACAGACAAGGGCAGTGCCATTTCTTTAGTAAAGGTTTCTGTTTAGGCCATTATCGGGACAGATCTTTGTATATATTTGTTGATGGCACAGATGGTAATGGGCGATAAGACCATCTTGTAGTAACTGTCTCTACTTTACTTTTCAATCTTTTCTGTTTGGAACATTTGCTAGAAAGATTTAATATAGATCTGTTTCTAGAACATAAAAGGGTCTACTCAATAAAGAGAAAATTACAGGGAATTGAGAGGGAATTTCATACATTAGACCAATGTAGCAGAGTTGCAAACATTCTCTGATTCCGCTGCATTGTATAATTTTTCCAACTCTGCTACATTGGTCTAAAGTATGAAATACCCTCTCAATTCCCTGCAAGTCTCTCGTTATTGAATAGACCCTTTTATGTTTTAAAATATATCTATCTGTTTCTATATCCTATGTGTCATGGACCAGATTCTACTCTGCTGCAATTTTCATGTGTGACCATAGAGGGCGCCAGTCCTCAGATTGCTTCTATGATGGGTGGCTGACATATTCCCTGTGCAATCACAATTGTGCATCTCCCACAGATCAGTATTTACTGCTGTGAGGATTTGGCTGCTTAACATACAACTGTCAGCAAAAAATGATGCTCTGTTTCATTGAAAGATTGTATCAAGTGTAGACATTGTGAATAGAAATGTTTTAATGACAGAATTTAAATACAGCATCTTATTGAGCTCTCTCTGCTCTGCATAGCTCCTTCAGGGGGCAGACATGATGTTAGAAATCTGGGTCAGATGGATCAGATCTTCCTTCATCTGACCCAACATGAAGGAAGATCTGACCCATGATTCTAAACATGTCCGCCCCCGGATAGAGCTATGCAGAGCAGAGTGGGCTCAATAAGATGCTGTATTTATATTCTGTCATTAAAACATTTCTAGTCACAATGTCTACACTTGATACAATCTTTCAATGAATCAGAACGTCATTTTTTGCTGACAGTTGTATGTTAAGCAGCCAAATCCTCACAGCAGTAAATACTGATCTGTGGGAGATGCACAATTGTGATTGCACAGGGAATATGTCAGCCACCCATCATAGCAGCAATCTGAGGACTGGCGCCCTCTATGGTCACACATGGAATTTGCAGCAGAGCTGAATCTGGTCCATAACACACAGGATATAGACACAGATATATTTTAAAACATAAAAGGGTCTTCCATGATGCTGGGCCAGACTTTTGACTTTGCCAGTGGAAGCTGCTGATCAACAACAGCAGCGCAGGAGCCAAACTGTGCCCAGTCAGGGCCCAATTCAAGCTAAACATAGATGTATATTGTACTAATTGCTCATTTATGTAATATTCCCCTTACATAACACACATTCCCATAATTAAACAGTAATAACATTAAAAGTCAATATACAGAATTGGAAAGATGTTTGTATAGAAATTGAATGGTTTTTCTTACCTTGTCTTACAGAATTGCTCTTCTAAAGATGTCCTGTCTGCTTGTCAGCTGAAGATGTTACCGTGGCCTTTGTTATCAAGTACGGCTTAACCTCATGCATTGAATCGTGGCAGTGTGTGCTGCCGTGGCAATCACATGGTGTCATCTTACCCACTGATGCTTCGAAAGAAATGGCTGTTACCTTGATAGACTGCATTGTAGGTAAGAAAGAATAGAAAATATAGTTTTATCTAGATGGTGTAAAGAGAATGTATATGATCCTAGATGTATAGATCATATTGTTTGTATATTAATATTTTATATAAAAGGATTCCAAGACCCCCTTAAACAAACCGTGATGGCTAACCTTGGCACTGCATGTCCCTTGATGCGCAGGCGTTTGGAAAGTAAATCTCATGATGCTCTGACATATTTGTTGATGGCACAGATGGTAATGGAGGATAAGAGCATCTTGTAGGAACTGTCTCTACTTTTCAGTTCAATCCTTTCTGTTTGGAACATTACCTAGAAAAAATAAAGAAACAGATATTATAAAACCTAAAATGGTCTATTCAATAAAGAGAGATTTGCAGGGAACTGAGAGGGAATTTCATACATTAGACCAATGTAGCAGAGTTGGAAAAATTATCTAATGCAGCTGAATCAGAGAATTTTTCCAACTCTGCTACATTGGCCTAATGTATGAAATTCCATCTCAATTCCCTGCAAGTCTCTCTTTATTGAATAGACCCTTTTATATTTTAAAATATATCTGTTTCTGTATCCTGTGTGTTATGGACCAGATTCTGCTCTGCTGAAAATTCCATGTGTGACCATAGAGGGCGCCAGTCCTCAGATTGCTGCTTTGATGGGTGGCTGACATATTCCCTGTGCAATCACAATTGTGCATCTCCCACAGATCAGTATTTACTGCTGTGAGGATTTGGCTGCTTAACATACAACTGGCAGCAAAAAATGATGTTCTGTTTCATTGAAAGATTGTATCAAGTGTAGACATTGTGACTAGAAATGTTTTAATGACAGAATATAAATACATCATCTTAGTGAGCCCTCTCTGCTCTGCATAGCTCCTTCAGGGGGCAGACATGATGTTAGAAATCTGGGTCAGATGGATCAGATCTTCCTTCATCTGACCCAACATGAAGGAAGATCTGACCCATGATTCTAAACATGTCCGCCCCCTGATGGAGCTATGCAGAGCAAAGAGGGCTCAATAAGATGCTGTATTTATATTCTGTCATTAAAACATTTCAGTTCACAATGTCTACACTTGATACAATCTTTCAATGAAACAGAACGTCATTTTTTGCTGACAGTTGTATGTTAAGCAGCCAAATCCTCACAGCAGTAATACTGATCTGTGGGAGATGCACAATTGTGATTGCACAGGGAATATGTCAGCCACCCATCATAGCAGCAATCTGAGGACTGGCGCCCTCTATGGTCACACATGGAATTTGCAGCAGAGCAGAATCTGGTCCATGACACACAGGATATAGAAACAGATATATTTTAAAACATAAAAGGGTCTCCCATGATGCTGGGCCAGACTTTCTGACTTTGCCAGTGGAAGCTGCTGATCAACAACAGCGGAGGAGCGAAACGGATTTAATTGCACATTTATGTAAAATTCCCCTTACATAACACACATTCCCATAATTAAACAGTAATAACATTAAAAGTGAATATACAGAATTGGAAAGAAAGATGTTTGTGTAGAAATTGAATGGTTTTTCTTACCTTGTATTACAGAATTGCTCTTCTAAAGACGTCCTGTCTGCTTGTCAGCTGAAGATGTTACCGTGGTCTTTGTTATCAAGTCCGGCTTAACCTCAGGCATTGAATTGTGGCAGTGTGTGCTGCCGTGGCAATCACATGGTGTCATCTTACCCACTGATGCTTCAAAAGAAATGGCTGTTACCTTGATAGACTGCATTGTAGGTAAGAAAGAATATAAAATATAGTTTTATCTAGATGGTAGAAAGAGAAAAGTAGCAGGTGTTTGGAAAGTAAATCTATCTCATGATGCTCGGTTAGAGCAGTGCCAAGTTAAGCTACCACTGGCCTAAAAGTAAACACAGTATAGGATGAATTACTAAATGCATTAACCCAGGGCTTGACAAATGTAATTTAGTTTTAGGAGCCAGCAGTACAATTTAGGAACCAGATAACAGAACCAAGTACCCCACTCTTACACACGGCATCTAATCACACACACAGGACAGTCATGCACCCCCAGAGTGCATGCAGCGCGGTCAGGAAGCCCCATTAAACCCCCATCATCAAGAACACACTCACACACAGACAAGGGCAGTGCCATTTCTTTAGTAAAGGTTTCTGTTTAGGCCATTATTGGGACAGATCTTTGTATATATTTGTTGATGGCACAGATGGTAATGGGGGATAAGACCATCTTGTAGTAACTGTCTCTACTTTACTTTTCAGTCTTTTCTGTTTGGAACATTTGCTAGAAAGATATAGAAACAGATATATTTTAAAATATAAAAGGGTCTATTCAATAAAGAGAGACTTGCAGGGAATTGAGATGGAATTTCATACATTAGGCCAATGTAGCAGAGTTGGAAAAATTCTCTGATTCCGCTGCATTGGATAATTTTTCCAACTCTGCTACATTGGTCTAAAGTATGAAATTCCCATCTCAATTTACTGAAAAACTCTCGTAATTGAATAGACCCTTTGATTATTTTAAAATATATTGGTTCCTATATCCCATGTGTCACGGACCAGATTCTGCTCTGCTGCACATTCCATGTGTGACCATAGAGGGCGCCAGTCCTCAGATTGCTGCTATGATGGGTGGCTGACATATTCCCTGTGCAATCACAATTGTGCATCTCCCACAGATCAGTATTTACTGCTGTGAGGATTTGGCTGCTTAACATACAACTGTCAGCAAAAAATGACGTTCTGATTCATTGAAAGATTGTATCAAGTGTAGACATTGTGAGTAGAAATGTTTTAATGACAGAATATAAATACAGCATCTTATTGAGCCCTCTCTGCTCTGCATAGCTCTATCAGGGGGCGGACATGATGTTAGAAATCTGGGTCAGATGGATCAGATCTTCCTTCATCTGACCCAACATGAAGGAAGATCTGACCCAAGATTCTAAACATGTCCGCTCCCTGATAGAGCTATGCAGAGCAGAGTGGGCTCAATAAGATGCTGTATTTATATTCTGTCATTAAAACATTTCTACTCACAATGTGTACACTTGATACAATCTTTCAATGAATCAGAACGTGATTTTTTGCTGACAGTTGTATGTTAAGCAGCCAAATCCTCACAGCAGTAAATACTGATCTGTGGGAGATGCACAATTGTGATTGCACAGGGAATATGTCAGCCACCCATCATAGCAGCAATCTGAGGACTGGCGCCCTCTATGGTCACACATGGAATGTGCAGCAGAGCAGAATCTGGTCCATAACACACAGGATATGAAAACGGTTATATTTTAAAACATAAGTGTCTCCCATGATGCTGGGCCAGACTATTTGACTTTGCCAGTGGAAGCTGCGGATCAACAGCAGCGAAGGAGCCAAATTGTGCCCATTCAGGGTCCAATTCAAGCTAAACATAGATGTTTATTGTACTAATTTCCCATTTATGTAAAATTCCCCTTACATAACACACATTCCCATAATTAAACAGTAATAACATTAAAAGTTCAATATACAGAATTGGAAAGATGTTTGTGTAGAAATTGAATGGTTTTTCTTACCTTGTATTACAGAATTGCTCTTCTAAAGACGTCCTGTCTGCTTGTCAGCGGAAGATGTTACCGTGGTCTTTGTTATCAAGTCTGGCTTAACCTCATGCATTGAATCGTGGCAGTGTGTGCTGCCGTGGCAATCACATGGTGTCATCTTACCCACTGATGCTACAAAAGAAATGGCTGTTACCTTGATAGACTGCATTGTAGGTAAGAAAGAATATAAAATATAGTTTAATAGAGATGGTATAAAGAGAATGTATATGATCCTAGATGTATAGATCATGTTGTTTGTATATTAAATATATTTTATATTAAAGGATTCCAAGACCCCCTAAAACAAACAGTGATGGCTAACCTTGGCACTGCAGATGTCTGGGAACTACATGTCCCTTGATGCGCAGGCGTTTGAAAACGAAATCCCTCATGATGCTCTGACATATGTTGATGGCACAGATGGTAATGGGGGATAAGACCATCTTGTAGTAACGTTCTCTACTTTTCAGTCGTTTGTTTGGAACATTTCCTAGAAAAATAAAGAAACAGATATTATAAAACCTAAAATGGTCTATTCAATAAAGAGAGACTTGCAGGGAATTGAGAGGGAATTTCCTACTTTAGACCAATGTAGCAGAGTTTGAAAAATTATCTAATGCAGCTAAATCAGAGATTTTTTCCAACTCTGCTACATTGGCCTAATGTATGAGATTCCCATCTCAATTCCCTGCAAGTCTCTCTTTATTGAATAGACCCTTTTATGTTTTAAAATATATCGATTTCTATATCCTATGTGTTATGGACCAGATTCAGCTCTGCTGCAAATTCCATGTGTGACCATAGAGGGCGCCAGTCCTCAGATTGCTGCTATGATGGGTGGCTGACATATTCCCTGTGCAATCACAATTGTGCATCTCCCACAGATCAGTATTACTGCTGTGAGGATTTGGCTGCTTAACATACAACTGGCAGCAAAAAATGACGTTCTGTTTCATTGAAATATTGTATCAAGTGTAGACATTGTGAATAGAAATGTTTTAATGACAGAATATAAATACAGCACCTTATTGAGCCCTCTCTGCTCTGCATAGCTCCATCAGGGGGCGGACATGATGTTAGAAATCTGGGTCAGATGGATCAGATCTTCCTTCATCTGACCCAACATGAAGGAAGATCTGACCCAAGATTCTAAACATGTCCGCCCCCTGATGGAGCTATGCAGAGCAAAGAGGGCTCAATAAGATGCTGTATTTATATTCTGTCATTAAAACATTTCAGTTCACAATGTCTACACTTGATACAATCTTTCAATGAAACAGAACGTCATTTTTTGCTGACCGTTGTATGTTAAGCAGCCAAATCCTCACAGCAGTAAATACTGATCTGTGGGAGATGCACATTTGTGATTGCACAGGGAATATGTCAGCCACCCATCATAGCAGCAATCTGAGGACTGGCGCCCTCTATGGTCAGATTTGGAAGTCGCAGCAGAGCAGAATCTGGTCCATAACACACAGGATATAGAAAGATATATATTTTAAAACATAAAAAGTCTCCCATGATGCTGGGCCAGACTTTTGACTTTGCCAGTGGAAGCTGCTGATCAACAACAGCAGAGGAGCCAAACTGTGCCTAGTCAGGGCCCAATTCAAGCTAAACATAGATGTATATTGTACTAATTGCTCATTTATGTAAAATTCCCCTTACATAACACACATTCCCATAATTAAACAGTAATAACATTAAAAGTGAATATACAGAATTGGAAAGATGTTTGTGTAGAAATTGAATGGTTTTTCTTACCTTGTATTACAGAATTGCTCTTCTAAAGACGTCCTGTCTGCTTGTCAGCTGAAGATGTTACCGTGGTCTTTGTTATCAAGTCCGGCTTAACCTCATGCATTGAATCGTGGCAGTGTGTGCTGCCGTGGCAATCACATGGTGTCATCTTACCCACTGATGCTTCAAAAGAAATGGCTGTTACCTTGATAGACTGCATTGTAGGTAAGAAAGAATATAAAGTATAGTTTAATCGAGATGGTGTAAAGAGAATGTATATGATCCTAGATGTATAGATCATATTGTTTGTATAATAATATTTTATATATAGGATTCTAAGACCCCCTAAAACAAACCGTGATGGCTAACCTTGGCACTGCAGATGTCTGGTAACTACATGTCCCTTAATGCGCAGGTGTTTGAAAACTAAATCTCTCATGATGCTCTGACATATTTGTTGATGGCACAGATGGTAATGGGGGATAAGACCATCTTGTAGTAAGTGTCTCTACCTTTCAGTTTTTTCTGTTTCTTTATCTTTCTAGGAAATATTCCAAACAGATCTATTTTAAAACCTAAAATGGTCTATTCAATAAAGAGAGACTTGCAGGGAATTGAGAGGGAATTTCCTACTTTAGACCAATGTGGCAGAGTTGGAAAAATTATCCAATGCAGCAGAATCATAATTTTTCCAACTCTGCTACATTGGCCTAATGTATGAAATTCCCTCTCAATTCCCTGCAAGTCTCTCTTTATTGAATAGACCCTTTGATGTTTTAAAATACATCTGTTTCTATATCCTGTGTGTTATGGACCAGATTTTGCTCTGCTGCAAACTCCATGTGTGACCATAGAGGGCGCCAGTCCTCAGATTGCTGCTATGATGGGTGGCTGACATATTCCCTGTGCAATCACAATTGTGCATCTCCCACAGATCAGTATTTACTGCTGTGAGGATTTGGCTGATTAACATACAACTGGCAGCAAAAAATGACGTTCTGATTCATTGAAAGATTCTATCAAGTGTAGACATTGTGAATAGAAATGTTTTAATGACAGAATATAAATACAGCATCTTATTGAGCCCTCTCTGCTCTGTATAGCTCTATCATGCTATCATGGGGCGGACATGATGTTAGAAATCTGGGTCAGATGGATCAGATCTTCCTTCATCTGACTAGAATCTGTTGTCAGATCTTCCTCCATGTTTAAACATGTCTGTCCCCTGATGGAGCTATGCAGAGCAGAGTGGGCTCAATAAGATGCTGTATTAATATTCTGTCAGTAAAACATTTCTATTCACAATGTCTACACTTGATCCAGTCTTTCAGATTTATATCATGTTAGAGGACAAGGATCAGCAAAAGATTAAGCTCTGTGTAACTGAAAGATGACATCAAGCATAGACATTTTAGATTAAATATAAATAGAGCATCTTATTGAGCCCTCTTTACTTGTATAGCTCTATCAGGAGGTGGATATGTTGTGTAAAATCATGGATCAGATCTTCCTTGATCTGACCCAACATGAAGGAAGATCAGACAGAAGATTCTAAACATGTCCGCCCCCTGATAGAGCTATATAAGTAAAGAGGTCTCAATATGTTGCTTTATTTGTATTCTTTCATTAAAGCATTCATATATAAAATGCCGTGATTCCCAGGTACTAGTCACTCACTAACATGTAGGACTTCCAGTCACTGCCCATCAGTATTGCTGTATTGATCCCAACACCCAGCTTGGTACCTTGAAACATTCAGTAGCTGGTTATAGAAAAGTCTAAGTCGTTGACCGTTGTCAGTGGTGTAACCAGAGAGGCTGCAGAGGGCACAACAGTGACCCTCCTGATAACTTCATGGAGAAAGTCATGTTCCAGTCTCTCTACTAGTAATAGTCAACCTCGGCACTGCAGACATTTGGGAACTATATGTCCCATGATGTGATGTGATCCCCTGAAGTGCCAAGATCAGCCATTAGGGAACTAGACCCGGATAGTGTGAGGAAGTATTTAGACATCATTTCTGAGAGACACTTGTGAGTTTGTTTGACTTCCAGCCACTGCCTATCAGTATTGCTGTATTGATCTTAACACCCAGCTTGGTACCTTGAAACATTCAATAGCTGGTTATAGAAAGTCTAAGTCTAGGACCAGCACTACTCGAGCTGGGTGTGATACCATGGAAAATGATAAAGCATTTAGTGATGACAATATAAGACCAATAAGGAAACAAATGGAGTAACCTGGGGATCTATATATTACACACATAGTGGTTTTAGCTTTTAACCAAAATGTCTACATGGGGAAAATATCAATACATTTGCAAACATTTCCAAATGGACAATCAATGTTTCTATAATATATTCTGTATTGTCTTTTGTTTTACCATGTTTGTAGATCTGGGGACAAATAGAATCTTTGGCACCATGGACAGCTCCCTGGTGCTGCAGTCACACAGCATACACTGGGCATTTCCCAGGTAAATCTCCACACACTGTAAGTGGCCTTTATAATTGTGTTGGTTTGTTCATTTATCAATATACCATTATTCATTCACATTCTTTAAATGATGCAAATTTTTTTTCCTGGCCTACCACTAAAATCAGCTGGGGGAAAATGTTTAATTGAAAGATTGTATCAAGTGTAGGTATTTTAAATGCTTTAATGAAAGAATATAAATAAAGTACCTTATTTAGCCCTCTTTGCTCTATAAAGCACTGTAATTGGACAGATATGATTAGAATTCTGGGTGTCACAAACTGAATTCTGACAGCCTGCCTGACTGGGGTTCTTGGTGGGGCCTGAGGGCCAAACACCTCCATGTAGATTATGGGCCCTGGCTTATGCATCATTACTATATACGTTAATATTGTTAGTTATATTCTGTTAGTATATTGGTTTATGTGTAATGTTTAATTCTGTGAGTAGACCACTCTGAATGGTTAGAATGTGTCAGTGACTAGAATTGATAGTTTGCTCCAACATCCATTGTTCTGTATTAACTGGTAAACTATGTTGTGTACAATATGTGTCTTACTGTGTATCTACTCTCTGTATGGTAATTCCTATTTGGTTTGTAGTCTGAAAGACTAATGTATTCCTAGCCCCAGTTAGTTGGAGAACTAGGTTTAGTTCCATCCAGCCATTGTATACTAATGTCTGCGATGTCATATTGTAAGCAAATTGTTCATTTTTGCTGTACCTATCTGCTAGTGGTCTCCTGTCTGCTATTTGGGTACAAAGATCAAGGGTCCAGGAAAGACTTGCTGGGTGGATGCTGAGCTGTAATCAGGGAGTGGGGGGGCTAAGTAGGAGATTTCACACAACGGCCAGAGGGTCTACTACGTCCGGTAGATGGTCCGTTACACTTGGTAAGATTGATCAGGTCTTCCTTCATCTGACCCAACATGAAGGAAGATCTGACATAAGATTCTAAACATGTCCGCCTCCTGATAGAGCTGTGCAGAGCAAAGAGGGCTCAGTAAGGAGCTTTATTTATATTCTTTCATTAAAGCATTTCAATTAAAATATCTACACTTGATGTAATCCTTTAATTAAACAGAACTTAGTCTTTTGCCAACAGTTGTCCTTTAATATGATATAAATCTGATGTGCATCTTTGCAGTGATGATTTCAGTAGCACAGCTGACATGTCTCATGTTGAGAGAGAGAACCTTGTTTTGCAGATAACCAGTAGAGAGGACATTATCCAGACCCCTCTACTGATTACATGTAACACAGTATCTTACTGCTCCAGCAGAGACACAGTCAGTCACCAAGACATTGCTAATACAGCTCATCGCAGGATGAATTGCTTAAACATATGGGACAGTAAGTACACATGGGATCTGCTGAGAGATAGAGCTGTGTTTACAGACTAATATGATTATTTCCCACAGTATTTCATTAGTTTCCTGGTGGCAGGTTGGTTTAATTTATTTGGCACCAACAGAAGCTCCATGATGCAGTGTTCACACAGTATACACAGCGTCAGTAAGTGGACTTGTTTATTTATCAATACACCATTATCCATTCACATTCTTTAATAATAATATGGTCCGTGCCATTGCATCCAGAGATTTAACATACCCTCAAGCTCATTTTATCCTGGCTTACTGCTAAAATGAACTGGGTAGAAATGATCAAGAGACCATTACACCAAGTGTAGGCATTTTAAATCATGTTTTAATGAAAGAATACAAATAAATCGCCTTGTTTAGACCTCTTTGCTCTGCATTACTATATCAGAGGGCAGATATGATGTTTAGACATCTGGGTAAGATGGATCAGGTCTTCCTTCATCTGACCCAACATGAAGGAAGATCTGACATAAGATTCTAAACATGTCTGCCCTGTAATAGAGCTGTGCAGAGCAAAGAGGGCTCAGTAATGTGCATTATTTGTATTCTATCATTAGAGCATTTCCTTATAAAATGACTATGCTTGATGTAATCTTTCAATTAAATAGAGCTTAATCTTCTGCTGATCGTCTTCCTTTAAAATTAGATGAATCCAATGTGCATCTTTGCAGAGATTTTAATGATGTAACCGACATGTCTCATGGTCACAGCGTGAAAGGATCTCGTTTTTCAGAGAGAATAGGACTTAGTTTGGCAAATAACCAGTAGAGAAGACATTCTGATCCCCTCTATTGATTACATGTAACACAGTATCTTACTGCTCCAGCAGAGACAGTCACCAAGATACATCTAATACATATGTTAAAGCAATGCATCAGGTGATGAGATATAACAGAAAATACACATTAATATTACTTCCAATGCTGTGGAAAACAATATTACAGCTTCCGGTCATCTAGTTATTTTATGTAGAAAGTATGTGTGTTTATACCAGTGCTGGGGATGTATTTGGCCTACTTATTACATGGGGCTATATTCACCAGCAGTAGTGTGGGAAGGAGCAAAAATCTGGTCACTGTTGTGATCTCTGCAGCCTCCCTGGTTAAATGTGTTATGGAGAAAGGAATATTCCATGCTCGATATCATTAATAGCTAACCTTGGCACTGCAGACATTTGGGAACGATACATCCCCTGGTGCTCACTCAGCTGTAATACGGATTAAACACCTGAAGTGCCCAGATTCACCATTAGTGGACTAGCCCATGATTCACAAGTGATTAGGTAGGGTGAGGAAGCATAGACATCCCTTCTCCAAGACACACATCAGTGTGTATGACATTACCCATCAATACTGATACCTTGATACATTCAATAGCTGGTTAGAGACAGTCTGAGTCTAGGCCCAGCACTATTCAAGCTCTGTGTGATACCATGAGAGATGACAGGGCTGATGGTAAAGCATTTAGTGATGGCAATAGGTGGTCAGGGCTCTGTATGTTATACTCAGTGGTTTGGGTTTGAAACAAAATATTTACATGGGGGGGGGGGGGGGGGAATAAATAAATAGATCCCTCTGTAAACAATGTGGCTAATACAACAAACACATCCCATGTTATGTCATGAGTCAGTAATATACATTGTATCCTCGTAACCATTCCCACATAGGGCATTGATCACATTCTGTAAAGGACACCTGTCAGCTAGTGTTACACACTTTTCTCCACAACTCATACCAGCCGTGCCATTACTTCCATAGATCCCGGCCTACCACTTAAATCAGCTGGGTGCAAACACTACTGACAGAAACATCTATGTTTAATGGAAAGATTCAAGTGTAGGAATTTTAAATTGAAATGTTTTAATGAAAGAATATAAAGTACCTTATTCAGCCCTCTTTGCTCCATATAGCTCTATAATGGGACAGACCTGATGTTTAGGAATCTGGGTAAGATGGATTAGGTCTTCCTTCATCTGACCCAACATGGAGGAAGATCTGACATAAGATTCTAAACATGTCCGCCCTGTGATAGAGCTATGCAGAGCAAAGAGGGCTCAGTAAGGTGCTTTATTCATTCATTAAATTGTATTTATAATGTCTACTCTTGATGCATTCTTTCAATTAAACAGAACTGTAAGACAAGTACAAACCAAGTTTTTTGTTTGTTAACCCCCATGGACTGTGTTTAATGTAGATGAAATACTGTGGGAAATAATCATGTTAGTTTCCTGGTGGCTGGAGGGATTTACATGGACAGGAGATTGGTCTATGATTAAAGCACAACCTGATGCATTCATGCTATAGTGGCACTTATTCTGATTTTGGATGTGTACTGTGGTGATCCCTGATGGGTAACTTCATTTCTTCTATAAAACATTTTTTTTTTTTTTTCACATTTTTATGTGCGTCCCGAGTTGCTTGGCTTTATTGCAATTCACCAGTATAGAGGACTTTTTTCGGACCCCTCTATTGATTACATGTAACACAGTATCTTACTGCTCCAGCAGAGACACAGTCAGCCACCAACATACTGCTAATACATATGTTTAAACAATTCCTCAGGTGATGAGATGTAACAGAAAATACACATTAACATTTCTTCCAATACTATGGAAAATAACATTACAGCTTCCTGTTGGCAGAAAGGGTGTTTATACCAGTGCTGGGGATGAAGGCAGCCTATAATACACAGTTATATTCACCAACAGTAATGTAACCAGGGAGGCTGCAGAGAGCACAATGAACTGAAAAATTATATCAAGTGTAGGTATTTTAAATCAAAATGCTTTAATGAATTAATATTTTTACAGCACCTTATTGAGCTCTTTACTCTTCATAGTTGTATCAGGGACAGACATGTTTCAAAATCTGGGTAAGATTGATCAGATCTTCATTCATCTGACCCAACATGAAGGAAAATCTGACATAAGATTTTAAACATGGCCGCCTCCTTATAGAGCTGTGCAGAGCAGAGAGGGCTCAGTAAGATGCTTTAATGAAAGATACAAATAAGCACTTCTATTTAAAATGACTTCACCCAGTGTAATCTTTCGATTAAAAAGAACCTGATGTTTTGATGACAATGGTCCTTTAAATGTTATAAATTCGATGTACATCTTTGCAGAGATGATTTCAGTTGCACAGCCTCCGTGTTATGGAAAGAGAGAGCACACCTTGTTTTGCAATTAACCAGTAGAGGACATTATCCGGACCCCTCTATTGATTACATATAAATAAAAAGTCCCTTATTCAGTCCTCTTTGCTCTATAAAGCATTATAATGGGACAGACATGATGTTTAAAAACCTGTGTAAGATTGATCAGGTCTTCCTTCATCTGACCCAACATGAAGGAAGATCTGACATAATATTCTAAACATGTCTGCCCTGTGATAGAGCTGTGCAGAGCAGAGAGGGCTCAGTAAGATGCTTTATTTTTATTCTTTCATTAATGCATTTCTATTAAAATGTCTACACTTGTTGTAATACTGATTAAACATCCTGGGACATGTAGTTCCTAAACACCTGAAGTGCTAAGATTCACCATTAGTGGACTAGCCCATGATTCACAAGTGGTGAGGTAGTGTGAGGAAGCATAGACATCCCTTCTCCAAGACACACATCAGTTAATATCAATATTGATGTGCAATGTCATACAAACACTCAGCTCGGTACCTTGAAACATGCAATAGCTTGTTAAAGACAGTCTAAATCAAGACCCAACACTATTCAAGCTCTGTGCAGAGCAAAGAGGGCTCAGTAAGGTGCTTTATTCATTCATTAAATTGTATTTATAATGTCTACTCTTGATGTATTCCTTCTATTAAAGAAAACTGTAAGACGAGTACTAACCAAGTTTTTTGTTTTTTTTTTAACCCCATGGGCTGTATTTAATGTAGTCCATATAGTATCAGTTTGTGCTTTATATAGTTTTCAGTTATGTTGGCGCTCTGACATTTACTGGCCTTGTGTGTAAAGGGAATATTTTGAAATGTAGAAAGATGTGCGTATATATCCATAGACACAGCTCTATCATACATTGAAGGTTGACAAACAATAACAAAATATATATCATGTAAGATTAACATGCACAATATTATCTTTGTAATGGTTATAATAAAAGTAGTTATATTACTTGCCAACATCGGTCATGTTTCCAGGGACACATGTGTTGCACATGCTGCAGGAAGGGCATCAAAGTGCAGACTGACTGTCTGTAGGATGGATATATACAGGCAGAAGCCAATTAATCTGGGTGGAGCTCTCATACAACTTACCCTGATTAATTAATTGGCTTCTGTCTGTGGGTATACCAATACTCCTCACTGCTAGAGAAGCATGGCTGGTGTTTGCAAGTATTATGTATGATTACAAATACCTGTTTGAAATGGTTTTGCATCACAAAATAGCCCATTTAGAGGCAGTCTCTGTACTGGACCCAAATCCCCATGACATGAAGTCTTGCAGTGTGTAGATGTCCCATGACTAACAGATTAATCAATCAAGGGCTGGGTCCCATCTAACCACACTAATAAGTTACTTCTGGTTACAGGTGACTGATACAAGCCAACAAGAAAGCAATGGTCTACCTGACAATGCTACACAGCAATATGGATTCGTTTATACATTTCTATGATAGTCCACGGTGCTATACAATCCCAAGAGAGGTAAGTGACACATTAAGACACCTGTACAAACATAGTAATGTATAATACAGCCCTCCACAACCCCAATACTCACAGAAACACATTACAGCCCCAATACTCACAGTAACGTATATTACAGCCCCAATACTCACAGTAACGTATATTACAGCCCCAATACTCACAGTAACGTATATTACAGCCCCAATACTCACAGTAACGTATATTACAGCCCCAATACTCACAGTAACGTATATTACAGCCCCAATACTCACCGTAACGCATATTACAGCCCCAATACTCACCGTAACGCATATTACAGCCCCAATACTCACATTAACGTATATTACAGCCCCAATACTCACAGTAACGCATATTACAGCCCCAATACTCAATAACGCATATTACAGCCCCAATACTCAATAACGCATATTACAGCCCCAATACTCAATAACGCATATTACAGCCCCAATACTCAATAACGCATATTACAGCCCCAATACTCAATAACGCATATTACAGCCCCAATACTCAATAACACATATTACAGCCCCAATACTCAATAACACA
Source organism: Pelodytes ibericus (assembly GCA_036172795.1). Lineage (NCBI taxonomy): Eukaryota > Metazoa > Chordata > Amphibia > Anura > Pelodytidae > Pelodytes > Pelodytes ibericus. The sequence continues at coordinate 43,730,666 of CM069868.1, read as the reverse complement.
TATTACAGCCCCAATACTCACCGTAACGCATATTACAGCCCCAATACTCAGTAATGTTTGATATATACACACACGGTTCAGGTATTTCTTTCAGGACACAGCTTTTGTGTGTTGACCTGCAAAATGTATAATTCATATCTGTTCAGCTGGAAATCAGTCAAGGTAGTCTGCCTCCTTGACCAATTGGCTTCTCCCAGATAGGAATTATACATTGTGCAGGGCATTATATAAAGGTTATATACACATGTTTAGCAACAGACTAACCAGTCTGGTTTTATCACTGAATTGTATAGTTACACACAGGTTTAGTAAAATGTATCTTTAAAACAAGTTATACTTCAAACAGTTACTTTTAATTTCCCGTCCCCAAAATTTTTTAACACAATAGCAAATACCCCCCATACTAACAGCATTATGTGCTAATAGAAATAATATACATTGGACACAGGAGGATAGCCACATTTGGAAACCATTATCCCTGGATCATGCAGTAAAACCAGGCTTGACATAATACATTGTTAATCCCCTTACCTGCCATGCAGAGCCCTCCAGCAAGGACCCAGCTCTCCTGCTCTGTGCTCCATTCAGAAAAGAGGCTGCTCTATGGCGCCTCCTCCTATATATAACCTGGAGGCGGAGCTACATGAAAGCCCCACTGAATGGAGCAGATAGCAGGAGGCCCCAATAATTGCATAGCAGCCATTGTGTGAGGCTTACACTGCTTGCAGCCAACACCCTCAATAAACCTGGAGCTCCTCAATGTTCCTGTGCAAATAGTGGGGGGCTCTGACTGAGAGCCAGCATGCTGGAGGGTTCTGTGGGGGGCCTGGCATAGCATGACCCCCACTGCAGATGGAGGCAGGCGGGTGGGGCAGTTGAGTTAGAAGACACCCCTTTTATAACTTGCTAACCAGAATCTCTCTGTGTCTATTGGACTCTGTGTAATTGGAATTCAGAGGTCATTCATTAGGAATTTACAGACTGACAAATGGGAAACCTTATTAGGTTTATAGCAGACACTCTAATTGAATGTTGTCATTTATTTGCTAATCACAGGGTTATAGTGGACAGTATAGTATACGGGTGTTTTATTTTTTAGTATAGAAAGTGCTGTAATCAGGAAACTCACTGTTTATGTTATGTTATGTTGTATTTTGGGTGGGGTGTTTACTGGGCTTGTTTCAGTATAGTTTCCTTCTGTATCACAGATCCAGTCTGCCCGTCATTAAGGTGCTGATTTATTTGGTTTTCAGGATATACCTAATGCACATTCCAGGGATCCCTGATTTCCTTGTGCTAGATGTCACCTCTTCCACTGCAAGGTTCAGACTGATATCTATTACTCTTACTATAAAATAATATTGTTCTAATAATGATGTCACTTATTAGTGATAATAATAAACATCTCCTGTAATTGATTTAATAATAATAATGAAACTTTCCAGATTTGAACCCACAGACCTTTAGTTTGCAGTCAGCTCACCTTCTGACTGAGCTACTTTGGTGATAACGATCATCTCCAAACCAGCGGTAAATATATTACGTAAATAATATAAAAGCTATAATAAACCTGCCCTCACCGGGATTTGAACCAAGAGACCTATGCTCCACATCACAGCTTCCCTACCTGCCGTGCCACATGCTTTTTGGAATGGTCACTGGCCCACCATTATAATAATAAGGATAGATTACTACCAGGTGTTGATCCATTCAATAAATTAAACTAATATAAAGGATTTCTTGATAATCCGATTTAAGTGGAAATATCCATATCTGACCCAGGATCTCTTTGGTCATTGGCCAGTTGGCTGTGCCATATACCGTGACAGGTACAAACCAGCCAATCATAGTAGTAATAAGGAAAGATGGATACAATCCATTAATAAATACAATCCTTCACTGGAAATGATAACATGTGCTATTAATAAAGCACCTGCTTTATATATGTTATGTATGATAAGTTTGCATTCTTCATATGAAATACGTGTGAAACCTTGTTAGTGTATACACCATTTTCGGAGCCGGTTACACTGCTCTACCTCCTCACGTTATACATAGGGATGTACCGACTCCACCCACTCCTGGTATGCATAGGGATGTACCGACTCCACCCACTCCTGGTATACATAGGGATGTACCGACTCCACCCACTCCTTGTATACATAGGGATGTACCGACTCCACCCACTCCTGGTATACATAGGGATGTACCGACTCCACCCACTCCTGGTATGCATAGGGATGTACCGACTCCACCCACTCCTGGTATACATAGGGATGTACCGCTCTGACTCCACCTATATTCAGTATGCATGGGGATTGTTTTGATGGCAAATGAGCATTGTATGTGCCAATGAGGGCTAACCTTGGCACTAGATGTTTGGTAACTACAGTCTGACTGAGCATCATGGGAGATGTGGTTACAAACACCTTCAGTGCCCAGATTAGCCATCAGAGCCCTCTATACGGTCTGTGTCAGTGTGCACTTTATGTATGGTCACTATATATCTATTGTTGGTAACTCTGCTGTCTTGTAACTCTGCTCTCTTGTCTCTGTGGATCGTTGCTGCCACTTTATTATAACAAAGAATAATGAGGGGTCATGTTTGGGGTAAAGTTCTAACCAAAGAGAAGTCATCTTAAAGCCAGAGAAGCCCATACAGCTGTGTGTGTGAGAGCCTCCCACCAGTCCTAGTGATAATGTATGTTTGTTTTACTGCAGACAGTTATATTTCAGGAGATCGTTATCCAGCCTCGAGTAACCGCTTCCAGTGAGGTCACCTTCAGGAATTAGAGAAGCATGTACACGGCTTGGTAGACGTGTTCTCTTCACGTGTCACTTCATGTTGTCTTACCTTCCATGACTGAATAGAGGATTCCACCAGACTATGGCCACCCTGAGATCTGTATGTACAGTAGTCACTGGACTCGTCGCTATCTGCAGGTCACTGGTCTGTATCTGGGAGACGTTTTACCAGCTGTATTAGACTATGATGTAATGGGTTCAGAATGTGGGGCCCCGGTGTCTGGGTATTACCCGCTGACAGATATTACGCTGTCAGTCTTATTAGACTATGATGTAATGGGTTCAGATGGTGGTGACCGGTCTGGGTATTACCCGCTGACAGATATTACGCTGTCAGTCCTATTAGACTATGATGTAATGGGTTCAGAATGTGGGGCCCCGGTGTCTGGGTATTACCCGCTGACAGATATTACGCTGTCAGTCCTATTAGACTATGATGTAATGGGTTCAGATGGTGATGACCGGTCTGGGTATTACCCGCTGACAGATATTACGCTGTCAGTTCTATTAGACCGTAATGTACCTCTGACACCCGCTCCTGACACACATAGGGATATACCGCTCGGACTCTCGCTATAACAAGTTGTTTTCTCGCTATACCAAACTTGTTTTAGGAATTTTTTTTCCCACAAGAAGTGACCCAATGAGGACTTCATTCATGGAAGGGGACAGCAGCTGCTCAATCTGTCACAGGAGCCTGAAACTGCTCTATACCAGTATCCCCAGCAGTGTGCTCTCCAGCGGTCAGATGAAATACTTTTATTCTCATTCAGGCTCTGCTACTAGGTAGATCATGAGAAGTGACAGGATAATCTATTTATCTTTCCCTATCTTTTATTATCTGTAGTTCCATGTATGTCTCTCCCTGGCTTTGCTGGGGGGGTTTCTGGGTGTAGTTTCCCTGTAGTGGGTACAGGGCGTAATATGGTCTGTAGTGGGTACAGGGGGTAATATGGTCTGTAGTGGGTACAGAGGGTAATATGGTCTGTAGTGGGTACAGAGGGTAATATGGTCTGTAGTGGGTACAGAGGGTAATATGGTCTGTAGTGGGTACAGAGGGTAATATGGTGTGTAGTGGGTACAGGGGGTAATATGGTCTGTAGTGGGTACAGGGGGTAATATGGTCTGTAGTGGGTACAGGGGGTAATATGGTGTGTAGTGGGTACAGGGGGTAATATGGTCTGTAGTGGGTACAGAGGGTAATATGGTGTGTAGTGGGTACAGGGGGTAATATGGTCTGTAGTGGGTACAGGGGGTAATATGGTCTGTAGTGGGTACAGGGGGTAATATGGTGTGTAGTGAGTACAGGGGGTAATATGGTCTGTAGTGGGTACAGGGGGTAATATGGTGTGTAGTGGGTACAGGGGGTAATATGGTCTGTAGTGGGTACAGGGGGTAATATGGTCTGTAGTGGGTACAGGGGGTAATATGGTCTGTAGTGGGTACAGGGGGTAATATGGTCTGTAGTGGGTACAGGGGGTAATATGGTGTGTAGTGGGTACAGGGGGTAATATGGTCTGTAGTGGGTACAGGGGGTAATATGGTCTGTAGTGGGTACAGGGGGTAATATGGTCTGTAGTGGGTACAGGGGGTAATATGGTGTGTAGTGGGTACAGGGGGTAATATGGTCTGTAGTGGGTACAGGGGGTAATATGGTCTGTAGTGGGTACAGGGGGTAATATGGTCTGTAGTGGGTACAGGGGGTAATATGGTGTGTAGTGGGTACAGGGGGTAATATGGTCTGTAGTGGGTACAGAGGGTAATATGGTGTGTAGTGGGTACAGGGGGTAATATGGTCTGTAGTGGGTACAGGGGGTAATATGGTGTGTAGTGGGTACAGGGGGTAATATGGTGTGTAGTGGGTACAGGGGGTAATATGGTGTGTAGTGGGTACAGGGGGTAATATGGTGTGTAGTGGGTACAGGGGGTAATATGGTCTGTAGTGGGTACAGGGGGTAATATGGTCTGTAGTTGGTGCATGGGGCACAGTGGCTTCTCCTGCACCCCCGCTTCATTACTAGCAAGAGAACAGTGCCACCAGACCCCCATGGTATGCAGTGTCCCCGCGCCTGGCCGCAGGTAAAATACAGGTAGTGGGTAATAAACCTAAGTAAAATTATTTATAAAAGAACAATAAACTGTGCACTCCCCACTGCTCATATCATTCCCACATATTCACCTACACACACACTGCATCCACCACACAGACACACACACTGCATGCACTATATATATATATATATATATATATATATATATATAGATACACACACACTGCATCCATACCACACACTGCATGCACTATATATATAATCCAAATAGACGCTGCAGCCCCTCAACATGTGATGTGAGTGGAGTGACTGATGTGTGTGTGTGATGTGAGTGGAGTGACTGATGTGTGTGTGTGTGTGATGTGAGTGGAGTGACTGATGTGTGTGTGTGTGATGTGAGTGGAGTGACTGGTGTGTGTGTGATGTGAGTGGAGTGACTGATGTGTGTGTGTGATGTGAGTGGAGTGACTGGTGTGTGTGTGTGTGTGTGTGATGTGAGTGGAGTGACTGATGTGTGTGTGTGATGTGAGTGGAGTGACTGGTGTGTGTGTGTGTGTGTGATGTGAGTGGAGTGGAGTGACTGATGTGTGTGTGTGATGTGACTGGAGTGACTGATGTGTGTGTGATGTGACTGGAGTGACTGGAGTGACTGATGTGTGTGTGATGTGACTGGAGTGACTGATGTGAGTAAACTGCATTGCCTATCATGCTCAGCCAAGCAGAAATGTATGGGGGGAGGAAGTCTGCACTGCCTATCACGCTCAGCCAAGCAGGCATTCATGGTGAAGGGACTGCGCTGCCTATCACGCTGAGCCAAGTGTAAATAACGTTTTTTCGTAAGTTATACAGAGTTACACAATTCTTTTGTCCTTTTCTCTTGTATTTCTTCCATATGTCCACCCCACGTCTCTGCGGAGTTTTCCCGTTTTTGAGGATTTGACAATCCAAGAATATCTACTTGTCATTCATTGGGGGGGAGACTGAGCTATCTATCATGCTCAGCCAAGAGGGGATTGATGGGGGGGGACTGCACTGCTTATCATGCTCAGCCAAGAGGGGATTGATGGGGGGGGGACTGCGCTGCTTATCATGCTCAGCCAAGCAGGCATTGATAGGGGATACTGCGCTGCCTATCATGCTCAGCCAAGCGGGCATTCATGAGGGGTACTGTGCTGCCTATCACGCTCAGCCAAATGGGCATTTATGGGGTGGACTGCACTGCCTGTCACGCTCAGCCAAGTGGGCATTCATGGGGGGACTGCACTGCCTATCACCCACAGCCAAGAGGGCATTGATGGGGGGAAACTGCACTGCGTATCACGCTCAGCCAAGCAGGCATTCATGGGGGGTATATTGCGATGCCTATCATGCTCAGCCAAGTGGGAATTCTTGGGGGTATATTGCGATGCCTATCACGCTCAGCCAAGCGGGCATTCATGGTGAGGACTGCGCTGCCTATCATGATCAGCCAAATGGGCATTTATGGGGTGGACTGCACTGCCTGTCACGCTCAGCCAAGTGGGCATTCATGGGGGGACTGCACTGCCTATCACCCACAGCCAAGAGGGCATTGATGGGGGGACTGCACTGCCTATCATGCTCAGCCAAACGGGCATTTATGGGAGGGGGGACTGCGATGCCTATCATGTTCAGCCAAGCAGGCATTTATGTGGGAAAACTGCACTGCCTATCAGGCTCAGCCAAGCAGGCATTCATGGGGGGTATATTGCGATGCCTATCATGCTCAGCCAAGTGGGCATTCATGGGGGGTATATTGTGATGCCTATCACGCTCAGCCAAGCGGGCATTCATGGTGAGGACTGCGCTGACTATCATGCTCAGTCATGCAGGCATTCATAGAGGTGACTGTGCTCCTTATCACGCTTAGCCAAGCAGCAATTTATGGGGGGAACTGCACTGGCTATCATGCTCAGCAAGCAGACATTTATGGGGGGAGACTGCACTGCCTATCACGCACAGCCAAGCAGACATTCATAGGGGACTTCGCTTCCTATCACGCTCAGCCAAGCGGTCATTCATGGGGGCTACTGTGCTGCCTATCACGCTCAGCCAAGTGGGAATTTATGGGAGACTGCGCTGCCTATCATGCTCAGCCAAGCGGGCATTTATGAGGAGGACTGCGCTGCCTATCACGCTCAGTCAAGCGGGCATTCATGGGTGGGGGGTTTCACTACCTATGACGCCCAGCCAAGTGGAAATTCTTTGGGGGACTGTGCTGCCTATCACACTCAGCCAAGTGGTCATTCATGGGGGGACTGCGCTGCCTATAACGCTTAGCCAATCGGGCATTAATGGGGTGTGGACTGCGCTTCCACTCACGCTCAGCCAAGTGTGGATACATGGAGAGGACTGCACTGCCTATCACGCTCAGCCAAGTGGGCATTCATGGGGGTGGAACTGCACTGCCTATCACGTTTAGCCAAGCGGGCATTCATGGGGGGTGGGACTGCGCTGCCTATCACGCTAAGCCTAACTGGCATTTATGCAGGGACTGCACTGACCATCATGCTCAGCCTAGCTTGCATTTCTATAAAGGGGATGTAATGCTTTGATGACATGACTGACATCAAAGCATTAGAGCAGCACAAAACAAACAAGATACACCACTGTCACTATGTCATCTTTCCCCCCGCCAATCAAAAGTTAAACTTTTTGACAAGGCCAAAGCACATGTCTACAACTTCCTCCCCACCAGCTAGTTAGATCATAATACATTGTACAATAAATGGTAGAAACATAAATGAACAACTTTATCAGTGACTAAACTCACAGCCATTAAATAAAAGAGGAATAAATGATTATCTCAAATGAAATATATAAATAAGATTGCAGAGATTGTGTAATAGCAGATTTAATGTTTAGACTGAAGAGAACAAATGTATAAGATATTTTATAAGCACATTATAGGATATAACATTATATGTCACCTCTTATCTTCAGAAGACAAAACACACAGCCTGTAAGAGAAGAAACAACATGGACTGAATCCATCAACACCCAACATTCTCATCCTGGTCAGGTCTCCTCCGCATCAGTCAATATCACTAGAGATGGGAAGATCTTCTCCAATCATAATATTCTGTGCACTCAGGTCCTGAACACAAATCAAAGGATTACATTATACTGTGCCCAGAAATGAGCTGAATTGTTTTGTACAATGTTTGTGAAATAAAGCTAAAGTACAGAGTATTCCCAGGATTTAACCATGTTACTGGTGGAGCTGTTCAGAGTGAATGGGATTTCAGGAGCGCCATCAATGAGAAGAAACAAGAGGGATTTAGAGGGGAAGATGTCAGTATCAGAAGAACAAATCACAACAAAGAGATATAGGAAAGCAGCATCCTGTGTGAGGCATAATTAATGGGGCTCCTGTGTGAGGCATAATTAATGGGGCTCCTGTGTGAGGCATAATTAATGGGGCTCCTGTGTGAGGCATAATTAATGGGGCTCCTGTGTGAGGCATAATTAATGGGGCTCCTGTGTGAGGCATAATAAATGGGGATCCTGTGTGAGGCATAATTAATAGGGCTCCAGTGTGAGGCATAATTAATAGGGCTCCAGTGTGAGGCATAATTAATAGGGTTCCTGTGTGAGGCATAATTAATGGGGCTCCTGTGTGAGGCATAATAAATAGGGCTCCTGTGTGTGGCATAATTAATGGGGCTCCTGGGTGAGGCATAATAAATAGGGCTCCTGGGTGAGGCATAATTAACGGGGCTCCTGTGAGAGGCATAATAAATAGGGCTCCTGTGTGTGGCATAATTAATGGGGCTCTTGTGTGAGGCATAATTAATGGGGCTCCTGTGTGTGGCATAATTAATGGGGCTCCTGTGTGTGGCATAATTAATGGGGCTCCTGTGAGAGGCTTAATTAATGGGGCTCCTGTGAGAGGCATAATTAATGGGGCTCCTGTGTGTGGCATAATAGGGCTGCTGTGTGTGGCATAATTTATGGGACTCCTCTATGGTATTTTTAATTGACCATCTGACTGGCATTACTAAGGAATTTGTTAAGCATGGTATTGGAGGAAATCTAGGGGGGTGACACCATGAGTTACTGCACCAGGGACACCAACCTTAGTAACGCCTCTTCATCTTTTTTCCCTTCTTCTATTAATCACTTTACAATAATCACAACAAAACCATAACTCGGGAAAGGAACAAGGTAGTAGCACTGACCTAGAAATTCCAGCATGATTAAGCTGTGTAAATTTCATGATTCCAGAGTCCAGGGTTCGAGGGTTTTCCTACTTCAGACACAAGGATTTTCTGTTGTATAGTAAAGATTAATATAACTGCTTTGTTACAAGGTTTGTGTGATTACTTCTTGAGTAATATGTGTACTCTAACTTGTTGAAAAAATAATAAATAAATGTCCAAATATGAATATAAGACCTGGTTCCCCAACTCCAATCTCACCTCATGCCGTCAATCTCAAACTTGGTAATTTATACACAAAACAAGCAGACACACAAACTGGTACCTGGCAACATGTTTGTAGCATGATAGCACTCTCCCCTCCCCAGTTAGATTAACATTACAATGTTTGTAATCGAGTTTTAAGATACTTTTGCATTTTTGTCTCCATATATTATATATATATATTCACACACACACACACATAACCAAATAATAGGAGTGATTGGTGCGCTACAGTAAACCCCACACGGTACAAAGAGTATATGGAAATATAATAATTGCCTGAAAGTTGTTGGTGTGGCAATGAAGTATGGACAAGGTCTTCAATGTTTCATAACATATATGAGGAGATATAAAAACAGACAAAGACCATAGTGCAATTCAATATTATAATAAATATTGGTGCAGTATGAACAAATGCACTCACAAACGTAGTTGGTGTGACAAAGTGCCCTTCGCCACTTGGTCCTGGAGAGGCCTGTTTGCCAGCCTCCTCCCCTGTGACTTTGGCCCTGGGGTGTGTGGCCCTTTAAAAATGCCCCAAAAAGCAAACTTTTGAACTTCTGGGTGCAATTGTTTAATTTTTAGTTATGTTAATATTTAAAGTATGCTGATTCTGAAAATGTATGTTTTATGTGAATGTGATGCATATTTTGAAAGTTATTAATATTGTATAAAACCTGTATATTTTAGCTTGGAGATAATTGAGCTGATACAAAGGTTAACTCAATTATCTCCCAAGCAAAGGAATGTACTGTAATTACTAGGATCCAAGTCTTTGTCCTATTCACTGTGCTTTCCCCAAGTTAAGATTGGATCCTATCTTTTAATCCCTGTAATTATTGTCACTTTTCCCATTGTTTTATGTAAGTCATTTAGTTTCCTGTGTGTATCTGAGCTTGACACCTTTGTATCCTGAAAGGTGTGAGGCAGGATTTCCCTTTGTATGTCCTTAGGTTAACCTTTAATCCTGTTATAGTTCCTTTGTCTAATCTGGTTTGTCAAGATGTTCAACTGTATATATTCTGTGTTTCTGAATCATTAAACAGTTCTGGTCAGTTCTTGTTTGACCTTCAAATCGCAGCCTTGACTCGTTTTGTGGGGAAAGAGTATCCTAGCTGTAAAATAGCTAGTGGGATTGATCTACACTTACAAGATCCGTCTGGATATCGAGACAAAGTGGCTTCTCTCTCTCTCTAAACTGGGATCCAGACTTTCTAGCGGTCCAGCTTCCAGCTAGCCTGGGAGTAACCGTAACAGTTGGTATATAGGGCACATCAGATATCAGATAGAATCTTCTCTCTTCCCCATATGGTCCTCACATATAACAGAGTGAAACGAGGAGATAGATGGTCAGAAATATGAAAAGATATTTAATAAAAACGGACAAATAGTATCTTACATAGAAGATCATATGGGGAAGAGAGAAGATTCTATCTGATATCTGATGTGCCCTATATACCAACTACGTTTGTGAGTGCATTTGTTCATACTGCACCAATATTTATTATAATATTGAATTGCACTATGGTCTTTTTCTGTTTTTATATCTCCTCATATATGTTATGAAACACTGAAGACCTTGTCCATACTTCATTGCCACACCAACAACTTTCAGGCAATTATTATATTTCCATATACTCTTTGTACCGTGTGGGGTTTACTGTAGCGCACCAATCACTCCTATTATTTGGTTTTATTTTATTCTGATATATATATATATATATAAATTTATAGAAATAAAAATATATAAAAAAAAAAAGTTTCAAACCTTTGCCTGTAGTAGTAAAGCACTTGTATTAAAATGTATTAAATATAACATACACGTAGACACTTAAGATAGAGGACCCGGTGAGAGCGATCCGCCTGACGCGTTTCGCGTGATAACACGCTTATTAATAGGCTTCACACCAAATGGACAAACTTCATTTAAATACAAAATGTTCACCAATTGCAACAAAGGTCAAAGTGATTAGTTGTAATTATAGCACATATGTGTACACTGGTGACTATGTGAAAGACAAGGTGTGTTAGGGGTGTATTGCAAAATTAAAAAAAAAAAAGGTGAAGAGTGTATTGAAAATACGTTGAGAGTGTTTAAGAAAATATAAAAACTAAAAATGTTGTCAGGAAATGATAATGGGTAATACAAATAATGTGAATAAGAAAAAATATATATATAAAAAAAAAGGGTGAAAGTGTGTGTGTATAAGAAAAGTAGATTGTGTATAGAAAAATAAATAATGAAAAATAAACAATAAATATATTTTGTGAATAGTGCATAAAAAAAAAAAAATTATGAAAAAAAAGTGAAATAACAAAATATCCCAAAATTTTTTTTGTTTTTCTTATCTTTATACACATTTTTCTTTTTTCTTCACACATGCATATTTTGATTTTTTGTTATTTTACTTTTTTTCACAATAATTTTTTTTGTTTTTATTATCTTTATACACACTTTTCTTTTTTCTTCACACATGGATATTTAGATTTTTTGTTATTTTACTTTTTTTTCACAATAATTTTTTTTGTTTTTCTTATCTTTATACACATTTTTCTTTTTTCTTCACACATGGATATTTAGATTTTTTTTTGTTATTTAACTTTTTTTTCCACAATAATTTTTTTTTTTTTTCTTATCTTTATACACATTTTTCTTTTTTTTTTTTCACACAAGCATATTTTGATATTTAACTTTTTTTTCATAATAATTTTTTTTTATGCACCATTCACAAAATATTTTTATTGTGTATTTTTTATTATTTATTTTTCTATACACAATCTACTTTTCTTATACACACACATGTCACCTTTTTTTTTTTTTTTTAATATATATATATTTTTTATTCACATTATTTGTATTACCCATTATCATTTCCTGACAACATTTTTAGTTTTTATATTTTCTTAAACACTCTCAACGTACTTTCAATACACTTCCCTCACAGCCACGGACCTTCAAAGCACCGGGAGACGGAGCAGCAAAGAGGTAAGTACTGGGGTCTGGGGAAGGGGGGGAGGAGGGTGGCATAACGAGCATACTAAGGGGCAATATCCTGGAATATTAAATGGCATATTGGGGGCAATATCCTGGAATATTAAATGGCATATTGGGGTCAAAATCCTGGAATATTAAATGGCATATTGGGGGCAAAATCCTGGCATATTGAGATCAAAATCCTGTAATATTAAATGGCATATTGGGGGCAATATCCTGGAATATTAAATGACATATTGGAGGCAATATCCTGGAATATTAAATGACATATTGGGGGCAAAATCCTGGAATATTAAATGACATATTGGGGGCAATATTTACCAGTAGCTGCCCCATTTCCTACCCTAGGCTTATAATTGAGTCAATATTTTTTCCCAGTTCTTTGTGGTAAAATTAGGTGCCTCGGCTTATATTCGGGTCGGCTTATACTCGAGTATATACGGTATCATTTATACATTGACATGAAACAAGGTGAGAGTAACATTTATACATGGACATGGAGTGAGGGAAGATTAACATTTATACATCGACATGGGAAGCAGGGTGAGTAACATTTAAACATTAACATACAATGCGGGGAGAGTGACAATTATACATGACATCGAGCGTGGGGAGAGTAACATTTATATATTGATATGAAGTGCGAGAAGAGTACATTTTTACATGGATATGGAATGCAGGGTAAAAAACATTTATACATGGACATGGAGTGCGGGGAGAGTAACATTTATACATGGACATGGAGTGCGGGGAGAGTAACATTTATACATGGACATGGAGTGCAGGGAGAGTAACATTTATACATGGACATGGAATGCAGGGTAAAAAACATTTATACATGGACATGGAGTGCGGGGAGAGTAACATTTATACATGGACATGGAGTGCGGGGAGAGTAACATTTATACATGGACATGGAGTGCGGGGAGAGTAACATTTATATATGGACATGGAGTGCAGGAAGAGTAACATTTCTACATGGACATGGAGTGCAGGGAGAGTAACATTTCTACATGGAGTGCAGGGAGAGTAACATTTATACATGGACATGGAGTGCAGGGAGAGTAACATTTATACATGGAGTGCAGGGAGAGTAACATTTATACATGGACATGGAGTAACATTTATACATGGACATGGAGTGCGGGGAGAGTAACATTTATACATGGACATGGAGTGCAGGGAGAGTAACATATATATATGAACATGGAGTGAGGGGAGAGTAACATTTATACATGGACATGCAGTGCAGGGAGAGTAACATATATATATGAACATGGAGTGAGGGGAGAGTAACATTTATACATGGACATGGAGTGCGGGGAGAGTAACATTTATACATGGACATGGAGTGTGGGGAGAGTAACATTTATACATGGACATGGAGTGCGGGGAGAGTAACATTTATACATGGACATGGAGTGCGGGGAGAGTAATATTTATACATGGACATGGAGTGCGGGGAGAGTAACATTTATACATGGACATGGAGTGCAGGGAGAGTAACATTTATACATGGACATGAAGTGCGGGGAGATTAAAATTTATACATCGACATGGGAAGGAGGGTGAGTAACATTTAAACATTAAAATACAATGTGGGGAGAGTGACAATTATACATGACATCGAGGGTGGGGAGAGTAACATTTATATATTGATATGGAGTGCGAGAAGAGTACATTTTTACATGGACATGGAATGCAGGGTAAAAAACATTTATACATGGACATGGAGTGCGGGGAGAGTAACATTTATACATGGACATGGAGTGCGAGAAGAGTACATTTTTACATGGACATGGAATGCAGGGTAAAAAACATTTATACATGGACATGGAGTGCGGGGAGAGTAACATTTATACATGGACATGGAGTGTGAGAAGAGTACATTTTTACATGGACATGGAATGCAGTGTAAAAAACATTTATACATGGACATGGAGTGCGGGGAGAGTAACATTTATACATGGACATGGAGTGCGGGGAGAGTAACATTTATACATGGACATGGAGTGCGGGGAGAGTAACATTTATAAATGGACATGGAGTGCAGGAAGAGTAATATTTATACATGGATTTAAACACTAATACTGTGATACTGTATAGACCCAAAATACATTTTTACATGGACATGGAATGCAGGGTAAAAAACATTTATACATGGACATGGAGTGCAGGAGAGTAACATTTATACATGGACATGGAGTGCAGGGAGAGTAACATTTATACATGGACATGGAGTGCGGGGAGATTAAAATTTATACATGGACATGGGTAGTGGGGAGAGTAACATTTAAACATGGACATGCAATGCAGGGAAAGTAACGTTTATACATGACATCGAGTGTGGTGAGAGTAACATTTATACATGGAGTGCGGGAAGAGTAACTTTTTTTACATGACATGGAGTGCGGGGAGAGTAACAATTATACATGACATCGACCGTGGGGAGAGTAACATTTATACATGGACATGGAGTGCGGGGAGAGTAACAATTATACATGACATTGAGCGTGGGGAGAGCAACATTTATACATGGACATGGAGTGCGGGAGAGTAACATTTATATATTGATATGGACAGGGCCGGACTGGACCACCGGGCACACCATGGAGTGTGTAGAGAGTAACATTTATACATGGACATGGAATGCGGAGAGAGTAACATTTATACATGGACATGGAGTGCACGGAGAGTAACATTTATACATGGACATGGAATGCGGGGAGAATAACATTTATACATGGACATGGAGTGCGTAGAGATTAATACTTATACATGGACATGGAATGCGGGTAGAGTAACAGGTATACATGGACATGGAGGGTGGGGAGAGTAATATTTATCCATTAACATGGAGTGCGCTAAGAGAACATTTATAAACGGACATGGAGTGAGGGGAGAGTAACATTTATACATGGACATGATATGCGGGGAGAGTAACATTTATACATGGACATGGAGTGCGAGGAGAGTAACATTTCTACATGGACATGGAGTGCAGGGAGAGAAACATTTCTACATGGACATGATATGCGGGGAGAGTAGCATTTATACATGGACATGGATTGTGGGAGAGTAACATTTATACATGGAGATGGAGTGCAGGGAGAGTAACATTTATATGGACATGGAGTAACATTTATACATGGACATGGAGTAACATTTATACATGGAAAAGGCGTAACATTTATACATGGACATGGAGTGCAGGGAGAGTAACATTTATACATGGACATGGAGTGCAGGGAGAGTAACATTTATACATGGACATGGAGTAACATTTATAAATGGAGTGCGGGGAGAGTAACATTTATACATGGACATGGAGTGCAGGGAGAGTAACATTTATACATGGACATGGAGTAACATTTATACATGGAGTACGGGGAGAGTAACATTTATACATGGACATGGAGTAACATTTATACATGGACATGGAGTGCGGGAGAGTAACATTTATACATGGACATGGAGTGCAGGGAGAGTAACATTTATACATGGACATGATATGCGGGGAGAGTAACATTTATACATGAAGTGCGGGGAGAGTAACATTTATACATGGATATGATTTGCGGGGAGAGTAACATTTATCCATGAAGTGCGGGGAGAGTAACATTTATAAATGGACATGGAGTGCAGGGAGAGAAACATTTCTACATGGACATGGAGTGAGGGGAGAGTAACATTTATACATGGACATGGATTGCGGGAGAGTAACATTTATACATGGAGATGGAGTGCAGGGAGAGTAACATTTATTTGGACATGGAGTAACATTTATACATGGACATGGAGTGTGGGAGAGTAACATTTATACATGGACATGGAGTGCGGGGAGAGTAATATTTATACATGGACATGGATTGCGGGAGAGTAACATTTATACATGGACATGGAGTGCAGGGAGAGTAACATTTATACATGGACATGGAGTGCAGGGAGAGTAACATTTATAAATGGACATGGAGTGCAGGGAGAGTAACATTTATACATGGACATGATTTGCGGGGAGAGTAACATTTATACATGGACATGGAGTGAGGGGAGAGTAACATATATACATGGACATGGAGTGCAGGGAGAGTAACATTTATACATGGACATGGAGTGCGGGGAGAGTAACATTTATACATGGACATGGAATGCGGGGAGAGTAACATTTATACATGGACATGGAGTGCGGGGAGAGTAACATTTATACATGGACATGGAGTGCGGGGAGAGTAACATTTATATATGGACATGGAGTGCGGGGAGAGTAACATTTATACATGGACATGGAGTGCAGGGAGAGTAACATATATATATGAACATGGAGTGAGGGGAGAGTAACATTTATACATGGACATGGAGTGCGGGGAGAGTAACATTTATATATGGACATGGAGTGCGGGGAGAGTAACATTTATACATGGACATGGAGTGCAGGGAGAGTAACATATATATATATGAACATGGAGTGAGGGGAGAGTAACATTTATACATGGACATGCAGTGCAGGGAGAGTAACATATTTATATGAACATGGAGTGAGGGGAGAGTAACATTTATACATGGACATGGAGTGCAGGGAGAGTAACATTTATACATGGACATGGAGTGCGGGGAGAGTAACATTTATACATGGACATGGAGTGCGGGGAGAGTAACATTTATACATGGACATGGAGTGCGGGGAGAGTAACATTTATACATGGACATGGAGTGCGGGGAGAGTAACATTTATACATGGACATGGAGTGCGGGGAGAGTAACATTTATACATAGACATGGAGTGCGGGGAGAGTAACATTTATACATGGACATGGAGTGCGGGGAGAGTAACATTTATACATGGACATGGAGTGCGGGGAGAGTAACATTTCTACATGGACATGGAGTGCAGGGAGAGTAACATTTATACATGGACATGGAGTGCAGGGAGAGTAACATTTATACATGGACATGGAGTGCGGGGAGAGTAACATTTCTACATGGACATGGAGTGCGGGGAGAGTAACATTTATACATGGACATGGAGTGCGGGGAGAGTAACATTTATACATGGACATGGAGTGCAGGAAGAGTAATATTTATACATGGATTTAAAAACTAATACTGTGATACTGTATAGACCCAAAATAATCTGAATAGGCACGTATTACACTCACAAACAGAAATTTAGATGGAGCTTGTCACAAATGGCTAGGTATAAAACTTGGTTTAATCTGCAAAAAGGTAAAAGAACACACATGTGCAGGACCAGATAGACACAACCCTTGGCCCCACTGGGATTCCACTTACAAACTGTTGGTCTCAAATGCGCATTTAGCTATGGTCCAAGGTGTGAAATGGGGTCCAATTCAGTAGATAAAGCAATGGCTACTGCTGGAGGATACACTGGAAACAAACAAATAACTGCAGGAACTCAACGCGGACATGGAGTAACATTTATACATGGACATGGAGTAACATTTATACATGGAGTGCGGGGAGAGTAACATTTATACATGGACATGGAGTGCAGGGAGAGTAACAATTATACATGGAGTAACATTTATACATGGACATGGAGTGCAGGGAGAGTAACATTTATACATGGACCTGGAGTGCGGGGAGAGTAACATTTATACATGGAAATGGAGTGCGGAGAGAATAACATTTATACATGGACATGGAGTAACATTTATACATGGACATGGAGTAACATTTATACATGGACATGGAGTGCGGGGAGAGTAAAATTTATACATGGACATGGAGTGCAGGAGAGTAACATTTATACATGGACATGGAGTGCGGAGAGAATAACATTTATACATGGACATGGAGTAACATTTATACATGGACATGGAGTGCGGGGAGAGTAACATTTATACATGGACATGGAGTGCAGGGAGAGAAACAATTATACATGGAGTAACATTTATACATGGAGTGCAGGGAGAGTAACATTTATACATGGAGTGCAGGGAGAGTAACATTTATACATGGACATGGAGTGCAGGGAGAGTAACAATTATACATGGAGTAACATTTATACATGGACATGGAGTGCAGGGAGAGTAACATTTATACATGGACATGGAGTGCGGAGAGAATAACATTTATACATGGACATGGAGTAACATTTATACATGGACATGGAGTGCGGGGAGAGTAAAATTTATACATGGACATGGAGTGCAGGAGAGTAACATTTATACATGGACATGGAGTGCGGAGAGAATAACATTTATACATGGACATGGAGTAACATTTATACATGGACATGGAGTGCGGGGAGAGTAAAATTTATACATGGACATGGAGTGCAGGGAGAGTAACAATTATACATGGAGTAACATTTATACATGGACATGGAGTGCAGGGAGAGTAACATTTATACATGGACATGGAGTGCGGAGAGAGTAACATTTATACATGGACATGGAGTAACATTTATACATGGACATGGAGTGCAGGGAGAGTAACATTTATACATGGACATGGAGTGCGGAGAGAATAACATTTATACATGGACATGGAGTGCAGGGAGAGTAACATTTATACATGGACATGGAGTGCGGGGAGAGTAACATTTATACATGGACATGGAGTGCGGGGAGAGTAACATTTATACATGGACATGGAGTGCGGGGAGAGTAACATTTATACATGGACATGGAGTGCAGGGAGAGTAACATTTATACATGGACATGGAGTGCAGGGAGAGTAACATTTATAAATGGACATGGCATGCGGGGAGAGTAACATTTATACATGGACATGGAGTGCAGGGAGAGTAACATTTATACATGGACATGGAGTGCAGGGAGAGTAACATTTATACATGGAGTAACATTTATACATGGAGTGCGGGGAGAGTAACATTTATACATGGACATGGAGTGCAGGGAGAGTAACATTTATACATGGAGTGCGGGGAGAGTAACATTTATATATGGACATGGAGTAACATTTATACATGGACATGGAGTGCGGGAGAGTAACATTTATCCATGGACATGGAGTGCAGGGAGAGTAACATTTATACATGGACATGATTGGCGGGGAGAGTAACATTTATACCATGAAGTGCTGGGAGAGTAACATTTATCCATGAAGTGCGGGGAGAGTAACATTTATACATGGACATGATTTGCGGGGAGAGTAACATTTATCCATGAAGTGCGGGGAGAGTAACATTTATACATGAAGTGCGGGGAGAGTAACATTTATACATGGACATGGAGTGCAGGGAGAGAAACATTTCTACATGGACATGGATTGCGGGAGAGTAACATTTATACATGGAGATGGAGTGCAGGGAGAGTAACATTTATATGGACATGGAGTAACATTTATACATGGACATGGAGTGTGGGAAAGTAACATTTATACATGGACATGGAGTGCGGGGAGAGTAGCATTTATACATGGACATGGAGTGCGGGGAGAGTAACATTTATACATGGACATGGAGTGCAGGGAGAGTAACATTTCTACATGGACATGGAGTGCAGGGAGAGTAACATTTATACATGGACATGGAGTGCAGGGAGAGTAACATTTATACATGGACATGGAGTGCGGTGAGAGTAACATTTATACATGGACATCGAGTACGGGGAGAGTAACATTTATACATGGACATGGAGTGCAGGAGAGTAACATTTATACATGGACATGGAGTGTGGGGAGAGTAACATTTATACATGGACATGGAGTGCGGGGAGAGTAACATTTATACATGGACATGGAGTGCAGGGAGAGTAACATTTATACATGGAAATGGAGTACAGGGAGAGTAACATTTATACATGGACATGGAGTGCAGGGAGAGTAACATTTCTACATGGACATGGAGTGCAGGGAGAGTAACATTTATACATGGACATGGAGTGCAGGGAGAGTAACATTTATACATGGACATGGAGTGCGGTGAGAGTAACATTTATACATGGACATGGAGTGCAGGAGAGTAACATTTATACATGGACATGGAGTGCAGGAGAGTAACATTTATACATGGACATGGAGTGCGGGGAGAGTAACATTTATACATGGACATGGAGTGCGGGGAGAGTAACATTTATACATGGACATGGAGTGCAGGGAGAGTAACATTTATCCATGGACATCGAGTACGGGGAGAGTAACATTTATACATGGACATCGAGTACGGGGAGAGTAACATTTATACATGGACATCGAGTACGGGGAGAGTAACATTTATACATGGACATGGAGTGAGGGGAGAGTAACATTTATACATGGACATGGAGTGCAGGGAGAGTAACATTTATACATGGACATGGAATGCGGGTAGAGTAACATTTATACATGGAGTAACATTTATACATGGACATGGAGTGAGGGGAGAGTAACATTTATACATGGACATGGAGTGCAGGGAGAGTAACATTTATACATGGACATGGAATGCGGGTAGAGTAACATTTATACATGGAGTAACATTTATACATGGACATGGAGTGAGGGGAGAGTAACATTTATACATGGACATGGAGTGCAGGGAGAGTAACATTTATACATGGACATGGAATGCGGGGAGAGTAACATTTATAAATGGACATGGAGTAACATTTATACATGGACATCGAGTGCGGGGAGAGTAACATTTATACATGGACATGGAGTGCGGGGAGAGTAACATTTATACATGGACATGGAGTGCAGGGAGAGTAACATTTATCCATGGACATCGAGTACGGGGAGAGTAACATTTATACATGGACATCGAGTACGGGGAGAGTAACATTTATCCATGGACATCGAGTACGGGGAGAGTAACATTTATACATGGACATCGAGTACGGGGAGAGTAACATTTATACATGGACATGGAGTGCGGGGAGAGTAAAATTTATACATGGACATGGAGTGCAGGAGAGTAACATTTATACATGGACATGGAGTGCAGGGAGAGTAACATTTATACATGGACATAGAGTAACATTTATACATGGACATCGAGTACGGGGAGAGTAACATTTATATATGGAATTGGAGTGCAGGGAGACTGGAAAGACCTAGAGAACAAACGAGTCCCTCCGCCAGATCAGCCACCAATAGTAAGTACATGAATGTCAGATATAACCACACCACACACTATTACTAAAATAAAGACTGTATCTAACCCCTGAGCATTCTGGGCACCTATCTACATTCCAGACTTACCAGAAAGCCTTTCTCCTTCCAACCTTGATCCTTTCTTCCTTTTGCAGGAACCAGACCCCCCAGAGCCCTTCCTTCTTCCAGACAGATGCAGAGGAACATTCTTTCCCATTTAAGAAGCTAAGCCTGCCTGGATTCTCCTTTCTGAGCCCAATCTGGAAAATGCAGAAATGAATAAAAATGATTTGTGGGAAAGTGAGCACAGGGCCTCTGTATTGAATGTAAATCTAAGGGATATGTAGAAATCACGACCTCTTATAGCAAATACATACATTTCCAATAAAACTACACAGCACAATTACTTCTTACCGATATACTCAGCAAGAGGACTACTTTTAATGACACAAGACAATTTCCAGCCAGTGTAAAAATTTGCAGGCAAAAAAATCTTTCATCTTTGGTCATTACTTTATTAATCCAAATTAGAAACTTACTACACAATCTCTGCCATAAAGCAAACACTGTAATTCCATAACAGGGACCTTACAAAGGGGGGCAATCCTTTCTATAAGAAGAGGGAGGTTACACAGTTATTGGACATGTAGCTTACGTGTAGATTAGCTGCAGTAGAAACACACATATCTGTAGGTCATTGATCAGCTTCACTCTACCGGTGACCATCACAAATCCAAGATAAGTGAAGATCACCAGGTCTGTGGAGAAAGTGAGAAAACCTGGCAGATGCCTAACAAACTGGCTGCTATCAGACCGTTCAGGTGCAAGAGTTGGGATATAATGAAACAGGAATGGTAAAACACCCTTTTTCTTGGCTCAGTTCTGCCAGATTAATTGGTTATACATTTTTACTGAAAGAGAAAATCCAAGGGACCAGTGGCTCACTTGGCAGGGAAAATGGATTCCCTGCCAATGGATTCACTGTATTCATTAGTCCCTGACCTTATCTTATATCTAGGATAGCCTTATACCTATCCCACGCATGCTTAAACTCCTTCACTGTATTAATCTCTACCACTTCTACTGGAAGACTATTCCATGCATCCACTACCCTCTCAGTAAGTAATACTTTCATTAGTCCCTGGCCTTATCTTATATCTAGGATAGCCTTATACCTATCCCACGCATGCTTAAACTCCCTCACTGTATTAACCTCTACCACTTCTACTGGAAGACTATTCCATACATCCACTACCGTCTCAGTAAACTAATACTTTCATTACTCCCTGACCTTATCTTATATCTAGGATAGCCTTATATCTATCCCATGCATGCTTAAACTCCTTCACTGTATTAACCTCTACCACTTCTACTGGAAGACTATTCCATACATCCACTACCCTCTCAGTAATGTAATACTTTCATTAGTCCCTGGCCTTATCTTATATCTAGGATAGCCTTATACCTATCCCATGCATGCTTAAACTCCTTCACTGTATTAACCTCTAGCACTTCTACTGGAAGACTATTCCATACATCCACTACCCTCTCAGTAATGTAATACTTTCATTAGTCCCTGGCCTTATCTTCTATCTAGGATAGCCTTATACCTATCCCACGCATGCTTAAACTCCTTCACTGTATTAACCTCTACAACTTCTACTGGAAGACTATTCCATACATCCACTACCCTCTCAGTAAAGTAATACTTTCATTAGTCCCTGGCCTTATCTTATATCTAGGATAGCCTTATACCTATCCCATGCATGCTTAAACTCCTTCACTGTATTAACCTCTACCACTTCTACTGGAAGACTATTCCATACATCCACTACCCTCTCAGTAAAGTAATACTTTCATTAGTCCCTGGCCTTATCTTATATCTAGGATAGCCTTATACCTATCCCATGGATGCTTAAACTCCTTCACTGTATTAACCTCTAGCACTTCTACTGGAAGACTATTCCATACATCCATTACCCTCTCAGTAAAGTAATACTTTCATTAGTCCCTGACCTTATCTTATATCTAGGATAGCCTTATACCTATCCCATGCATGCTTAAACTCCTTCACTATATTAACCTCTACCACTTCTACTGGAAGACTATTCCATGCATCCACTACCCTCTCAGTAAAGTAATACTTTCATTAGTCCCTGGCCTTATCTTATATCTAGGATAACCTTATACCTATCCCACGCATGCTTAAACTCCTTCACTGTGTTTACCTCTACTGCAAGGTTATTCCATACATCCATTACACTCTCAATAAAGTAATATTTCATGATATTAGCTTTAAACCTCCCCCTCTAGTTTAAAACACTAACTGGTGTATCGATTATGCTAGTTAGGCTCCACGTTGTAAGATGTGACTTTTCCAAATTGATGAGGCTCGGTGCTGAGGCAAATCAATGCGACTCACCTTTTCTTCCATGATGGAGATCGATGTAGGAGTAACACACTTCCCCATCAGAGGAGCACTCCCTGCCAAAGACTGTGAGAGAGGAGAGGACAGACTGAGTCATTTGCTTTAAAGGGTATCATGTTCTGTTATGTGGTCTGTGCTACTAAAGTGTACAACATGGGGCAGGTGACCTTGTTAATGGTTATTGTACAGATACAAGCTTATGTTTGTGTACAGTATACTGCGTTGTGTTGGATTTCTGGTGTGGGTATTAAGTTTAGCTTTGCTTAACGGACAAATAGAAGACAGTAGACAATCAGAACAATAGGATCTCTCAAAGAGACTGTATCACCGAAACATGGTTTTTACTGTGACTGTAGAGAATAAAAAAAGACTGAAAATGATCTATACATTGTGTTAGTAAATGCCTAAATTAGGGGGAAAAAAGTGGTTTAAATGTGTCTGTGGAGCCTCCTGTTCATGACATCACCTGTGGCATGGTATGTAAGCGAACTGCTTTTCAATGGGAAGTGTGTTATTTGCATACCATGCCCCAGGTGATGTCATACACAGGAGACGCCACAAACAAACACACTTAAAACACATTTCTCTCCTAATTTAGGCAATTTTGCTGATACAATTTATAGATCATTTTCAATCATTTTTATGCTCTACATTCACAGTAAAAAAAACATTGTTCGGGTGATACGGTCCCTTTTAAGTGACTGTCAACCTAAACATTACTTATAGTGTCAATTTAAATAATAACAAAATATGAAAAACCATCTATACATTTTCTCGCTTCTTTTACTTTACATTAATACATACAGTACCAATACAATACATATATTACACACAAACTTTGTGCATTTATCTTTACCGATTCCTCGGGATAGGTATTTCTTTTCACCTTTCTTCGCTCTCTTGTTTTCCCTTTTCCTTCCCTCTTCCCTTCCTTACCTCCCCTTTCACCTGCATGTCCTCTGTTGTTGAACGACTCTTCTATACACTATATTTTATAGCTTCCCATGCCTTTAATTCCTTCCCCTTCCTTCTCCTACCTCTCTCGTCCCTATGATGTATACATTGTATCACCCAAACATTGTTTTTACTGTGAATGTAGAGCATACAAAATGATTGAAAATAATCTATACATTGTGTTAGCAAAACTGCAAGCAGAGGCCTAAAATCAGAGACATATATGTTTTAAATGTGTCTGTGGAGTAGGAGACATCAATGTGTCTGTGATGTCATAAACAGGAGGTTTATGACATCACAGACACATTGATTTGCAGTTTTGCTAACACAATGTATAGATCATTTTCAATCATTTTTTATGCTCTACATTCACAGTAAAAACAATGTTTAGGTGATACAGTCCCTTTAATAATATTGGCCAATGTGTATTTTTAAAAATTTCAATTTTTTTTAGTATAAAATTTCCTGTTTCATGAATAAAGCTCTATATCTCTAACATGGACCGTTTTTATTTGTATTTGAGAATGTTTGGTTAAAAAAAGTTGGGGACTATTGGATCCCAGAGGTGAATTCAGCAGAATAAAGAGCAAAATAAACTGACTTTACTGTTTTGCATTCATCTCCCGGCTCCTTATATCTCCAATAATTCTTCTCAAAGAAACAGAATGTGTATTTGTTCTGCATATGAATGTGTTTATTTATGTCTCCTATATGTGAGCACTAACACACATTTACTAACACTGGTATTCTGATCAGATACACACACTGTGAGCGTGCGAATGTGTGTGCCCATGTGTGTACACGATCAGCATATGAATGTGTTTATTTATGTCTCCTATATGTGAGCACTAACACACATATACTAACACTGGTATTCTGATCAGATACACACACTGTGAGCGTGCGAATGTGTGTGCCCATGTGTGTACACGATCAGCATATGAATGTGTTTATTTACATCTCCTATATGTGAGCACCAACACACATATA
The DNA here is from genome assembly GCA_036172795.1 of Pelodytes ibericus. Lineage (NCBI taxonomy): Eukaryota > Metazoa > Chordata > Amphibia > Anura > Pelodytidae > Pelodytes > Pelodytes ibericus. The sequence continues at coordinate 43,704,941 of CM069868.1, read as the reverse complement.
CTAACACTGGTATTCTGATCAGATACACACACTGTGAGCGTGCGAATGTGTGTGCCCATGTGTGTACACGATCAGCATATGAATGTGTTTATTTATGTCTCCTATATATGAGCACTAACACACATATACTAACACTGGTATTCTGATCAGATACACACACTGTGAGCGTGCGAATGTGTGTGCCCATGTGTGTACACGATCAGCATATGAATGTGTTTATTTATGTCTCCTATATGTGAGCACTAACACACATATACTAACACTGGTATTCTGATCAGCATATGAATGTGTATATATAGTGTATATATGTGTTTATGTTCACATTTAGGAGACAGCAATAAAGATAGAGAGTTAGTCAGGTATCTACTTATCTATAACAAGTGTTTTTTTTTATAGATATTTGTAGAATAATTATGAGAAAAATACAATTCTAGGAATTCCTAATTGGTGGGATTTAAAGCTGGTCTTCAAATATAAAATGTATACAGTTCATTTTTCTTACCTATTGCATTTATCATATTTAATCATGAGTGTCTGTGAGGGCCTCGTGTTCAAGTTTCGCCTCACAAAGTCTAAAGCCGCCGCCCCTTCTTTATGTATCTAAATGTTTCTATCATATCCCCCCTGTTACGTCTTTCCTCCAAGCTATACATGTTAAGATGCTTTAACCTTTCCTGCTAGGTTTTATCCTTCAAACCATGAACCAGTTCAGTAGCCCTTCTCTGAACTCTCTCCATAGTATATTGATACAAGTATAGAAATCACAGTCAGAACTACTAAACCAGGAATCATTTGACAGGTTGGTATAAAAATGCAGTCTTCTGACAAGCAAAATGGTTAATCTACACGGCCATTTTCAGGGCAGGTGAAAAGGGGTCAAATGCACAGAAAAGGCACAGGGGCCCACGGTATTTACACTTTGTACACACTGTGTTTGCCATCTGTTATGCTCTCCCTGGCTAGGAAGTAATTGCATTCTTTCTGGGACCTTGACTACCTGCAGCCAAACTCTAACATGTGTCCCTCTAGGTTTAAATTAAACCTGGTAATCCTTCCCAAGTGATGTGAAGCTTATTCTTTGCAGTAACACAAACCAACCTCATGTAATTCAAAGCAATAACACTATGTACAGGCAAAAAAAACAGTCTCTTATCAGTTTTACCTCTTTTTAAAATATTTTTTCATAGTGATTCAAGTGGTGTAAAATACTATGACAAGAAAGAATTTGAACAACGTGTCTTGACATGAAAATAAAGGATTTCAATTGGAAATGTGCAAACTGGTAACTTACATATTAAGTAAGAAGATCATCTCATAAACCAGACAGGACGGCTAACACTGACAACAACAGACAAAAGGTATTTTATTCTCTGCATTTTAAATACCGGAATTTGGTGCCAGTGTTAAGTTTACCTACAAGTCTGTACTGTAAAATCCCATAATCCACCTTGTTTTATTAATATGTATCTGGTTTATCAGGCTACCAAGTAAATCTGTTCTCAGCCACTTGTTTATGTGAATGTTTCATTTTACACACATCGGTTATCTCTCAACTTGTATTGTTTATAATCCAGGCCCAAATCCATAACATAACACAACAGTAGCAATGTCACAAATACAATGTCACAACTTCCAGTAAACACAATGTGACTGGTTTTGTTTTCAAAACAAACTTTAAATGAAGTTCATTATTATATGATGGATTCAGGGATGGAAGTAAAGTGTGTGAATGGATAGTCCAGCCATGTATACATTACTGGCAGGTATAGGAATGGATAGTCCAGCTTCTTGTATACATTACTGACAGGTATAGGAATGGATAGTCCAGCTTCCTGTATACATTACTGGCAGGTATGGGAATGGATAGTCCAGCTTCTTGTATATATTACTGACAGGTATAGGAATGGATAGTCCAGCTTCTTGTATACATTACTGGCAGGTATGGGAATGGATAGTCCAGCTTCCTGTATACACTACTGACAGGTATAGGAATGGATAGTCAGCTTCTTGTATACATTACTGGCAGGTATAGGAATGGATAGTCCAGCTTCCTTGTATACATTACTGGCAGGTATAGGAATGGATAGTCCAGCTTCCTGTATACATTACTGGCAGGTATAGGAATGGATAGTCCAGCCTTGTATACATTACTGACAGGTATAGGAATGGATAGTCCAGCTTCCTGTATACATTACTGGCAGGTATAGGAATGGGTAGTCCAGCTTCCTGTATACATTACTGACAGGTATAGGAATGGATAGTCCAGCTTCCTGTATACATTACTGACAGGTATAGGAATGGATAGTCCAGCTTCCTGTATACATTACTGACAGGTATAGGAATGGATAGTCCAGCTTCCTGTAAACATTACTGACAGGTATAGGAATGGATAGTCCAGCCTTGTATACATTACTGACAGGTATAGGAATGGATAGTCCAGCTTCCTGTATACATTACTGGCAGGTATAGGAATGGATAGTCCAGCTTCCTGTATACATTACTGGCAGGTATAGGAATGGATAGTCCATCTTCTTGTATACATTACTGGCAGGTATAGGAATGGATAGTCCAGCTTCCTGTATACATTACTGGCAGGTATAGGAATGGATAGTCCAGCTTCTATATCACACGTATATCACACACAGGCTGTATATTTACCACACGTATATCACACACAGTCTGTATGTTTACCTCACATATATCCCACACAGGCTGTATATTTACCACACATATATCCCACACAGGCTGTATGTTTACCACACATATATCACACACAGGATGTATATTTACCTCACATATATCACACACAGGCTGTATATTTACCTCACATATATCACACACAGTCTGTATATTTACCTCACATATATCACACACAGGATGTATATTTACCACACATATATCACACACAGGCTGTATATTTACCTCACATATATCACACACAGGCTGCATGTTTACCACACGTATATCACACACAGGCTGTATATTTACCACACGTATATCACACACAGGCTGTATATTTACCACACATATATCACACACAGGTTGTATATTTACCACACATATATCACACACAGTCTGTATGTTTACCTCACATATATCCCACACAGGCTGTATATTTACCACACATATATCCCACACAGGCTGTATGTTTACCACACATATATCACACACAGGCTGTATATTTACCTCACATATATCACACACAGGTTGTATATTTACCTCACATATATCACACACAGGCTGTATATTTACCACACATATATCACACACAGGCTGTATATTTACCTCACATATATCACACACAGTCTGTATGTTTACCTCACATATATCACACACAGGCTGTATATTTACCTCACATATATCACACACAGTCTGTATATTTACCTCACATATATCACACACAGTCTGTATGTTTACCTCACATATATCACACACAGTCTGTATGTTTACCTCACATATATCCCACACAGGCTGTATGTTTACCACACATATATCACACACAGGCTGTATATTTACCTCACATATATCACACACAGGCTGTATATTTACCTCACATATATCACACACAGGCTGTATATTTACCACACATATATCACACACAGGCTGTATATTTACCTCACATATATCACACACAGGCTGTATATTTACCACACATATATCACACACAGGCTGTATATTTACCACACATATATCACACACAGTCTGTATGTTTACCTCAAATATATATCACACACAGGCTGTATATTTACCACACATATATCACACACAGGTTGTATATTTACCACACATATATCACACACAGTCTGTATGTTTACCTCACATATATCCCACACAGGCTGTATATTTACCACACATATATCCCACACAGGCTGTATGTTTACCACACATATATCACACACAGGCTGTATATTTACCTCACATCTATCACACACAGGCTGTATATTTACCTCACATATATCACACACAGGCTGTATATTTACCACACATATATCACACACAGGCTGTATATTTACCACACATATATCACACACAGGCTGTATATTTACCACACATATATCACACACAGGCTGTATATTTACCTCACACATATCACACACAGGCTGTATATTTACCGCACATATATCACACAGTCTGTATATTTACCTCACATATATCACACACAGGCTGTATATTTCCCTAATTTTATATTGCATAGCTGCTCTGTGTTCACCTTCCATTTTATATAATGAATATAACCAGACACTTCATATTTACCTCCCATTATATATACTGTGTATACTCAGGTTCTGCATATTTACCTTCCATTATATATACTGTGTATACTCAGGTTCTGCATATTTACCTCCCATTATATATACTGTGTATACTCAGGTTCTGCATATTTACCTCCCATTATATATACTGTGTATACTCAGGTTCTGCATATTTACCCCCCATTATATATACTGTGTATACTCAGGTTCTGCATATTTACCTCCCATTATATATACTGTGTATACTCAGGTTCTGCATATTTACCTCCCATTATATATACTGTGTATACGCAGGTTCTGCATATTTACCTCCCATTTTATATGCTGTATAAACACCCAGGTACTGTATATGTACATTGCTGTATATTAAACCCACATACACTATACACAGGGTATAATCTCCAGGGGGCAGTATATGTATCACTCATACATTATATAGGAGCTGTAGGTTTACCTGTGTTCTAAATCACTATATATATATATATTCTCAGAAGTATAAAAATAAATAATAAGCCATGTTCCTAGCAGCTGTATTCATTCCCTCACATTAAGCTGCATGGTATAGGTGACACATGGAACATATTACATGTGATATCTGTGTGTGTGTGCCAACTCACATTGTATGTTACTGCTCACTATGGGGCTGCAGCTTTCCTGGCTGGATCTGCAGGGGATGAAGTCATGTGACTGGCTCTGCCAATAGCAGCACTGCACTGTGCACATGCCACAGCCAAGCTCAATCAAGCTGCTGCCACAGAGAGGAGGAACATTGAGCAGCCTCATGACAGCGCCCCCTGGAGCAGATTTGATACATTGCGCCCTTAGTCATAAAGACTACAGCGGCTCTCTATTCTATGAAAAATGTGTAATTTGCATATCAAGCTACAGGTGATGTCATAGGAGACTCCGCAGACACATTTACCAGACAATTCTGCTAACGCAATGCATAGGTCAGTCATTATTGTCTACAGTCACAGTATAAGTTATGTTTGGGTGATACAGTCACAGTATAAGTTATGTTTAGGTGATACAGTCACAGTATAAGCTATGTTTAGGTGATACAGTCACAGTATAAGCTATGTTTAGGTGATACAGTCACAGTATAAGTTATGTTTAGGTGATACAGTCACAGTATAAGCTATGTTTAGGTGATACAGTCACAGTATAAGTTATGTTTAGGTGATACAATCACAGTATAAGCTATGTTTAGGTGATACAGTCACAGTATAAGCTATGTTTAGGTGATACAGTCACAGTATAAGTTATGTTTAGGTGATACAGTCACAGTATAAGCTATGTTTAGGTGATACAGTCACAGTATAAGCTATGTTTAGGTGATACAGTCACAGTATAAGTTATGTTTAGGTGATACAATCACAGTATAAGCTATGTTTAGGTGATACAGTCGCAGTATAAGCTATGTTTAGGTGATACAATCACAGTATAAGCTATGTTTAGGTGATACAGTCGCAGTATAAGCTATGTTTAGGTGATACAATCACAGTATAAGCTATGTTTAGGTGATACAATCACAGTATAAGCTATGTTTAGGTGATACAGTCACAGTATAAGCTATGTTTAGGTGATACAGTCACAGTATAAGCTATGTTTAGGTGATACAGTCGCAGTATAAGTTATGTTTAGGTGATACAATCCCAGTATAAGCTATGTTTAGGTGATACAGTCACAGTATAAGCTATGTTTAGGTGATACAGTCACAGTATAAGTTATGTTTAGGTGATACAATCACAGTATAAGCTATGTTTGGGTGATACAGTCACAGTATAAGCTATGTTGAGGTGATACAGTCACAGTATAAGCTATGTTTAGGTGATACAGTCACAGTATAAGTTATGTTTAGGTGATACAATCACAGTATAAGCTATGTTTAGGTGATACAGTCACAGTATAAGCTATGTTTAGGTGATACAGTCGCAGTATAAGCTATGTTTAGGTGATACAATCACAGTATAAGCTATGTTTAGGTGATACAATCACAGTATAAGCTATGTTTAGGTGATACAGTCACAGTATAAGCTATGTTTAGGTGATACAGTCACAGTATAAGCTATGTTTAGGTGATACAGTCGCAGTATAAGTTATGTTTAGGTGATACAATCACAGTATAAGTTATGTTTAGGTGATACAGTCACAGTATAAGCTATGTTTAGATGATACAGTCGCAGTATAAAATATGTTTAGGTGATACAATCACAGTATAAAATATGTTTAGGTGATACAGTCACAGTATAAGCTATGTTTAGGTGATACACTCGCAGTATAAGTTATGTTTAGGTGATACAATCACAGTATAAGTTATGTTTAGGTGATACAGTCACAGTATAAGCTATGTTTAGGTGATACAGTCGCAGTATAAGCTATGTTTAGGTGATACAATCACAGTATAAGCTATGTTTAGGTGATACATTCACAGTATAAGATATGTTTAGGTGATACAGTCACAGTATAAGCTATGTTTAGGTGATACAGTCGCAGTATAAGTTATGTTTAGGTGATACAGTCGCAGTATAAGCTATGTTTAGGTGATACAATCACAGTATAAGCTATGTTTAGGTGATACATTCACAGTATAAGATATGTTTAGGTGATACAGTCACAGTATAAGCTATGTTTAGGTGATACAGTCGCAGTATAAGTTATGTTTAGGTGAAACAATCACAGTATAAGTTATGTTTAGGTGATACAGTCACAGTATAAGCTATGTTTAGGTGATACAGTCGCAGTATAAGTTATGTTTAGGTGATACAATCACAGTATAAGCTATGTTTAGGTGATACAGTCACAGTATAAGCTATGTTTAGGTGATACAGTCACAGTATAAGCTATGTTTAGGTGATACAGTCACAGTATAAGCTATGTTTAAGTGATACAGTCACAGTATAAGTTATGTTTAGGTGATACAGTCACAGTATAAGCTATGTTTAGGTGATACAGTCGCAGTATAAGCTATGTTTAGGTGATACAGTCACAGTATAAGTTATGTTTAGGTGATACAGTCACAGTATAAGATATGTTTAGGTGATAAAGTCGCAGTATAAGTTATGTTTAAGTGATACAGTCGCAGTATAAGCTATGTTTAGGTGAAACAGTCGCAGTATATGTTATGTTTAGGTGATACAGTCGCACTATAAGTTATGTTTAGGTGATACAGTCACAGTATAAGCTATGTTTAGGTGATACAGTCGCAGTATAAGCTATGTTTAGGTGATACAGTCGCAGTATAAGCTATGTTTAGGTGATACAGTCACAGTATAAGCTATGTTTAGGTGATACAGTCGCAGTATAAGCTATGTTTAGGTGATACAGTCACAGTATAAGTTATCTTTAGGTGAGACAGTCGCAGTATAAGCTATGTTTAAGTGATACAGTCGCAGTATAAGTTTTGTTTAGGTGATACAGTCGCAGTATAAGTTATGTTTAGGTGATACAGTCACATTATAAGCTATGTTTAGGTGATACAGTCGCAGTATAAGCTATGTTTAGGTTATACAGTCGCAGTATAAGCTATGTTTAGGTGATACAGTCGCAGTATAAGCTATGTTTAGGTGATACAGTCACATTATAGGCTATGTTTAGGTGATACCGTCACATTATAAGCTATGTTTAGGTGATACAGTCACAGTATAAGTTATGTTTAGGTGATACAGTCACAGTATAAGTTATGTTTAGGTGATACAGTCACAGTATAAGCTATGTTTAGGTGATACAGTCGCAGTATAAGCTATGTTTAGGTGATACAGTCACAGTATAAGTTATGTTTAGGTGATACAGTCGCAGTATAAGCTTTGTTTATGTTACAATGAAACAGAACATCATTTTTTGCTGACAGTTGTAAGTTAAGCAGCCAAATCCTCACAGCAGGAATACTGATCTGTGGGAGATGCACAATTGTGATTGCACAGGGAATATGTCAGCCACCCATCATAGCAGCAATCTGAGGACTGGCGCCCTCTATGGTCACACATGGAGTTTGCAGCAGAGCAGAATCTGGTCCATGACACATAGGATTTAGAAACAGATATATTTTAAAACATAAAAGGGTCTATTCAATAACGAGAGACTTGCAGGGAATTGAGAGGGAATTTCATACATTAGGCCAATGTAGCAGAGTTGGAAAAATTCTCAGATTCAGCTGCATTGGATAATTTTTCCAACTCTGCCGCATCACCTGTGGCCTGATATGCAAATGAACTGGGAAATATGTAATTTGCACATCAGGCCACAGCTGATGTCATAAGCAGGAGACTCCACACCACGCACTTAGATTGCGCTTCGCATCATATAAACATAATCAGCAGTAATGTACAAACATGGCATGGCATAATCAGCAGTAATGTACAAACATGGCACAGCATAATCAGCAGTAATGTACAAACATGGCACGGCATATAATCAGCAGTAATGTACAAACATGGCATGGTATAATCAGCAGTAATGTACAAACATGGCATGGCATGGTATAATCAGCAGTAATGTACAAACATGGCACGGCATGGCATAATCAGCAGTAATGTACAAACATGGCACGGCATAATCAGCAGTAATGTACAAACATGGCACGGCATGGTATATAATCAGCAGTAATGTACAAACATGGCACGGCATGGTATATAATCAGCAGTAATGTACAAACATGGCATGGTATAATCAGCAGTAATGTACAAACATGGCATGGTATAATCAGCAGTAATGTACAAACATGGCACGGCATGGTATATAATCAGCAGTAATGTACAAACATGGCACGGCATGGCATATAATCAGCAGTAATGTACAAACATGGCACGGCATAATCAGCGGTAATGTACAAACATGGCACGGCATGGTATATAATCAGCAGTAATGTACATACATGGCCCGGCATGGCATATAATCAGCAGTAATGTACAAACATGGCACGGCATGGTATATAATCAGCAGTAATGTACAAACATGGCATGGTATAATCAGCAGTAATGTACAAACATGGCATACACAAAACAGAGATGACAAAACCCCCCAGGCTAAAAAAAAGAAAAATAATTGAATCTCAATCTGTTCAAAGCGTTAACAGTATCACTTGTACAAAGTAATGACCAACTCTGCACCCACAATGCACTCCGGCCCATCGCAGTCATGTTCTGCTCTAAACCATTCTGATAGAGGAATCCCCTACATCTCCAGCCATGCAACTCCTACTAAAGGATTACACACAGTCATAATTCCCCCCCCCCCCCCCCCCTCTTTCATGGGCACTGTGCCCTGCATTCTTTAAAGTGGTAAAAAACAATAACAACCTATGTATCCTCAAGGCCACAGCTCTTCTCCCTCATTTAAAGGTCTGATCTGCATTGCAGAGAAGTTTTGCTGCTGGGAGGCCACAGGAGGAGTTTCTATGGTTATCAGTGGAATGCAAAGAATGCTGTCCCTTAGAAACTCAATAACAATATAATACAATGCTGGACTCAGAGACCACCGTGCTCCAGGCCACAGTTCTCAACCAGTGGTACATGCAGCCTGTGATACACGCTTCTTATATTGTAGGATATTTGTATTTAATGGTGGGATGCGGATTCTCGGGAGGGGGGGACTGGCTGAAGGAAAAAATCCCCAAAACAAACAATATATTGTATTAGCAATACTGCAAAAAAAAAAAACCCCAAAAAAACAGAATTGTATTATGAGTCCCCTGTTTTATTTGTTCATTTGCATATGAAGTCACAGGTGGTGTTATAAAAAGGAGACACCACAGACATTTAAAACCTATATTTCTCTATTCTATGACTGACGCTTAGCCATGCGATGTGGGTGGGGGGGATACTTAGCCATCACTGTCCTATGAGAATTGTGTGCAGACTGTTCCTTTTTTTCCCCTCTAACTTCCTGAGAGATTTATTTGGGCAAGTTTTACACATGGCCCTCTCTTCTCTTAATGGGGTCTTCTCTTAATGGGGTCTGCAGATTGGCTCACTTTGCTGCTAAAACAATATATAGATTTGTGTCACCCAGACCCTTTATTTGTCCCAGACAGGTATATTCACCCAGTAAGGGAGAATCCGTGCCCCTCAAGGCTTGCAGAGATAGACTAGGGTGCGACTCCAGTAAGGCATGAATTCTCACCCTTTCATGCGTTTACAGCACAGAACATTTTTTTGTTGAATAAATGAATAGTATTTTTTGTTATGGTTATGCGTACGGTTATGCTTTGTCTGTCTAGTCTGCACTTCATCGAAAAATAATAAAAGGAATTTATAAATATATTTTTATTATGATTTTTTAATTCTGGTCTTTGTGACACGTACAACAGTTAAGGCCAAAATTTGGAGAACAAATTATATATATATTTGCCGGCATCATTTTTGGCTCTACTGTTATTTTTTTTCGGGCCACATTAATTCAGGTCGTCTTACAAGACAAGAAGAGGCTTTGGCTGTTCCCTTTAAAAGGAAAAACGGTCAGCATAGTTTGCACCAAGTGTAGTTTTTTAAATTAGAAATGCTTTAATGAAATACAAATATAGTACCTGATTGTGCTTTGTGGAGCAAAGAGGGCTCAATAAGTGGGCAGACCCATCCTTTAGAATATTGGGTCAGATGGGACGATCTGACCCAAGATGTGCCCCCTGATACAGCTATACAGAGCAGAGAAGGCTCAATAAAAGGTACTTTATTTGTATTCTTTCATTAAAAGCATTTCTCTTTAAGATGCCTACACTTTACTGCCCCCTCCCTTCTTTTGATACCATATTTGTTTTAATGCCTGAGCACACTGACCAGCACACTGGTCTTTAAAGCTTGCAATCTAACTCTCAGTTAGCCAAAAAGTGTATCATGTTTATCTTTTTTTTTAGCCATATTTATTTTTGTAAACTATTTATTATGAAACATGCATTGCAAACACACTGATAGTCCCTTGTGACCACTGGTAGCGAAGAGGTTAAATAGTTTAATTAAAATCACATAGATGAAATATGGTACCTGCAGATTACAGTGGGAAATGTGGCTAGGTTTTCGTTTTTCTGCAGTGACCATAAATATGCAGTAGGTGGCGCCACTGAAGTTGTACAAAACACAATAAAATCATTCTAAATTACCACTAGCAATTCAGCTGGGGGCAGGACATAGATTAATACAGTGATGTAGTGTGAGAAAGACCAGGGGAGCCTTGCAGGGGAAACATAGAGCAATACTGCTTTCAGATAGAGAGACCTCTGAGATAGAATCAGTTACCAATATAATCTTTATTATTACTCAGTCCTTTCCTGTATGTCTGGTAGAAGACTGGTACAGACCTGGAATGTTACCTTTTACACATATATCTGTAAAGAATGCACAAAGGGACATATCTGGAGCCCGGGTCTAGAAGTGGAACAGTCATCACTTCTGGATTTTGTCCCAGACTATTACACAAGGCCCAAAGAATTTGACAATAATAAAAAGTGTAATTATTTTTTTTTTTTAAATTCTTGAGTCATTTAGACTTGTGAACTTTTAATTGTACATCTTAAAGTCCCTTTTTGTAGTAATCACTGTGGTTTTTTTCCATGCATCCACATTTAGAACTGACCTTTATGCATAGCCCACAGCATGCCCAGCAAGTTAAAGGGGATAAAGACTGGGTGGCTGCAATTGGCCTCTGATGGTCACTGGTAAGAAAAATATTATGTTTGTATTGTACCTTTATAAAAAAAATAATAATAAACTTTGTGACATTTCTAATTCTAAATGTGTGTTTTGTTACAGGATTGGCATTATAGGGGCCAGAGGTTTAGCGCTACTCGAACTAGACCATGAGAGACCTTTAAATAAATTAACCATGGCAACAAACAACTGCAAATAATGGCACATTAGTAAGAATCTTTATTGTTGCCTTTTTTCACTAATTCTGTGTTACACTTTAATTCCAGTCTGGTATGTGTCACACTTTGGATTTGTACATTTTGCAGTTTTATTATTATAGCGCCTGGCTGGTTTTGGGGGTGTAGTACGAGTGATGTAGGTGTTATTAGCCTATATTGTTTTGCAGCTGTCTGTTACCATAGAGATGGTTCCCACTCTACTGACACCTCCCAGCATCTGTTTGTAACCCAGCATGACTAAAGCAAGGCACAAGGTTTCACAACCTGGCCCATACCTCAAAATAGTTGCCCTTTGCCTGGGGAACCTGACCCACACATATTAACACGGCAAGTTTCAGCAGGAAATCACCCAACATGTCTTCTCATACACACTGCAGATTTTTAATTGACTTGGGCTCCAGACCTCCAAATATGGCAGGGTCTGAAGGATGTGAAAAGTTTCCATGGTAACAGAACCTGGACCACAAAACAGAGGTCCCAATATCCCCAAACATAACATGGCGCGAGGGGTCCCTGCTGCGTTTCACGGTCAGCTTTCTCAGAGAGTCCCTGCTCGTTACAGACTGGCTACTATTACTTGAATGTGTGAGTGAAGAAAAGTTGGCTTTTCATTTATAGGGATAGACATGAGCAATGGATGTTGAATTGCATATGCCCATTCATCAGAATGCTATAGTTTATCAGGGGGTGGGGACCCTGCAGCAGCACTCCAGATGTTGCATGACTACATTTCCCATACTCCTTTGCTAGCCTCTTAACAGAGCATTATGGGGTTTTTAGTCCATCGGCAGCTGGAGGGCCGCAGGTTCCCCACCCCTGATCTAGTGTTTCACACTTATGTCCGCACTTTTAATTATTAAAGGACTACTGTTGGCAAAAAAAAAAATGAAGTTCTGTTTCATTGAAAGTGTAGGTATTTTAAATGCTTTAATGAGAGAATCTAAATAAAGTACCTTATTGAGCCCTCTCTGCTCTGTATATCTGGATCAGGAGGCAGACATGTTTAGAATCTTGAATAAAATCTTCCTTCTTGTGACCCAAGATTCTAAACATGTCTGCCCCCTGATAAAACTATACAGAGCAGAGAGGGCGCAATAGGACTCTTTATTTAGATTTCTTTTGTATTTTAAATGTCTAAGCTGAATTTATTGAATGTATTGACCATGGTGTAGAAAACTAAATGGAATTTGAGGTATATTACATTTTACTGTATCTTACATTAAATAGAAAACATCTTATAGATATAAATAGGTACCACATATGTAATAGGACGATTTTGCAATTGGCAGGTCACCATGACAAACGCTCGTCACCAACTCTAGAGCAAACTCTGTATAAAGGTCACCTGAGTGTATTGTAAGGATACTGTACTAAGGATAGTCATGTGTCATATGACCAGCACTGCATCCGGTCCGTGTGATATGCAGTGTGTGCAGTGCATGATTATCATGCTAGTGATGAGTCAGCTATGACAGACACAGTGGTAATAAAGGTTAATTCTCATGCTGTAGAATCAGCCAATAACAGTGTTTCTTGTAGCTCAAAGGGCACATTGCATCTAACAGATGTACATGTACTTTGTATCGATACTGTCCATCACATGAATCATTTATTGTGTCACTGATGAATTTATTTTACAGCACTTTTATTCACTATATTTAAATATGTAATTTTGTTTTTAATTTTTTTTAACTTGAAACAAGACTACAATCCTTCTCACCCTCATCCAAACAGGCCGGTGCGTCGGCAAGTCATAGCTGGTAGATTGGGCCTTAAAAACTGAAGTTGCCCATGTTTTTATAGAAAGTAGTTCAAATAGAGGTTTGGTTTGCTGTATTTTCACCTAACCCAGTGTATATTGTTTTTAACAGGCGGAACAGTCCAATGCGCTGGTCTGTAGAATGTTCAAAGATTCCAAACATGTCTGCCCCCCTGATGGAGACTTTAGATGCAAAAATGGCTCAATAAAAGGCATTTATTTATTTAGTGACAAAAGATTTTTAAATTTTCTTCACTAATAGAAAGAAAAGTCCAAGCAGGGTAAATCCAAATCAGAGCAGGCCTGTATGCTGGCAGACGTTAAGCTAAGCAGAGCAGCCAACTGTCACGTCTGTTTTCATTACTTATATTCAGAGCATGAACAGTATTTAGGTTGACAACACTAGCTGGGAGTAACTGCCCGTGACCACATCAGCTTCTCTGGTTCAAAGTGAAACATGGCGGTTGCCAGTAGCAAGATAAAATGGCGGATAACTTAAAAAACAACCGCACCTGTTTATCATTAGTGACATTTCACTTGCACTTCTATGTAGAATTCCTTTCAGTTTATACAGCATTTCAATGGAAATCTATTGAATCTGGGCCATAGTCATTATATCCATTCATTGCCAGATCAGTCAGCTCCAGACAAGTAATTACAGTTCAAATGGAAAGTGTCTGGGAGACTATATAACAATTACTAGATATAGCAAATAAATGGGGAAATTAAACAGTGTATTTAAATGCGTCTGTATTGTCATTACCTAGTGGCGACTGTAAGTAGTTCATTTGCATATCATGCTGTAGGTGAGGTCATAAACAGGAGACGCTACGTACCATTTTTTGTCTTCATTTATGCATTTGCTTTGCAATTCTGATAACACAATGTACAGATCCTTTTTACCATTCTATTTTATTCTCTACATTCACAGTATATACATTGTTTAGGAGTCAGAGTTCCTTTTTAATATAATGCATAATGGGAGTAGAAGTCCAGGTACAGTTCTACAGCTTCGAGGCTAACCAAGCCAAAATCTGTTCCAGCTGATAGGATGACGTGCAGGTTACGTAATGCTTAGCTTAACACGGTAAGACACTTTGTTATATAAAGTCACAGGAGGAAATGCCGTGCTGAGAACAGACTGTCCTGCCAAATCCACATTCCTGCCTCTCCCTCATCAACTCTGCTATTTACACAAATTCCTCCCTTTTCCGCATATCTGACTCAGGACATTAGACATGTTTAAACATGAATTAAAGGGCTGTTTGGGGCAGTTTCTGGTCATTTTTGAACTAGATCTCCACACAGGAGAGTCTATTAATGTCCTAGCTGGAGAGAACCAGATGCTGATGATCTGTTCTGGTGTCAGAGCAGACCAGAAGAAAACCTTTGACGTTAGATGGCCTCCTGGTTACTTCTGGCACTGCACAACTTAAAAGCAATAATAGATTTATAACTCAAAAGCCAATTCCAATACTGAAGAATGATGTTACCAACACTCCAGACAAATGTCCTAATATGTTCTGGAGCTCTTGCACAGTGCTTTTGTTTGTCGGTGTGAGCTATGGAATGTTTACACCGGTATTTCATTATTTATTTGGTCCTCTTTCCACAGCCGAGTGACTGCCGTATTTGTAATTGCATTTTACAATTCGGGTCTCGAGCAGAGTGGTCGTTAGGGTTGCCACCTGGCCGGTATTTTACCGGCAGGCCGGTAAAAAATTGGCATCAGGCCAATGTTAAGTCTTTGGAGACAGTACCAAGGCCGGTATTTTTTTGAAGAAAAGGTGGCAACCCTAGTGGTCGTACGCTTGAAGAGGCACTACATTCTCTCTAGAAAGAACAGAATACATTGTATTTATATAGAAAAGTGCTTTAAAGAAAGAATACAAATAAAATGACCTTATTGAGCCAGCGTTGCACTGTATAGCTCTCCAAAAGGGGCAGACAAATTGTTCAGAATCTTGGGACCCAAGATGGAGGACATTCTAATCAAGATTCTGAACAAGATGTCCACCCCCTTGTAGCCAGGGAAAAGAGGATTTAATAAAAAAGTTTTTTGTTTGTTTTTTTGCCAACAGTTGCCATTCAATTTACTCACAAAGCATGGTATTCGTAGATATTTAAGTCCACACAAACAATTTTTAGCCGTCCAACCACTGACCCCCCCCCCCCCCCCCATAGTCTCCATAAAATGTAATCCTTAAAATCTCTGTTGAGTGACTAACGCCATAAAGCCATTGCATTTTGCCTAATATTTCTGATGTATATTGTTTGAATAGTTCCCTACCAACAATATCTGTGCATGGACCTTCCTCGATACCACCCGCCTGACAGATCACATGACCAGCTTTGAGTTCTACGAATAGGCTCGATAAACTCGAGTGGATTTAACATTTTTGCGTCATGTCTACAGCCAAGGAGATGAGGAGAGACATTTCCAAATAAAGGAGAAGTACTGCACAGTCACATGAAGATGAGGTAATGAATTTAGGGGTCCTTGAGATTGCCCAATTTGTATCTTTGGTCTAGTGCAATGTATTTTCAGTACAATGAGTTAAAAACAAAAAAACAAAACAAAAAATAAGGGAAGTATGCAAAGGATCGGGGAAAACTTCTCAAAATGACAAAACTGGGGGTGTGATTAAAAATATTAACAAAGATTAAGAGAGACTGCTATATTGAAATAAATAACGGTTGTCTTGCGGGTCAACCGAGATTGAGGCTGGCATCAGGACCGATCTAAAGTAATTAAGTGACCCGGTATAATTGTAAAGACCGCTATACCCCCCCCCCCCCCCCCCTTCTGCTTCATTTAATATTCTCTCCTACTAGCATGGAACATTAACGTGCGAGGAATTTCTGAGACTTGTTCGGTGTCACATCCAGGAGGGAGGTTACAGAGAACCATCTCTGCAACATGGCAGCCGCCATGATTGGAGGGTCTACACACAATAAAGAGAAAACTGCAGGTAATTGAGATGGGTATTTCAGTCTTCACGGGAGAATTCTTTTCCCCAACTCCGATACTTTTGGCAATACAAAAATAGGTTTTGTTTAATTGACAGATTACATCAAGTATTGACATTTTAAATAAAAATGCTTTAATGAAAGAATACAAATAAAGAACCTTTATTGAGCCGTCATTGCTCTGAATAGCTCCATCATGGGGCAGGCATGTTGTTTAGAATCTTGGGTCAGATAAAGGAAGATCTGACCAAAGATGTCCGCCCCCTGATAGTCCTATACACGCAGAGAGCTCAATAAAAGGTGCATTATTGATATGCTTTCATTAAAGTATTTCTATTTAAAAGGACTACATTTGATGTAATCTTTCAATTAAAATAACTTTTTTCCTTCCTGACAGTTGTCCTTTAAGTGTGAAATTCCCATCTCAATTACCTGCTATTTTCTCAATTAATTAGACCCCTTGAGTGTCCAGGAGTTAAATTATAAATTCTAAAACAAATGTCCCTTAAACAAATTGGCTGAACATACAGCTGTATGCATGGAACCAGAAGCGGGAGGAGTTAGGGTGAGATCTAGTCCGGTTTATAGCAATAACACAGTAGTAATTCATAAAGTTTTAAGAGAAATGACTGCGTAGGGGACAAATAAAAATTGATGGTTTAAGTTGTGTTTTTTAGTGGGAGCAGCTGCTGATATAACTTTTATATGCATCAGGAACCGTACTGTTCAGAAGAGTGGGTTGGGTTGGACAATATTAATTTTTATTATGTAATACAACAGAATCTCTGGGCCTTCACTTTTAGTGTACATTGTGTCATATCTTTTCTGCCTTAAAGGGTCTCTGCCCACCTAAACATTGCTTACACCGTGGATGTAGAGCAGGGGTATGCAACCTGCTGCCCAACTCCATCTCCCATAATGCTCTTTTAGCTAAGAGGCTGTCAGTGGCGTATGGGAAATGTAGTCCTGCAACATCTAGGAGGACCACAGGTTGCCTACCCCTGATGTAAAGGGAAAAAAAAAAAGAAGAAAGGATCTAAACATTGTGTTGGTAAGATTGCATGCAGGAGAAGATTGGAAATTTCAGACTTAATGTAATTTTCCTGCCTATTATCCAAATCTGCAGTGTCTTACTAGGTAGGACAAAAAGAACAAACAGATAAAGGGACCCCCCCCCCCTCCTCCCCCTCCTTGACCTCGCCTCACCGGTCTAGTCACCGGTCTAGGGGGGGGGGGGGGGGGGGCTTTATGTGTTTGTTCTTTCTGTTCTACCCTCTGAGAGGACATAAATACCCATATGTCATGGCTGCCATGTTTTAAAAGTCTCTGGTGTCTAAAAGGGACTAATTTAGACATTGGCTTGCAGTTTTACTAACACAATGTATAGATGTTTAGGTGTTGCTTAGACTGTTTGCAAGTGTAATACTTGGCTTCGTCTCTCATAATCATACATGTTTTCTCTTTTTATGGATTACATCACCTTACTTTCAAGGAGCCAAAGCCATTATTTTATTTTCAGGTTACAATGAATATCTGGTATGTGACACCTTATTTTCCTTCCTTTAGTAATTGCCACATAATATGCCTACACAGAGTAGGTCACGGTGTTCTTCCTTGACACCAAATACGATTTCACAAAAAAAAAAACTAAAAACATTTCCTGCAACCCACCCAGAAACCAGATCCCACGCCCAATACTCAGAACACCCTGAACATTATGGTTATTTGCTTACCTATCTACGAGGGAGCATTATGTAAGTGACAGACCCATCATAATGATGTAATATGCATATCTAGGTCAGAAACACACTCCTTGATGGGAAACAAGAGCGTTTCTAAATATAAAACTAAAATTTGTCATGTTCCTCCCTCACCTTTTTTTTCCCCTTCCTACCTGCAGTGTTCTTGTGTACCCGGAAATTATGGCTGATTTTGGAGTGATATCATCCTCATCATCATCATCATCATCTTTGGCAAGTTTTAGAGCTTCTAAAATCACCCTTGCTGCCTCCTAATTATTTTTATATCGAACTCTATGGAAGTGCCATAACCTATGCTCCTAAAAATAACTAGACTGGTCCCCAGGAAGGGACAACGCACCCAGGTGAGCATAACTCAAAAAAACATTAGCCACCTAGACAAACTCCAACTGGCTTCCTTTACGCCCCGATACTCAACCATCTCCTTTCAAGATCAGATCCTCAACCTCAGGATCTGAAGGTCCATCGGAGGACTCTATATATCGGCGTAAAATTCAAACCAATTGGCCCATCATGCCTGTCTAGAGCAAACTCTTTGGTTATACCACAGGCAGCGTTCAGTTTCTATATAGTGAAACATAGGTCAGTGTGTCCAAACCATTGTCTTCAAGGGACACTATCACGTATATTATTCTCAATTTAATACAATCCCAACGTCAACTGGTTATGCCATCTGTCACTGCGCAAAGCATGCTGGGTAAATGGTCAGGCTATATAAATGAATGGTGATGTCATTAAAAATACTTTCATTAAACATAACTGTAAACAGCAACAACTCTTTGAAAATTCAAAGTCCGTGACAGACAAGGTCTGCGCAAAAGGATATAAAACGTTTTAGAATAAGTATGAGACCCGCTAAAAACACCAACATCTCTACATTCCATGATTTAAACCAGTGATGGCTAACCTTGGCACTGCATCTCCCAAGATTTGGGCCTTTGTGGCTGGGAAATTGAATACGTCCGACAATGTCTATCGTGTTTTACAGATTTTGTCCTCTATTTCAAGAATGTGTAGACTGCTACATAAACTATTTACCAACGGCGAAACCTTATGCATTGATGGAGTGCGTGCTACAGGAACCCTACCTCAAAAGAAATGGCCGGTTCCCCTGCCAGACTGCATGGCAGGTAAGAATGTTTATCATTAAGGTGCCCTAAAGGAAATGTATATGATCGTAGCTGTATCTTCATATGTTCAATGGTTTGCCTTAGGATATGCTATGTAAAATGATTCTGAGACCTATAAAGTATTATAGGCCTATAATAAAGTATTATAGGTCTGAGACTTCAGTGTTAACCCACAGCTGTTGGAGGACTACATGTCCCATAGATCCTGGCCAGAATATTATGGGACACTTGGGCCATCCCAAGCGGGAGGGCCACAGTTAGACAATTAGCCTGTCACAAACTAGATGACTTCACAAATGCATTATCCCACTGATGACCATAACCCAACGTGCCCGGTGATTGCACGCCAAGTCACCTGTGTTTATGCAGGTACGTCAGCTCCATCACACCAGTAAGCAAAGCAGCAGTATTCCCAGATCAAATAGAAATACAGAGAAATGAATACAACCCCTGACTAGAGAGAGCACTTTTTCATTCTGCTATTTAGAGACATGTTCCTGACATCGCTCACCCTGCTGTGAGCAAGATGGACTATTCCACATCCGTTACATAACTAGGGACCGGATTCCGCTGTGCTGAAAGTTCCATATGTGACCACAGAGGGCGCCAGTCATGCGTTACAGCCAGACCTCGCTTGTGCCTCAATATGTAAATGAACGGTTTTCCATTGGGAAACGTGTAATTTGTATATCAGGCCGCCAGGTGATGTCATAAACAAAAAATCTCAGACACAAGGAAAAATGTCCCCCCCACACTTTACGCCTCTTTTCCGTTACTCTTGAAGAGGACGCAATACCTAATATTCAATTTGTACCACAAGCATGGTCTTCACATGCAGTTCAACAGGTGGCCACAAGGGGTGTGTCAAACACAATGCATATATGCAATAATATGTAACTGGTAAAATTAAAGGGACTGAAAAAATATCTATCCACGGCTAGCAGGACTGCAAGCAAATGCATAGGTTAAGAGAAACACATGCTTCACATGTGTCCATGGGGTCTCCTGTTTATGACATCACATGCTAATAAACTACTA
Organism: Pelodytes ibericus; assembly: GCA_036172795.1. Lineage (NCBI taxonomy): Eukaryota > Metazoa > Chordata > Amphibia > Anura > Pelodytidae > Pelodytes > Pelodytes ibericus. The sequence goes on along the minus strand of CM069868.1, from coordinate 43,684,173 downwards.
TTCAATGGGAAATGTGTAATTTGCATACTGTGCCACAGGTGATGTCATAAGCAGGAGACTCACATTTAACACACATGTTCTCTTGTTTTATGCGTTTGCTTGAAGTTCTGCTAACACAATGTATAGATAGTTATTCTTTCTTCTCTCCTCTTCATTACCAGTATAACATGGACACCTTGCTCTGAGCTTGTTGGAAGGAGGTGGGGTATCTAAGGTGAGGTGGGTAATATACTGCTGGCATGCCAGCCAGTTTTATCCTGATAAGCAAATCAAGCCAATGGCATGTGCACAATTGACCTGAAAATACTGCTTACAAAACACAGACTGGTATTATCACAGTTCCTTTTAGCACTCATATCTCATTAGACCTTTAGCACCTAATAAAAGGGCTGCTTGGATGCCATACACATACACACAGCAAAACCACATATAGGATCTGGGATTAAAGAAAACAGTAAACCTCTTAATGGCTGGATGAACCAAAAATGCATTAAAAAAAAAAAAAAATACTTTGCTTTATGCCAGGGTGCCATCTAATATTGATGGGCTAAGTGCCAGGCTTCCATGCTGTGGGCATCCAGGATTGTGCTTGCACACACTGTATGCTCTGTGTGTACCCACAAGGCACTGCATGCCCAATGCTCAGTTCATTGACTGAGCCCCTGACGCTGGAGGAAATAGACAGGATTATGTGTAAGATTTTAATAAAAGCAGCCATGCTATTTCCTCCATACACCATTAGCCCTAGTTACCAGCCTGCCAGTACAATATCTGGGTGGCCACCCTAGTTATATGTAATATTTTCTTTCATTGCTATTTGTGTAGTTTAAAAGCCTTTCTAACGAAAAAGGAAATGCATACTTTAAAAAACAAACAAACAAAAAAAAAACTGCTTGGGGTTTAAAACCAGGCTTCTAAAACCACTGGGGGCAAGATGCACCCCGTGTATAGATGTACACAGTGTAGAGGGGCTGCAGGAGGTGACAAGCACACAGTTTAAAGAGCTCGTGGTATACGAAAACAGGAAACTCAAAGAAGCTGAATCAACTGCAGCTACATTACACCCACGCATGCAAATCCTGCCATATGCAAACAGCAGACACGCAGCACTGCGGAGTTAAAGGGCCGGTCTCATTTTACCAAATCCACTTAACATTCTACTAGGTACTTGGTTAACCCTCGTAGTGCCAACCCCAGCACTCAGAAAGGTGTAATCTTACAGCTGCACTTTTTTTTTATCTTTCTTACCACCAAACCAGAGGAACACAGCAGGCCTTTAACATCATCACTTAACTGTTTGAGTAGCAGAGGGCCCGAGAAAGTGGGGTCTATTCACAAAATGGGTGAACAAGGCTATTTAATAGCGGCGTTGGAAAGACAGGGAAGTGCTACCGATTTTTAGACGTTAAATTCTGGTTAACGAATTCTCGTTTGTGGATAGATTTCTGACTTCTTATCATTTGGTCTGGGTTTTTTCTGTTTTTGTTTTGCCTTCCCTTGTTAGTTCACGGTTTGGTGAATAGATCCCAGAGGGGAAAGGTAGTTAAAGGGTTAATGGATGATGTAGGGGAGGTCAGACTGAAGCTGTGCAGATACTTTCGAGGGAGTCTGCTATGTATTATTTATCTCCTACAGTAGAGTAACATTTCAGCCACGTGAGGTAGTATGCCCTGTCACTGGGGGGGGGCCAAGATATTGTCTGACAAAAGCGCACACACACCAGCGTCTTGGAAACAGATATGACGTGACCAAGGAGACAAATGCTCATTTACTTGAATGGCTTTCAGGAATATGGAAAGCCTGGGTGCGGGGCGTGAGAAGGGGCGGGGCTTCGCATGGGATTCTGAAGCCCCGCCCAAATTCATAGTAGCATCTGTACCCCTTGTGGCTATGCATCTGCTGCCAACATATGCTCTTCCACCAAGACCAGTACGTCTGCTTCACAAAAGGCAGTTACATTGTAGCCATTACAGGGTAACAGAAGAACCACTGACAACAGCTGGGGCAACTGTGATGTTTTTAAGTTCTGTTTAATTAATAGAAATGCTTTAATGAAAGAATACAAATAACATACTTTACTGAGCCCTCTCTGCTCTGCACTCTAAACATATGTAACAGAACGTACACATCCTCTGCTGATGGATGGGGTGTTTTAAGGCAACGGATTTTCCTTTAAACAAAAATACTGTGGGGGAAAAAAATTAGCTAAGCGTTTTCAGTCAGGTTTATATTGGGCAAGGGGAAAAAGTGGCAGCTGGTCGCACGTGCCCTCTCCCTTCCTCTATAACTCGCGCATGTGCTCGTTCTACTGTGAGCCATGGCTTCGGCCTACCTCATATACACCAGGCTTGGGAAGTATCCGCGCTTGTGCTCATGCGCAGTAGTTCGGGCACTCACTAGGATGACGCATGTGTAAGAACGTGCAGAATTCCTTTTCCCACGGTGTCCCCGGGCATCAGGGACACTGGAGGAAGAAGTCGAGGTTGTCCCTGCACCGTACGGACATAAGTTGACACAGTACACGCCTGTCATTTCCTAAAAAAATCTGCAGACATAGTCTATTTTTATTTTTCAACTCCTTGGCAGTGGACGAGCGCACACAGCAAGCTGGGAGCATGAAGGAGTTCAGCGGCCAATAATCAGACACTTTCTGCTAGCCCACCCATGGCCCATGACCTCACTGTGTTCCTTCTTCCATAGGAGAATCGTTCATTCCCATTCTTTAACCAAACAAGCCTGTAATTACATTGTGTACACAGCAGTGACACCAAGTTCCACACGGAGAAACCCAAGCACCACTGGCCAGGGACAGTCGCGGGAAACTGAACCAGCGCGTCTTTACTGCCCGCGTCATGGAGATGCTATCATTCGGAACATGTTACGTGGAAATGTAAATGTAGCGTGGCGTGTTGATGCTAAATCTAAGCCGTTATTTAGGACTGAAAATAAATTGGGGGGGGGGGGGGGTATTAAACATTTTTTATTTCCTAAAACGTATAAAATCCACTTATACAATCAGTGACCCCTTTTGTTAGATACATTAAGTAGGGTCATAACACCTATTCCGTTTTACTTGCAAACAGATATTCACGAGAGGTGTGCAATATTAAATACTAATTGTTTAAAGGACAATTGAGATTAATGGTACTGTATCACCAACATTGTTTTTATGGTGAATTTAAAGAAGGGAAAAAAAAAAAAAACTGATTTGAAAATGATCTATACATTGTATTAGCAAAATTACAAGCTACTGCCTAGATTAGGAGACCATGTGTCTGTGGCGTCTCCTGGTTATGACATCACCTGCGACTTGATATGCAAATTAAACACAGACACATTTAAAACACATTTTTCTCCTATTTTAGACATTTGCTGGCAGTTTTGCTAACACAATGTATAGATCATTACAATCTTTTTTTAATTCCCTACATTCACAGTAAAAACAATGTTTACAGTAGATGATACAGTCCTTTAACTTGGGTGTCAAGTGTTGACATTTTAAATACAAATAAAGTACTTTATACTCTCTTTGCTTTATCCAGCTCTATCAGGGGGCGGACATGTTTAGAATCTCGGGTCAGATGGATCAGGTCTTCCTTCATCTGACCCAACATGAAGGAAGATCTGACCCAAGATTCTAAACGTTATATTGCTATACGGCGCATGTTCAATAACATTTTTCTATAGTCCTTCATTAAAGAGTTTTTTTTTTTTTTTTTTTTAAAACATCTTCAGTTAATTAAATATAAAAAAATGTTGTCTTCAGTTCTTTAAAATCTACTTTTATATGAAACTGATTGTATACTAGCAGAGGAAATGAACATGAATTCATTTTATATTATGACAAATCAAAGCTATGTTGATTGAATATAACTTATTCCAAACTGCAGATTTAATGACATCTGAGAAGGGGCACTAAGCAGTCTGAATTCCTTATGAAGAAGAGATCTAATGGTCGTCATCATCATCCAGCGCCAAGAAGGGGCCTCTTTCCTCCAGCCTGAATAATTCAATGTATAGATTTAACAATGTGCTGGCCACATCTACCCCTAAACCAGGCGTGTCACTGCACACAGCCCCTATATATCCCCCTATAGGCCCCTACCTCTCGTAGCTGACAAACTATGCATTATTATGCCCTATAGAATAGTCACATGGAAGGAATCAGTTCACCATGTCTCTGTCTAACTTCCACTTTAAAAGAGACTCAATCAGCCTAAACATTGTACTGTGTTGCTGGATGTAGTAAATAAATAAATAAAATTATATATAAACAAAAATTAGAAGAATTGCAAGCACATGCATTAAGAGAAAAGTTTTTTTTAAATGTGTCTGCAGTCGCTCCTGCTTATGACATCACCTAGTGGCTTGATGTGCAATTTACAAATTCCATATTTCCCAGTTCATTTGCATATCATGGCACAGGTGATGTCATAGACAAAGGCACCACACAGACGCATTCAAAACACATTGTTCTCTAATTTTATTTCTTTGCCTGTAATTCTGGCACCAATGTACAGATCATTCTTCAACGAGTAAGGTTTAGGTTGAACAGATCCCTTTATTGAGGCATTATTGAGCGACATTTCAGGATTTGCAGAGATCCCACTAAGATTGGGAGCCCTTGGATCCCAAGCGCCACATTATAGCAGTGATGTAGGCCAGCAGCAGCCTTTATAACCCCGCCCTAAACGCCAAGCAATCTGGCAGCGGCCCTCCACCAGTTCCTGAACTACAACTCCCATAATCTCCTACCATTCTGAGAGGTTGGATGACACACGTGGGAACAGGAGTCCAATGGCAGCTAGAACGCCTTAGGGATTTATTCCCAAACCAGGGAATTACAAAAATCAAGGCCAAACTAGAGTATAGCTGAATGGAAGAATTTGTCCAACTCTGCCACTTTGGCATTAGGTTTGCAATTCCTTTCTCACATCCCTCTTGCCTAAAGACTAAACTTAATATCAGGAAAGGCAAATGAAAGCCAGACTAAATACCATATAGTGAAGACGGTTTAGAAAGTAGCAGTATTAGCGTATATAATACAAGAGCAGACATGCACATCAAAGGTATCGCGAGTGCAACTTTTACCAATTTTCCAACACTTTGTGATGCACTACTTTAATACATAATAAAGATTACAAACTTAAAAAAAATGACCTGTTCATTTATATGAACATTTTGCAAACAAGTTATTTATTCCTTCAATTGAACGTTGAATAGCTGTGCTCTAAATATTTTTAGTTTATTAAAGTACCTTGTTTTAAAAGACAACCTTTTAAAGCATATCAAAATAAATGACAGTGTTCCAAATACTAACTCTACAAACCAGTTGATAAAGAAAGGGGGACCCCATAGGAGCTACATTAATTAATGGATTACCCTCTGAGTATATATATGAGTTATACATTCTGCAGGGCACCATGGACAACTGTAGTAGGTTAGAAAATGCAGTGGAGAAGAGTACAAGTAATAAAACGGTGGCAAGGGGGTTTGTTTGAAGTGGGCATTTAAAGGACAAATGTCAAGGGGGGGGGGGAGTTTGCTTAAATAAAATCTTTCAGAAATTGTAGATGTTTTAAATAGAAATGTTTTAAGAAAGATTACAAATAAAGTACCTTATTGAGCCCCCTTTGCTCCAGATAGCACGAACAGGGAGCAGACATGTTGTTTAGAACCTTGTCAGACCTTCCTTCATCTGAAAACAAACAAAGGGTGTGTCAGCAGTAATCATCCGGTAGGCAAATAAAGTAAGTCCAAATGAAAAAGAATCTTCTTTTATTGTAATCCAAAATATATAAAAAAGGCATCAGGCAGAGGGATAGAGGACAGGCAAAAAGACAAAATAGACTGCTTTTGATAAAGCACCGTCTGGTGCGAAACGCGTTAAGCGTTTGTCTTTTTGCCTGTCCTCTATCCCTCTGCCTGATGCCTTTTTTATATATTTTGGATTACAATAAAAGAAGATTCTTCTTTCATGCAACCTCATTTGGACTTACTTTATTTGCCTACCGGATGATTACTGCTGACACACCCTTTGTTTGTTTTCTGCTGAATCCTGGGCTTTGAGTAGACCCTTTTTGTGTTCCAGCACCTGGAGGTAAAATACCACTATACTCACTATCTACCCTATTTGGGCTTTTTTGAGCCGGTCAAAGCTATTTGGATTTCTTCCTTCATCTGACCCAAATTGAAGAAAGATCTGACCCAACATGTCCAACTCCTAGTAGAGCTATACCGAGCAAAAAAGGGCTCCGTAAGATACTTTATTTGTATTCTTTCATTAGAAAACGTCTATGTAAAATCACTATACTTGATGAATCTTTCCATTAAACAGAACTTTATTTTGTACGGAACGTTATCCTTTCAACCTTAATTAAACCCATAGTCTATATGTGTGACGTATAATCTAGTACATACTTATCTTATAGGTTTGCATGAGATCTCAGACTAGGGTTGCCAAGTCAGCCATTTTTTTTAACCAGCCACATAACTTTTTCTGGATGTAGAAGTCATATGTGACGAGAAGGAAATCAATTAACTAATCAACATGGTTCTGTGGGATCCATTACTTGATTAGTTAATTGATCTCCTTCTGGTCACATGACTTCTACATACTGCAAATTGTGGCCTGTAAAAAAAAAAAAAAAAAATGGCCAAGGTGGCAAGTTATCTCCGACACTACTCTTGATATTTTGTCCTGTATAAGGGAGGATATATCCACTGACAACTCCTATATACAGCTTTGCAACAATGACAACAAACGCAATTAAAAATATATAACCAAGGTACACACAATATTTTTCTTTATTAGTCAAAGGGTAGGGATTGGTTTTAAAATAAGCATTTGGAACAGATTCTTCAAGTTGCCACCATAAATTGTCTACCTATTGCAATTCCTGGTTAGGATTTTTCAGCTATGTCTTATCCAATTTCTAAAAATGGCCATTTTTACCAGCCACATATAACATTTACATGCTATCTTGATTAATTGATGATAATATTTAGTTTATAAAAATGTATGCTGTAAATTAGCAAGAGGTAATGTGCAGTGTTTTGAAATGTTGAACGCCACAGCAATATAATTCACGGTAATGTACATTTCTAAACTCCACAGCAATATAATTCACGGTAATGTACATTTCTAAACTCCACAGCAATATAACTCACGGTAATGTGTATTTTTGTTACTCCACAGCAATATAACTCACGGTAATGTGTATTTGTTACTCCACAGCAATATAACTCACAGTAATGTGTATTTGTTACTCCACAGCAATATAACACAGTAATATGTATTTTTGTTACTCCACAGCAATATAACACAGTAATATGTATTTTTGTTACTCCACAGCAATATAACACAGTAATATGTATTTTTGTTACTCCACAGCAATATAACAGTAATATGTATTTTTGTTACTCCACAGCAATATAACACAGTAATATGTATTTGTGTTACTCCACAGCAATATAACACAGTAATATGTATTTGTGTTACTCCACAGCAATTCACCGTAATGTACATTTCTGAACTTCAAATCAATCAAACTCAGGGTAATGTGTGTTTGAATTTCATGGTAATGTGTATGTTGAACTCCACAGCAATATAACTCATGGCAATGATGTACAAGGCTACTTGCACCAGACATTTCCTGGACAACCAACTTTGGTTTCCCTCTGAACTCAGATTATACCTTCTGCAGGGTGATATCAATTAACTAATCAAGGTATTTCTCATGGGTTTCTTTACCTAGTCAACTGGCTTCTTCTGGAGCCACATGCATTGTACTTTGGGGCACCACGTAACTTATATGCGTTTATATAAACATATAACAAAACCATTTATAGTCTAAGTGGAAGGTAAGACTGGTCCTGCTCATACAGACTTTGTGTAGCAATAAAACTAGCATTTTTTGACCTGTGTATGAAGTTTGGCCACAGATTTTTGATGCCACCCTGCAAAGTGTATACTTCATATCTGTTCAGTTAGAAGTCAATGTAGTTAGTTTGTGAACTGCCACCTTAACTGGCTTCCCCTGACTACACATGAATTATGCATTGTGCAGGGCATTATATCTTAAAACAAGATTTTATCATTGAATTGTCATATGCAATATTGCTAGTTGTATCAAAATGTATCGTATATTTTCTATATGGCAGCTACTTTTAAAGTGTGTTCTAGTTGAGCCTACCTTCCTTTTAATTTCCAAATAAATTAATAGCAAATACTCCCCATACTAACAGCATTATGTGCTAATAGAAATAATATACATTGGACACAGGAGGATAGCCACATTTGGAAACCCATATCCCAGGATCATGCAGTAAAACCAGGCTTGACACAGTACATTAGTAATCCCCTTACCTGCCATGCAGAGCCCTCCAGCAAGGACCCAGCTCTCCTGCTCTGTGCTCCATTCAGTAAAGTGACTGCTCTATGGCTCCTCTATATATAACCTGGATGCAGAGCTACAAAAAAGCCCCACTGATTGGAGCAGATAGCAGGAGGCCCCAATAATTGCATAGCAGCCATTGTGTGAGGCCTACACAAGCTTACACTGCTTGCAGCCAACACCAAACCTGTAGCCCCTCAATGTTCCTGTGCAAATAGTGGGGGGCTCTGACTGAGAGCCAGCATGCTGGAGGGTTCTGTGGGGGGCCTGGCATAGCATAGCATGACCCCCACTGCAGATGGAGGCAGGCGGGTGGGGCAGTTGAGTTAGAAGACACCCCTTTTATAACTTGCTAACCAGAATCTCTCTGTGTCTATTGGACTCTGTGTAATTGGAATTCAGAGGTCATTCATTAGGAATTTACAGACTGACAAATGGGAAACCTTATTAGGTTTATAGGAGACACTGTTATTGTGATTGGTTGTTGCTGATTATAGTGTTTAGGGTGCACAATATTTGGACTTTCTTTTAGTGGGGTAATCACAATACACACCGTTTTTTTAATTTATCTTATATATTAGGTGTGGGAAGGATCGCCATCTGTGACCTATATAGTATCATTAGCGTCTAGCTAATTACACACAGACATAGACACCCTATAATTTGATTTAGGTATCCCGTGTGCACTGCACGGAAGATCAGATTTATTTGTTGTATTTTTTTCATTGCTCTTCAGTCTTCACTTACCACTGGAAGGTGAGTCCAGTTATCTACGACTCTTCCCATAAAATAAGATTTTTCATAGATAAATGTCACTATCGTCCTGCTGGTTTCACCTTATTAGTAATAATAATAAATATGTAATGTAGCAAATGAAAAGTTAATATAATGTGTGCTGGCCAGAATCGATCCCAGACACCATAGGTGGGTAATCTGGAGACCTACCTCCTGAGCCATTTGTAGTGATGTGCAGCTCGGTGTAATACAAAGGTAATGAGGCCAAAAGGATTCAATCCATTACGGAATATATTCTGCAAATGAATAATATAAAATGTCTAATTGGAGATGACCAGCTTTGAACCAAGAGATCTTTGGTCAGGAGGTCAGTACTCTACTTACAGGACCACTGGCCTTAAGAGAACCAAAAACACTGCAATATAAGGGTAATGAGTATAAATTAATGCAATCCATTGCTAAATATATTCAGTAAATAAAAACAAAGTTCTAGTGATAAACCAGCTTCGATCCAGCCAACCTGTAACCTATTGGTCAGTCTGCTTACCTGCTGTGCTATTTGCTCAAAAAGGATCACAGTAGTCTACCATAATGGTAAAATGGACCCACTAGATGGGTAACTCTACTTTTTCTGTGTCAATAAGTACATTTATGTATATCTTGTTTGGAGCCCTGCTCTCTTGTACACATACTTTATAAGACCATAGGTGTTCATGTGGGAAAGGGGGGGAGGAGGAGTGAGACCGAAAAATGGCTCGCTTTGCTCAAAATAGCTCTAATACAGGGCAGACATGTTGTTTAGAATCATGGCTCAGCACTGATGATACAAAGATTTGCAGCAGGGTTGATATTCATGGAGGGATAAGCCAAATGGCAAATGATTTGGATAAACTAGAAAAATGGTCAGAGCAGTGGCAACTGACATTTAATGTGGACAAGTGCAAGATTATGCACTTATCAACATCTGAGGAAAGGGATTTAGGAGTAATAATTTCAGAGGACTTGAAGGTAGGTAGGCAATGCAATAGAGCAGCAGGAAATGCTAGCAGAATGCTTGGTTGCATAGGGAGAGGTATTAGCAGTAGGAAGAGGGAAGTGCTCATGCCATTGTACAGAGCACTGGTGAGACCTCACTTGGAGTATTGTACGCAGTACTGGAGACCTTATCTCCAGAAGGATATTGATACTTTGGAGAGAGTTCAGAGAAGGGCTACTAAACTGGTTCATGGGTTGAAGGATAAAACTTACCAGGAAAGGTTAAAGCATCTTAACATGTATAGCTTGGAGGAAAGACGTAACAGGGGGGATATGATAGGAACATTTAAATACAAAAAGGGAATCAACACAGTAAAGGAGGAGAGTATATTTAAAAGAAGAAAAACTACCACAACTAGAGGACATAGTCTTAAATTAGAGGGGCAACGATTTAAAAGTAATATCAGGAAGTATTACTTTACTGAGAGGGTAGTGGATGTATGGAATAGCCTGCCAGCAGAAGTGGTAGAGGTAAACACAGTCAAGGATTTTAAGCATGCGTGGGATAGACACAAGGCTATCCTAGCTATAAGACCGGGAACGGGGGACTAATAAAAGTACTCAAAAAAAAAAAACAATTGGGCAGACTAGATGGACCGAATGGTTCTTATCTGCCGACACATTCTATGTTTCTATGTTTCTAGATTCTAAACATGTCCGCCCCGTGAAGGGCTCAGTAAAGTATGTTATTTGTGTTCTTTTCGTTAAATAATTTCTATTTAAATCATCATCAGATGCAATCTTGCAATAAAACATGAATTAAGGTTTTGCTCCAGACGTCCTTCAACAACTGTGAGTATGACTGCATCAGCTTGCATACCAATGATAATGTATACACTCAGAAACGGTCACTTTCGGTATGTTATCTTTATCGCTGAGAATTATATTTCAGGACATCGTTATCCAGCCTCGAGTAACCGCTTCCAGTGAGGTCACCTTCAGGAATTAGAGAAGCATGTACTCGGCTTGGTAGACGTGTTCTCTTCACGTGTCACTTCATGTTGTCTTACCTTCCATGACTGAATAGAGGATTCCACCAGACTATGGCCACCCTGAGATCTGTATGTACAGTAGTCACTGCACTCGTCGCTATCTGCAGGTCACTGGTCTGTATCTGGGAGACGTTTTACCAGCTGTATTAGACTATGATATAATGGGTTCAGAATGTGGGGGCCCCGGTGTCTGGGTATTACCTGCCGACAGATGGTCTAATGCAACTGACAGCATAAAATGACGTGAGTTCAGTGTGTGGTCTGTGGTCAGGTTTTTACGTACACATAGGGAATCAGTATTTAAAGCAGATGGTGTTAGTTTCATTGGTTAGAATGTCAGGCTCTGGTCACTGTCTGGTTCATTACCTGCATTCCCAGGGAGCAATGTATAAAAGTCAATTATGAAACAACGTTCTAAGAGTGGAGCAGTTGCCATGCAAACCAGTGGCAGTTCTTGCTGCACAGTGAGAGCAGACTCCAGCTATGACATTATCTTTTGCGCCTTCATTAAGTACATGGTGGAACAGCAGAGGAGGGCGATGCACAGAACAAGGTGACCACTGTCTACGCTACTGCTCTGCATGCAGTCACATATTGTACTACTACATCCTAACCCCTTGTATGATAAATACATAAGTAATAGAATAAATATGTACATAAAAAAATGTGTAAAATAAATTTATTGAATGAAGGTGTGAGTAAATTTGGTTACTAAAGTAATAAATATTACACCCAGGACAGAGGAGGAACACATACACACGAGGACCTGTGCAGATGGAGGCATTACCAGTTCAACATCAAAGGAAGTGATGTTGTGGACCACATTTCCCATAATGCCCAGCCTGACAATGGCTGGTTGAGCATTATGTTAAATGGAGTCCATAAGATTAAGCTTCCCAACCCTAAGGCGTCAGCATAGGAGGCTCCTTATGTCTTTGATTCCGAATAGGGCACGGAATTAACGATGCGCCAGAGCAAGATGCCAGTGGTTTTGTCCCGCATGACTTTGACACGTGTCTCCTGTCCATCAAACCTTCTTCTGAGCAGCTTTCACTCATGCAGTATAACATTGCTGGATAGCTGACTCAGCTGCCTCTCATGGAAGAGACACACGCCAATGGCAGTGTGAGCATTCCCCAACCTTAGTCAGCGTCTGAACCACCTGGATAACTGGAACAACTTGTTGCTGACTTTGAGAAGGCATGGATACTGAATTGATTATCTGGTTTCTACTTTAGTTACAAAGGTTAAGCTGACCCTTAAAAAAATACCACTCTCAGGCACATGAGGGAGTGCAAACCTCTATATCTTTGTAGGCCTCATCCATCTTGGGCAGGATCTGGATACTGGAGCATCACCCAGTGTTGAAGAACCTTGAATTCATGGGTTAGAAGCATGTTGTTGACGATGGTGGACATTTAAGTCATTTTAAGGTTCCATAAGTTTGGACCCCTGTATACAGCTTCTAAGTATCTCCTACCTGCACAATAAAGGAAGGTGGTTACTATACATTGAGTTAGCCACTCTGTCATGTCATATTGTATTTTAGTTTGACACAGACCACCTTGTTCCATTGAGAATTTATAAGACCCTCAGAGGGTCCACGTTTGGCAAAAGGGAGAGGAGTGATGGATGATGACCCAGGGACAAGTCAAGATGTATTTTATTTAGAAATAAATACTGAGAATAAGACACTGAGATTTCTCTGGGTTTCACACATTTCATGAGTTGCAAGTTTAACACACAGACAAACTAAGATCAGTGCGTACAAAAGACATGTATACAAAATACGTTGCGGGGAGAGCATTCAGTATCAAGTAATGTAACCAATAAAATACATGTTCACAGTTCACAGATCTACACTGATATTTGAGGGAGAGAGACGGTCTTTTCTTTTTTCAGTGATTCTAACCAATAGGATAATGTGATGGATTCTGGCTCATTAAAAGACGGTACCTCAACCAACTTCCTTTTTGTAATTTGGGATGGCTGGAAAGGTGCTTTTAACTCTTAACAAAAACAAGAAAACCTGACCAGGAATGTTCGCTTGAGATACGTCCCTGAGGGGTTGCTATTGCCCAATATTCAGGGGTGTTACCATTACCCAGTTTAATCTAACGCAGAATGGTGATGGGCTGCGTTGACCCTTATGTAAATCAAACCTTCAGCCTTGAGGATTGATACTACAGGATTTATTCGAGAAAGAGGGAATTACAAAATTAAGGCCAAAATACCAGAGTGCAAAGTATAGCTGATTTGGAGATTGTTTTCCAACTCGGCTACTCTATTGCCTTGTCAATCTCCTCGTTCATGAGCAAAGCCCCAAGTTTACAATGGGTGCGTTACCCCACCTAGCCATTACTCACTGTCACACTGTGGTGCTATTACAATAACGTGTTGAGTCTCGTCTCCCGGGGGCAGGCCCGGACTGGCCATCGGGCACACCGGGCAAATGCCCGGTGGGCCGCGGTGGCCATGGGCCAAGCCGGCCGGGAAGATCCCAGCAGAGCAAAAAAAAAAAAAAAACTTACCTCGTTCCTGCTCTGTCCCCCGGTGCTCTGAAGCTGCGAGGGAAGCGTTGTGAGCTTCCCTCCAGCCGCGCGGTCAATAAAGTGTGTTGGAACTTTTTTTTCAAACAAACTTTATTGTTCCGCGCGGCTGGAGGGGAGCTCACAACGCTTCCCTCACAGCCACGCAGCTTCAGAGCACCGGGGGACGAAGCAGCAAAGAGGTAAGTACTGGGGTCTGGGGAAGGGGGGGAGGTGGGTGGCATAACGAGCATAATATATGGGCAATATCCTGGCATATAACATGGCATATTGGGGGCAATATCCTGGCATATTGGGGGCAATATCCTGGCATAATACATGGCATATTGGGGGCAATATCTGGCATATTGGGGGCAATATCCTGGCATAATACATGGCATATTGGGGGCAATATCCTGGCATGATGGCATATTGGGGGCAATAACATGGCATATTGGGGGCAATATCCTGGCATAATACATGGCATATTGGGGGCAATATTCTGGCATATAACATGGCATATTGGGGGCAATATCCTGGCATATTACATGGCATATTGGGGGCAATATCTTGGCATATTACATGGCATATTGGGGGCAATATTCTGGCATATAACATGGTTTATTGGGGGCAATATCCTGGCATATTGGGGGCAATATCCTGGCATATAACATGGCATATTGGGGGCAATATCCTGGCATATTGGGGGCAATATCCTGGCATATAACATGGTTTATTGGGGGCAATATCCTGGCATATAACATGGCATATTGGGGGCAATATCCTGGCATATTGGGGGCAATATCCTGGCATATAAAAATAAAAATGGGCTGCTCAGTCTTAAATGCCCGGGCCTATTTTTTGTCCCAGTCCGGGCCTGCCCGGGGGCATCGGGTTAACACTGAAGTAGTGACTACCAACTAGTCTTCAAAACTCGGATGCAATTCCACAGCTAATGTGTCCAAAGCTGGGCAGGGCTTCTAAAAAAGACCTTACTTTCAAACCAGTGAAGATTAAAACCTTTAAAGAGAAAAGAAAGCCAGCGGTAAGTTAAAGTACAAAAAGCAAAGTAAGTAGCTGACGGTACAGAATCAAAATAACGCAAACATACAGCCATTCTATGAAAGACAACCGTACATTCCATTACCCAGAATCCTCTCTGTTGCGGAATGCAGGAATAGTGGATAGGCCACTTTACTGTGATTATTGTTACCCACCCTCATGCAACTCTGTACAACACGTATTTGTTTTTTTACATGCGTTACATTTTTTAGATAACATTGCTCGTTTTCGTTTAATGAATCTCATCTACAGTGTGCCTGCCATCAGGTATTACTGGATTCCAGTGACTCCTGAACATACACAACATTTATAACCGTATCACTTTTTTTGTGGCTGTTGTGCTCGCCAGAATTTGTGCGATTTTAGTCCACACGGCAGTTTAGTGAAATACATAGGATGGTCAACATGTTGTGTTTGCTTCTTTACATACATCACATCTAAGTGAAAATGGACGGGGTCAAAAAAGCCGGGGTTAGTAATAGTCCCACCCACCAGACCAAATCCCACCCATTTGGAATCATATTCTACCCCTTTTATATATATATATATATATATATATATATATATATATATATATATATATATATATATTTCAGCTACTTTTAGCACAAACTCCACCCACATCTGTTAGCTAATCCAAATTGATCATTTTAAATGGTTTATTGATAAAGAAAACCCTTATGAAAATATGTTAGCACAGCTTAGGAAACCTTATGATAATGAGAACTGATAAAACTGGACCTCTTAAGACTTGTTGAGCATCAGCATTTGTGGACTTGATTATAGACTCATAGTGGCCATAAACAAAGATTTCTTCTGAAACTCATCAGTCTATTCTTCTTCTCCAACATGACGTCTATTCCATGCGAGAAATTGCCAAGAAACAGAAGATCTCATACAATGCTGTGTACTACTCCCTTCACAGAACACCGCAGACTTGTTCTAACCAGAATAGAAAGAGTTGTTATGGAGCAAGAGGAAAAGTACATTCGAGGGTCTAGTTTGATAAAAAAAAAAAAAAAAAAGACGCCACAGATCCTGAACTGGCAGCTTCCAGCAACGTCAACAGTGAAGAGGCAGATATTGAATAGAGGAAGTTCACCACAGTTCACTCCTTAGTGAATAGCAATCCCAATCTCCATCTGAGATTAGGTGGTGGTTTTTTAGCTTTAAAATAAATCTACAGCTTGTGTTATATTGCTCTGCCTTGTATGAATCACACACATATAAATACATGCCTGCCATTTTCTAAAGTGAACCTTAGCCTTGTATAAATAGCTATCTTTATATATGGGTGGGTCATATATACATATTGTTGCAGTCTGACCTGTCTAAGAGCAATTTTGCTGCCAGTAAATAACACAGTATCATCCTATGTGACACGTGAGCTTGTTAGTGATAATTAAAGCGATTTACCTTCATCACCCTTTAATTAAAAGTCAAGGGGAGTGTCTCATCCGTTGAAATGTATGGCTGACCTCACACTCTGCCCCACTTTCTGTTTGTAATAAACACTTTTGCCTGTACATATCTGACGTTGAAAATCTCACAGTCTTTCTAAGTCTCGATCATCTTTTTGGACAATCGGAGTCAATCCCAGGGCACCCACTGAGGTCCTTGGGTACTCCAAATGCATATACCGTATCTTGGGTCAGAGGGGTGTAATCTTCCTTCATCTGACCCAAGATTCTAAACAAAATGGCCTCCACCTCCTATACAAGCAAAGAGGGCTGGATAAGGGCAATTTCTATGCCGTCCTAAATTAGGACGATAGTATATCCTGGCCTTTGGACTAAGCAGACGTCTAGATTATTATTCTCCACATTGCCGTGAAGTGCTGATGTGTACGTATAGTGGTACTGAGCGGGGAGAAATGAACATGCTAGGAGCAGACCCTTGCACTCCTTGACTGATGTAGGTTTAGCAGGATGATGGCCAACTTTGTTAAGCTGCTGCAGTGAGGTCAGGGCTGAGGGGGGCAGGTAACGTCTGCTGAACTAACCCAACGCCTGGAGGAAATTACGACAGGATGTGTACGTTTTGGCTTCTTGTTTTCCCTGCTACTTCAAGAATCAAACATCGTTCACCAAAAGGACAACTAAAGATTTCCCTTAGAGGACCACGGTTAAAGAAATAGAGTCCCCTTTCCCTAAACAAAACCCGACATGTATCTTTAGAGATAGACGCGGATTTACTCTTGGCTGACGCGAGCTGACCGTCATCCCCACTCTTCTGACTGGAGTTTGCGTACAGAGGAGTCTCTCTCAGCTGTCGGTGACTGTCTATCAGTGCAGGGAGAGACCTCTGCTGATCCCATGTCAAAACTTTGCTCTCTCTCTGCACCAGTAGAGAGAGACAGTCACTGACAGCTCTGGGCTGGAAGCATCATGGCAGCTGCCAATCGGAGGATAAGCTGGCACTTATTGTCAAAAATGCACGTCAGTTTATCCTCATACTGGGGGCACTCGGTTTTTCACTTGTGCTTTTAACATAGAAGCACAAGTGAAGGAATAGTTCAGTTGTTCTTTAAAATGCAGATTAACTATATACTGATTAGGAATTAACTATATACCACTGTCTATCATACTGCCCCCGGGCGGATCTGGAGGCTTGGGCAAGTACATGTGCGGTAGTGCTGACACTCAACCTTTCAAGCATTGCAGTAGCTCTGTCACTCAAACTGACAGTGCGACTGTGCAGGCGGGCAATGCTGCACATTCAGAAGTATGTATTCTCTGGTGACCCAGGCAATGGAATCAGGACTGTGGGATGGCGGTCTCGAATCAGACGGGAGAGTTGTGAGGTCTATGTCTTGCTAACCATGTACTCATGGAAGCTGCGCTATAGCACCATCTATGTCTGGCTAACTATACAAATATGTGAGCTATGCCATATCCTATGTATGTCTGGCTAACTATATGCTGATTAGAGTGAATGGTTATGATTTACCACCATTTATAACTGACCAACAATCTACTGTCAAATGCTATTAATTTTCATGTTATTCATATTCCAGTTTTGGGGGGGTTCAGGAGTGGGCACATTTTTCTATTCTTGCCTCGGGAGCAGGGAGGGCTAGCTACGGCTCTGCCCTGCATAATGTATAATTCATGTGTTTTCAGTGGAAAAATCTGTTTATTTCCCATGGGATCCCCTCCTTGACTAATTGGCTCCCCCTGAGCAAACTTGCATTGTACATTCTGCAGGGGGGGGGGGTCACAACAATGACTGACCTGGCATACCTAGCTATAAAACGAGTGGAAAATCCTGTTCATGTTCCAGTACAATATCTATACACAAACTGTACGTATTTCTCCAGGCTCCAGCCAATTGCTGAGTGCGAGGATCAGTAGAAGCAAAATCAGATGTTGGTGAATAAACAGTAAAAATAATTATATTTAAATTTCACTGCGTACATTTTTATAATTATTTATCTTTAATATGCATGGAAAAGGGTAGGTCATGTTGGAATGATGCTTTAAAAGCATCCCATCACCTAAACTTTCTTTTATATTGTGTAAAATGATCTGTGATGTTAGCAGAATTGCAAGCAAATGCATCAAAACAAAGGAAAGGGTGTTTAATAGGAGTCTCCTGCTTATGACATCACCTGTGGCTTGATATGCAAATGACACCTTTCCCATTGACAGCCAGTCAATTTGCATATGATGCCACAGGTGATGTCATAAGCAGGAGACTCCACACACACATATAAGACACATTTTTCTCCAAATGTAGGCCTTTGCTTGCAATCCTGCTGACACAATGTATAGACCATTTTTGTTGTTTGTTTATTTTCTACATTCACAGTACAAGCAGTCCATAGGAGACAAGAGTCCCTTAAAGGCCTGTGAAACACAACATGTTTTTCACCTAAAATCAGATTGTTCTCTTGCCGCTGCTTGTAGTTATAAACACCGTGGGCGATTCCCTTGTAACATTATAAACCATATTCAGTAACACGTGAGAATGTTCCTCAGTCTGGCGCGACATAACTCAGCCGGAGACTTCAAAACACACAGATAAGCTTGGTGTTTATCACAAGGTTTCTGAATGGCAACCTCCTGGAAAACAGTGCTGCAAAAAAAAACCAGCTGCTAATAACTGTATTTGTGTTGCAGAAATAACAAAATGGCGGCAATGGACACACCTATTGCTCGCATAAAATGGCGGCATGTGTGTGCAAGGTACTCCGTCACCTAAACATTGTTCTTACTGTGAATGTATCTATACATCGCATTGGCAGAATTGCAAGGAAATACCTAAATTAGGAGAAAATGTGTCTGTGGAGTCTGCTGCTTATGACATCACCTGTGTCCTGATATGCAAATGACACCTTTCCCACTAAAAAGCAGTTTATTTGCATATCAAGCCACAGGTGATGTCATAAGCAGGAGACTCCGCAGACACATTTAAAACACATTCTTCTCCTAATTTAGACATTTGCTTGCAAGTTTTGCTAACACAACGTATAGATCGTTTTCAATGAAATGCATAGATTAAGTGAAAACGTGTTTTCAGAATGTCTGTGGAGTCTCCTGGTTATGACATCACCTTGTGGCTTGATATGCAGATAACACATTTTCCCCTATAATGCATACATGTATGTATAGTGATATCCATTCTTCAAGGTGAACGTCTACTGGACTAATGATGTTCTATGGACCGTTACAGACCTTGCTGCGGATGATAGTCTCCAGGTACCGACACTTGGCCTAGCCCTGGTGATATCTCATCCATAGCACATGCCGAGCTCCATTCGAAATATCAAAGTTTGTGGAATACATAAAAAGATGTTGCGCTTCAAAAACGAACCACTCCGAACAAATTCAACCTGGGGCTTAATTGATAAAATATAATCCACCGAGTCTATACCCGAATCACACAACCCTCCGAATTCCCCACAGAATTACCTATAGCTTTACCAGAGTATCCTCAAACCCCAAAAATGCTCATCGCCCTTTCAAATTAATCTACTCGTTGCCTGTGCTCATGGTAGGAAGGTATAGCTACTCACATCATTTGATCCAGATGTATACACGACGTTCCAGTCCTAGGCTGACCCACCATAGGAACACAGTCTGGAAGATGCTGAGAAATACAAGCCAGTGAGTCTATCACCAGAAGGGAGGAAGATACCGAAAGCTCTGTTAATCAGAAAGAAAAATAAATTTTTAATGAGATTTCATTTGCACGACTGCAAAGAGCGTGGGCGTCCAAAACTCCAGACTAATCAAAACATAATGATTATGGTTTTCAGCAACATAAAGTGATAGATCGGGTGGAGATGCAAATGACTATAAAAACAGTGTTAGACATGGGTTATCTGCTGGCTACGAGGCATATTATCAGATTCTTATCTAAGGTATTTAGAGAAAGGATAGGCCATGTAATGTAGCAGTAAACAGAGAAACTACTGTGAAATAGAAAGTTATAAGTTACCAAAGAATTTATGGAAAACAAAAACCAGGTGCGGCAGATTGCCAATATAGTAAAGATAAATTATAACACTATGGGCTTGAGATCAATGAGCTATTTAACCCAATAGATGCAAAATGGCATACATCACGCAAAGAAAAATATAAACAGATCTGTCTTATGAGAATTTTCCTAGAACGTCCTAAAAACTACATTTAAAGTGGCAGAGCATTAATGCTTTTGCCAAAGCAACAGTCCTGCCTATCTTCCCCAAGCCCTCCTCCTTCTGGTGTTACATCACAGCTCACACAGCTGGCGGAAACCACACCCCCTGCATTCCAGGCACCGTCTTCAACGGAGAGAGAGGTTGATTCCACATTAATGGCTGATGACAGTGTTGATGACAGGGATGCATGGAAATCAGGGGCGTATCGTGCACACCTGTCACTCGGAGGCACAATGTATCTCGTGTAGATCGGAAATAGTAACATAGAAACATAGTAATTTAGGTTGAAAAAAGACACAAGTCCATCAAGTTCAACCCTTCTACCTATCATTTCAGCGTTTTGATCCAAAAGAAGGCAAAAAAAACCCTAAGGAAGCTATTTCGAATTTTGCCTCCTATGGGGAAAAATACCTTCTTGACTCCAAAAGGGCAATCAGATTTCTCCTTGGATCAAAAAGCTCTATTATTAATGCTTATTCTATTATTAATAGCCCTGTATGTTCTACTTTTCTAAAAAAAAAAAAACATCCAGACCATTTTTAAATGCATCTATTGTGGTTGAATACACGAGAATCATCCGACGGCAGCTACGAATTTGGCAATCCGACCAGCACTAAAAGTATACGAAAATTCATATACTTTTAGTGCTTGTCAACTTGGCCGAATTCGCAGCTGCCGTCTGTCTGCGGCGCACACTTAGCACATATGGCGCATCCGCGCCTGGTGGAAACCTCTGCAGAGAGGGGGGCAGCCTGAATCCTCTGCAAGATGTCGCAGAATTCAAAAGCTCCAGTAAAATTATTTTCAATGTAAAAATATAGAAGAACTGTAATGTGTTTGTAAGTATGTGCGTTTCACATGTTAAAAACACATACAGAAAATGAGAAATAGGTAACACAGGACTGTATTTGCATGAATGTAAATGAGAGTATTCCTAATATTAACAACAAAGAGGTCTATCGTGTATTCCTGGCCTGGTGTATATGCACAGCTGCTTCCCTTCGTTAGTTTAGGCACTGAAAAAAATATCATTAGAACTGGTTCGTGAATCAACAACCTGGAGATCAAAAGGGATTCTGTTCTGAAATTTAATTTGTACATGTGTTTTGTACAGTTAAAGGTCAATGGCCGGTGTTCTGACAAAAAACTTGAGCAAATTCTACTGCACAGGCGCAGTAGCATTTGACCATTGCGCACCACAGCGCATGCGCACACAGGGCTGTCAATCAGCCGTAACTTTGGCAAAAGTGCGCCTGAGCGAGGGACACACACCACCTCATGCCCCCTTTGGATCAGCTGCGATGACAGGTAAGTATAAGTGTATTACTGATTATTGTCATTTACTAGCGTAGCAAGCAATTGGTAAAACTTAAACCAGTTACACTCTACGCTAGTAAGTGGAAGACACACACGGGGGACAGAGGGGGACACACTGGAGCCTAAAGTGCCGATCACAACTCCCATCAAGAAGAGCCAGCACCCCCCCCCCCCTTGTATACTCCGTGTGTGTCTTCCACTTTGTAACTAATTGTTTATTTATTTTTAAATAAATTCTGACTACATGCTGTCAAGACCAGTTTAATCAGGAGAGTCTCTTTGATGAGACATTGAGTGTATGAGTCAGCAAGCCCACCTTTCTCTATGTCTGACATTCATTTAAAACCTCTGTAGAATGAAAGCCATAAAATAGGACCTTTATCTAAACACAAGTAACATGTACGGAATGTAATGAATGAATGTTCTGCAGCATGCCCAACATCGGTCAAGCTCTACCTGACGTGACACAGAGGGATTGTGGGTCCGTGGGTGATGTCATAAGAACCAACTCTCCTGCTTGATTCAATACAACACACAGCTCTGTAAATTGACTAATTACCAACACACAGCCGGAAACCTGGAGAGCAGAAACAAAAAGCAACTTCCTGCAGGTGCTGTGAACACATGAAACAAACACCACTTTTAAAGTGCCACGCTTTGTTGTATTTCAAGTGCTGCCTTGTTAGGATAACCATTTCAATGTCCCCGTTACTATCTCTTTAAAGCTATACGGTCTGCTAGAAAGATGAATAGGAGACTCCTTCTTTGTGATGTCTGCTAGCGTGATGTGCGGCATTGTGCAATACAAGATGCGTTATATAGAATAATTTCAGTATACACAGACGTACGATTATAGGAAAGCAGCTTTTATAGTGACTGAAGAACCGCTGTGATGTCACCAATCCACGTTTTTAAGTATGTTTTTAGAGTCACTAAATCTATCAGGATATGACATCATAGCTTTGCTCTAGAACTTCCAAGTCAACTATGCGCATCATTCATGTAAGCGAGGGAACGTCAGGGATTTGACAAGGGAATTTTAGTCTTTTAGATGTTATTCAAAGCTGTGGTCCAAAAATGTTCCCCCTTTAATACTCCCAGCACCCTTAGCCCTGTCACAACTGGAGTTGTGCTAAATTAATGAAAGGGAGTCCACCCCTGTTCACTCCCAACCCCCCCCCCCCCCCCCCCCCCCCCCGCTGCCCAACATTTCACTGTATCCATTTTCAAAGGGACTTTGTCACCTAAACACTGATTATACTGTGAATGTAGATGATCTATACATTGTATTAGCAGAAATGTCTAAATTAGGAGACTAAATATGTTTTAATTGTGTGTGGGGTGTCTCCTAATTATGACATCACCTGTGGCTCGGTATACAAATAAATTAACTTTCAGTGGGAGATGTGTCATTTATATATCAAACCAGAAACAGGACACACATTTAAAACATCTATTTCTCTTATTTTATGCATTTGCTTGCCTCCCAACGCTTGCCCCTGGCCAAACGGGACGCTGGAGCTTGGGAGGTCAGGTGTCAGCTCTATCGCACCAGGTGCACTAGGCGCCATCGCTCCCTCTGCCAGCGCTACTGCCCATAATCCTGAATTGCGGAGGCTTTTAAGCCTTGCTTTAGGGAGAGATCGCTCGGCGGGATTCAGACAAGCAATCCTGCGCTCCCATTTTCATTCTCCAGTGTCTAAGATTCATGCACGGTAGTACTTGGCACTCAAAATCTCAACCTCCTTGAAACGCCAGAGGTTTTCATTGCGGCCATTAC
This sequence comes from Pelodytes ibericus, assembly GCA_036172795.1. Lineage (NCBI taxonomy): Eukaryota > Metazoa > Chordata > Amphibia > Anura > Pelodytidae > Pelodytes > Pelodytes ibericus. The sequence goes on along the minus strand of CM069868.1, from coordinate 43,660,684 downwards.
AGCACTGACCATTCAGCACAGCCATTTTGTCACAGTGCACTGAACTTAAGGTTAGTTTTAGGGTTAGTGTTAGGGTGTTAGTTTACATTTCTAAAATTGGTCCAGTCACCATGGAAACCAATGCAATGTTCCTGCTGATGACATCACTTTTAGAACTTTGACCTAGAATTTTTTTTTTTATACACAACCCCCAAAGTCGTTGTGCCACATGGCAACTGAAGCCTTCCCTTGCAGCTGTTTGCTCATGTGTCGCTGTGTGTGTGTCCTCCCTGTGTTTGCATGTCCCCTGGGGGAACCTACGGTGGTCGGCTTTTTTCGGAGTAAGCCACCTGTTTCTTCTGAAACTGTGCTGGGGAAATACCATGTATGTAAATGCATAGCAGCATCACCGGGCCCAAAATATATCTGTTTTCAGTGCAGGTCACCAAAAAGTACACGTGGATTTGTTTCTCAAAAGGTTCTGCTGATTAATGAATCCCTGTCGAAAAAAACAACCAAATGTATAATCATGTTTTGTTTGTTTTTAAAGTACCATTATTTTGTAAATTAACTTGTTGGCCTTCAAAACTGTGTCTGTATTCGTAGTACTGAGCTCTGTGCAGTAGTGTGTGTCCAGGGTGAGCTCTGTGCGACTGTGCAGTAGTGTGTTGCCATGGTGAGCTCTGTGCAGTAGTGTGTTGCCATGGTGAGCTAGGTGCGCCTGTGCAATAGTGTGTTGCCATGGTGAGCTAGGTGTGCCTGTGCAGTAGTGTGTTGCCATGGTGAGTTCTGTGCGCCTGTGCGGTAGTGTGTTGCCATGGTGAGCTCTGTGCAGTAGTGTGTTGCCATGGTGAGTTCTGTGCGCCTGTGCGGTAGTGTGTTGCCATGGTGAGCTCTGTGCAGTAGTGTGTTGCCATGGTGAGTTCTGTGCGCCTGTGCGGTAGTGTGTTGCCATGGTGAGCTCTGTGCAGTAGTGTGTTGCCAAGGTGAGTTCTGTGCGCCTGTGCGGTAGTGTGTTGCCATGGTGAGTTCTGTGCGCCTGTGCAGTAGTGTGTTGCCATGGTGAGTTCTGTGCGCCTGTGCGGTAGTGTGTTGCTATGGTGAGCTCTGTGCGACTGTGCAGTAGTGTGTTGCCATGGTGAGTTCTGTGCGCCTGTGCGGTAGTGTGTTGCCATGGTGAGTTCTGTGAGCCTGTGCAGTAGTGTGTTGCCATGGTGAGTTCTGTGCGCCTGTGCAGTAGTGTGTTGCCATGGTGAGTTCTGTGCGCCTGTGCGGTAGTGTGTTGCCATGGTGAGCTCTGTGCGACTGTGCAGTAGTGTGTTGCCATGGTGAGTTCTGTGCGCCTGTGCAGTAGTGTGTTGTCATGGTGAGTTCTGTGCGCCTGTGCGGTAGTGTGTTGCCATGGTGAGCTCTGTGCGACTGTGCAGTAGTGTGTTGCTATGGTGAGCATGCACAGTAGCGGTGACACTCCCCCTTTTAATCCTGACCATAAGTATCGGTTAGAAAGCTTACTTGAAACGTTGCCAGTATTTAAAATGTCCGATATATTGAAAGGACAATCTACCGAGCTTATGTTCTGTAAAATGCACTTACTTTTAATAAATTACTTCAATTTATATGATGCAGCATTTATCTAAAAACACTTCATTCAGACACTTTGGGAGGAGCTGTACCTTCACTAGAACTATATTATAATGCATAGATTATTTTATTTCTTATCTGGGATTCATATAATGCTATAATAAACATGTACTGGGATGAAAGGAAAACCTAAGAGTAATAATACTGTATGCAATATTGGGGCAAAAAAAAGAAATGTGCCAATATATCGCCCAGTCTGCTTTACAAAATACTCGTTTTTTTTTTTTCTTTTTTCCGTATTACTGAAGTTATTTTGCAATAATATGATACCAAACATGGCAGAAAAAACGGTACTTGATTAATTAATATAAATATGTTTTAATTCCTTATTTTCAATAGCGCTTTTGCTTTATTGCTCTCCCCCTTATCCCTGCAAAAATATGTCAACCCCCCTCCCCCTTCTTTTTTCTCAACTTTGTGAGAAACCAGTCATGTGACTTAGAAGAAACGCTCCTGAAGGCTATTTAAAGAGCACTGTTGCCAGGCAAGGTTCTAAGTGGGTGTGGCCGTTTAGTTTTTTTTTTTTTTTTTTTAAAGGGCCAGTTTAACTAAACTAACATCGAAACTGTACCCCGGGTCACAGATCAAAGATGTCTTAACAGAGATCAAGTGTCAGCACTTTAAATAAATGGTTTCCTTCATTTTATCTAGTCTAATAAGCGCCGCCGAGCAGAATGTCACTATGGTTTCTTTAGGTTGTTTTTGAAGGCAGACTGACAAAGATAGCAGAAGTTGCATGCTTGCGTAAAATGTGTGAGGCAAACAACATATATATATATATAGATATATATAGATATAGATATAGATATAGATATATAGATATATATAGAGATATATATATATATATATATATATATATATATATATATAGAGAGAGAGAGAGAGAGAGAGAGAGAGAGAGATGCAGCTGAAAGAAAGCTACATAAAATGCATACATCTGTTATAAATACATATTTATTACATATATATAATCACACTGCATCCGCTGGCTCGATACCTGTCAGTATAAAGCATCACACTGCATCCGCTGGCTTGATACCTGTCAGTAAAAAGCATCACACTGCATCTGCTGGCTCAATACCTGTCAGTACAAAGCATCACGCTGCATCCGCTGGCTTGATACCTGTCAGTACAAAGCATCACGCTGCATCTGCTGGCTCGATACCTGTCAGTACAAAGCATGACACTGCATCCGCTGGCTCGATACCTGTCAGTACAAAGCATCACACTGCATCCGCTGGCTCAATACCTGTCAGTACAAAGCATCACGCTGCATCCGCTGGCTCGATACCCGTCAGTACAAAGCATCACACAGATTTGTATACAAATATTATACATCTCTTACACATATATATATATATATATATATATATATATGATACATACATCTATTATACATCTCTTACACACATATATATATATGATACATACATCTATTATACATCTCTTACACATACACATAATGAACATACATACATTATACATCTCTTACACACATATATATATGATACATACATCTATTATACATCTCTTACACATAATGTACATACATACATTATACATCTCTTACACATACACATAATGAACATACATCTATTATACTTCTCTTACATACACACATATATATATATATATATATATATATATATATAGTATTTTTATACATACGCTCATAATATGCATTATATTTAGTTTAATAGATCTCACAAACATATACTTAATATATCATATATACACATCCATCATTTTACATATATATATATATATATATGCATATATCTCTTCTTCCCAATATAGGTCTGAGCTTGTTATGCCAACAGGTCCAGTTGAGTCAAGGACTCTGATTCGTTGGCCCGATGGTGGTATTACAGGTTACCATGGTATTCCCATCCTACCTTACACCTGTGATTCTATGATAAAGAAAAACATTCAATCCCTCATTAATATCTCACTGATAAGGGTCTGTATGTAAAATACTCAGTGAGGAACATTTCTGATAATTTTGGGAAACACAAGTATTCAGATCTGGGCTTTTGATAATACCGTATTTGCTCAAATATAAGACGACCCTGATTATAAGAAGAACCTGATTATAAACCCCCCCCCAAACTTTAAATATTCCTTTAGGGAAAAAACGAAAAGCCTGAATATAAGACTACCCTGTAGGAAAAACGTTTAACTTGTACATATTCACATGTAAATTGCTTTTTCATATTTAATAAACATTGTGATATAAAAAAAAGCATTTCTTGTTTTTATTTCCTTTTATGTGCCAATGCTGCCCCTACCCCCCAGACAATGCTCCCTCTCCCTTCTCCCCCCTCCCAGACTTGCCCAATGCTGCCTCTCCACCCCTCCCTCCCCAGACTTGCCCGATACCGGCTCTCTACCCCGTCCCTCCCCAAATGCTGGCTCTCTATCCCCTCACTCCCTCCCCACCCCCAATTCTGGCTCTCTATCTCCTCCCCGCCCCCCCAATGCTGGCGCTCTCCAACGCTCCACCCCCTCCCACCCACCCCCAATGTACCCACTCTCCCTGGTGGTTAGTGGGGGCTCCCCGACACTTCCGTCTATTATGACGGACAGCCGGAAGATCATGTGACCTCCCGGCTGCCGTCATAGAAGTCCCGACGGAAATGCCGGGCAGCAGTACTTATGTGTAGACATCCACAGGCTGCCCCAATCTTCCTGGTAGGTAGTGGGGGCACCCGGTGGATGTATTGCGCAGACATCCACCCGCTGCTTGCGATGGTGATATATATAATGTTGCAACAGAATCACACATAAAACGTGTTACATCACTTAAAAGGGGAGGAAGATGACAAGGAAATAAAGTACGCCATGATGCACAAATGTATTTATGTATAAATCCAGGCTCCGGCCTTATGATCTTAACAGTCTGCACATCTAGCATTTGGGTATAACTTTTAAATGTACTGCTGTGGAGCTCTGTGATACACTCACATACTGCACATTACTGCAGAGCTCTGTGATACACTCACATACTGCACATTACTGCAGAGCTCTGTGATACACTCACATACTGCACATTACTGCAGAGCTCTGTGATACACTCACATACTGCACATTACTGCAGAGCTCTGTAATACACTCACATACTGCACATTACTGCAGAGCTCTGTGATACACTCACATACTGCACATTACTGCAGAGCTCTGTGATACACCACTCGAGTGGTAGCTGCATTGTCACAAATACTTAAAGCGCCTTGTATACACTTCACTGTGTTTTACAATACACTCACATACAGCACATTACTGTGAGTTTTATTACTGTGGAGCTCTGTAATACACTCACACACTGCATATTACTGTGAGTGTTATTACTGTGAGTTTTATAGCTGTGGAGTCTGTGACACACTCATACACTGCACATAACTGAGTTTTATTGCTGCGGAGCCTGTGACACTCACACACTGCACAATACTGTGGGTTTTATTGCTGTGGAGTCTGTGATACGCCCACAAACGTCACATTACTGTGAGTTTTATTGCTGTGGAGTCTGTGACACACACACACTGTGCACATTACTGTGAGGTTTATTGCTGTGGAGCTCTGTGATGCACTCACACACTGCACATTACTGTGAGTTTTATTGCTGTGGAGTCTGTGATACACTCACATGCTGCACATTACTGTGAGTTTTATTGCTGTGGAGTCTGTGACACACACACAATGCACATTACTGTGAGGTTTATTGCTGTGGAGTCTGTGACACACACACAATGCACATTACTGTGAGGTTTATTGCTGTGGAGTCTGTGACACACACACAATGCACATTACTGTGAGTTTTATTGCTGTGGAGCTCTGTGATGCACTCACACACTGCACATTACTGTGAGGTTCATTGCTGTGGAGCTCTGTGATACACTCACACATACTGCAGATTACTGAGATGTCCTACTCCAAAATAAGGACTTTACCTCTAAAACAAGGACTCTTGGGAAGTATGGTCAGAGAGGCTACCCACCTGAGGCCCCTTCAGTGAGAGTTGTTTTTGGATAAAGTCATTACTATTTAGCTGTGCAAACAGGGCACTGGGTAACAGGATACCAGCCGGAAACAGCCATCATAAACAGAGCAGATGCTGAGGACTTGTACACTGATCCTGTGACAAGGAGGCCTGTGTGCAGAAACAGGAGACCTGTGGGTGGATGGAGTGCTTTAAGGTAGCAGCACATTTGGTTTATGGCTGTCATTTATTAGAATTCCTCACCGCAGAACACCCCTGCACATGGACCATCCATCACTGTGCTGCTCTGTTCTAACCAGCGCACAGACATGGATTCAGTGCTCGCCTCCTATTTCCCTGAAAGGCTGTGTATGACATCACACATGGTAGGAAACTGTGACTTCATAAGATAAGCATGTGTAAGGCCTAGATAAGCCAAAAGGAGATTTGGAAATGCTCGGCACACTTAAAAAAACAAGGCGTCCTGTGAAGACAGAGTCAGGAGATTTATACAGTCATTTCTATTCTCCATGTAGAGTCTGGTTGATGCTGATTAATCTGTAGGGCAAAGGGCGCTGATCAATCTGTAGGGTAAGGTGTGCTGATCAATCTGTAGGGTAAGGTAAGGTGTGCTGATCAATCTGTAGGGTAAGGGGGGCTGATCAATCTGTAGGGTAAGGTAAGGGGGGCTGATCAATCTGTAGGGTAAGGTGTGCTGATCAATCTGTAGGGTAAGGTATACTGATCAATCTGTAGGGTAATGTGAGCTGATCAATCTGTAGGGTAAGGTGTGCTGATCAATCTGTAGGGTAAGGTGTGCTGATCAATCTGTAGGGTAAGGTAAGGTGTGCTGATCAATCTGTAGGGTAAGGTGTGCTGATCAATCTGTAGGGTAAGGGGCGCTGATCAATCTACAGGGTAAGGTGTGCTAATCAATCTTTAGGGTAAGGGGCGCTGATCAATCTGTAGGGTAAGGTATACTGATCAATCTGTAGGGTAATGTGAGCTGATCAATCTGTAGGGTAAGGTGTGCTGATCAATCTGTAGGGTAAGGTGTGCTGATCAATCTGTAGGGTAAGGTAAGGTGTGCTGATCAATCTGTAGGGTAAGGGGGGCTGATCAATCTACAGGGTAAGGTGTGCTAATCAATCTGTAGGGTAAGGTGTGCTGATCAATCTGTAGGGTAAGGTAAGGTGTGCTGATCAATCTGTAGGGTAAGGGGGGCTGATCAATCTACAGGGTAAGGTGTGCTAATCAATCTGTAGGGTAAGGTGTGCTGATCAATCTGTAGGGTAAGGGGCGCTGATCAATCTGTAGGGTAAGGTATACTGATCAATCTGTAGGGTAAGGTGTGCTGATCAATCTGTAGGGTAAGGTAAGGTGTGCTGATCAATCTGTAGGGTAAGGGGCGCTGATCAATCTGTAGGGTAAGGGGCGCTGATCAATCTGTAGGGTAAGGGGCGCTGATCAATCTGTAGGGTAAGGGGCGCTGATCAATCTAGGGTAAGATGTTCTGATCAATCTGTAGGGTAAGGTGAGCTGATCAATCTGTAGGGTAAGGTAAGGTGTGCTGATCAATCTGTAGGGTAAGGTGTACTGATCAATCTGTAGGGTAAGGTATACTGATCAATCTGTAGGGTAAGGTGTACTGCTCAATCTATAGGGTAAGGTGTACTGATTAATCTGTAGGGTAAGGTGTGCTAATCAATCTGTAGGGTAAGGGGCGCTGTTCAATCTGTAGGGTAAGGGGCGCTGATCAATCTGTAGGGTAAGGGCTTCATATGTATCTGGTGACATCTATACATCTGCTAGCAATAGATTCAATTACATTTCCTACTTAGGAGGGAGTTATAGGATGTAGGTTTTTGCAGTGTATTTTATTTCAGATTTTTTCCCCCCATACACCGGTGGGAGAACCTTCTGAGCCCTTGGTGTGCTCGATGATGTATGTAAATCAATTCAAACAATCAGCAGGAGCACAGTGAGAGTGGGAGTGCGCTATGTGAGAACAAACACGCATCAGCTACATTCCTCATGATGCGGGGGACTCTGGCATACTGCCTGGGACATATGGGTACAGCTCAGTGGATCTGTGGGGAGATATGTTACAGTTTCACTGCATTGTGGTCTGGCTCTACTGTACGATCATTTATACCACCTTTGAGAACAGCATTTTGAGCATACAGCACAATATTGGGTTTTGGCAAAATGCGTTGGTCCACGCCTTCACTTTCGTTGTTTTCCCTCTGTCAGCAGTTTTGCTAATTTGTTACGGAACAATAAAGATGTTCTCTTTAATATTTTTATTAGTGATATTGCAGAAGGTCTTGTTGGCAAAGTATGTCTTTTTGCTGATGATACAAAGATTTGCAGCAGGGTTGATATTCATGGAGGGATAAGCCAAATGGCAAATGATTTAGCTAAACTAGAAAAATGGTCAGAGCAGTGGCAACTGACATTTAATGTGGACAAGTGCAAGATTATGCACCTTGGGCGTAAAAACCCAAAAGCAGAATATAGACTATTTGGTACAGTCCTAACCTCAACATCTGAGGAAAGGGATTTAGGAGTAATAATTTCAGAGGACTTGAAGGTAGGCAGGCAATGCAATAGGGCAGCAGGAAATGCTAGCAGAATGTTTGGCTGCATAGGGAGAGGTATTAGCAGAATGCTTGGTTGCATAGGGAGAGGTATTAGCAGAATGCTTGGTTGTATAGGGAGAGGTATTAGCAGTAGAAAGAGGGAAGTGCTCATGCCATCGTACAGAGCACTGGTGAGACCTCACTTGGAGTATTGTACGCAGTACTGGAGACCGTATCTCCAGAAGGATATTGATACTTTGGAGACAGTTCAGAGAAGGGCTACTAAACTGGTTCATGGGTTGAAGGATAAAACTTACCAGGAAAGGTTAAAGCATCTTAACATGTATAGCTTGGAGGAAAGACGTAACAGGGAGGGATATGATAGAAACATTTATATACATAAAGGGAATCAACACAGTAAAGGAAGAGAGTATATTTAAAAGAAGAAAAACTACCACAACTAGAGGACATAGTCTTAAATTAGAAGGGGCAACGATTTAATAGTAATATCAGGAAGTATTACTTTACTGAGAGGGTAGTGGGTGTATGGAATAGCCTGCCAGCAGAAGTGGTAGAGGTAAACACAGTCAAGGATTTTAAGCATGCGTGGGATAGACACAAGGCTATCCTAGCTATAAGACCGGGAACGGGGGACTAATAAAAGTACTCAAAAAACAAATTGGGCAGACTAGATGGACCGAATGGTTCTTATCTGCCGACACATTCTATGTTTCTATGTTTCTAAGTTGCTTTAAACATGTAAACATACAAGTACCAAGTCATCACTGTGTGCGAAGGCAAATTGCTTAGTCTTTATCCACCTTCGTTCTTCGTGTTGTGGATCTCCCCCAATGCTTAGCAAGATCTGATCTTAAAAGGGCCTTGTGGGCGGGACACAATGTGAAAGGTGGGTGGGCCATGCCACCAACCCAACCTCATAGTGCCCCACAAAACAGGCCATACACTGGCATCCGTGGCTAGGGTTTGTGGAAACACAGGTGGAGTTTATTTTAAAAAATGGTCACGGCCTGGCTAAGCCATGGACTGAGGCAGTACTCTAGTCAGTTCTGCTGTATGTGGTATCCAGCCCACCAAACCGTATATAGTCCTATATAGTAGTCCTATATAGTATATTATATATAGTATGATATATAGTAGAATGGTTCTCTTCCCATATAATATACTGATATATTACAGGTTGTGTGTGTCTATATATATTAATACAATAAAATATCTATATTATGACATAATATACCATAATTATAGAATATCATAAATACTTCCGATTCCTGCGACTAACTTTTCTAATTATCAGTTCAACCTTTTTTTTTGGAGCAAGTTCCCCAGTAACAGAGAAATGAAACTTTCAATATACCAAGTCAGAAACATAAATTCTCCATTTCTCTTCATGTTGCTGGCTGAAACCAGACAGACCCAGACAGTCAGAAACTTCCATGTCATAATGAACGGAAAAAGCATGAGTTCACGTCACGTCATTAATCAGCATTTCACGGCCTGCTCTGATATTGTGGTTGAGGTTCCTGAATGTTTTACAACAGTCAAAACAAAAAGCAGCCAAAACATACAATTTATCAACGAATAGACATTTGAAATAGAGATGATTTCATGAACAAATTGAAATAAAATACTGTATTGAGCCCTCATTACTTGCATAGTACTATCAGGAGGCAGACATGTTTAGAATCTTGGGTCAGCTCTTTAAGAACTTCCTTCATCTGAACCAAGATTCTAAACAAGATGTCCGCCCCCCTGATAAAGTTATACGGATAAAATTGGGCACCAATAAGGTAGTTTATTTGTGTTTTTTCATTAAATCATTTATATTTACAATGCCTATAATCGATGCAATCTTTCAACTAAACATACCTACATAAATGCATAAATTGTCACAATGCTACAGATCACTGACCTGCAAATTACAGCAAGCTTAACTTATAGATAAAAATCTTGGAACAATGGAGAAAGTGCGTCAAAAACTATATTTAGGTCACGAATGTCTGGACTTTAAAGACAGTTCTAATCCTGGAACAAAACAATACATTAACAAAAATATATTTATGGACGATTTATCCCACCCTGTTTTCCATGCATTTTTGTAGAACCTGGGAAGAATTCCCGGAACAATATCAAACTGTTTAACCTTCTCGACTTTATCTTATGCAGTAACGCCCTGTATTTACCCTTCGGTTAGCTACAATAAACACGGGGTGGATTTTAAACAATGTATTCTACAGTCAAAATAACTCATTGTCTATAAATATATGTAAGAGGACTCATTATTCTGGCAAACTGCTACGGCAACATCCTTACGGAGATAATTTATTTCTGTCACAAGGACAGTGGTTGGCGGTGCTGTAATTAAATATAAGGGTAAAGGCAACTATAGACAAAATATTAACTAATGTTTGATTCAAAGATTGCATCAAATGTAGATGTTTTAGCTAAGAATGTCTTAATGAAAAAATAAAAAATAAATAACTTTGTTGGGCACTCTTCTCTCTGTATGGTTCTATAAGGTGGCAAACATGTTGTTTGGAATCTTAGGTCAGATCTTCCTTCGTCTTAGTCAAGATTCTAAACAACATGTCAGCCCCCTTGATATGCTATTTGGATGCAAGAGGGCTCAGTAACAGTTTATTTGTAGTATTTTATTAGAACACTTCTAATTAAAACTTCTACATTTGATGGTATCTTTCAGTTATATATATAAGTTGAGTTTGTATCTACAGTTGTCCTTTAAAGCACTATTGCTACAGGAATTTTTGTAGACCACCGTACAACTTGGCTTTTTGGTCCAGAGAAAGGCGTGGAAGGATTGTAAAGTTCTGGTGGTCCACCAGTTATCAAATACTGCCACCAGTGTGTTTCCTATCACATTCTGAATTACATTCTTCCACCACCTGAAAAAAAATCCAAATGGATTTGTGGCCATGGGCAAAAGTCATCCAAAATCTACTGGTCTATGGTAAGTGCTTTATTTCCCTCCTCCATTACTTGTGTCCATATCCCAAGGCCTCAACCAACAGGTGAGAGCTATGGCTGCCAGCTGTCACATTAGCCTGACAAGAACAGAAGATGCCCGATTAGGACAGGTGGATTTGGCAAACACATCCATTTCCATTGCCTAAGCTCCAACCACAGCTGTAACCAGTCCATCCAGTCTCCGCCATTATTAGCATCGCAGTCTAGACAATGGGGACGTTCCCTCAACTGGTGAAAAAAGAGAACTATAACTACGAAATGGAGGACACAGGCTAATCCATATTTTAGGATAAGCCATCCCCTCTTTATATTCATAGGTACAGGACAAGGCTGGGTTGTCTTTGATATTTGGGCTCCTGGCTAGAAGTAGGACCAACTGAACACATTTGGATCTTCACCCATCTTCCAGTTGGGATCAGGATTAGAGGTCCATGAGAAATCAAGCACGCACTATTATATATAATCTGACAGTAACTGGATACCAAGAAAACAAAATATGTGGTCATTCCAGATTAAATGCAGAACAATCCGTTTACTGGAAAAATGTGAATGATTCATCCTATTCCTACATGTCTCTTCACATTCCTCTGCTGGAAAACAACATTCATGTACCAGCAGGGCACGCTGCTTATTAACTCTTAAAGGTGACTACTTATAACATTTCAAAGTGTTTTGTTTTTGTTGGAACTAAGAGAGAACATATCCGATTTCCAAAAGGAGGGTACTAATTCATCCCCACTCTCTACAGCTCTGAACCACTGTGGAACCACATCTGTCGCTGCATTCCGAAATATCTGAAACCGTTCCAGCTCTAGAGGCTGATTCCACAGTAATGGCTGATGATGACATTTTCTCGGCTAGACAGGCTGCTGTAGGTTATGTATGGTAGAATCCAGGGAATGTTTAACTTTGCTCAGAAACTAGCAAGGATGTTCAGCCCTATGATGCTTAAAAGTACTGCTCCATCTGGAGGAAGCGCTAACCAAGAGCTCTCCTGCGGTACTCAAAGATGGATCCACAATTTTAACCTATCAGAACAGCACAAGTGGGGGGGAAAAAAAAAAAGTTTAGTTTCCCTTTAAGGACCCACATCAAGAAGTCGAGAATTGACCGAGCTAAATCAGCTCTGCCCAGGTTTTTGCACCATTACACACAGGCATTACAGACCGGCCCATACTGCTACAGTAAAATGCTCTTGCATTATATGTTCAGCAGAACATGCCATTTTTTGACCATGATGAATAATGAAATTCTACTTCTCAATCACTTTTTAAGAAACAGGTCAAGATCTGAAGCATACTTCCTCTAAACCAAAAAAATGTGTGGGCTGAAGATCTGAGAAACTGCACGTACAAAGACCATGCGAGAACGCCTGTGCTTCTCTGCCTAAATCTGCAATGCTGGAGCGATAGGGTTTACTATCTCATGGTTGGTTAAGCATATCTAGATATCTCAGACATGTCAGTTGGCCTGTTTTTTTTCTCCCCCCACTGAGTGCCCAGAGTGAAGTACTAACAGTACTACTGCTAAGGATTCTGGGTAAGGATATGCAAATAAGGCTAACAATAGTCAATTTTGCCTCTCAAATCCTGTTTGAACTTGGACGCCCTCCCTTTGCAAATTCTTACCCAGAATCCCTTGCAATAGCGGCAGCCCTGCATCCTAGGGATATCTGTGTAGCTGAATGTTCAATAAACTCTATACTGAACTCAGGGTTAGCGAGCAGTTTACTGCCTGAGAGGGCATTTAGTCTGTCTGTCTGTCTGTCTGTGTGTGTTTGCATTCCACTCTTATCAGTTCATGTCTGAAGCTTGTTTGAAATCCTCAAATCCGCCATACATTTTAATTTTTAAACAGTACTACCAAGAAAATGTATTATTTTTTTTTTTTTTTTAGCCTATTGAATCTTCTAGCAAATGTCTAAAATTATTGTGAAATAGTTCCTGACTTAAAGATCAGATTTCTAAGAATTGGAACATCAGCCACGAAGTTTTTTTTTTTTTTTTTCACTTTTCATATCTTTCGCTGTGATAACAAAGGCCATTGGAGATATTATCTGGCTACTTGCTGCATCTCAGGTTACGGAGACATTTCTTTGATTTATATATATATATATATATATACACACATTTATAACAACAAACATTACATTGTTACAACATCAATTTGTATCTCTATATGTTACCTTCATGCAAAATCAATGGTACAAATAAGGGAGAAACCAACCTGTAGGAGATGTGTCTACGGAAGAGTGGGCGTGGTCTGTTAGAGATAGACACGCCCTCTTAAATGCGTCTATTGCTCAGCCAGTTCAACAGACCACTCCCACAAGCAGACATCGGAGTAGGTGTGTCCTAGTGCTTGTTTATTTTCCCCTTACTATATCCCAGTGGGTTTTAATATTTTGGCCTTACTTCCCCTTCATTGGTCTTCTTGCTTTCTGATTGAATCAGTTAGTCTGGCTTTTAATCCCTTCCCTTAAAGAGTTTTCTTGGGATTTGTTTGTGTGTGTTAATTGTAATTTTTTTTTTTTAATGGCCTCACCCCTTGTATGACATACATGCATCATTAAGGGGTTAAAGATGACAAACGGAAAGAGAACCAATAGCTGTAGAGGCACGAAGGAAAAGCTCTATACTTACCCAGCTAGCTGCGAGGCAAATTACAGCTACACAGGGAAGGGTTCCATGCTTGTAATTCAAGCAAACAAAACCAGCACAACTAGTTCAATTTGCCAGTATATTTTGCATGAGATCTGACCTCATCTGGATTATGTTTAGACTATCCAACCCTCTAAACATTAACTTCACGTATGTTCTCTCTCCCCCCCCCAAAAAAAATCTAATGACGCAGAGCATTTAAATTTACTGGTCCACCAAAAATGTCCCCCAAAAGAGTAGTATTTAAGTCCAGTACCATGTAAAGATACCCCCGTCTGCTCTTAAAAAACAATAAAGTTTCATCAAAGAACTGCCATTGCTGTGGCAGCAATCCTGCCTATAGTGCCAAGCCCTCCTTGCTTGTGAGACATCACAGAGCGGGCTAAAACCACACCCCCTTTTTTGGAAACAGAGGAGAGGTTGATTCCACAGTAATGAGTGCCGTGTGAGTCAGACAATACCCAGTTCGTCATCATCTCCAACAATCTGGCCTCTCATTCGTTCATTGACAAAATAATCAAGTTCCAGGGCCAGGTATAAAGTCAATAGAGGGCTTCAATAATCCTGTGCAGCAGACATTTTTTTGAAAAAGATCAAGATGGCTGCACCAATCAATGGTTAATAAGATTTGGATTTTACCCAATGCTGGCTTTCTGCCCTGAGTCTTAAGATGCCCTCATTGACATTTCCAAATAAACACAAACAGCTATTACAGGGGGAATCACCCAACTTGTGTTTACTCCAAACATACAGAAGGTACATCCAGTGCCAAATCCTTCTACATCTGCATAAATTTAATGCAGACTTACGCCCAGGATATGTCTTCCTAAAGGCTTTTCTCACTGCCAAGAATTCAGTATATTATCAGCAGTTACTGAAATACCCCACATGCCATTTATGTACTCCTATTTGTTGAAGGCTTTAATGTAAGTTGAAAAATGTCACTTCTAAAGCAAGGCGCACTATGCCCTGTGTCACAAGAAACATGGTCAGTTCTTAATGTGGCGCAGTCACCTATGACACCAATTGAATGTTCCCCAGAAAGGACATTTAATAATACCCCCCCACCCCTCGCAGGGCATCTATGTGCTTACCTAGGAACATTAACAGGCGTTCACCCCAGAAAGGGTTAAAGTTGTGCTTACGACACCCATGGGGCGGAAAAGATTTAAGCCCAATTTCAGTCACACAGTCGCAAACATGCCAAGTACGCTAGTGAAAACGAAATATGGATCTGAGGCATGTGTCGCTAACCCCTGACTACAGGACATAGGGTTATAAAATGGCGAGCGGGAAGATTGCACCATTATACTCACCGTTTCCAACTTTTAGACATGACCCACGGAATTTAGTGAGTGGTACAGATTCTGCTATGTTTTACTTCTCCAGTTACAAGGTTAAAAAAAAAAAAAAAATAAGAATAAAAAAAAGCTCAGAAACTAAAATTGGCGAACTGAAAGAAGGGAAGATCCACACCCACACCAAAATACTTCATTAAATAAAAACCCCTAGGATTCAAATAGGTTGTTTCAAGCTTCAGATTAGGGATTTCTTTGAGTGGGACGTGAGAGTGAAGTCATAGTTTGAAGGTCACAATGCACATTATTGTATACAGTGTTTCTATATAATAATTAAAAATATGTAAAACCCCATCCTCTAATAAAAAGTTTTTTAAATCGGCTAGTAGTAACATGGTTTCCCTATAGTCAAATATTGTTGAATTTTGGTTTTTTTTATTTTTAAATTGTAAAAATGAAAAATACAAATGTAAACAAAAAATACAAAAAAGTGTTTCTTCCCTTTTTTTGTTGTCAGAAATGATTATTGGAGCTTCCCGATTTTTATTGTAAATAAATATAGATTCGGGGAAAAAATTATTTGATTTTTTTTTTCTTTTTACCCTGTATCTATCTATACTCTGTTTTGTAGTTAAGAGTCTTACTAAATTAAGGGACAACTGAGAAATTAAGTAGATTACATCAAATGAAGGCATTTTTAATACAAATACTTTAATGGTGGAATACAAATAAAGCACCTTATTGAGCCCTGTTTGGTCTGTATAGCTCTATAAGGGGGCGGACATGTTGGTTAATATCTTGTATCAGATGAAGGAAGATCTGACCCAATATGACCCTGCCCCCTGATAGAGCTATGCAAGCAGAGTGGCCTTGGTAATGTCCTTTATTTGTATTATGTCAGTAAAGCATTTCTATTTAATATGCCTACACTGAACTAAATCATCATGAAAGAGAAACAAAAACAAAAACAGTTCTACACTATCTGTTATCTTTATCTTTCAAGCCTTCAGAATAACATCAGCATATTTAACCTTGCACAAACGTATAAATATTTTTCTTCCTAACTAAAAAAAAAAAAAAAAAAAACGAAAAGCAAAAAAGAAAGGAAAGCTGATAATGAGGAAGTTTAGACTGGCTGTATTCGCCAATGGAAATCTACTATATGTCAAAAGTAATTTGAATGGTAAAGTCAGACAAGGGTCATCATTTTTCAAGTACAAGAATGGTTTAAACAATGCATTAAAACATGCTACATATGCTATCCGTTTCTTGGAAAGTGAAATGATGTAGTTATTTAACCTTTTGGCAGCGCTTGCTGCTCATGCAAGCATTGCCATCTTCACTCTTTACTTGGGTCGGAACCACAACTCTACGGCCTAAGTTTACTGTGCTCTTGCCTCCCGCCCTACCTGTGCGGCCCTGCCTGCACATCACTCGAGATTGCACTTTGATACACTGCCTGTATTCTACCAGCTGCGCCAACTTGTAAATCACAGCATGAGTGACGTCACCTGCGGGAGCGCATGTAGATCCAGCCCAAGATGGCGGCATGTACATCCAAGCCAAGACAGCGGCACTAGCACAAGCCATAAGTGCTGCCAAAAGGTTTAAAACCTACAGAATTTCCATTGAATTGCTTTCCTAAAGAATGGATGGAATGTGTATCATGGTATACTGCATTATTTAAACCAATCTTGTTTTGTGCCGGTTTTGTGCCAGTTGACCTTTAAGGGGCGAATCAGCCAACACAAGAATTTGCAGACTGAGGAAATGATATGTCAACACCAGTTTTATTCATAACTAAGGAATTTCGCAGTAGAGCGGATCCCTGGCCATGAACATATGAACTCCTTTTAACCAGACGTGGTTGAATCTGTCCTCGCACAACCATAAGCAAGTCAGCTCTTAAACCAATCCCTGATTTCATCACCTGTGTTCAAGGCAGTATTTTCCTTTATTATTCACTACGAACAAGCAGAGCCGGCAACAAAACAAAGGCTCTTCTGGCCAAAGTTTGCGTATTTGGGACTATTGGTGGCCCTGAGGTCTCCTCCATCCCTTTTGGGGGGATGACAAGAAGTCCTGGCAGTGGTGGGTACGGACAGAAATGATGATGGGCTTGTCCTGCCATGACAACAGGAAGTTCCTCCCAAAAGCCACTTTGTTTTCAGGTTTAGACTGCGTTTCAGACAGCGATCTAGCCAAGAATAGACCCTGACATTGTTTATGGTGGACATATTCTTATAACTGGATAGGACAACATGGCAGAATGGCGGGGGACTTGCGCGGATAAGGCTGACAACCGATTTAAAGAAGAGTCGACACACAGATAAACTGAATGGAGATGTATGCCTGGCGATGCCAGGGAAGTATCTAACAGGCCTGAACCATACTGCCAAACAGAGCGCATTGGGAGTCTGTTCAGGCGCTGTCCCAACGCGTGTGCGTCATAATGAAAGCGCTCATTTACAGATAATTTACTTTCTCGGAGGGGAACATGAAAACTGCTACAGAGGAAGGCATGGTATAACTGAATTTAAAAGACCCGATGAAATTATTTTTCAATCTACAAGAGAACTGTAAATTGTTTTCAAATAAAAAAAAAAAAAACAAGTACAACGTATAGACTATAAGTTAGGTCAAACTGCCTCTTTAACGCCACCCAGGCTGTAGGCAGACGGGACCATCTGGAACTAGTAGAGTTTAGAACAACTCTTTCTCAATGAAGCTATGCCCATAGCTAAATTCTTTATACAGCAAACCTTGTGTTTCCAGTAAATAAACAATCTCATGATTACTTGCAACCACACGTCCTCTAAACCAATAGGATACACACAAAGAAAAGCCCGTTACACTAAAAAAAAAAAAAAAAAAAAAAAAAGACGACTGTGGAGAAGGACTGAAATACCCAACGCATTTCACACTGTAGCAATACTATATTTTTAGAATGTTTCTAATTGGGCAGCTCCATTCTAGGTGCACCTCTTACGTCTAAAAACTATAGCTAGCAGAAACACATCTAAGCTCCCAGCTCACTGCTCTATCCACTCATCCTGACTTTATCTCTTATGTGGCAATCACTGACTAAACGTCTTAAGATCTATCTACCCTGCAAATATCAGTTAAAATCAAGTATGGTGTAGGTCGGGGGCTCCACCGCCAAATTGTAAAGGATCCCCCTGGCATGTGAATTGGAACTGTGGGAATATCAAGACTCAAGACAATAGAGTAACGTAAGTATCAGAGCAGGAAATGGGGTGCTCCAAAGAACTTCTTCCCCCAGGAAAGGTGTAAAACACAAAGAAATAAGACTTACTGATAATATATTTTATCTTCAAGGTATGCAGATATTTACATACACACCTATAAATATTTGTAAAGGTTATAACATGCTATTTTTGATATGAAGCCAACAAACCTGTTTAAATTCTTTTAAACTTTTGGCTGACCCTCGTCTTTTACAATGTTTAAGACAAACAACTTCATTCTAAAAAAACAAAAAAACAAATGTAGGTATTTACAGCATGTCTTCTATGAGGAAACCGCAAACATAATAGAATGAACATGGTATTTTCAGAAAAACTTAAAATTACTTCTGTTTCTTTGGATATTGAATGATTTGCCAGTAGACTCTAAAAATCGCTAGGTGTCCAAAAAATCTGGGTCTAGAGACCATGGCAAGTTTGATAAACGTGCAATAAGGACGCATACAAGCTCATGCTGACATACACATGCATCCATATTTGACATTAGTGTAGGGATTCCACATAATGTTCCAATCAATTCGACCATAAAGCTTGCAGACTAATGCAATTCCTCTGGTCAATAAAGCATGCAGTCTAATGCAATTCCTCTACTCCTAAAGCTTGCAGTCTAGTGTAATTCCTCTAATCAATAAAGCTTGCAGTCTAATGCAATTCCTCTAGTCCAAAAGCTTGCGGTCTAGCGTAATTCCTCTAGTCAATAAAGCTTGAAGTCTATTGTAAATTCTCTAGTCAATAAAGCATGCGGTCTAAACGGGGGCGGACAGGTTGCTTAGAACCTTGAGTCAGATGAAAGAAGATCTGACCCAAGATTCTAAAGTAGATGTCCGCCCCCTAACTGAGCTCCATGGAGCAAAGAGGGCTCAATAAGGTACTTTATTTCTATTCTTTCAGTAAAGCATTTCTATTTAAAATGACTGCACTTGGTGAAATCTTTCAATTAAACAGAACTTAATGTTTTGCTGACCGTTGTCACTTTTTATTTTTAACAAAATGAAAGAATACAGCTTATCGGCATTAAATGATCCAATCATTACTATCAAGAGAAGCGAGCGCGAGTTTAGGCAATTTAAGAAGTGGAGTGTAGCAGACATGTGAAAGTATTTGGTACTCTTTTGATCTCCCATTCCACCGGCCTACAGCCAACCACAGGAAAGCTATTTTAATCATGATGACGTGAGTGACAGGCATGAAGGATTTGCCCTCTTGGATCTCTCCAGGGTAACACAATCCTATGAGCTAACGGGAAACTTACTGAAGACACAAACAGGAGAAAGTTTGGCGCCTGAGGTAACATGAACCAATCTATCAATAGTTCCCACAGACGCTCGGGATCAACAAGTGGAAATCTGAGCATTGGTTGAATTTAGGGTTGTGCGTGTGTGTATAAAAGATATGCAAAGATGTGTCAGCATATCCCAGCACATTGCACAAGCTCCAGCCGGCAAAACATGAGTGGGGCAAGAAGCCGTGTCAACAGAGTGATGCTATGCCAACCCGCTTCGCGGCTCTCTGCCTAGGTGCTAGAGGTCTGTTATAGAGAAGGACTGAAAAATGCACAAGCCAGGGAGAATAGTTAGACAGAGGGGTAGGGGCAAACCTTACAGGGGCATGTAAATTACTACAAAGGAGAAGAGTTCATTTGCATATAGCGGTGCATGGCAATGGGACCAAGGTGGCAGAGGCAAAAAAAAAATCTCTTTTTATTTTTGGGATATTCTATCATAAATGAGACTTACAAATCCCCAGTGAAAACCAAGGCTACTATCCTTACCACTGGCTCTATGGAAGAGCCACATGGCTCCTAAAAATAACTAGGCTGTGTCAAGACTTGCATTATGTACATTGTTTTATACACAACCTAACTAAAATGGCTTTAATGTAAATAAAAACAGATTACGTGCTTAGGTTTTTGTCCAAATGGTAATATGGGTATTTGGCTAGGGCTTTCTAGAGGAAACTGACTTCCACTACAAAATCTAGGTCTCCACAGAGCACAGGATGCGAATCTGGGATACAGAACGGTAGAGAAAAGGCTTAAGAGAGGGACATAATCATGACGTCACCATATTACACTGTATCGATATCAGATACGTTTTTGACTTTCGTATTGCTATGTTTTGATTAATGGGTCACCTATTCATTTTTGTGTGTGTTGCAGATGTACAGAATACAAAAAAAAAATGCATTTATCAATAGAAAGGGGTGTTCTAATCAACTGGATGTCTGTACTGTCTCGTGTTGATGACATCACTTGTGACTTCACAAGCAAATTAACTACTTTCACTGAAGAGTGTGCAATTTGCATATCAAGCCACAAGATGATGAATGTAAATGGTAGATATCCAAGAAGGGGGTTTAAAACATTACTTTCTTAATCTATATGCTTGCTTGAGAATCTGCCAACACAATTTTTTTTAAATTGATTATTTCTTTACATTTTCAACATAAACAATTATACAAGGTTTAGGTTAGTTTAACAAAAAGCTGTTCAGTTTCTTTTTTTTTTTTAGGGTTTTAAGATCTTAATCACAGAGACAGATTTTCCATGAATAGGATTAGAAGCTTTCGTGAAACACTGTATCCTGTATCCTCTCCAAATGTCTTTGGTTTGTATTAAATCCTTGGGTTAGTATTGAATTATTCATGGTGTCGGTGGTCTGGAGATTTCATTAGCGCTCTATACTTTTTCACGAAAGCGTTTTATGTCTAACTAGCACTGGACGAAGGAATGAAGGGGGGGGGGGGGGGAATATATATTCAGGCTCACGAAATTGGATTCCCATAGACAAAACATATGTGCCAGCTCTATGCAGACTGCCATGTGTGTCTGAACTTTCCACATATAAAGCATGGAATAATCCCCCCCCCCCTTTACCCAGCCCCCACTGTGGTTGGATTTCCAACTTCTGAAAACAATTAGGTCATCGCGAGGAACTGGCGGTCTAATGTGAACGGCTTTCAAGTGGTCTCTGGAAATAGATGTCAAATTCTTGCAAGGGAGCGTCTGAGAAAGGAACATATTTTTACAGATCTGAGCACTCAAGGCTACCCCCCCTCAAATATATATAGCGAGTACCTCAAACAGAGTATAGGATTGCTACTTCTCTTCGTCTCTGCCGACAGTGTACACGTTTGTGCGTGCTTTGCAATATACAATGCTAACTGGTACATGTTAGAGACAGGGTTGCCCACTAGCCTTGCCACCCATTCAGTATTTTACCGGCAGGCTGGTAAAAAAAAAATTGCTTAGAGTTAATAGCAAGGTAGGTATTTTTTCGGAAGAAAAATTGCCATCCCTAGCTACCACCTTTTCTTGAAAAAAATCATGCTATTGCTTCCACAGACTAAATATAGCCTTCAATCTCCTTTTACACAGGCCTGCCGATAAACCCTGGTTGGAGATGGCCTAAAAATCTGTGGGGTTTAGCGCCCTGTGGAACGCCCAAAAGTCTGACAATTCTTGTGGGTTTGCATTGGCAACCATTTTATATCAGCCATTTGACACTGACTGGCACATCCATGGAGCTGCACGTTAGTATGCAGGTATTTTAAGATGTGTAGGGGGGAATCTGGCCAGATGTTTTGAGCTTTTTGATTATTGTGGGTTTGCACTGGCGGCCATTTTGTGCCAGCCACGGTACACCGACCAGCCCATAACATGGGGCTGCTCATCAGTATACAGCTTTCCTGTGTTTCTTGGAGGGAATTAAAGGTACAATTAGTCAGGAAAACCATCACAGGTAGAAAGGCAGTTCAGTTTGACCTAATAAGTTTCCTAGGGGGCAAGAAAGGGATGCCCACCTTCGAAATTCAGCTTCTTTTCGTATGCAAGGGTGTTGTTTTGGCGCAAATCGCCCACTGTCAGCGCACAGTCGCTGATTTAGCCAGATAATACAAAAACACAGGGCTTTGGTTGCGACATAAAACTGTCAGGCCTACCCCAAGCAAATCAGGAAGTTTGGCAGGTATGGGACTGGCATTCAACATCCTTGCCCAAAACAAAACTAGGTCAGGGTTTATTAACATTCAAAATAAATGTTTGCCCGGCACAGTAATTAACTGGGCTGAACTTCCAGACACCTTAAGGGAAAACATCAGTCTGTCGATGACACCATTTGCTTGGCAACATCAGAACTCTGCTAATATTATATCATGCGTGAAAGCTCTCTTACATCATAGGTTTCACATGGAAACCCCCAGTATGGTTATTGACTTATGATTACAAGTTAGCCTGGCCTAGTTTTGTTACTGTAACCCTGTATCTGAAGGAAAGTAACAAACACCCAGCTGAAGGTAGCTGCCATTTTGTTTTCCAAGTGAGTCAATTCTTGTTGTGGCACGGTTCTAAAGGGTAAGTTACAAAATGGCTGCCTCGTGGATGCAATACTTATTATTCATTATCAGCAGTAATCATTTTATCCATGATTTTTTTTATACGAGCGCTACGATTTCCAATTGAATGGCACCCTTACTCGTTAAATCTCCTATTAGGAAAACAGAGAGTCAGTGCCTTTTTGAAGGTAATAACTAATGATGTAGTAGAGATGTTTTAGACAGAGTCTATGCCAGTTGTTATTTGCATATTTTGGAACAGGGCATGGAAAAATACGCACTATGGGAAATCAGAGGAAAGATCTCTAAGGTAGGCAAATTAGTAACTGAATGATTAAGGGACAGTAGCAAAAGACTAGAAAAAAGGTCAATAATGTTAATGAATATTAACGGACAACGAAACTTTTTTTTTAATAATTAATTTAAGTGAATTTATTTATTGGGGACTTACTTTTTTTCATTCCTAGAGTCCCCCGGTGTATGTATTATGAAGTACTTTGGGGGCTCACGCCATGGTTATCAAGATATTTTGAGCTTTTAGCCATTTTATTACCTTTACACAGTGAACAGATGCCATACTTTGCTTTGTGATCACTCTCTGCCTCTGGACGTGTGGAGTATTTATATACCCTGCTTTGGGGAGCCCTTCTATCCATTTAAATTAGATTAGTTCTACGGAGCATGATAAGACTGCTAAGCCGTTGGCTGGCAAAGATCCTGACAAAATCCCGGCTCCTTAAATCCCAACATTTTGGATTATTTTCCGTAGCACTCTGGGGTTGGACTTTTTAGCCGACTTCTGAAAAATAATGAGACTGGCAACCAAATTGATCAGCTTGGCTCATAAAGTCTACAAATACTTGTTAAACTCCGACATTAAATCTCTAGATGAATTATAATGATGGTTACGAACAAGTGGTCAGCGTGTTATAAAAGGGTATTTCCAATAGTTAGTTGAAAAGGTTTAGTTGAAAATGGAAATGTACCGCTATCACCATATAATTCCTCCCTCCCGCTAATGGAGAAATCCCCCCCCCGGAGTATATACATGGAATATCCCTGATAAGACAATGCCGTAACATTCCTAAAATGTAAAAAAAAAAACCTGGAAGCCCAAAGAGAAGCAACATTTTCCTTTGTGTTAAATGACTTTGTTCTGTGCCCTAAAACTGGGATTTTGGTACTCCCCTAACATCTAGCACCATTAAATTAACATTCAATATTTAGCATAGCTGGGCTCAAATAAGTATCCTATTGCCACTGCCAGGTCTCTCCCTGTGAACGGATATCTCTGCTTTTGTGCAGTTTCCTCCAATCCTTAATGAAACCTGTCCAGATGGCATGGTCTGGTGGCCTTTCCTCCAGTGATAGATAAAACCTGTCCAGATGGCATGGTCTGGTGGCGTTTCCTCCAGTCATTGATAAAACCTGTCCAGGTGGCATGGTCTGGTGGCGTTTCCTCCAGTCATTGATAAAACCTGTCCAGGTGGCATGGTCTGGTGGCGTTTCCTCCAGTCATTGATAAAACCTGTCCAGGTGGCATGGTCTGGTGGCGTTTCCTCTATTCATTGATAAAACCTGTCCAGATGGCATGGTCTGGTTTCGTTTCCTCCAATCATTGATAAAACCTGTCCAGATAGCACAGTCTGGTGTAGTTTCCTCCAATCATTTATGAAACCTGTCCAGATAATCCTGACTTTCTTCCATTTGTTAGGCAAACCTAAATCGATTTCCCTCAATCGTTGCAATACCTATCAATTATGCTACCAACCCAGGCCAATTTAGCTAGTTTGCTTCAAGATAAGCAAATGCGTAAGCGTGTACTTCTATACGTTAATCGCTAGACACCCAGTTCCCCAATTTATAGAAATTCCTCTGTAATGTAGAAACTCCCTGCTCTGAACTTACATGACTTTATCTGGTCAAGACGCAGAAGAGTAGATTACAGATAACAAATAAAATATAACTGAACCCAGAGTGAACCATGACTGTGTTAAGCTTTCAGCTTGGTGAAGCTTCTTAAACAATAGCCAAAAGATGGATGACGCATGCACTAGCATGTGTTCTTTGATGGGTGCTTCCGAGTGTAGTGAGGACCTCCTCTGTCGCCTTGCATTGTCCTACAAGCCCAACACAGCAGAAAGGAATTAAGAACGATGTCTGTGCCGTGAGAGGCTTTACAAGGATGGGATGCAGAGTAATCTACCACTAAACTATGGTTCTGGCATGGTCTATGTCTAAGTGCTCCTCTTTAATGTGTAAAATAGCCCAATGAGCTGCTGCCCTCATAAAAATCCAAACCCACTTCAACACTGTGGTCAGCATTTCTACTATTGCCTACAATTTTTCCCTCTGCAATGCATGCCAAACCTTCCCTACTACATATGTCAAGCCTACCAGACAGTAGTACCCATGCTGTGATCCCGGTTCCTTTTAGAACCAAAGCAATATGTTTGCAGTACAATAATATTCCTGCATTATGCTAGGGAAAACAAAAAACGTTATGTAACCATTTAAGTTAGCAGTCCAACTATAAGTGAGACAATCTGAGTATAAATATACACTAAGATATCCAAGGTGACAGAACAAAGGACTTGGTGCTTAGTAAACTTAACATTCATTTTGTATCAAACGCTTTATAGACTTTGCTTTATAATATAAAAGGTCACACGTATTTTGGCCAGAGTTCATTCTAAGCCTTTAGCAAACAGATCCTCCTCAATGTAAGAAAAAAAAATATCTAAACATATAAAACATAACATGACCATTTGACTAACAACTGCTTTTCTAGAAAAGTTTTTATTATGCTATATACTCTATTTTATTATCCTATATGATTATCCTATAGCCCAGGAAGTAAGCAGTTTTCAGGTGTTATGGTAGGACAAATCAACATAGAACATACCTTCTTCGAGAAGAAATTCCGCTGATATTCCTTTGTATGGGTCTAGCGGAAAATCCTTCATGGTTCTCTGAGTTATCAAAACACGCTGGAAGAGTGCAAAATGAATTCAATTATTCTGGATTCAGCATGAAACGGGCTACATTCTACTAGTTTCCTGGACAATGCAAATATTAGGAGAAGCTAACCAGGAGATTGGATTTCCCAGAATCCCTCATTCATACAGGCAATTGCAGTGGAAGAAAGTGTGCCCGATTATTTGTAACAGTGATTTGCAAAAACAGCAGCTGAATCAGGGATTTTTTTTTTTTTTACCCACAGTCTATATAAATATAATCAGTGATTTTAAATGACACTTTATCAAACCAATGTATTATTACAAATGAGATTTCGACTAATGCCAATTAGATTTGGCATGAAGGAAATAAAAGCAATTGGCTGGATCCTACCCTTTCTCCGAGACAGATTAATGTATGCAAACTGCTCACTGCTCGAGCCCCTGACAGGTGAGGCAGTCAGCAGGTAAGCGATATCTCTGGGAAGTTTGCAGCGCAATGAATAAGATCCTGATCTATCACTTTGAACCCAGTAAAGAATGAAAATTACCTTTACTGCTAGCACTTTGTTCCTTCTGTATCTTTATTACAGAGATTAAAGCTTGAACAGTCCCATCTGTCTCAGTGATCTCCAGCAGTATTAGCTTCCTCTATGCGCAGGATTCGGAGCATGTGATGTGTGCTCGAGCAGCATGAAGCACGGAGGATTCTCTATTGTACTGCGCTCTTAATCAGAGATAGACAAGAGGACAATCAGTTCAGACACTAACAATGACACATTGATTCCTCAGATTCTAAATACATCCCAGTGGAGAGCCACTGCTTTCTAACAAATGACTTGAGCAGACATCGTTTGTCCTGTAGATCTAAAGACTATAAAAACATTAAAAGTGATCGATACTTTGTGAGAAACATGTGTTTTAAATGTGTCTGTGGAGTCTATGACATCACTTGTGACCCGATATGCAAATTACAAATGTTTCATTGAAAGCCCATTCAGTCACAGGTGATGTCATAATTAGGAGACTTTACAGACACATTTTTCTCTTAATTTAATCATTTGCTTGTTGTTCTACCACCCCAATGGATACATTATTTTATTTATATACGTCATTATTCACAGTATATACAATGCGAGTCCCTTTAAATATGCAATATGCATTATGTCCGTGAGCCAGAGTACTGTTCCGGACTTGGTTTACTTCTCAGTTTTTAGCAAAACCTTCCGGGGTTCAACTACAATATGTATATATATATATATATAATACAAATATCGCTACGATCTACACTGATCAGCCATAACATAATGACCACCTGCCTAATATTGTCTAACGCCAAAACAGCCCTGACCCATCCAGGCATGGACTCCACTTGTGAGTTTGAGGTGGGGCCTCCATGGATCGGACTTGTCCAGCACATCCCACAGATGCTCGATTGGATTGCGATCTGGGAAATGTGGAGGCCAAGTCAACACCTTGAACTCCTTGTTGTGTTCCTCAGACCATTCCAGAACCATTTTTGCTTTGTGGCAGGGCCGCATTAATGCTCTGAATTTTAGAAGTTTACGTAGGGGGAGGAGTTACGGTCCACATCCCTATTTATATAGTGTGTTTAATGTTTCAAAATACACAAAAATAGAACTAAATGAACGCGACATTCACCACCACACAGATTAAAAAAAGAAAATCCATGGCTAGAGTACATCTTTAAATAGAAAGAAAAAAAAAGTCATACTAGTGTAGCTTTAAATGAAACTAGAGCTACTGCAGACCACACATGAATCAACAAGCTACACGTCACCATGTTATACTTTAATACAGGTGGAATAATAAGATTAACCAGAGCTCGCAGTTAATGCAAAACAGATTGAAAACATTTGGACCCAAACTCAAGGCTTTAGAAGTCTGCCGATGACATTTTTCCAGCTGTACAGAAAGTATGCCCAAATATTTACTTTTGAACGGCACACCAATTGATATTACCTCATATGTTATGGGAAAACTTTTTTTTTTTTTTTTTGAACAAAACATTTCAAAGCATGGCAGAAGAAAAAAATATTTTGAACAATGGGGGGGGGGGGGAAACATAGCACAAATTAAAAATAAAAAACAAAAACATAGAATATAAAAAATTCGACTTTTTTCCCCCTAATGAGCCACAGGAAACGCTGTGATACTAGCATGGAGTGCAGGATTAAAGTGTATGAGCAGTTAAGGGGTGTCGTATGAGACAAAGGTTTTTTGGGAACGTTCATTAAGATAACCCCGTCCTGCATAGGATGGGGTAATAAAAGAAGGCACTATGCCAGAGGTTCATGCACTATAGTAGGGGCCAACGTGCGGCCCACTTGACTTAACGGTCCATATTCTCATTATTTCTATAAATATAGCTTTTTTTTTTTTATAAAGTTAATTCAAACTTGTTTTGAACTGCTTTTTGGTTACAGCTCAATAAGGAAACATTTTTCTGCGGCAGACAGGCTATTGTTCGCCATTTCTGTCAACGGATGCCCCTGGGCCAACAAGGTTCAGGCTTGAGGCCTTGCAAGCTTCCAGTCCGCGTCATCTGCAGGATGCTCATATTAGTTATTAGTATTACAGAGGGGCAGTCCAGCTACTGAAGGCAGACTTCACAGCTCTCTGTACTTGGCTTTGGGAAAAATAAGGGTGGAGCTAAAAAGAAGTCATATGATGCTGCGAGTCGCCATGTGCCCTTCCATGAGCACCAGCTTCCCCCGCTACACATATTGGGTGTCAGGAGCTTGATTCTCCTCTTTTATATATTTACAAGTTACACACAATGCTGCCTGTACACACTGCTAAGCGGTAGTAAGAGTCACAGTGCCTGGGCAGTATATCGGATGTGTGTCAATTCGGCACACGGGGTCCGGCGGTGCAGCTCCTTTGCGTCACCCTTCCGGGCGCCGTAAATGTAGAACCGGCGCTCATGGGAAATGTAGTTCGCTGCAACGGGAGGGATGGACTACACGCATATCATTGCGGCAGCACCCCGGAGCAGGCAAGTTCGCCAGCTCCTGTGCTGGAAGCGATCTATATTACCTAAATACAATATGTGGGCAAGGTAATGTGGATTATTTTTAGCGCTGGTGCTGCTGAAAATGATCTGTTATCCGTAAGTATCCGTTATCCCAAATTCTAATGGTCCCGAGCATTTCGGATAAGGGATACTCAACCTATGCTATGCAACATTTGTCAGACTATTAGCAGACAATCCCTGGCACCCTGCTGTGTCTATAACCCAGGCATGTTAGCATCATGGACATGTCGAGTGACAGGGATCGATGCTTAACGTGAGGTTCCTTGCTTTCCTCCTCTGTCACCGAGCTCATTCATTGAACCCATGATAGCAAAGGAAGAGATTGTACAGCGTATCAAGGCGAGGAGTTCTAAGAGATCTTCGAGAACAATGGCCAATCAGGAAGATTATAGTCACTGAATAGCACATTGGGTGTTACTTATAGGAGTAAGTTATGGGACAAAGTATGGAGCAGTTGTCATGGAAACCAATGGGATGTTTCTGCTGTTTAGGACACACTGACAGTGTTTTCTGTGCCTTAACCCCTTCCTGTCTGATGGTGCTTTGGCCCTTAAGGAGTAAAGAGCCAAATAGGCATCTGTTTGCTCCTGGCCCCCGATCACAGGGTGAGCAGGAGCCAGGGACACACAGGCAGAGAGGTGGAAGTGGGTCCCTGTTAAATTAGTGTGAGATTTGACGTGACGTTAGAAGTTGGGGCATGCCGCATTTTTGTCAAATGTACCCAGCGGTCACTTTGAGCGTCAGCTACATTTTGCATGTCAGGAGTAGGCCACTCAGAGAGGCCTCATCTGAAAGAGGGGATCCTGCTGCAGGATACGAAGCACAGCTCATCGTGGGGGGCTCTAAAGTCAAGACTTCATCACACATGCGTCTAGGCACTTGTAATTTAGCACAGAAGACCCTAACCCCAAGCATGCAAAGGGAAAATGTATTCTGCTGGCAGCTCGGTGGGCCTAATGCATCAACTACAGAATCTGTTCAAGGTCGCACGGCCACCTCAGCCTTTCATCTTTCTGACCTAGATAAAAAGTATAATTAACCTAAGTAACTGAATACAAGATAGTATCTCAATATATTTGTGTATTCAGGTCACTCTTCCACGTCATGAGTAATTAGGGTTGCCACCTTTTCTTCAGAAAAATACCGGCCTTGCTACTGTCTCCATAGACTTAACAATGGCTTGAAGCCAATTTTTTACCGGCCTGCCGGTAAAATACCGGCCAG
This sequence comes from Pelodytes ibericus, assembly GCA_036172795.1. Lineage (NCBI taxonomy): Eukaryota > Metazoa > Chordata > Amphibia > Anura > Pelodytidae > Pelodytes > Pelodytes ibericus. Next base: position 43,630,708 of record CM069868.1, on the reverse strand, counting down.
GTGGCAACCTTATGAGTAATCCATTCCCTGTAATAAGATCCATTAAACTTTCAATTTACAAGAAAAAAACCCCCAAAGTTTATCGTCTGACGCAGAGGAAACAAAACAAAATTTTTATTTCACTTTCTGAATATTCCCCACCCACATGCTCAGCCCACTGAACTGTGTATGTTATCTGCACTACACAGAAACACTCTGCTCGGAAAGGGGTCTAACATGGTCAGCATGGACCCTACGTGGTCTTCTGGATGATAGAGAGTCGGGGTCCTGTCCTGTGAACCAATAGATGGCAATGCCCTGCTGTTGAATTAGCATGATGTTTAAGTGAAAGATGTAGATGTTTTAAATATACATTCTTTAATGAAAAATTTAAAAAAAAAAGTGTATTATTGAGCACTCTTTTCTCTGTAACAGGTGACGGACATGTTTAGAATCTTGGGTCGGATGAAGGAAGAGATGATCCAAGATTCCAAACAAGATGTCAGCCCCCTATTAGAGCTATATGGAACAAAGAGGACAAATAAGGTTACTTTATTAGTACTTTAATTAAAGCATTTCTAGTTTACACAAGTTTTTCAATCCAAAATAAGTTAATTTTTTTTGCTGACCGTTGTCCTTTAACAGATTAAATTATTGCTGTTTTGGTTGGATGAAGGGCAAAGGTTGCAAAAGGTATCCAACAGTCAAAAAGCTGTTTGGTGGATTGTATCATGAATGTCCAGGAAGCTTCCTATGTAGATCCAACCAGGAAACCTTATGCAAAAAAAAATAATTTTTTGCAAGTTTCCAGGGTGATGATCCAGAGCCAATTGAAAGTGTGAGGAAATTCCAGCACTGCTAAACAATATAGGAACTAGAAAAGGCTACAGCTAAAAAAAATGCGTGGGCGTAAGATCGGAGGTATTCTAGACAACTAGATTTCAGTTCCTATTATGTTAGGAGCAAACTCATTCCGTTTTTACAGCTGTGAGAATATAGAACAAAGAAAAAACATAATGCTATCTAAAAGGTGTAAGCCTCTACAAATACCCCGAAATGTGATTTCGTTATAATGAAATGATATACCGTGGGAGAGGAAGTTCAACCTCACAACAAAAAAGGTTTCAAGTTTAAAAAAAGTTTTTTTTTTTTTTTTTTTTAAATTCCTGCTTTGAAAATGCTCTGTAACATTAAACGTTGCAAATTCTTCTGTACACAAGACTGGGTTACATTTCGGCTCTACAGTTTCACATCAGGTTCGAACGCAAGACTGTAATCACATCCTTTCTATACGCGTCCTCACCCACCACTGTGTAATACATGTACGAAACCTCAGTGGTTCCCTCTGTTACCCTGCTATTTTTGAGTGGGGAATCAGCCACCCCGGTATTCTCAAGCTACAATGTGGGTGGTAAAGGCAGGTTGAAAAAGTGTTTGGGTTTTTTTTCCCCACCAAAGAGCTACCATTTCATTCGAAATTCCCAATATCTGTAGATATTTTAACCGTGACTGGATCCTTTGTTCCTTCTGTAATGACCGCAAGATGATATATATATATTTGTATGGAGTCCCTGGAGTTTTTAGCACTGTGGCGAATTAAAAGTATCCTGGCATTACACAATGATCCAGTGGTAAGAATACAAACAATCAATGCAAAGAAGCATTGGCCAACTTGAAGGCTAGGACCAAGGTTTGGTGCTGTACCGCTAGATTAAGCCTATATTTGTTTAGTTGGGTAACTGAGTTTAAGGCAACATTTCCTTGAAACATAAGTGGTTTTAAAAAGAAAAATATAAATAATATAGGTCTCTTTCCCTTTTCAGCTGATATCTTAGCCAGCGATAAGTCACGGCAACTTAGAAAGGTTATCAAATATCAGCCATATCCTATTCCTTAACCCTTGTAAAGGTACAAACGCTTGGAGCGTCTATCACACCTCCTGGTAATCAAAGCCAAAGGGTGACGTGGGGAAAATGACTCAGGTGGGCATTTCAAATTCAATTTCCTAACATTTAAACCATATCTCAGTTTGGTAAAACACAAAAATGTCCTCCGCTTGCTTCAGATCAATCAGATACCAAAGATTCAGTACGTAAAACGGTTCTCTACTCAAATACTCCAGGTAGCGACCTTTCTTTGGTTTAATCGACTAATGTCGAACATGCACATTGCACAGGGATTTTCGAATACATGTTCATGCAGGCATTCCTTGAGAATTTCTGGGCCTTACTTACAAGTGGATCAGTGCAGAGGGATTGGATTATCAGTACGTACAGTAACTAATTCATTCAGAAGCTCTATAGAAGATCATTGACCGATTCCAAAGTGTTGCTTTACCGAACTATTGATATGGGGGCCAAAATCAATCCCTAGGAAGAAAATGCTATGGTTTTCCAATTATGTATTGCAAAAACCCTAAAATTAAACAAGCCTTTATTTTTTCCTTTTCACAGAATTTCAGGATACCTGGGGGAGAAAACACTTGCTTAAGGTCACTTCCGTACGCTGAACTAACACGTGGAATGTCTGCAGACTAAAGTCTTTAGAGGTTCACCACGAATTACAAACAGGAAACCAAGAACAAAATAAAACTGCTCGACTTTATATTATTTATTCCCCAAAAACAACTTAAATCACATTCCAGGCATAGCTTACACTTATAGAAAGCCTAGCAAGCAAACAAACGATCCATTTAAGATTGTGAAACCTGTTTTAAAGTGCTTTGTCTGTGAGACGGAGTTACTTGAATACGTTTCCAGTGTCTTGAAGGCCAATAAGGAGGTGTCGGTGTGGAGAACAACACAACCATTACTCTTAGTTACTAAAAAAAAAACAAAGTAATCTAGACACCCACGCGAAACTTTTATGAAGCCATGACGAGGGGAGTGGGTAAAGGTTGAGCAATACATATATATATATATATATCAATAAAGATGGACTTACCCTGAGGTTTGCTTCCTGCTCCGGTGTATCTCGCAGACCTAGAGATCCCATAATGCCTTGCATGCAACTCCACCACACTGTAAATTAAATATAGCCCCCTTTAAACAGACACCGTGTCATTTTCCTGTGTCAGGTGTACTTGGAGGTGGCTGTTACTTGCACTGACTTGACCAGCAAGAATAAAAAGAATGTACAGACATTACAGTTATGACATCACCTGGTGGCATTGTATAGCAACAGATTATTCTCCCTTCTAGTCATTTATTGGCATGTATCACATAAATTGGCGACATGTTCTTGTAAATGTGTCTATTTTCTCGTTTTTTTTTTTAGGAGGGTCTACATTGTGCTGGAAATACTGTTTAGGAGATGGATGGGAGATACACAGATTTAGTTTCCAGGATGTGTGACCATATCAGTTTATCAGGAAAGTTAGGGAAAGTCCATGCGTGTGGGGGGCATGGTATAAATCCTCTGCGAGGGGGGGGGGGGATATCCATTCATGCCTGAGTTAAGTCACTGTAGGAAAGTGATAGTGGGAGGTTTGGAAACTACATATCCCAAGGCTAGCTATCAGTGCCCTAAGGCACTTGCATTGATTGGGTTACAGACAGCATAAAGTCTTACTTACATCCATGGACAAAAGTTGGAGAAACGCGTCAGGTATTCTCCATCCAGGGGACAAGCTTGTTCAAAGGGAAATGCAGTCTTCCAAAGCAGTGATTAGGTTCACAATAACCCTTCTTGTTTCTGTTTATATATACGTTTGTAAACACCTTCTGCAACATATGTGCTGATATTAAATGTTACTTTAAAACAAAACTTTCTTTTGACTCAGTGTTTTTCAACAATGTGTCCATAATTAACTTAAGTGACTATTTATTTTTTTGTGGGGAAGTCCTCAGCCCTTGGGTTCATTTGTGTTAAAAAAAAAAAAATGTTTTATTGCATTTCTTGCTCATTTGCTCTGGTGATTATAATATCCTTTTATCATCTCCCCCGTTTGCACAGGGCCTGACATTTAATTATCATACCTAGTTTAGTGGTATGTAGACACACATCCCAGGCACCTGTAGCAGAGTAAAAGTGCCTAGGACTCAAGTTAAGGCGGAATTTGGGCAGGGGTGGGTGGAGCATGCGCCAAACAAGATCAGAGTGGGTGGGGCCTAACACGGTTACTGATCATATCAACCCCTTGAATCTCTCACTGTGCCCCCCCGAAAACAACTACACAATGAATGCTAAAATCCCAGAGATCATACATAGGAAACATATTTGGGCCAACCCTGAATCAAGCTTGATGGTGACATTTCTACATTTTGCTACCAATTATTTACGTACCACAAGGTAAATTTGGGTGCAGAGGTGAAAACTTGACTAAGTTATGCTGATTTTATTTTAAAGAACATTTTATGCACAAACATTGTTTTTAATTTAAAAAATTAAATAAATAAATAAATGATCCCAGCAGAGGACTGCTATAGCATCCATACATAGCCCTGGGGGAAGCAGATGTTATATGGTAATGCAGATAAGGAACAGAATTTGCTTCAAGCATAATAATAAAAACAAAAAGCTGAATTCCAGTAATGTAAATTCTTGTCCCAATTTTACTCCAAACCCCTGTAAACACCCTTCAAAATTATTAACAAGCAAAACAATCCATCAGAAATGTGGTTTTCTGCGTAAATATAGAGAATAAAATAAAATAAAAATAATGACCCATACATTGTGTTTGCACAATTGCAAGGTTATGCCTAGGTTAAGAGTTCACAGTATAGTCATTTCTAGAAGTCCCTTTAAACACATTACCAAAGCAACAGTACCGGAATCCCCATGGATAGGACGTATATTAGAAGTATTGGAGACTTATTGTGGCCCAGACTTTGTGCCAGTAAACGTACCATCTGCAGGTGTCTTGCCATATGCTAAATCCTGTAGGCCTGTGCCAAAATGAATGCTAAATCACATTAAGAAATGAACAGGCAGCTCATTGATGTGTAATCTGAGAAAAAACCAGCTGTTCAATAATAGAGTCCACTGACAAGGAATGCCTTGATACGAAGCTTTGATGTCCGACCAAACCAGATCCAAAACGGCAAAGAAACATGGTTCAAAGCCACCGATACAACGTTCTGTCAATGGCACCAACTGTCTGGGCGTGCTTGGGGAAAGCGATGCTCTTTAAATTATAAGGTTTACGCACTCACACCCTCAAACATACCACAATCTGCCATCCCTAGGATGATTTAAAGGACACCTGTTATCCCCCCCCCCCCCCCCCCCCAAAAAAAGTTGTGTTTAATTGAAAGATTGCATCAATAGGACATGCTTTAATGAAAGCATTCAAATAAAGTAGCTTATTGAGCCCTGTCTGCTTGTATAATTATTAGGGGGCTGATATATTGGGCAGGGGTTATTTACAATTATTACTAATAAACATCATTTTTTTTTCAGAAATCAAGAGGACCTTAATGATCTGATTTCTAAAGAAGCCGATTTATTGTAGGTATTGCTGGTAAATTCGTATAAAGCTTTACACCAATTACCAAATAAACTCCACTATGTGGACTTACTGTGCCAAAGTGCAGGAGTCTCTTTCCTCCAGACGCGTCATTCCAGTCTGATGATATAAAAATATTAGAACCCAGGCAAGTGGACATCATGTGTATTCAACAAACGTTATTGATCAAATAACTAGCGTGTATGTTACCCAACGCATTTTGAGTCAACAAGATAATCGTCGTAGTTCTGTTTGGAAGCCTGTAATCAGCTCGATAACGAATATGCCCATCACTGCCTTGCCTAGGTTATTCTAGAATTATAACATTTCCCAGACAGACATCGCTCTTTCATTACTGGTAGAGTATGTCAGGGTGTATATAGGCTTAACTGGACCAAAGTTGTATTATACATAAACCAGTAGCATTATCTGTTTATCTGGAGTGTAAATTATTTTTTTTCAACTTATGAAAAGTCTCTAATCAAGGACTGTATCACAGGGGATGTCAGAAAAAGCAGACTCCACAACAATTATACATTTGCTAGCACAATCTATAGATCCTCATCTTTTGGTTTACTGTAAAGGGAATACTTTTTTTTTTTGTAGTCAATGAATGTGTTGCATGTAAAGGATTTCTATTTAGAAGTCTAATTGAAAGATTGCTCTATCAGGGGCAGACATGTTTAGAATCTTGATTCAAACAAAGGAAGATACCCAAGATACATGTCCGCCCCCAATACAGCTAGACAAAGACCCAAAAGAAGCTCAAGAAAATATTTTGTATTTAAGAACATTTACAACTTTACCTACAGTTGTATTCTTTAATAAGTCACATCTGAGGCTAGAGTGCTAGTGGTTTATTATCCACTACAGATAAAAGGCAGAAATGAAACTCATTTGTGGCAATGAAAGGGGACATTACGGATTTCTCTCATTATACAGAGTAGGGGTGTCAGAGAAAGAGAACATTCATACTGCTGGTGTAACTACAGAGCAAACCAAAGGCCTTTAGGTCAGGGCTGGTCAGGGTTTTGGGAGCCAGACAACGGCACATACACAAAACATACAGTCATTTACATATACACACACAGCCAGTCACATATAGAGTGAGTAACACATACAGTCAGACAAGCAAGCAAGCATTTTTTTTTTCCCCCTTAAAACAAAAAACTGCTGATCAAATCAATATGTCCCCCCCTCCCTGCTGCTATATACCTCATTGCAGGGAAGGGGGCTTTTCCATTCCAGCTTGGTCAGTGCTAAGAGGTACAGACCATCCATGCGGCTAGCCCTGCTGAGCACCCAGTGATCAAGGCACTATAGTGCGGTGCACGAGGGGGCGGAGCCAGTGAACACACACTGCTCACTCGCACATCGCTGGATTAAATGATGATGGCACCATGTCTGATTTTCCTGGTAGTGAATGGGACTGTATCACCTCACTCATTGTTTATTCTTTACATTATCTATACATTGTGTTCACAAAAACTGCCAGAAGATAAAATTAGGAGCAAAAAAATAAATTTTAAAATGTGTCTGTGGAGTCTCTTTTTGATGACATCACGCATGGCATGATATGCAAATGAACTGGTTTGCAATGGCAGTGTAATTTGCATATCAAGACACAGGTGAGGTCATAAAAAGGAGACTCCACAGATACTTCTCTCCTAATGTAGGCATCTGCCATTTTGCAAACAATGTATAGATCCTATTTATTATCTACAGGAAGGCCAGGGGGATACAGTCCATTTAATGCTACACACAGTATAGACAGCATACTTTGGCAACAATCACCAAAAAAAAAAAAAAAAAAAAAAAAAAAAGAAGATTGCATTAAATAGAAATGCTTTAATTAAAGTATACAATGTGCCTTCCTGAGCCCTCTGTGCCAGCATAGATATATCAAGGGGCTGTCTGTTTAGATTTGTGGGAAAGATGAAGGAAGGTCTTCCCTGATAGAGCTGATCAGTGGAGAGAGGGCTCTGTAAGATGCTTTATTTGTATCTTTCATAAAATAATCTCCATTTAAAATGCCTACACTTGATGCAATCCTTGAAGGAAGCAAGAGTTAAAGAAATATTTACTGCTGGTCTGGAGTAAAACCGATGTGTAGCTTAAAAGATAGATAGATAGATACACGCAGGTATACTCTCTGATGTGTCTCACAGCTGTTCCAGCCTGTCGCAGGCAGGTAGCGTCAGAGTGGGGGGCTCGCCCCACTCAGTCTGCAGAGAGACCCTCATTTTTGCATGGGATTAGCAGGGTGAACCCGTTTGCATTGCCACAGATTTCCCATTGAGCCCACCAAATTTAACCCTCACCCCTGAAACTGCCCCCTCAGCACCACCCAACGCACAGCATACGGATTGGGAACTAAGTATTGTGGGTTAGTGATGTCACCAGTGCAAAAAGTGGCTTGGATGCAGACAAAGATTACATTAGACACTACTGCCTACTTTGGCCTTGGAAAGCTGAATCTTTGAGCTATGTATGTACAGTACCCCCCCCCCCCCCCCCCCCCCAAGAGAAAGTGGCTAGTCTATAATAAAAAATAACAAACACAACCACACAGACAAATAAACAAAATATTTTTTTTATTGAAAAAGTAATTTATATATTTTGTAAACATATGAGCACCATTCCAAGGGGGGTATTTTGATTTGAAATTGGACGAGGTAATAGCTGGAAAATTAGCCAATTATCAGCTTCTCCGAGCCATTTGTAACCCCTACATTCCTTGCCGTGTTCAACCAGAGTAGATTTTGATGGGCAGTGCTAGATCCAAAGGCTTGTGTTGAAATGGGAGCCTTTTTAATAGGATGTCTGGTGAAACGTTACATATTGTGCCAGAGGGCTGCTTACAGCCTGTAAATACTCCAGGATGCAGAGTGCCTGTAATGCATACTATAGCTTTAACTATTAGGAATACTGTAAGGAGGCAGACATATGCAAGGAGAGGGTGCATAAATTAGACCAACAAATCAGAGGAAAAAAAAAAAACCTTGAATTCGTGCTATATTGTAGGGCATTCCCCCAACGTTACTCAAAAATATAAATAGTCTTGGGATACCCTCCTTCCAAGACATTGAAAAAAAAAAAAAAGACACAAAAAAAAAAAAATTGTAGTATTGTTAAAACTGAAGATTAAAATAAAAAATTTTAGCACGCAGGAAAAAGAAACAGCATTTGGGGATTGGCAGATAAAAAAAAAAAAAAGGCTGCCACATCCCATAAGCCTTCTGGGAAGTTGGTCATGTGTCTGGTTCTATTTACAGAATACACTTTAAAAGGAATAGTCAGCATTTGCAATGGAAATGTGAAGAGTGGACCTGCTTTATGTACAATTATACGAGAGACACGCCAATTCGATGAAAAACTGGCTCAGGATGGGATGTCCAAAAAAGGATCAGCTTATTTTACCTCTTGTAATAGATAGAGAAATCTGGTATTTACAATATGCTTCAAATTTCCATTAGAGACAAAGATGAATACTCTTTTTAAAGAAAAAAACAAAACAAAAAAAACCTTTACATTTTGAAAGAAAAAATAGTTGTTTTTTTCCTTTACATATGCTACAGACTGTACAATTTACATAGTGTGCAATCAATAATGTGTCATTTAAAAGGGAGAGCAGGGTGGGCCAACCAGGAAAAAAATCCAAAGAAAACAGGAAGATTATTTTAGGCCTTAGAAGAAGCGGCATTAATGACCATTTTACTAATCCGTCGTATAGCTTCTCAAGCCCCTCGGGAGGAGACCCTGCAAATACTTGTTTCATTGTCATACGCCCCCTTTTAAAGAGTAGGATTAACACTTTCGGTGCCAAAAGTAAGCTGGCAGCAAAAGAGTCAAGCACATACATGCACCAAGGATTTGTAACAAATATGATTTGTATATATTAAAAATCTAACAAAATAATAAAGAACTGTTCATCTACAGGCCAGTGGATAAGGCGGTGTTTCAGAGAAGCACAGTATACACGGGAACTTTTAACTCCTACAGTTCCTGCAGCGGAGCAGATTACGCGTCCAGACACCCAGATTTAAATGATGGCGAGTCCCAAGCGGGGTAGAAGGTTGGACTTCACTGCACTTCTAAACTCCATGACACGTGACAGCCCAAGCATGAGCCAAGCCCCAGTGTAAGGCTTCCTTTTGGAAGCAACATTAGAATGAGTTTTCAAAGATCTGATTTTTTTTTTTCTTTAAAAAAAAAAAAAAAAGGCGTCCCAGCTTTTACAAAAAGGAGTTCACCGGATCATGTAAGCGAGACCTGCTCCGATCCCTGCAACCCCGGCGAATGCCATCAAAACCGTTCTGAGTCCACCTTCATAATCTTCAATGTGAAAGAACTCCACAAAACCATCCTAGGGGGGGGGGAACAATACAGTATATTAGGTCACCGTTATCATAGAACAAAAATATAAATAAAATGAAAAGCCATTCTAAAAAGGTAAAATAAAAGCTGGAAATCTACATACCCATCCGTTGTGTTGCATTATCCATTCTCTTTTGCTGGACATGAGGAAGTTTGTAAACTCATCTGCTAATGTGACAATGCTGCCTTCAAGATGGATGCTCTTCAAATACTTGGCAACAAAGGCACCGAAGCTTATTAGGCTAAGAATTCTGCCCCAATTCGTGTTTCCATCATTGAATACAAGGTTAGGAACTTCTGAGATCTTCTCAAGATCCTCTGGTCTTAGAATGGATAGCCTTGTTAGCATGCCTGGAGAGAAAAAAATAATAACCCCCATTAAACTACAATATTACAGACATCAGTGAGCAGAGGCCACATCAGCAAAGCAATATCATAGGTAGGGTGGGGCTTGACCTTACTCCTTATTGTAGCATAGGCTAGGGTTTTATTATGCTGTATGATTAGATAGCTAAAAAAATTAAAAAAAAAAAAAAAATATGTTTACTGCCTTGTTAAAAACAATATATATTTTTATAGTATGTTCACTGACTAGGCAGCTTATTTAAGCTTTGTACTGTTAAACCAGCAGTTAAAGAATATTCACTGGATAAATTGTTAAAAAAAAAAGTTAAAATTAGACTTCTCATTTTGGCATTTAAGGGTTAACCTCTACTAGAAGATAAGCTGGTTCAACCTTTAATTACTTGTAAGTAATCATTTATAGACTGGCCAAAAGTTCTCTGCCTTTAGAAAACTGAAAATCTAACATTTGTCTGATGTTTTTTCCCCTGAACCATTACTGTCACTTTAAACACTGTTCGTCCTGTCAGGTACAAAACACAAAAGGTCAGTCACTGCAGAAACAAACAAAAAAAAAAACAAAAAAATGCCCTTCAGACAAGACAAGAAAGTGGCTTTGGCAACCAGAGGAAGTCAGAGAACAACAAAACATGGCCATGAAAGGAAGTGCAGTACACAATGGAGGGTACGCACAGCCCACCTGCTCATATTTGGTATTTAGATGCCCTCTGGCACTGTGGAACCTGCACGTACAGTGTATAAATAAATAAGCCAGCCTCGGCATTGTGTAGAAAAGGACAGGGCTGAATGAAATATTCAGTGGATGTGGGGTGTCTTAGTGACCGGTAATCAATACTCAGACCAGCCTGCTTTACAAGTGGACTGTTCATTCAAAGAATGCAGAAGCCAATCATTCAAACAGGTTTAGAAGAGTCACTGAATGAGGAAGAGGAACAGAATGCAACCAGTGCAAATAGCTACCTGGGAACAAAGCCAGAAAAATATAGATTTCAACACAACGGAAATACATTCAGGACTTCGCAATGTGGGGTGAAAGACTGAGGTCTCCGAGCTTTCCATCTAACAGACATACTTTCTGTTTCAACAATAATCTGAGGAGCGTCCTTAGGACTAAAAATGATAACTAAAAATGTAAATTGTCTGGGGGACTAAGACACCCCTTCTAGTTAATTCAATAAGATCTAATGTAGACAGGTTGACTAAATCCAAAAAGTTTAACTGCAATCATTGCTTTGCAAATGCCAAAAGTTATGGCTTCAAAACCTTATTTGATATAGAAATGAATTGCCTGGCTCCTAAAAATGAACAGGCCCAATTTTAAACATCCACTGTCATTATTGCCATAAATAATAGCTGTGCAGATCATCCATGCACGAGTTATCTAGTGAAAAATCGTAATCTTGCACAAGCTTCCAGTAACCAAAAAGGTTTGTCAATTCAGAAAATAAAAAATGAAATAAGTTCTGCAAGGTAACCAAGATCGCCACTGGAAGTCATTGCTAATCAAAGCCACAGCATGAGTCTACCAAAAAAAAAGTACACAGATTACCAATAAAACCAGTTTAATCAGGTAGAGCAGCTGTAAATATGGTCAGTTTACAAAACATGGAAGTGTAGAGCCAGCCAATACAGGTACCATAAACACACATAGGTGGAGCTCTGTGCACAGCTGCCACATACAGAGGAAGCAGGGTGCAATCCTGATCTATAGATCCAAACAAGGGAGGGGGGGATCAATGAGCAATCCTCCCCTATAGATCCAAACAGATTCTGCCCTGCTCTCAACACTAGAAAAGACTCTTCAACAATGAATTAAACACAAGCAGTGAGACCAAGCAAGCAAGCAAGCACCCTTCCAGTCCTAGATACACACACACACACTAACTACACTGTGTAGAGAGATACACGGGGATCTGGCGACACACGGGGATCTGGCGACACACGGCCACACTGGATGGCCAGTTTCTAGCTGTAAAGTCCACGAGATGTATAGGTCAAGGTTGCCCGGATGTCAGTCCCAGTCCCAGGTTCTCACCCTGGAATGCCATCTGGTGCTTGTCGATGACATCTCCCCCCACTCTCCGCAGCGTTGCCAGGGCCTTCCTGTGACCCCCGGAACCCAAAAAGAAGCCCCCCTTGATGGCCGAGGCCTCTCCTCCGCCCGCCGCCTGCTCCCTGAAGTAATCCAGCAGCAGCTGCCGGGTATCCACGTACAGCTGATCCTTCAGGTAGACGGGGCTGTCCGGCGGAGACGTAGAGCCCCGGGAAGGCACCTCATCCTCGTCCAGCTCCCCCTGAGAGGAAGGCAGGGAGCCGTCACATCCATAGATCTGCTGCCTGGAAGCGGCGCCCAGTGTCTGGTCCGCCCAGCCTCGCGTCTCCGTAAAGTCCATGGCCTCGTCCTTGCTGGAGGGATATGCCAGACGCGGAAGGGAGGAGAGAGCCGGAGCGCCGCTACTGCTTTTACCCGTGTTACGGTGCAGCGCTATTAGAGTGTGATTCATCATCATGACCGTAGAGTCCCGTACACCTAGCGAGTCCAGCGGGAAATGAACGCTGCGCCCACACACAGCACGTACATAACGCACGGGGGGCGTGGCTATCGCGTTCACTGCCTCCGTACCCCGCCCTGCGCTTCACTGATAGGCGGCAAGGTTAAACTGGATGGCCCCGCCCCCTCCCAGTGATGCGCCGCTTATTTCCTCTGTCCATATACGGATGTTAATGAATGGAATTTTCCAGGCTTTTTCCCAGCTTTCATTGGGTTTTTGCTGTTCAGCGGGTGGTGGGAAAGGCTGCGTGCGCATGCGCGCCACAGAAAGGAACGTGGATGACCTAGAACATCATGATTTAATAGATACCGAAAATACTAAATAAAATGAGCTTTCCATTAGGTGTGCAATTTTGCATTAAATATATGAGTTTGACTGTGTCTGTGGCGTCTCCTGCTTATTACATCACCTTGTAGTTTCCTATGTTTCAAAGTGATATTCACAACATACTAGCTACTAGGGACTCTGCATCGCCTAATTTGCATATCAGGCCACGGGTGATGTCATAAACTGTAGACACCACTGGCCCATTTTAAAAAAAAAGAAAAAATTCCTCTCCTAATTTAGGCATTTACTAAATATAGATTATTCTCAGCATGCACAGTATAAGTAATGTGTAGGTGATACAATCTCTTTAACCTTTACCTACATAAAAAGCAAAGGAAGAACCAGTGGTCCTTGCCCGATTGCACCCCTTGCATGCATAATCTTTCCACTGCCCCATATTGCCCCCATATCACACTAATATTTCATGGAAGGGTCTGAAGGTGTGGCTGGCTATGGGTGGGACATTTTCCAGCAACGTTATTGCTGGTATATAATATAGTATTGCTTTTATATTGGCATCTATTTATGTAAATTGATAAATCATTTTGAACAAAAAATAGTTTATTTACACAAATTAATATTAAAAAAAAACATTTACTGCCCGATTCGCCGGTGGCAGAAGTTGTGAAGGTATGATTTTTTGCAGGTCACTATTTTAGTGACCCCCCCCCCCCCCCGTGCAAGTGCACAGGTAACTGCATCCTTAAATTCAACTAAAAGTAAGTGAAACAAATGATTGTTCATTCAAGTTTCCGAGTAACGTTGACTGTTCCTTTAATATGGCTGCTCAGTATTTACCAGCTGCTGTGTACTTGGGAAATTTGAGAATAAATCCACACTCTTATCAACACGTAATCTGTTCCTGTGCAAGAATAATAAAAGTGACACATACATCACTGGCTCACAGGTACAAATGAGCTATTATCACAACAATTCATAGATTAAATATCCTGTTACGTATTTTATTGTCACCACTGGTCTTAATAATGCATTAAATGCTTCAACTGCAATACACTTTCAAACCTCAAGGTGGCATGTTTGATCCTAGTAGGGTTAAACCAATTAAGTAGTGGGGGGGGGGCAACTCAGCATTTTCATCCGTCTGAGGTTTAGAAAATGAATTCCGTGAAGTTGGGTAATAACGTCTATATCCACTATCTCCGTTTCCATATGGTTAATTCTCAGAGGGTGCGCTATAAGTGCTGTGTATAAGCTGAGCTATTAATGAGTGCAGATTATAGTCTTATTTAGAATTTAAAACGAATCACCCCACCCCACCCACTCCAGAAAACATCTTACTTCACCACAATGCCACACCTCCAAAGACCTACAAAACCACCCTAACACTATACCTGGTTGCCATTACAGTGTACTAGAAGCATTACCCCTCAATCTGACTGTGGCCTGGTTGGACAGAGTAGCCGACCTCTGAAAAATGGAAGAGCTGGAGCTCAAATCCCACAATCAGATAACACATCAACAGCCCCCCCCAACCCACATCATTTAAACCCCCCACCTCCAACTTAAACATGGACATGGTTAAGCAGGCCAACCCCCCCCCCCCCCCCCCAACTCTACCTTACTCTCCTACACACTAACCTCAGTTATTACCAGCACGAGAAAGTCACCCTTCCATCAATAGTTACTAGCTGACTCATTCCCCCATTATTAGTCACAGAGACCCCAGCCCACCCAAAGACCCCCACATTTAGCACCCCATCTTTTTGTCCCAGACACTACCATTATTTGATGGTGTTAACAAATGAAAAATATTTAGCATACCTATGAAGTGTAATGATATGTTATACAACAAATTCCATGTGATTAATGTCCCCGAGATTCCTTACTTTACCCATATTGATATGTTTCACTGTAACGACGTTATATCTCTGGACTGTGCAATATTTACAATAAAGTCTTAAAAATAAATAAAAGGAAAGTATGTGAAAAAATAAGTATGCCGAGTATAAACTTTATACAGTAGGTTTGAGAAAGTGTAACGGCATAGGTTACTGCACTGCCAACAAACAAGCAGAAAAATACTACTTTCCTACTCATTTCGCAGGTCTCTAGAATGTCCGACCTCTGTGACATCACTATTTCCCACCTTTTTAATATATTTTCTAGGTGACTTTTATGACGGGCAAATATAATTTCTATGGCTTGCCTGAGGTTTTTTGGGGCGACGGTGTAGCAGACATTAACAAAGAAAACAAAGAAAAGTATGGCATGTTGTGAATTATTATATCCGAAACCCTAGGATCATTTTCGGAGCTAAAAAATGACTTAATGTGTCATCGCATCAGTTGAGATGGCTTAATAAACCTACTGTGCAGAACAATATAATACAATAAATAATGAGCATGAATTTATGACTGCTTCCCTTTTCTTAGAAACATTATACTAAAAACTATTAACAGAAATCCCCATCCAGCTCTTTCTTTGTTACTTCCTCTCTGAATTTTTGTGGATGGTGTTTGTATGTTTTGCTTTATCCTCGTGTTTCTTCTGTGGTCTTAAATCCCACTTTTGAATAGATTGTAAATTCCATTGTACGATTCTAAGTATTTGCTCTGGGCACCAGGAAATAAAACTTTTTGACTTGAACCGACAACTTATTAAAGCTTCCCGGACTTTCCAATAATTATAGTCATCAAACATTGGCTTATGGCCTTGATGTTCTAAGTGGAGGGCCATGGGTAGGCTGTGGCCCTCGAAGACTGTTTGTCTGGCCCTTATTCCTGGTGAAGAAGCCCATGGGTTATATTGTATTAATAATTATATTGTATCATAGGTTATATTGTATTAATAATTATATTGTATCATAGGTTATATTGTATTAATGATTATATTGTATCATAAGTTATATTGTATTAATAATGTCCAACCTAAGCTTTTGCATAATATGCAACTATCCACATTAAAATGTTGGGCAACAATGATGTATGGCATCACCACCGGTAAAGATAATTACACCAGTGAGGTGGGAGCGGTGTGTAACTCCGCCTATTTTCACAACTGACCCTGCCCCTTTTGCAGATACGACTAATTGTCTGTGCCAACCCCGCCTCCTACTAGCCCAGGACGATGCCACAAGCATACCATGGCGTGACAGAACCATCAAGCACTGGGGTTCTTGGAGGGAACTAGTGGCTTGCCTCATGCCTAAAGATTATGGGCCCTGGCATTGGGATTTGGGTACACTGGGTAAGGGTGTGAAGGACAATAGTTTACCCCCTGTAGTTCAGACAGACTGTCTGCTGCTTAAGTGTAATTTAAACTAGTTATGATGTGGTCTTCTAGATCTGTAGCAATGCTGGTTAATTGCTGTTCAGTTCTTGTTTGATTATATGTTAATATGTGGGTTGAGTGTTATGTTATCTGGATTATGTCTGAATATAGACTCTGTTAATAAATGTGCATTCCTGTTTCAAAGTTACTGGTCCTGTCTGGTGATTTGGAAGCTCCATCTACAACACTGATTCTGCCCGGTGGCTTGGGGTGGCTGATACAAGTTCTGAAGAAGGTACCCACTACCCATGGCATGTAAACTGCATTTCAATGTCTCTGTGGTCGGGGAAACACATGTATAACAAGGTCAACTTTTAAAGAACAGGATTTAATGTTTTATCTTTAGCTGAATTTACAACCAAGAAGAAGAAGAAATAAAATCCAAACAGCATGTGTAACCTCCATGGCGCCTGGGACTGGAGATTATGACAAATATTTATTCCACCTAAGATCACCCCTGGCAGTGAGACAGACCGCTGTATGCTTCCCGAAAGCTGCCTGGAAACTTTACAAAATGCTGGAAATTTCCCAAAGTGCACTGCAGGCGTCAGGCAGGTTTATTCCCCGGTTATACGAGTCCGTTTAATCTCTTCAGAGGGTAAAAAAAGAATCCATTATCGCACTGCTGTGATCTTATGCCAGCAAACATGATATATTTATAAAGTTCATTAGTGTATTTAACATCTAAGGCCTAGTGCTTACCGCAGTGTCAATTCAAGCCAGTTTCTGCAGATCACAAGATGCAAGTGAGGGCACTGATGAGTTTTGTATTTGCTATAATTATCACGTGGGATATGTAAAGAGTAACTCCATTATTTCCAATAAGATAACAACAGTGTTTGACCGGGAAGGGGACATTCAGATGTCCTCTGGCTTCCAAGCAGGCCCCCCCTCGGCGATTTTACTATTACCCAATTTGATGGTGTGCCTATCCACCTTGCAAGGCCCGAGACGACCCTGCCAGGATTTAAACCTGCAACTCTGAACTGAACCGATTCTGCGTGGAGGTTATACATGAATTTAATAAGAGTGTCAAGTAAAGAAGGTGACAAGGTCTCAAGATAAACGCTGGGACTCACTCAAGGCTTGGAATGTAAAAGGGGTTACCTTCAGAACCCTCTCTCTCTTTGGAGCTGGTTGTATTAGTTTCATGCCACTAGGGGGCTCTTAACCAGGTGTTCGTGCTTCAGAGCATTCTAGTGGCTTGAAATCGGTGCCACATCCCAGTCGTCTCCCCTTGATTGCGGATATGCATTGACATATGCATGGACTGGGCAATTCACACACATTTACATGGTGTGAGTGCATACTCCAATACTGTTCCTATGAGATAGAACGTGATCAGCACGCATGTGAGTACACAGCAGTATTTCTCTTTTTTGCTAATCCCAGGGCAGTTTTTTTGCTCCTTTCTGTAACGCCATCCACTGGATCCCCATCTGCTCTAGCATAAAAACAATAATTCTATCCTTAACCTACAAAGTCTTCC
The DNA here is from genome assembly GCA_036172795.1 of Pelodytes ibericus. Classification (NCBI taxonomy): domain Eukaryota; kingdom Metazoa; phylum Chordata; class Amphibia; order Anura; family Pelodytidae; genus Pelodytes; species Pelodytes ibericus. Next base: position 43,612,884 of record CM069868.1, on the reverse strand, counting down.
ACTCCTCTGCCCCTCCATACATTACCTGCCTCGTTAACTGATACTTCCCTGCACGACCTGTGCGCACCTCAAATGAACCTCATCACCTCTTCACACTCGCGTCTGTAAGATTTGCCCAAACTGCCCCCTCTCTCTGGAACTTCCTTCTGCAGAGCATCAAGCTCTCTCCCTCTTTCTCAAACCTCAAAAAGTCCCTAAAACTCATCTCTTTTGTACGCTTACTACCCATCCCACTAGAATACCGGTTAATTAACCTCTGACTAATCCCAACTAGCTCTCGCTGTCCTCAAACACTGTTAGGAAGAGGAAGCTTACAACTCATCCAGCTAGAAAACATTAAATCTCCAGTCAAACCCACCCAGCTCCAACCATCCCTAACACTTTTACTACCACCACCTTGCCTTTGACCTCTTCACTCTCTTATGCGTCTCATGTCCCCCACTCCCTCTCGACTGGGCAGGGCCTCATGTATCAGTCTGTTAGTGTTAAGTTCCCGTTTATACTCTGTACCTAGCGCTATGTAAATTGTTGACACTATATAAATAATTGATAATGTTTATATATATATATATATATATATATATATATATATATATATATATATATATGTCATTCGTATAGTAATAAACGAAGAGCCTCTCTGAAATAGACATTCCTGCTAAACGAGAAGGGTGACTTAATGTTCCGGAAGGGATTGTGGATTAATTACAATTAATAAATGGACGTAATAATTAAGTACAAAAGGCATAGCATGCAATAATAAGCAGGTTAGTTGAGCTAGGAACATCCAGTGACTCATTCCAGTGAATAGCAAACAATACAATGGACGATTGTGTTACACTGATTGCACACATCAGCCAGTCCATTGGCCTGTGATATTTTAAATAAAGGGAAATTCTTCAAACTCACGTCAATGCATCTGGTAGTGTTAAACCTGCACACTGCATGTGTTTTTGAAAGCAAACGCATACATGGGGTTGCTTGGTCTTTCAAGGTTTCCTGTTCTAGCGCTCGTTTGTAAAAATGTGTAATCATTGCAAGAGGATCAGTGCAGATGTCCTGGATCCTCTCGCACCGAGTGTGTGTACAATGACCACTTAATTTTCTACTGGCTCCATGCCTTCCTGTTTTGTTTACAACAGCAGTGATGGGGGAAGGACAGTTATGTGATGTGACTGGCCACTCCAACTGGTTATAGGCTCATACCTTAATTAGTTACTCCAGCATGCCCCCCCCCCCCGCGCCGCATAGATTATAAAGATTCCAGGAGGCTCTTTCCAGACACACAGAAGAGCCTATCACTCGCCTCCTGCCTCCTCTATACTCCGTCCCACCAGTCGTGTCCTAGTCCGAGTCGGACCCCTCTCTTGAACCAAATCTCCTGGTTGTGCCAGAATCCGTCCCGCTCCGAAACGATCACATTTCAGAAATACTTTTCAGGAACATTCTGTTTTGACAAGTTTTGGAGAAAAAAAAATATATTTTGAGAGATTCCAATGTCCGAGCTCTAATTATCCCGGAATGGCCACCTTCCGATCGGAGTAGGATCAAGCTCTGTGTACATAACCACAACCTCGTTCTCAATGAACAATGTGTTTGTACATCAATACACACACAAGAGAGGAGAGGAACACCATGTACCATCACTTGTTGTTGAGCCTATTCTGACGTCAGTCAGCTTCTCAAATGTCTGAACAAGCTGTCAATTATCCTCATTGAGTTAATTAGCTGGTCCGCTGCCAGAGCTCAACATCAAAAAGGCACACAAACCAATTCTGTGGAAAACCACCGAGACAAGGACAGTCTGGACCAATCTACATTTTAATATACACAATAAGCTCATAAACATTCATAATTAAATACCCTATGCAGCCGATTACAGCATGTCTGGGCCTTAGAGACAATTTGTACAGCAAACAAAAAAATATAGCGAATTAGGTAGGAAATCGATTTGTCTTATTTCAATCTCTGAGCATGCTCCAGAGCAAGCAATTCCCAGTAATGTGCAGTGTGTGACAAAGCTCCAGAGCAAGCAATTCCCAGTAATGTGCAGTGCGTGACAAAGCTCCAGAGCAAGCAATTCCCAGTAATGTGCAGTGTGTGACAAAGCTCCAGAGCAAGCAATTCCCAGTAATGTGCAGTGCGTGACAAAGCTCCAGAGCAAGCAATTCCCAGTAATGTGCAGTGTGTGACAAAGCTCCAGAGCAAGTAATTCCCAGTAATGTGCAGTGTGTGACAAAGCTCCAGAGCAAGCAATTCCCAGTAATGTGCAGTGTGTGACAAAGCTCCAGAGCAAGCAATTCCCAGTAATGTGCAGTGTGTGACAAAGCTCCAGAGCAAGCAATTTCCAGTAATGTGCAGTGTGTGACAAAGCTCCAGAGCAAGCAATTCCCAGTAATGAGCAGTGTGTGACAAAGCTCCAGAGCAAGCAATTCCCAGTAATGTGCAGTGTGTGACAAAGCTCCAGAGCAAGCAATTCCCAGTAATGAGCAGTGCGTGACAAAGCTCCAGAGCAAGCAATTCCCAGTAATGTGCAGTGTGTGACAAAGCTCCAGAGCAAGCAATTCCCAGTAATGTGCAGTGTGTGACAAAGCTCCAGAGCAAGCAATTCCCAGTAATGTGCAGTGTGTGACAAAGCTCCAGAGCAAGCAATTCCCAGTAATGTGCAGTGCGTGACAAAGCTCCAGAGCAAGCAATTCCCAGTAATGTGCAGTGCGTGACAAAGCTCCAGAGCAAGCAATTCCCAGTAATGAGCAGTGCGTGACAAAGCTCCAGAGCAAGCAATTCCCAGTAATGTGCAGTGCGTGACAAAGCTCCAGAGCAAGCAATTCCCAGTAATGTGCAGTGTGTGACAAAGCTCCAGAGCAAGCAATTCCCAGTAATGTGCAGTGTGTGACAAAGCTCCAGAGCAAGCAATTCCCAGTAATGAGCAGTGTGTGACAAAGCTCCACAGCAGTACAACTCCTAGTAATGTGCAGTGTGTGACAAAGCTCCACAGCAGTACAACTCCTAGTAATGTGCAGCGTGTGACAAAGCTCCACAGCAGTACAACTCCTAGTAATGTGCAGCGTGTGACAAAGCTCCAGAGCAAGCAATTCCTAGTAATGTGCAGTGTGACAAAGCTCCACAGCAGTACAACTCCTAGTAATGTGCAGTGTGTGACAAAGCTCCACAGCAGTACAACTCCTAGTAATGTGCAGCGTGTGACAAAGCTCCAGAGCAAGCAATTCCTAGTAATGTGCAGTGTGACAAAGCTCCAGAGCAAGCAATTCCTAGTAATGTGCAGTGTGAGACAAAGCTCCAGAGCAAGCAATTCCCAGTAATGTGCAGTGTGTGACAAAGCTCCAGAGCAAGCAATTCCCAGTAATGTGCAGTGTGACAAAGCTCCACAGCAAGCAATTCCCAGTAATGTGCAGTGTGTGACAAAGCTCCAGAGCAAGCAATTCCCAGTAATGTGCAGTGTGTGACAAAGCTCCAGAGCAAGCAATTCCCAGTAATGTGCAGTGTGTGACAAAGCTCCAGAGCAAGCAATTCCCAGTAATGTGCAGTGTGTGTGACAAAGCTCCAGAGCAAGCAATTCCCAGTAATGTGCAGTGTGTGACAAAGCTCCACAGCAGTACAACTCCTAGTAATGTGCAGCGTGTGACAAAGCTCCAGAGCAGTACAACTCCTAGTAATGTGCAGCGTGTGACAAAGCTCCAGAGCAAGCAATTCCCAGTAATGTGCAGCGTGTGACAAAGCTCCAGAGCAGTACAACTCCTAGTAATGTGCAGTGTGTGACAAAGCTCCACAGCAGTACAACTCCTAGTAATGTGGAGTGCGTGACAAAGCTCCAGAGCAGTACAACTCCTAGTAATGTGCAGTGTTTGACAAAGCTCCAGAGCAGTACAACTCCTAGTAATGTGCAGTGTGTGACAAAGCTCCACAGCAGTACAACTCCTAGTAATGTGCAGCGTGTGACAAAGCTCCAGAGCAGTACAACTCCTAGTAATGTGCAGTGTGTGACAAAGCTCCACAGCAATACAACTCCTAGTAATGTGCAGTGTGTGACAAAGCTCCACAGCAGTACAACTCCTAGTAATGTGCAGCGTGTGACAAAGCTCCAGAGCAGTACAACTCCTAGTAATGTGCAGTGTGTGACAAAGCTCCACAGCAGTACAACTCCTAGTAATGTGCAGCGTGTGACAAAGCTCCACAGCAGTACAACTCCTAGTAATGTGCAGCGTGTGACAAAGCTCCAGAGCAGTACAACTCCTAGTAATGTGCAGCGTGTGACAAAGCTCCACAGCAGTACAACTCCTAGTAATGTGCAGCGTGTGATTGCATCACACCAATAAAACCCATAACAGTCTACTCAATAAAGAGAGAAATGGACTTCTTTGGTTGAGGTTATTAAAGAACTGGAAGCATATGGAAGTATGACTAACTATAAAGTAAATAGGGCAAAATCTGAAGCCCTGACATATGCGATGAAGGTGGAAGATAGAGACTATTTGAAAAGAGCTTACTCCTTCCAGTGGGCCAAGAAAGGTATACAATACCTAGGCTTTACGATTTCGCATAACCCTGATGAAATGGTAAATTATAACTATTCAAAATTATTAAGGGAAATGACAGATCAACTAAAGGGTTGGGATAATTTATATATTTCATGGATGGGCCGCATAAATATAGTCAGAGCGTACATTCTTCCTAAGTGGCTATACTATCTAAAAATCCCTGTGACCGTTATAAAACAATTCCACCTTATAACTGGTAAATTTATTTGACGACAGAAAAGACCCAGGATAGCAAGAGAGATATTACAGGGAAACTCCAAACAAGGGGGCCTGGGTTACCCGAATTTACATAGACTGCAAGAAGCCAGCCTTCTCAATCACTTCTCCCAACTTCACATCCAGTCAGCTAAAAAAGAAGACTGGTACCTAATAGAGCAGGATATGGCTGACATCCAAAATTTGGAGACGCTTATGTGGCAAAACCGGGAAGATGGAAGTAAAATCGTAAATAACAGCAGCTCAAGAACACTGAAGCAGACTCTGGTAGCCTGGTATCTTTTAAAAAAATAAATAAATAACGTAGGGAAAATACATCAGTCTGCACCCCTAGAGGCTAACATCCAAGAATTTAGACTTCCAGATTTCGTTCGAGGGAGAGGCTTGAGAATAAAGGATCTATATAGAGGGAACAATTTTAAAACATATGAATCCTTATCCCAAGACTTTGGGGCCACTGAAAGGGATTATTTTTCTATACTTAGAATAAAATCATTTGTGGAAAGACACAAGTTTAACAAAAATAAATAAATAAATAAATAAACAAGGTAATTGATGGCCTATTAAATAATAACCATTTAAAAAGAGAACTTTGCTATGACATAATAGAGATGATTTCAGTAAAACCTAAATCGAAGGCAATGGTTTCCTGGGGGACAGAATTATTAAATCCTATAGATAAAGAGGTTTGGATAGAGAGTTGGAATGCCATAAAAAAGATCAATCATTGCCTCACGATGCATGAACTTCACTTCAAGGTCATGCATAGATGGCACCTCTCCCCCATGAGATTACATAAATTTAAAGCAGTAAACCAACACAATTGCTGGAGATGTAAAGAAACCTATAGTGAACTTCTTCATATGTGGTGGTCCTGTGAAAAAATAGAACTCTTGTGGATAAAAGCATTTGGTTTAATATCGGATCTCACCACCACTATAATCCCCTCACACCCAGAGACAGCGCTCTTTAATTTCGAACTCCAAGACCTCCCTTTTAGGTATAGAAATATTGCAACACAAATCCTAATGGCTGTCAAAATCACAATCGCAAGACATTGGAAAAGCCAAGAAACGGTCAAATGGTCAAAAGTTATAAACCAAATAGACCTCCAATGCCAGATGGAAAAAGGGTACTATACCGCCAGATATAAACAAAAGATGTTCTATAACATCTGGGATCCCTGGTTAATAAAAAAAAGAGCACTACTCATTAAGATCATGGAAAGAACTACAGAGATGGAAGAAGAAAGAAACCTAAAAGGATATCAGAATATATGATAAAGAGTAAAAAACGGGCAAACTAGATGAAGGGAAAACTGAAATGTAGGACTGAGAATTGAATAACTGATCGGCGTGGTCATATATATGTCCACTTATCTATCTCTTGAATTTATAAGTAGGGGTGGGAGCCCTCAAGCCTGGTGTGTGTTTTTATATATGTTTGTAAGGTTGTAGTTATTAAGTGTATCATGGAAAGAAAATTTTATATGTTCAAACAGCTGTATTTCGACAAGCCATGATTGTGTCTTTTTCTAATTTTGATTTAAAAAAATCAAATAAAAAAAAAAAAAAGAGAGAGAAATGTAGGTGATTGAGACAGGAATTTCAAAGCTTTTTTGCTGATGATACAAAGATTTGCAGCAGGGTTGATGTTCATGGAGGGATGAGCCAAATGGCAAATGATTTAGCTAAACTAGAAAAAATGGTCAGAGCAGTGGCAACTGACATTTAATGTGGATAAGTGCAAGATTATGCATCTTAAATGTAAATACCCAACGGCAGAATATAATATATTTGAGTCCTAACAACATCTGAGGAAAGGGATTTAGGAGTAATAATTTCAGAGGACTTAAAGGTAGGTAGGCAATGTAATAGAGCAGCAGGAAATGCTAGCAGAATGCTTGGTTGTATAGGGAGAGGTTTTAGCAGAATGCTTGGTTGTATAGGGAGAGGTATTAGCAGAATGGTTGGTTGCATAAGGGGAGAGGTATTAGCAGAATGCTTGGTTGTATAAGGAGAGGTATTAGCAGAATGCTTAGTTACATAGGGAGGGGTATTAGCAGAATGCTTGGTTGTACAGGGAGGGGTATTAGCAGAATGCTTGGTTGTACAGGGAGAGGTATTAGCAGTAGAAAGAGGGAAGTGTTCATGCCATTGTACAGAGCACTGGAGAGATCTCACTTGGAGTATTGTACATGGTACTAGAGACCATATCTACTAAAGGATGTTGATACTCTGGAGAGGGTTCAGAGAAGGGCTACGAAACTGGTTCATGGGTTGAAGGATAAAACTTACCAGGAAAGGTTAAAGCATCTTAATATGTATATATGTGGATAGATGTAGATGAGACATGGAGGATAAGACAGAAACATTTAAATATATAAAAGGAATCAACATGGTAAAGGAGGAGAATTTAATTAAAAGAAGAAAAACTAGCCACAAAAAGAGGACATAGTCTTAAATTAGAGGGGCAAAGGTTTAAAAGTAATATCAGGAAGTATTACTTTACTGAGAGGGTAGTGGATGCATAGAATAGCCTTCCAGTGGAAGTGGTAGAGGTTAATACAGTGAAGGAGTTTAAGCATGCGTGAGACAGGCACAAGGCTATCCTAGATATAAGATAAGGTCAGGGACTAATGAAAGTATTACTTTACTGAGAGGGTAGTGGATGCATAGAATAGCCTTCCAGTGGAAGTGGTAGAGGTTAATACAGTGAAGGAGTTTAAGCATGCGTGAGACAGGCACAAGGCTATCCTAGATATAAGATAAGAAAATTGTGCAGACTAGATGGGCCTTTATCTGCCAACACATTATCTCCACCAACACCACGCCCACCCTGCCACCCCCCCCCTCAGCCCCGCCCCCCCCTATAAGACAACAACATGTTTTTGGCAATTGAAAACATTGGGAGGCATTCAAAATATCAATGCAATACATGAGCAGCGTGGGAAAAGAAAGCTCTGATTACTGGAGACTGTGAGAAGTTTTCTTCTCCTGGGGTTTCTCATGGGTTCTCTGTGTACATTTATTGTTTGCTTTATTATGTACTGTGACTGCTGCTTTTCCTCCTGTCATGTCTCTGTTTGCACAGGATCTGCTGCTTTCTCATTATTTCTTCTAAACTGTAAGCTCTTAGGCCCGATCCCGTCTCCTGTGTAGAGCGTGTACAGGATATTAGAGCTCTGTTCACCCTCAGATGAGCTGATCTCACACATGTAGCTGACTAATGTAGATTAGGGGGTTGCCAACCTTTCAACTTATTTATGAAGGCCTCATCTGTATACTTGACTCTAATTTCACTATTCCTTGGTGGTTATTATACTACTGGCCTTTATTTCACCTGGTCACTGGTGGACTATGCATATTTGAGCATTAGGAAAATATAGGCACCGCCCCCTGGCTCAGATTTGTATATTCCGAGAGTACAGCTGTATGCTCAAATCCACCCTCATTCTGCACCATGAGGGAAACACTGGTCCATAGAGTGATGTCCCACGCATGCATGTTGAGTCCACCAATAGTGCATAAAATGTCACCTACTTGCCACGCCAGAACACGGGGACCAGCTGACCATACACAGATTTCACCCATTCCAGTTGTAACCCTTTGATTGGATTGGAGGCAGAAGTGAGGCAAAAGGCAAGTTTTAAGGGTAATTACGGCAAAATTGGGAGAGCAATACGAGAATATGTTGCAACTATAATACCTTTGAGTATTAAGGAAAAGTAAATTTTATATAGCAATTAAAGTAATATTAATCAATTGTGTAATACAGTTCTGGGCTTGGTCCCTAGGACACACTTGAAAACAAGAGAGATCTCAATCTATTCCTCCCTTTAAAACACTTTCTAAATAAAGAGAGAATTAAATAGTCTGACATATTTTACCTTTTTTTTTTTCTGTAGGTGGCGCTAGGGATTCTATTAGGAGAGAGAGATCTATGGATACAGAACACATATTTATCATGTTAAATTACTGCGCTAATAAAACTAACATCACAGACGTAGGTTATGAAAAGTGTGGAAAATACCGTTATTCACGTTATCCAAGTCTGAAATCTAGTGGACAAAAGGGAGATAACACAAAATCCAAAACTGCAATCAGCCGTGGTTACCGAGGCACCATTTATGGCTTGGATGGCCAACCTTGGCACTGCATCGCCGCTCTACACCTCTGGCTTCCTAAAGTGCAGGGTCCCACCTTATTGCCTGGGCTTCACAAATATTTGTGGACTTTAGGGGGCCAAGAATTTCCATTAAGGAGCCAGGGAAATTATAAAAATCAGTGCCTAATCAGTGCTTTACACAGAGTTCATTAAGGATTCTAACCCTACAACGTGCATCACAACCATACCCTAAACTAGATCTCAGGCACTGGTCCCACGGCTCTTCCAATCTTATGTCTTTTTAACCTCTGACCAAATACCCAGGAAATTAAAAAGCCACAAAGCTTTAAAAAAAAAATGTACATTTTTTTATTTTTATTTAAGAGAAACAGATGTTATATAGTTTTATTGGTCAGTGACATCACATTAGGAGTTACATATCCCTTTTACCCAACACTTGCCAACAGCCAGTTAATAAAACAAACGTCGTCTAGGTAAGTTGAGAAACGTTTGGATAATAGAAGTAGCTTTTCAGCAATACAAGTCTGACATCCAGTGGCTGAAAGATAAACTGTAACTGGATAGCTTCATGATACAGAGCAGGAAGTAAGAGGCCCAGTCTGGACTCTAACAGACACTCTAATGACGTTCTGTACAACACCAGACACTTTACTTACCCCAATAAACACCATGACGGTAATCTCTGGTTTCCTTCTTTTTTTTGGTTCAGATGAGGACATTTTGGTCCATTCATGCAGCCCGTCAGATCCGTATTGATACAGGTCAGTCACATGGAGAAAGTCTCTTGCAGCCCAAGTTGGACTAAAAAAGGATATTTCTGAAGGGGAAAGCTTGAGACTTCTAGTTATCAAGAAGGAATATCATGGTCGGCTCCCATGGCTAATCTGCAGTGAAAAAGTCTTCTTTAGCAGTTAAAGGGTTTAGCAACCTAAACATTACTTGTACTATGAATGTACAGAATGAAAAATGATCTATATATTGTGTTAGCAGTATTGCATGCAAATTACCGGTAATCAGATAAATATATGTTTTTAAAGTGTCTGTGGTATTTCCTACTAAGGACAAGACTTGTGGCTTACAATGGAAAATGTGTAACTGGCATATCAGTCCACAAGGTGATGTCATAAGTAGGAGACATTTAAAAACCTACTTCTCGTATTCATTGGCATGCAATAACTGCTAACACAATGTATAAGATCATGTTTCATTCTGTACTTTTATATAAGATCAGATAAGTAAATAAAATATGAAGGATAAAAACAACCTATCAACTTTTATTCCGTGTGGAAGGAAGCCAACCCTAAACATGGTAGGCGGCTGTAGACCTCAGCCATCCGACTGGCGCATTTTCCATTTTATTATCCATGTTTTAGTTAAATTTTAATACAGAGCTCAATACAGATTTTTTTTTATTCAAGTGTTTTTAAAGGACAATGATGGATTGAGAGGTTTAAACCTTCCACATCTATAGATGAGTCAGCGACTGTCAAAGCATTGTAATCATTTTTGAAGATTTTAAACCAAGCTGGCGACTGTATACATCTGGAGGGGATTACATGTAGCCATTGATGAACTACAACTCCCATGATTGATATCCAGCCCTGTGCATTAAGCAGGATGAGGTAATAGGAGACAGGCACTGGGGAAGTTAATATTGGGATTACAAAAATACTGAAATTGGCAATTCTGAGAAGAAAGGGAAACTGAAAATAAATCTGGGAAGACTATTTTTTATATGTGGGGAGGAATTTTTTCCTCGATCACAGAGATAACCCGGTGTGTTTGCTACGTATTCAAGGAAGAGGATGAAGTAGGTTTTTATACATATTTTGAATATGTGAATATCTGACAAAAAATTAAAAATAAATCACTAGTGAAAACAGTGAGGGTAGAGCACATTGTTCACGGATCATTGCCAAACCACAAACAAAAAGAAAATGAAAAAGTCGACTTGAAGAGCTTTAGAGGTTAAAAAAATTATATATATTTTTTATATTTCCAGAAATATTTACAAAGAAGCTGGGACAGACAGAGCAACATTTAAAAAAAACAACACTGACTGAACAAAAACAAAGCATTCAATTGAATCCAACCAGGATATGAATTGTATAGAATTTTAATTTACAGCATGTTCAGTACTCTGTACCCTTCAAGCTCCCGTCTAAATCAGGAAGCTCTGGCTGATTTAAAACATTTGTTTGTAGGAAAAGAGCCGGTTCCATTCTAACATAGGATAATGAGTCACAGCAGCATGTATATATTCCATTGTATGGACTCAAGAAGCAGAATCTGCATATACTTTTAATGCAAAATATACGGTATAAAGCATTGCTGTACATCAGATTGTGGTAAAAAGGCTGAATCTTTGTCTGCGCCAAATGATGAGTGGTCTAACCACCTTTTCTGTGAAAAGCAGAATTATGAAAATAAAGTCTATACAGGCTTGGTAAACTGCAAATAATATATACACATACATCATTATAATAATAAGTGCTTAAACAGGAAGGATACAACCAAGTACGTCCTTCGGTGTTACCATAAACCAACTTAATGGCACCTATTTTATCCATTTGGGAAAGGATGATGGGCTGGATAAGTTGCCAGTTATCAAACCTGCAAGAATGAAGACTGAACAGATTCTACAGGGAGAGGATTGGCCCACTAAGCTAAGGTTATTTTTTTTTAATGGTCACTTGTCCCCTGCCCCCCAGGACATGCCCCATCACTTACATTGCACATCCAGGACTTACCCCTGCCCCACCACTTACATTGCACATCCAGGACTTACCCCTGCCTCCCAGGACATGCCCCATCACTTACATTGCACATCCAGGACTTACCCCTGCCCCCCAGGACATGCCCCATCACCTACATTGCACATCCAGGACTTACCCCTGCCCCCCAGGACATGCCCCATCACCTACATTGCACATCCAAGACTTACCCCTGCCCCCCAGGACATGCCCCATCACCTACATTGCACATCCAGGACTTACCCCTGCCCCATCACTTACATTGCACATCCAGGACTTACCCCTGCCCCCCAGGACATGCCCCATCACTTACATTGCACATCCAGGTCTTACCCCTGCCCCCCAGGTCATGCCCCATCACTTACATTGCACATCCAGGTCTTACCCCTGCAAAAACATGCAGATCAGACAGAAAGGAGAATACTCTCATAACTCACCCAGGCACACACTAAACATCAGTTTGTACATATGTGGCTAACAGTACCTGTATCAACCTAGATACTATACAGATGAAGGGACTCATCCTGCTAATCTGCATATCAAACCACAAGCCGATTGTCATTAACAGGTGACAGTTAAACCCTGTCTTTTCCTTAATGCACACATTTACATGCAAGTCTGCTAACACAGCACTCATTTCTTATGCTATTCATTCTCAGTACAAGCCAGTTCAGGTGACTGGAGCAGCACTGCTATTTTGCACCCCTCTGGATCAAGAGATTAGTCCTTGTAGGTTTCCTACCAATCCCATTTTATGACATGACTGAGCAGTTTCATATGCTAATGTGCCCCATCTGAGATCAAGTACCAGAAAAGAAATCTAACAAGGCGGTCCAGATATTTTGGAATCGTTATTTTGCATGGAGTTGTGCAAGCTTCTATTTTCCTCCTTCTTCAATAGGCTACGCATCTGGGAATTGCTCTTTAAAAAGCACCCTTTACCAAAGGTATTAAAGGCCTAATCCAAAAACCTATGATATAGGTCAAGAGCACGGATTTTGAGCATTTGGTTGCGACTGCTAATCTATAAGTGGTTTAACAACGACCTTACTAATGTTCTTCGTGTAACACTACATAATATGCACAGACCACAAGTTAACAGTTCAGCTGCATAAAGGATTGCCAACTTCAATGGTTACCCCAAGTGTGTAATTACTTCAATGGTTACCCCAAGTGTGTAATTACTTCAATGGAACTAAGTGCTGTAGGAATTGGACATTTCCCCAGGGAACAAGTAAATATACACTGCTATGTATTCAAATTATCTTGGGGCTAGAATCTGAAACAAAAACAGGCCTTCTACCCATATAGTGAATGCCACATTAGGAACAATAAAGTTTGTTGACGCATCACTCTTCCTGTCCCATGATGAATGAGGCCAAAGCTAGAGAGAACAGAGTACAAGTCCGAGTTGTTTGGTAAACAACATTAGGCCTTAGTCATTAAAACACACAGTGAATACAAGAAAGGAGTTGAAAATGTACATAAAGTATTGTAAACAAAGCAATGTTTCAACCCCACAGGAGTGCGGTGCATTTAGTTTTTTGACTTGCGTGGTGCCAGTCACCCCACAACACTTCTATTGAATAATGGATACCTGCAACATGCAATGAAGTGCTCCCCCCCCCCATCACTAAATCTGCCTTTATTGAACGGGCTCACTGCAGGAGAGGAAGCTGCAGAAAGGGATTCTGGGTAGTGACATCACCACAAGGTATATTAAAAAGATTTTATTAAATCCGCATAGTCTTTATTTACAAAAGAACGATCGGGTGGCTACAAGTAGGTCAGGGTTGGTAAGTTTCTTGAATTGCCATAAACAAGGTTATTTAAGAATTCTGGGAGCAAGATTTCAAAGTAGACATTTTTCTGCAGATTGCGCCCACGTTTAGAGCTTGGCCTCAGCATTGCTCTTTATACATAAACCAGTATAATGGAATACGAGAGAGATGGAAGCTTAAGAAGAGTAAGCAGAGCCTCATATGAAAGCATGCTCTGTGTTTAATCCATGCAAGCAATGTCCACTTCATCCACCAATGGCTCTCTGCACAAACTCCGCTATCCAACTCAATGTTGTATTAGGCATCTCAGGAATTGGCACCAATAAGAAACTCTGAATTCCAGCTTAATAAGAAAGCAACTCAGTGCCATTGTCTAGTTGTACAAATCAATTTACTGTCAGACTAGGAGAGAGACCACATGGCAGGCCTACAATCACAGTCCAAACCCTGACAACTACATTAAGTGCTACAACTACTACAGGTGGAAGCCATTTTAACTTGTATGGTGGGTGAACTTCCTGCTGGCTCCCAGGAAGTCATTGCTTATCAAGAAGAGTGCAGTATTTCACCTCTGGAAGTTATGACTATGTAGAAATATTGCTTAACAAATGTGTATATTGGCTACAAAATGTGTTATTAATAAATATCAGCTCAACATACATCCAATGCGATGAGCTAATATTTGGAAAATCAACAAAGAAAAATGGATATGTCAGGCCTGTCATGGCAAAATGTGAAATGGGACAGAGGCACTCCAGCCATGTAAGTCTGTGGTTAGTCCCCCTCTGCCCATCTTATCCTAAAAAAATAATAATTTAAAAAAAACAAATAAGTGTGTATATATATTTTCCATTCCATATAATGCGTACCGTAAAAAAGAATGGAAAATTGCCGCTAAACACAAACACAGCAGAAAAATTATAATGGCCATTGTAAATATGTTGTTTTCTATAGTGTTTGCCGTACAGCTCATTCTTATTCAGAGGTTAGAGGGGGAAGCTATTTTATGATAGAAATCTTTTTAGATGTTATTTTTGTAATAGTCACCAGTCATATGCATAGTTCAATATTGATTTACATATGTGCTCCCAGGATGCTGATTAAATGACCTCATTCTTTCTCTGTTGATATTGGCGACATTTTCAACCCAGTTTATTACTTCTCATGCGTAGATTTTTATCCCAAGGAGAGAAAACGAATACAAGGAAATTGGGGATAAATACTGACTGTGGACAAGATTGACCTTGATAAACCACCATGGCAGTTCCTTGTTTGCTCCTCAGTCACACCTAGATACAATAGAGTGTAAAGGAATGCCTATAGGTGTAACCTGATGTCTCAGTATAATGTGTTTTCACACATCACACGGAAGGCCAACGATATACACAGTCAAGCTTGCCTTGGGACACAGAGTTTGAGCTTTGGGAAAGGCACGCACTCTTGTCGAACGTTCTCACATGGATATTTCCCAAAGATTTTCCCACATCAGGATGGATTTTGCTGCACATGCTCTGCCCCCCCAAAAAAGGCCTGGTTTACTAACTTGGTAATTTAGTCTTCTCACGTGTTTAGTTTAGAGTATACCACTGTTGGACTAGTAGTCCTACAGGCCAATAATGAGGTGTAGATGACAAACTACACCCATTTTTCAGGTTGCAGGCCCCACTAGTTTTCTCATCTGCACAGTCGTTTTGTTTAAATCAGTGACATCCAACCCTTCGAGTAGCAAGGTGCACCACAACTGACTGAAAGTGGCAATAGAAGGAAAAACAATTCTAAAGTAAACCAGATCTGTCTCTTGGCATACTCAGCCAGGGTCTGATCAGGGGCTGGTGCAGGGAGAGATTTTAGTTTTGAATGCCACAAGCAGATGGGGACATTGTTAAGGTGCACTATGTTGGTGGCATAAGAAAACCTAGGTCTCACTTGTGAGGGAAGCATCATGGCTCCTGGTCAGAGGATAAAGTGACATATACCTTATTAAAAGCTACATGCCAGTTTATCATTTTAATTGTGACTATAGCAGAACAACAACAAGTGGGAAAAAAAACTGTGGCCTTTTAACCCCTTCGTGACGCATGGTGCTTGCGTCCCAAAAGACGCAAGCACCAAAACGTCACGATTTGTTCCTGGCCACCGATCACAAGGTGATCGGTAGCCAGGAACACTCTGGCAGAGACCTGATCAGGGTCTTAATAGACCCCGTGGGTCCCTGCCAAAAAATCGCGAGACCTCCGGACGTCACGTGTGACGTCACGGAGGCGTGCCCGAACCTGGAAGTTCGGGCACAGCGCGATTTAGAGAAATGTAGCCGGAGCTCGCTCAAAGTGGCCTCATCTGACAGGTGGGATCCCGCTGTAAGTGCCTGCAGCGGGATCCGAAAACAGCTCATCGCGGGGACGTACTAAGGCACTTAAAGTCAGGACGGCTTAGAACGTCCCAACGTCACAAAGGGGTAAATAAGCCATATTCTTATCAGCCTTATATATGTGGAGATTTTTTGGAATAAAAAATTTCTATGGCTAGCATACTGCTCTTCACCATTAATTTAAATTTAAAAAAAAAAAAAAAAATGTACTACAACCAAATATTTATTTCTAGCAAGATGGCCTCCTTCAGAAAGAACTTGGGCGGACCTGGTATAAACAAACCATGAGGACGTTATTCATGCTTTTACTGTTAAAATGACGTGTTGAAGGAGTCAATTCCAAGTTAAAAAGAGAATCGCACTCAAGACAAGCTTTGTTATGAACCAGTTCACTGTAACTTAAGCCACACCATTTTGTTGTGCCATTCGTCGACTGTCTGTTTGAACCCCTTCACCTCTCTTACACAACACTGTATTGGAGATGACTTTTTCTGGAGGGATAAATCTGGCCTGATTGTAGAAAAAGTAAAAAAAAAACTGGCAGCTTACAGCTTGTACAGGTGGGTTTAGATGGCCAAGCGTGGTAGTTTCAACTCTATCTGGATTGCTTTACAACTCTATTGAAAGGACAGTAATAAAGAGGGAAAGTGGTACAGATATATCATAACACAGCCAATGAATCATACAAAACGAGCAATGAAATAAAAGCCTTCATTGATTGCACTCATTTACCCCCTTCTGTGCATTGTGGAAAAAGCACAGTGTCTGCCAACACATGGCCACTCTTTCAGCACGCACAAAGGTCTTACGGAATTATTGACTAGACCGGCCAAAGCGGAAGATGTGCTTCTTGTGCTCTGATTGGGCCAATTAGCGGTGGCCCCTGGGGAGCACAGGATGGCTGCCATCGTCTTCACAGGATGCTGTAAATCTGCATCATGCCTGTGCCACTCACACACACACGGGAAATGCAAAACTCCAGATATATATCTTACACTATATAACAAGGGTCAGTAAATCATCGGAGCAAGTTCTTCACACTTGCCCGCGGCCCACTGCAAATCTCTATACACACGGCGTCCTGCTGGCTTGCTTGGAGTTCTACGCTGTCGTAGATAAAAGAGCCAGTGCCTCGTTGCAGGACAAGGTTGCACTGGTCCTCCCGGCGCCGACAGGGTGAAGGAAAAGTCCAGCCATCCCAGCTCTATGATACAGTTCCAGGCTGGAGCGACAGGGTGAAGGGCCGCTCTACCCCGCCAGCTTGCTGGTGACAAGTGAAGACTTTCTCTGTGGGAGGTCCTGCGGCGTGGGGATGTGATCGCCTGTTACCAGATTTTTGTCTGGCCCGGCACAGGGTAGCTGCTTGTTCTTCATTTTGGCCTTGGCCATGTTGTAGTCTCCAGAGTCAAAGTACTTTTGCTGCAATACCAGAAAGGAGAGGTTAAAAGGCCACTCCAAGCAACAATTACCCAATGTATTAATACTTGTGCACCAAGCAGCCATTCATCTCAATCACACTTTCTGAACTGAGAGTTTCCTTGCCATTATCCCGATTAGAGCGTACATTAACTCCTCCTACCTCAGGCATATATAGATGTTCAGCTGCTTTTTGAGGAACGTATATCTGTTACATGCTGCCCTGAAGAATGCATAATTCAAGAGTATTCAGAGTGAAATCAATTATTTATCAAATATACACTGTCATACTGCTTCTGCATTGTCACCTAGACACAATACAAGCGAATATAGGTCACACACACGTCAAAATCCATAAATAGAGGACGGTGGCCGTGCATTAATAAAACAAACATTTTGGTGCCAACATTTGTATATATAAAGGTTATAGGTCATGCAAATTATTACACGGCTGCAGAAATACCTGCAGTTTAGAGACAAAAAAAAAAAAAGAAATTTTAAACAAAAGCTGGGTCACTATCACCCCAGTGGATGGTAGGTAATCTTCAACCTCAAATGCACAAACAGAACAGCAGTCTATAAACTGGAGGCTTCCTATGGCAATAAAATGAACAAGACATTGTCATAAGATGCAACTAGATAACCTGGTCATTTATAACAAACACATATAAAATAACCCAGTGGAATATGATTTATATATGATTAATTAATTGCATATTAAAGGAAAAATAAAATTAGGTGTTTAACTCCTGGCTCCATTTTGTGAATATTTCCCATGATGCAACAAGTCTCACTTCACAACTGTAGCCAGAGCCTGCATGATGTCATAAGATACTCCCCTGCTCTTTTACTGGCTCCTGTGGATCAAGTGGGCAGGACTAGGTGGCTGTGGACAATTTTTTTTTTTACCTGCCTTCCAACACAAAGAGAGGTTTCAATGCAAGTCTATGATCAGAATTCAGACTTATAGACTGCATTCTGTGTCCCCAGCCCCAAAGTGAGAAATTGGTGCTGTAAATCACTAGGGGTTGGCACCCAGAAACACTTTCACAAAATGGAAGCGCCCAGTTACATATTTTATTAAATACAGTCACGTAACAAAAAGAGACAAATCTGAAATCAATAATACAAAATAAAAATAAAAATCCTTTTCGTTTTTCTGGTCCCTTTAAGCTTCTCTATTATGTAAGTTGCAGTGTAGTACAATTGTAAAGGAATGTACTGTACTTGAAGGGTTAAGAAGATATCCCTGTGCCCACCCTGAGCATGGTCATATATATATATATATATATATATATATATATATATAAAAGATAATGCTGCCTGTGTGAGAGTCAGTTCTCCAAAATAATTAACAACTTAAAAAAGGAAAATATATAAACCAAGCGCTGAAAACAAAAACAAAAAAACAACTAAGCCAGCTGAAGCACATCTTATGGGAAAATGAAAATGTTTGCTTGGCTTCGGCCTCGAGAGATAGGAAAGATTATACGTGTTATTTGTATGGTATCAGGTTTCAGAGATAGAGAGGCATTGCAAAACATTATATACAGAAAAGGGCTGCCAGACACCTGTTAGAAAGGAGTCATTTATACAAACACTGAGTGGAGGCCATCTGGGTTCTTTACAGAGATCTTTCCTGATCAGTAAGGGCTTTAACCATGAAAATGAGATTTGCTGGGAATTGATAAGGGAATTTCAAAGTTAAGGCTAGAGTGGCAGAGTTGGAAACATTCTCTAGTTCATGAATCCAGCCCTTGAAGTCAACAAGGAGAGGACTGAATAGTTGGGAGCGCCTTTTAACCCATCCAAATTTGGACCTGCTGACAATCCCGAATGCTTCCAACCATATTGCAGTGATGGCCAACATTTCCCATAATGCCCTGTCAGTCAAGAAACGGGGCATTATGGGAGATGCGGGGCATTATGGGAGATGCGGGGCATTATGGGAGATGCGGGGCATTATGGGAGATGCGGGGCATTATGGGAGATGCGGGGCATTATGGGAGATGCGGGCCATAGGAAGTCAACAGCTGGAGAGTCGCAGTACAAGATGACTGCTTTATTGTCTCTATTTGGGAGGTCCTGCAACACCATTTGAAACTGTGGAAGATTAAGTAATTAAGAGATTTTTAATGTTCTGTGACGAATATGATTGTTATGGATGGATAAATATTTAAAAAAATAAAATGCATCAAAAAGGTTATGCACCAATGGTAATATTTCTACACCCTCACAACCTGTCTCTTTATAAATGATTGAACAGAAGAAACATGAAATATGAGTCATTAACGTTACTTGGCACAACAGCTCAATCCACCTTGAGTAAACAGGGCACACAACTATTATTTAAATAAAGAGGACGCAGGATGTGTGTATTTGTAGAAATCTAAGAGTGGAAGGTAAGTGGTGTCAGCTTGAGCCAATTAGGGCTGGTGTGAAGGATAGGATCTTGTGTTAGTAGATCATGTCTGAGAGGTAGGGTTATTGGAGGTTGTGTAGCCAGCCAGGTAAGTTCAGAGAACCAGAACCTGCATGGCCAAGAAGGAGCTATCCGTATAACCGATGGCTGTTCCCAAACCTTCTGTAGATCAGAGGAAAAAAATGGAACACAGATCAAAAGTAACATTCCTGGGGCATTGCATTTGTTCCAATGGAGCCGTCACCTTGATCAAGAGAAAAAGATGTCTGAAAATGTATTAGAAGCGCAAGCCTTGAGGCCTACAGTAGCAAATCTCCTTTTGCGGAGGACATATGAGGATGTATTTTTGTTGTGTGTGCTGCCTTTCTTGTTTTGGGTATACTGCTGTGGTCTGTCTGTATGCAGACTGATTGATTCCATAGTGTAGTTCTCCAGTTTGTCATGGCTGTGTATGTCCGTCCATGTGTTATGGACCGAGAGGGTGTTTAAATGAACTCCCCAGCCGGTGGTACATGCATCTGTTACCAATCTCCAGCTGGTTGGAGGCCACTTAATTTGTCTGTAAAGTCTGTTATTGGTTATCCATCATGACAGAGAGCACCTTGACTGACTGTGTTTAGAAGATTCAGAGGAGCAATGGTCACTACTTCTCCTAGTTCTATAATGTTGTCCTCGAGAAAAGTATAAGCCCCCAGTGGTTTTGGTGGCATTATCAGCAGGCCTTCAAACATAAGGCGACTAGACAATGTCGCCAAGATTCCTCCATGAGGAGGTATCAGACAACACTGAAGAACCCCCTCCCGAGCCCATACAACTGCTCCCAGGAGTGATTGTATGCACCATACCAGAAAGGCTGCCGCCAGTCCAATATGGCGATGCGCTGATGCAGACGCGCACTTCGGAAGTGACAAAATCACTACTTCCGTCGCTCTGTAGTAGTTGCTAGACTGCCTACAGCGGCTGTTTTCAGTTACTGCCCTACAACTTGCAAAAAACCAACAGAAAAACACGTAATCTTTGGCCACTTCGAAACTTAAGTAAAATGTTAGAAACTATGTAGACTGGAATCTTTTTTAACAGTTTGTAGATGGCCAAGACAAAAATTACAGCTAAGCACAAACACAAAAGTGTAAAAAAAAAAAAATAGTCCATCGCTGATGTCTTCAACTGGGGACCTGGAACATTTTTGAGGATACAGTCTCAAATATGGGTTATTTTTAGGAATCAGTCACAACTGCAGGTTAAACAGGAATGTAATATGTCTGGGTAGGATGTTGAGATAAGCATTACTCGAGTAGAGGCTTGGGCTTTGCCTGGGCAGGCACTATTACCAACCCAATTTTAGGTCTACACCAAGGACTCCAAAACCAGTATAATAAAACAGATTAAATCATTTAGTGAATCATTCTAATGAAACGTTATCAGCATCGGCTGTGATAAACCGCTCTCAGAACATACCCCTTTCTGCAGCCTTTTCATTAAGAAGTCAGATCCGCCAGGCTTCTGCCCTAAATTGGGGTATTTGGCCTTCAGTTTCTGCTCCTCTGCTTTTTCTGGAGTAACAGCTTCCTTCTCTTGTGAGTCCTGGAGGGCAAACAAAAATGGTAATTTTAAAATAATAGCAAAAGCGTCTGTTCACTACTGACAGCGAAAGTGATCTATGGGTTAGTCTTAATCTAATAAAAAAACACTCTAACTGTAAACTGCACTTTCAATACCGTACAGTGTACCATTGAATTTTTAGTACTTGCAATAGGGTGACAGAAGCTGACAAGTCAAACTAGGCCTCTGTGCTGTCTGTTATCTTGCAATATGAAGGATGATCTTTACAAGCAATGCATGTTTATATTGTTCCAAATGTACAGTGGGAGTTTGGTTATGCTTCCCTTTCAGTCATGAATATTATTTCTACATGGGTTTTAATGGAACGGTAAAGACAAGAACCTTCCTTTGTTCTAAAATGACATATATAATAATAATGTTAAATAACATCCTTAGACCTGCTAATCAGCCCTCACTTATCCTACAGACATCATAAAGGAAAGTAAAAGGAACAGTATGAATACGGGTCGTTATTAAAAAACACAAGGTGTAGGTCGTTCAAGGAAGTAAATGCTAAAAAAAGTATTTAATTGTCCTTTAAAGAGTGGTGATTTATTGATCCAGACTCCCCAGAACTAGGTCTAACCAGCAATGATCTCCCGTGGCTGTGAGACAGCAGGGCATCTTATGCCTAGCTTTCCTTGCATTAAGATGTGTGGTTACCTGATGTCTGGGGAGGAAGGAGGGATGAGATGGGAGTGTTCAGTGACCTGTGCTGCTGCCATGAAAAGGCACATTTTGCTAAAAGGAGGGGTTATTTGCACTGTTAAATCCATAAAACCAAAATAATAAGGACTTGTATGCTCTGCTTGGATTTGGGAAATAATGGCTGCTGAATGGAGCTGAAGGGGACACGGGTGCATATCTACCAAGATCTGCAGAGATCTAATAGAGAATACACAGGCAGCCAAGAGGAAAGTTTGCGGAATGAATGGGACTTTTATTATTCCTACGATCGAGCATGCGAATAAAAATTCTGTCATCACCACACTGAGCTGCATACGGTAAAAACAACTCACTGAATCCCTGTACAAATTATAAAGTGGAAAATTCCACCGCTTTCAATGCCGACACTGATTTGCTCTTTTGTACGAGAACCTGATAAATATTTCTCTTTTTTGCTCCTAAAATCTACAAATTCAGCAGTCCCAGAAAATATTCATAAAGGATATTAGAAGGCCTGTTAGAATTTGCAAAGCCTTTCTCTAATCACACCCACCCTTTACATAATATACTTGCTCTTACTTTATAAAAGAGACAACATAATTGCAATGTACAATGGGTTGCACTATACACAACAAACACAAAAATACCATAAATATTTAACCACTAGCGAAACATGTCGCATTCTGTATCGGAAACATAATTACAAACGGTAATATCTCCAAGTACAAGTGAACTTTTACATATACCGGTAAACCTCAGCTTCCTGCCCTCACAGGAAGTACTCAGCAGTGATGCGTGCTTGATAGCATAGATTATATTTAATAAAAATGTCACAAGCATTAGATTTCATATATATATACACACACAATTGGTACCAATTGGGTCACAACAATGTATAGATGATATTTTAAGCACTTTTAAGTTGCACCCATGTTACTTCAAGACAGGTACACCTTTTAACATTAGAAGAAGTCTATTAATATTCGCCAAAATATTTTATGAATAAAATGTAGAACCTGCAAACATTTCATTTGGGTGGTCTCTTTCCATCGCAAATCAGACTGGTGGGAACAGATATCTTGGTTTTGTAGCAAAGGTCTTAACAGGTAGTCATTAAAAAATGCATTAGTCTGGCCTAGGAGATTTATTCTGGTTAATTTCTATTTACTGTGTGATCAGCTTCCAAAATAAATATGGCTGCCCCCATGAATTCTGCTTACAGCAATAAACATAGTGGAGTCTGGTGATGGTTATGTGATTGTGCAGAACTAAGCCACATTTGCAGTCTAGTGAGATCAACTATCGCAAAGAGTAGAGGTTATATAATTTCCCTGCATTGAACTGCAAATAACCACAGGTTACAAAATGTAACATAAGTTAAAAGACAGAAAGAAATAGTAATCACATTAGATGTACAAGAGCAAGAATGGGCAGGACTGGGCACTCGCTTTCAGAGATGTTCACCATCACTGATCTAGGTCCTTGACAACCATGTGCTATCCCATAGCTGGTCCTACCCTCCAACTAGCATCATCTGCTTCACATTCTAAAGGGCTGCTGTAGGATTATGGGATTTGTAGTTCAGTCGCAACTGGCTGTTTATATAAAAGTATGTACAGTATTATTCCTCTCTGTAGGAGACTGCACAAAATGTATAATTTAAGAACAAGTGTCCCCCCCCCAAAAATAATTTCTATGAGAATTTGTATTAATATGTCACAGAAGTAGCAAACCAGTTACCTCTTATCCATACAAGTCTAAATACAAAAAGTATATCACTGGGAGGCACATTATAGATGACACAACATGCATTGATTAGCAGTGCTGCATTATTTAAGTACATATAGTAAAATAGAGCATGATTAGGACACCTACATACAGACAGGTGTTAGGGATGACTGTGGACACTCCAGTTGACTGAGCATCATAGGGAAGTGTAGTCCACAACTGGTCATCTATGATCAAACACTGAATATAAATATATATATATATATATATATATATATATATATACACACACACATACACATACACACACACATACACCTCAATGTAACAGGGAGCCCCTAATCTCCTTAATTTGATCCCCCCCTGGAGTGACAGTCCCCAGGCTGCAGCTTTTGCAAAGTACTCTATTTAACCACTTGTCCCCCTGCTCTGATTGCAGCCCAGCCCCCCCCCCCCAGTAGACAGGGAAAGGGTTAAGCACAGCTAGTAATGGGGAGCCTCCCTCACCTGCTTCTCCTCTCCGCTCTCCTCCAGGTGCGCGTCCCCTCCGTACTTATCAGACATGGTACCGGCTGAGAGGTAAGGGAAACCCAACTGACAACAATGTCTCTCCCACCGGGGAACCACGGTGCGTCCAAAAGCCAGCTCTCACCTCCGCTCCCCCAAAATGGCGGCTACTGTGCCTGACGTCACAGGCTGGACTAAGGAGCCAGCCAGCCAGCCAGCGAGCGAGTGAGCGCGCGCCGCCCGCCTTCTCCCACCTAAGCGGCGAGAAACCGAATCCTGCCAATCGGCGGCGGCCATGACATCATAGCCATCCAATAGCAGAACAGCAGAAGAGGGACGGGCGGAAGAGCCCGCCCCATTTTTTTTGACATGCACGAACGCGAGCCAGTCAGGAGAGGAGACAGCGAGGGGGTGGAGGCGGGTAATTGGACCAGCCAATCCGAAAAAGGTCGTGACTGGATTCTGTTGCCATGGAAGAGATGCATCAGTGTGCAGAGATCAAAACACGTGATCAGTGCTGATATGATGCTATTCTAGTGATATATATATATGTTTATTATTATGTGTTATTGTATGGGCAAACATAGAATGTGTCACTAGCTGATAGGAACCATTTGACCCAAATAAAAATATCTGAATACTTTCATTAGCCGTCTATCTAGGATAGTCTTATACCTATCCAACACATGCTTAGACTCCATCACTGTATTAACTTCTACCACTTCTACTGGAAGACTATTCCATGCATCCACTACCCTCTCAGTAATGTAATCCTTTCATTAGTCCCTGGCCTTATCTTATATCTAGGATAGCCTTATACCTATCCCATGCATGCTTAAACTCCTTCACTGTATTAACCTCTACCACTTCTACTGGAAGACTATTCCATA
The DNA here is from genome assembly GCA_036172795.1 of Pelodytes ibericus. Taxonomy (NCBI): domain Eukaryota; kingdom Metazoa; phylum Chordata; class Amphibia; order Anura; family Pelodytidae; genus Pelodytes; species Pelodytes ibericus. The sequence goes on along the minus strand of CM069868.1, from coordinate 43,587,848 downwards.
CATCCACTACCCTCTCAGTAAAGTAATACTTTCATTAGTCCCTGGCCTTATCTTATATCTAGGATAGCCTTATACCTATCCAACACATGCTTAGACTCCATCACTGTATTAACTTCTACCACTTCTACTGGAAGACTATTCCATGCATCCACTACCCTCTCAGTAATGTAATACTTTCATTAGTCCCTGGCCTTATCTTATATCTAGGATAGCCTTATACCTATCCTACGCATGCTTAGACTCCTTCACTGTATTAACCTCTAGCACTTCTACTGGAAGACTATTCCATGAATCCACTACCCTCTCAGTAATGTAATACTTTCATTAGTCCCTGGCCTTATCTTATATCTAGGATAGCCTTATACCTATCCCATGCATGCTTAAACTCCTTCACTGTATTTACCTCTACCACTTCTACTGGAAGACTATTCCATACATCCACTACCCTCTCAGTAATGTAATACTTTCATTAGTCCCTGGCCTTATCTCATATCTAGGATAGCCTTATACCTATCCCATGCATGCTTCAACTCCTTCACTGTATTAACCTCTACCACTTCTACTGGTAGACTATTCCATACAGACTATTCCATACATCCACTACCCTCTCAGTAATGTAATACTTTCATTAGTCCCTGGCCTTATCTTATATCTAGGATAGCCTTATACCAATCCCATGCATGCTTAAACTCCTTCAGTGTATTAACCTCTACCACTTCTACTGGAAGACTATTCCATGCATCCACTACCCTCTCAGTAAAGTAATACTTTCATTAGTCCCTGGCCTTATCTTATATCTAGGATAGCCTTATACCTATCCCATGCATGCTTAAACTCCTTCACTGTATTTACCTCTACCACTTCTACTGGAAGACTATTCCATGCATCCACTACCCTCTCAGTAAAGTAATACTTTCATTAGTCCCTGACCTTATCTTATATCTAGGATAGCCTTATACCTATCCCATGCATGCTTAAACTCCTTCACTGTATTAACCTCTACCACTTCTACTGGAAGACTATTCCATGCATCCACTACCCTCTCAGTATAGTAATACTTTCATTAGTCCCTGGCCTTATCTTCTATCTAGGATAGCCTTATACCTATCCCATGCATGCTTAAACTCCTTCACTGTATTAACCTCTACCACTTCTACTGGAAGACTATTCCATACATCCACTACCCTCTCAGTATAGTAATACTTTCATTAGTCCCTGGCCTTATCTTATATCTAGGATAGCCTTATACCTATCCCACGCATGCTTAAACTCCTTCACTGTATTAACCTCTACCACTTCTACTGGAAGACTATTCCATGCATCCACTACCCTCTCAGTAAAGTAATACTTTCATTAGTCCCTGGCCTTATCTTATATCTAGGATAGCCTTATACCTATCCCATGCACCCATGCATGCTTAAACTCCTTCACTGTGTTTACCTCTACCACTTCTACTGGAAGGCTGTTCCATGCATCCACTACCCTCTCAGTAAAGTAATACTTTCATTAGTCCCTGGCCTTATCTTATATCTAGGATAGTCTTATACCTATCCAACACATGCTTAAACTCCTTCACTGTACATTTTCCCATGATGCTCAATCAGCCTTTTAATTTCTTAGCATCATGGGATATTTAGTTTCCAAAACATCTGCAGTGCCAAGGTCCTGTCTTGGTGATGGTCTCTTGCATAGTTCTGAGAGACCTAATGGATATGAATGGGGAACTGAGGTGTGTGAGTGAGATGTCTAGATTTAAAGGAACATCACCGGAACAGAGGACCATATAGATTAGTAAGGCACCATATTGAGTATCTCTGTGCAATCATTGGGGCTCCAGGTTTGTTTCCCAATGACATCATCTCAGCCCTTAATTATGGGGTTGAGAAACTGAGTACCACAAAAATAATACAATAATAGTAACATACCAAGGATGCACTGGAAATGACAGAATAAATCATATATATATATATATATATATATATATATATATATATATATATATATATACTGTGTAGCTGTTATGGATATCTGATAGGACAGCAATTAAGGGAGGGGGGGTGCTTGAAATAGAAGGGGCATTGGGGAACAGGATGTATTATCAGCCCTGTGGCTCCGCCATTTCTAAATTCTGGCCCTAAATCTGATAAACTAAAAGTTAGTAGGGCGGCACAGATCAGTTTGCAATTCCCTTTTTTTGTGTAAAGGAAAATACTGTAAGTCTAGTAACTGTCACTAGATGGCGCAGTTGGAAAACAAGTGATTTCAGAGAAAACAATAGTTTTCTGGAAAAGAAAAGGTTTGTTTAGTGATCAGGGAAGTTTAGCATTATTGGAGGTAACTCTAGGCATTAAAATGGATCAGGGGAGAGTTCAAAGCAAAAAAATATATATTGTTCTTTAAACTTTGCAAAAATAGCAGCTGGGTTCACAATAACATGAGTTTTTTGTTTTTTTTACCAAGTATATATTGAGATCTAGTCTCTTCTTTTCTATAAACCAACTTTATGGAACTCATTTTATAGAACCCGGAAGGCAGAAAGGCTGACATGACCCTGGGAAATCAATACGTCAGTTCAATGTTAGTGAATTAAAGACTCCTTTATATACTACACGGATTTGATACGGTGCTTTACTTGTGGACGGGGAGGGGGGGCAAAAACTATTTAGTGGCCCATGGTGTAACTTAATCAGTCTGCTCATTAGAAATATTCTCCCATTTGGCTTCATTGGAGAATGTTTTCCAAGTTGGCTACTTTGGCCTAAAATTCCCATCTCAGTTACCTGCAGTTCTCTCTTTATTGAGTAGACTCTTTAGATTCTGCCAGCGCTGTATTTAGAGCAAGGCAGACAAGGCAAGTGCCTAGGGCGGCACTTGCCTAGTCTACATGGGAAAATGACTAAAAATGCCAACCCTTTCAAAATATCAGAAGATCTCACCAGCACACTGCCTGAGAGCAAAAAGAATGGTGTCTGTACGCTGGCCAGGCACACAGACAGCCTACCATGCTGCCTCATGGCGCGTCTGACATCAGAGTGCCGGGGGTTACATGACCTGCCAGCGCTCAGCCTTCAGAATGAGATGACAGTGTGAGAGGCAGCATGCTGCCAGCCACAAGACACCAGGGAGCTGTGGGTGCTGGCTGGGGTAAGTTCTGGGTCTGCAATGTGCAATGGGGCATGTCAGGGGGTGATGGGGCATATAATGTGTGTGCAATGTGGGTGATGGGGCATTTAACGTGTGTGTGCAATGTGAGTGATGGGGCATATCATGGGTGTGCAATGTGGGTGATGGGGAATATCCTGGGGTGATGGGGCATGTCCTGGGTGTGCAATGTGGGTGATGGGGAATATCCTGGCATGATGGGGCATGTCCTGGGTGTGCAATGTGGGTGATGGGGCATGTCCTGGGTGTGCAATGTGGGTGATGGGGAATATCCTGGGGTGATGGGGCTTGTCCTGGGTGTGCAATGTGGGTGATGGGGAATATCCTGGGGTGATGGGGCATGTCCTGGGTGTGCAATGTGGGTGATGGGGAATATCCTGGGGTGATGGGGCATGTCCTGGGTGTGCAATGTGGGTGATGGGGCATGTCCTGGGTGTGCAATGTGGGTGATGGGGAATATCCTGGGGTGATGGGGCATGTCCTGGGTGTGCAATGTGGATGATGGGGAATATCCTGGGGTGATGGGGCATGTCCTGGGTGTACAATGTGGGTGATGGGGAATATCCTGGGGTGATGGGGCTTGTCCTGGGTGTGCAATGTGGGTGATGGGGAATATCCTGGGGTGATGGGGCATGTCCTGGGTGTGCAATGTGGGTGATGGGGAATATCCTGGGGTGATGGGGCTTGTCCTGGGTGTGCAATGTGGGTGATGGGGCATGTCCTGGGTGTGCAATGTGGGTGATGGGGAATATCCTGGGGTGATGGGGCATGTCCTGGGTGTGCAATGTGGGTGATGGGGAATATCCTGGGGTGATGGGGCATGTCCTGGGTGTGCAATGTGGGTGATGGGGAATATCCTGGGGTGATGGTGCATGTCCTGGGTGTGCAATGTGGATGATGGGGAATATCCTGGGGTGATGGGGCATGTCCTGGGTGTGCAATGTGGGTGATGGGGAATATCCTGGGGTGATGGGGCTTGTCCTGGGTGTGCAATGTGGGTGATGGGGAATATCCTGGGGTGATGGGGCATGTCCTGGGTGTGCAATGTGGGTGATGGGGAATATCCTGGGGTGATGGGGCATGTCCTGGGTGTGCAATGTGGGTGATGGGGCATGTCCTGGGTGTGCAATGTGGGTGATGGGGAATATCCTGGGGTGATGGGGCATGTCCTGGGTGTGCAATGTGGGTGATGGGGAATATCCTGGGGTGATGGGGCTTGTCCTAGGTGTGCAATGTGGGTGATGGGGAATATCCTCGGGTGTTGGAGTATGTCCTGGTTCTGTAATGTAGGTGTAGCACCAAAACTCATGTGTAGTGCTCATTTAGCATCAAAAGGCCTTCTTAGTCCTACCAAGGTGCAGTCTGACCCTTTGGGAAGTGGAAGGGTTTGGACCGTGTGATCAGACTGGACTGCTCTGGGAAAGGTTACCTCCACTAGAAATGGAAACACGTGGTTTGCTCTAGACATTTTGGGGCTTGGTACAAAGCTAAAGTTGACACCGTTTCTTTAAACATTTTTTTTAATAATAGCGGCCATGTTGTTGCCTTACTGGCCTACTGGTAAAATACCAGCTGGATATTAATCTTTTATAGAGGCCTCGACCCCCCGACCTTTCTGTGTTTATCATTCCCAGACATTTTAGGGGCAACGATTTAAAAGTAATATCAGGAAGTATTACTTTACTGAGAGGGTAGTGGATGTATGGAATAGCCTTCCAGCAGAAGTGGTAGAGGTAAACACAGTCAAGGATTTTAAGCATGCATGGGATAGGCACAAGGCTATCCTAGCTATAAGACCGGGAACGGGGGACTAATAAAAGTACTCAAAAAAAAAATTGGGCAGACTAGATGGTCCGAATGGTTCTTATCTGCCGACACATTCTATGTTTCTATGTTTTAATTACCCCGTCTCATTTTTTGAGTCTTACTTGTGTATCCCTCCACCCCCACCCCCCCTGCAGCATGGTTGATTACTTTGGTTTTTCTTTAGTGTGATTTGTGATGTAAAAAGTGCTCCTGTTAACAATTCTACTCTAGTCCTAGCTAAGTAAATCAGCTAAAATATGAGAGCGCTTTGTTCTTCCCCAAATCCTCTCTCTTTCTTTTTTATGTTTTCTCTTTACCTTTGGTTTTGTTCCTCCCTTTCTGCTATATTTCTTCCCCGCATCCTGTCTATTTCAATTTTGTTTCTAACTTTATTTTTATTTGCTTTGCTTATTTGTTTTGAAGCTTTGTCACCACAGGTGTTTAGTAAAAAAAAAAAATGTTAAGACTAAGCTGCAAAAATCAAAGAAGCTGAACTGGAATAATAGGTCAATTGGAGCCTTCTTCTTGTTAGGTTCATCTGGCCTAATGTGTTCCACTCTATTCATTGTTTTAGTGAATACTTCCCACTGTGTTTTAATTTATCCTGTTCCTTATTACTGGCTCATGAATTAGCTATAGTAGATCCGATGAGTATTTGAAGCTCAAGGAACAACATTTTTATTTATGGGAGGTAGAAAATTGGGCTAACTATATGAATGATTTTTATCTATCGACAAATTATATGCTTTTATCTTATGGATATTAACCGATGATGTTTCTTGAGTGAACACAAGGGGGAGGTGTGGTGCCTTTGCAAAAAAACTTTATTCTCATGGATAAACCGGAACTCTTGTGCATGCCCCGTGACTGTCCCATTGTCATGGTTGGATCCTCCAGTGTCCCAAAACTCTGAATATAGTTAGCCAAGCGGGCACTTACCAGCAGAAGCAGAGAGGGATCTGCTGATACAGCACAAAAAGCAAACCAAGTAGCTCACTCCAAACTGTCCTTCATTACAAGGAATAGTCCTGATTTTGGCCCGATGTATGGCTTCAGTGTCCCGGAGTGAGGGTCTGTGCATGCGTAGTTGCACGTGCAGTCTAAATGACCAGCACTAACATCATAGTTGCCAACTTCGGCCATGTTTGCAGGGACACATATTTGTTCCATATACTGCAGAAAGATCATGCAAAGTGCAGCCCGGCAGTATGTAGGATGGATATACGCACAGACACAATCCCATTAATCAATCATGGTAGGTCCTATGAGATCTATACCCATGGTGTGATTTGTGTGAACCATGCATGCACGCGATCAAGCATAGTGTGATTTGAGTGATTATGTGCATGCGCGATTCCCTGGATGGGAACTTTTGAGTTAGAACAGGTCTATGACTGGACCGCCATTTTGTTTTCTTTTTGGAGATGCCCCACCCACTCTGGTCGAACCGTCCAGGGGATGTCAGGAGATCTGTGCGACGGTCCTGGGGATAGACTAAAGGGAGGTTAGCGATAAACCCAAATTACCCAGCTTTGCCAATCCTACTTCTGTCTGGATCCCACTTAGGGCATACCTACAACCATACCAAGAAATACTGTCATCATCGTCCCTCCACTCCCTGTTCCGTCTAAAGATGACATCATCATATGACGCCAGACCTCTGACTAGGTGGGTGGAGTTTTGAGGTAAAGTAGGCAGGTGTTGACCAAACAGATGCAGGGCGTGGCTGGTGGTGAATTGCCAGTTTTGTTCCATCTCTTCTTCTTTCAACCCCACCCCAATAAACCAACAAACCGCCCATTAAGCGTTCAATAAAGGACATTTAATTTCTGCGCAACATCACCACAGACAAAAATCACACAATGAGGTATCTGAGAAAACTTTGGTATAAAATGTACATGTTTTTAAAATGTGTACAGGCAAAAAGGACTTTGGTTAATTAGCACAAATAACAAAGTTTAAACATTCAAGTTGCTTATATACGTGAAATATATATATATGTACATATATATATATATATTAAAATGCAAAAGTGTTTGTCCAACACTGTTGATATCGACATGAAATAAACTAATAAATAATACAGAAATAAGTTAGTGTTTTTTAAAATTTTTCTTATATCTTTTTTCCCAACAGAGATTAAAGACCTTAATCCTTTAAGTGCCGTAGATAAGCACAGTCTTGGCGAGCGCCCGTCTGGAAAAGCAAAGAGTTAAACCTCCAATGTGCCAATGACTGCTCTAGTGAGGAAGTGGCCAAACCCCCCTCCCCCCCCCCCCCCCATTGTCTTCCTCCCCCCCCCCCTGCCCCGCCCAAACAAGTTTAACATCTTTGGGACCTATTAAACTTTAAATGTTCTTAAAAGTGGAATTATGAAAGAACTGTCCACCCAACACTCCTCTCCCAAAAAATTACCCCATTGCTCAGATTTCGAGGCAGTCGAAATCAGTACCTCGCAATCTGTAAAAGGTGCAACCCACTTCATGTGACCCGTTTCAACCAAGTCTAATGTCGGACAGAACATAGCCCGTCGATTAACTTATCTTATCAGTTCAAAGCGTGGTTTTGGCATCCATAAAGCAAAGGATTCTGGGACAGATCATCACAAAATCTCTCTGGAACTTTATAAAGGAATACCTCATGAGGCTTTGACGTAAGGAGTACCTTTGGGATTCAGCAAAAACAATACAATTTCAAACTACTGGGGGGAAAAATTATATACACTATATGTGTCTTTCAGCTGTTTTGATTGTTTCATTATCATTTTGGTCTTTTTTTTAACCCATTGTTGCAATGCATGGTACGAAAATTCCGATTTGTGATGATTCTTTGAAATAAACCCTTTTGGACTGATGGCCTAATACCAAATTATTTAACTCTGTAGGAGCAACCCATCGTACCAACCTGGGCCTAAAGAGTGCAAGATAAAATAATAAGACAATGTATTTTGTATTTCTTTTTTGTTTCAGGACAACCTTTTAAGCCAGTCAGTGATGTTAGCCAGCTAATTTGTTTTCTTCCAGTTACAGTTGTCATGATTTACTAACAGGTGATAAACTTAGTGAAATTCCTTTCACTCAGTGGATCTGCACTGATCCACTTGTAAGTAAAGGGACTCCTAAAGAATTCCTTTATGCATTTGTATAAAAAAAATGTTTAGATTTCTTAGTTTGATGACTGGAGTGTCCCTTTAAAAATTTAATTTCCACAGCCTGTTGAAGGATGATGTCAGAGATTCCCAAAATTCACACATCCTTCAAATGATGCTCAACAAAAATACTGGATTTGCATTTCGCTTTCTTACCCTGTTTTCTAAAACACAAGATCCAAAAGTGAATGAATTTAAAAAAACACCATGCTATGGATGTTTAGCTTAATTGTCTCACGCACACATTTATTAAAATCTTTGGTATAAGTTTAAAATGGATTTACACACGTATTACTAGAGAGCCTTAGCACTCCAAAGTCTAACGAGCCAGCAGAACAATATGTGGCCCTTTGAGCCAGGCAGACGTCCATTTTGAATTTTAGATTCCTTCCGTCAAGAACGCAAATACTTTTCTTTCTTCTATGTATTATATGTAGGCCATGAACGAGGTGAACACTGTTTGTCATGGAGCCAGAAATGTAAACGAGTTCTAATTACATATCAGTGTAGGAAATGAGTTCACCTAATGAGTTGCTACACCCAAAAAGGGCTAACTATATGGCGTGATTAAAGTCCACTTTCCACGTGGACAGCTATGGGATATGTTTACTAAAGAGTTGCATTAAAATCATTGGTACTCCGTGGCAGGTGGGATCTAAATATTATTCCACCGTTATATTTCCAAATTAAAAAATTGCTTTTGTATATATGTCTTTACTTAATTAAAAGGCAATTATATCACAGATTTACATATTTGAGAAACCCCACATTAGGAAGTATTTTTAAGCATTTTTTTAAAAAGAGATCCCATATTACAAAGGTACTTTGATGTGGGCTTGTGTAAATAAACTAATATGTAAACTTATAATACAGATTAGCGCCAGAGTTAGGAAAGGACTAGATTAGAAATGCCCCTTGTATAGACCACCCAACCGAGGTAGAAATTGTCCGACAATATGCCAATTTAAAATGAAAATGGCATATGTATGTGCGAGGATGAAACATGACATGATAAATATTGTAACACATGTACAATATTGGGAATAGAATCTTATATTACAGTCTCAGTGCCTTATTCAGGCATTGTGCAGAATGGCTGACAGTTGTAGGCAAAGTGTGGAATGCCAATATTGGCCAGGCATTCTGAAGAATGGCTACAAAGCTTTATGAAAATTCTGAAACAGACACAGAGAAAACTACTATTTGAAAACGTCCAAGAGTTGGCCAAACTGTTGGGTTATACATATGTGCATGTACGTCAACCACAGCTGTCAACAGCTCTGATTTGTACCTCCAAAATTCGTTCCCTGCCAACCCGAGAAACTGGGGGAGGGGGCATTTTGGGAGCTGGAGTGTCAAAACTATGAAAATTGGGACCATGGGATTGTAGTTCCGTGCAAAATGGGACAGCGAAATGCTGATTTGTTTGAGGGGGTGGGGCAGCAAATAACCAGTTCTTCCTGGCTAAGGAAGGTCGTTCTAAAGTATATATAGCAGTGATGGCTAACCTTGGCACAGCAAGTGTTTGAGAACTACATAGCGCCTCACAAAAATTCTTCGGTGGCACGGTTAGCTGTCGCTGGTCCCTATTAATGCCCCTTCATCCTGTCAGCTGTTAATATGGAATGATTACCTGCAGATCAAGTACTTGGCATTATAAGCATGTTTATCTACTCATCTATATAGCGTTTAACATTACATTTCTCCATATAAACAGCCATTCCCATCTGCCCTACCTGATAGCACAACATAAAACGGGTCAATATACGGAATCAATAGCCTGTTTATATTTTCATTTATTATATCAGAGCAGAAGGACTGATGGGAAGGCAGAAGGTATGATAGACGATCATTTTAAACAAGGTCATCATTATTGCCCTGGTAATGAGTTTCTGTAATAGATGGAGTTCAAAGTGGTCCAGGGGGCAGGACAAGGCCAAATATGACCTTTTTCCTAAGGCAACTTGTTCTGGAAGGGTTACATTTTGGGAGTGTCGCAAGGTATTGGTTGGCAGTGATTGGCTTGTGACAGGGAGATTGCATCGGTTTGCAGGTGTAATAATGGGGACTTTAATTAATTTTTTGTCTCCTGGTAAATGTCCTTGAACCTTAGCACACAACATTAGGGAGCCATTAGATTGAAGATCAACTGTCTGACTAGTGTGTTCTCTATCTACCAATCAGAAGGCTCGATTTAAATTAATTATGGCAGTATGCCGATTGAACTTATGCACGCAATGGTTTTTCTTTATGAATGATGTCACTGCCGTCGCTGACTGAGTCAAAGTTCTAAACACCAGAGAAAACACTACCAGCACGCAGTCATAAAACAAAGTGGTCCAGGGAGCAGATAAATGGGTAGAGCTATATCGTGGCTGTCTAAAAAAGGATCATAAGTTTAAAAACATCATGAGATCACATAATTGTGGGAATGGGGTGAGGTAATCTGTGCCGATCGGCTAGTCAGATCAAATGGAGATGTGGTCTAAATTAAATACGTCATGGTCTAAATTAAATATAAATACAAACAAAGCATGTAAGTGACTACATGCCTTAAATCAGATATTTATAGAGATCAGAGTACAAATTGTATGTACTCATGTGTTTTGGGGTGGCCAAGACCATCAACACTGTTCTCTTGGTGTCAAGATCAAATCCAACAAAACAGTCATTTTTGGTTGAAAGATCAAGCCAAGTTCTTTATCTATGTTTGGAATAATTTTTAGACTCTGGTATGGTCAATGCTTTCTTAAGACAGGTCATTCGCTGATGGACAATCTAAAGTCCTGGATGCAGAAGGGTTAGTGATTTACCCCCCCGCAAGATCTTCAGCATCGACAAGCGAATTAAGTACTTTTTAACCTCACAACCTCTACTCCTTTTTATATCCAACTATTCCACTGAACTCAGGGATAAACTAATGAACCCGGGGAGCGACTAAGCTGTGTGTCCAAGGCTTCAAGCCATTGGCTTTTGAAGAACCTGAAAAAGGTCAACCACTCATCAAAGTGACTTAGCTGAGGCTTTGAATTGTTACCGGTGTGGCTGCGGTCAGCTAGGCAGAAGACTGAGAGACGATAGGGGCCATCATAACTGAATTATTCATTGGTACATGGACAGTGTTCGTTAATAAAGTCACTGTTGGTGATGGGAGGTCTCCATAGCATTTTAAGAGTTAATCCGTCATATATTTGTAAGGACCAAACCATTCTCCGAACCATTCCGATTGTTTTACATGGAACTTCATTGAAGTTCCATTCCCCTAGCCCTGGCTAATGCATTGGTAGACTAAAACTTCGGGTGTTTAGCGGACTACATCTCCCACGAGCCTTTGCCATCTACAGCCCCGCCTCATGTCAGGGTTGTATAGTGGGGGTTATTATAAAATATGTTTAACAATCACACTACCCATTGGGTCATAATGTACTAACCTTATAAAGACTTCTCACCCATTAGTGCATAGGGTACGGACAATACCAGATGGATGTGGGCTATGGAGGTATGACGTCACTAGTTTAAAAAAATCTTTGGCAGACATTTAGCCCTGGGCAAGTGATATTGTGTTAATTATTATTGACCAACTATATACATTTTTGTAAATTTTTATAAAACGTTTTAAAACTATTGTTAACTAGGCTTTGGTCTTTAAAAGGTTATATTAGCAATATTCAGGGAAGATTAAAAAAAAGTAACTAACCAGCAGGTCAGCTGCTAAAGTGGTACTTTAAGCCAAATGTCAAATTTTTTAACAATGCTAATTACAAGATTCCTATAAAATCATTTTCATTATCACTGATTACGCAATTACCTAATCACATGTCTTCCTTTGCATTTAGCATTTTTCCTAAATTGCTGTTCATCCCCTGCCTGAAACCAACCAGATCAATCTATTAGAGGAACCTGTTAGCACCTTCCCCAGCATTTGTTGAAGGTGAGGTCACCATATAGTTTACCTTTTTGGACATGTGGTTCAAGACATTATGACCAGACCGCTACATAGAATAAGAAAATGGATTGGGGCGTAGCTTGCAACTCATTATGGATCCCATACAATGATTATGAAGATGGCCAATCAATGCCGAGTGCATGTCATTAATTAACAGTAATTAGGAGACTATAGTATTTTAATAACACTACACTATAGCCTTCCCGTAAGTATCGCTTTTAGTTTTTTAAAAAAGCAACCGCAGGCTTAGATAGTGTTAAGGCCCCATTACCATAGCCTTATTCGATAGTCATTAGAGAACATACAATGATGATTTAAAATAAAAAACAAATCCTTGAACAGGAACCCACCCCTCCCGACTTTTTTGTATTGAGATTGTAGCATAATGTATCCCTAATGCAAAAATACCAAAAATATAAAGGCTGGGGCAAACACATCTTTTACCTGTATCGTATGTAGTGTGCTGTCAAAATAACCAAAAAAAAAAGCCCCACAAAACAGTGGACAAACATGAATTAGTCTGTACCCCGAGAACCCACACACAAAGAGGTATCGGACAAGTGTCTCAAGTTACAGATGTCGGAGAAAGGTAGCTATTCCTCCATACCTCCTCAAAGTCATCCCTTATTACGACCCATGAGGGTCAGTGTTTCATACCCGATGTCCGTAATGGACCATTGGTGAGGACGAAGGCTTATCTGCTCCTATCTTTGGTTGATAGCACTACAGTCATCTAGTCATGCTTTGGTGCAAGCGATGGCCGATCCACCTTTAGAGGACAACGATCCCGAGGACCCAGGGTGCCCGTGGCCCTCGTCCATCCACTTGTCCAGGCTTCTCCGGCGGGCGTTCATGAAGAAGTTGCTGACGGTGGAGAGCTCTAGGCCGAGCTGTTGGGCGATGGTGATCTGTAACTCCTTGGATGGGCGCTGGTTTTCGTGAAAGATGGCATGGAGCGTACGTCGCTGGATATCGGTGAAGACCAGTCGGTGTCTTTTAGGCACGTGATTTCTTTCTGCTTTGCTTTGTTCTTGCTCTTTCCTTTTGCAGGCTGTGGACAGAGGAAACAAAGAAAGAAAAAAAAAAAAGCGGGTTTAAAAAAAAATAATAATTCCCAGAATCCCTTTAGGCAATATGTATTGACCATGCCATATTATCATTCCATAAGTCATGCTTATTAAAACCCTAGCATCTGCATCTGTCCAGCACACAGTTACTAGCACACAGAGCAGCAGCTGTTAAGTGAGAAACCTGGCTAATGAATAGAAATGACATTAGCTGGTTATGACGGTTTCAGGAGGCTGATGCTTTATTGGCTGTTCCAGATGATTGGCTGCAGTACAGTGCCGCTAATGCTCAAGAGTTAAAGGGAAGGTGATAGCTGTATCAGAATCCCATGCTGCATGTTGGATAATGGAGTCAGAGAGAGGTTTACCATGGATGCATTGTCTTGCAAGCTGTATGGAAACCTCCTTTTGTTTTTCTGCTCTATCTTTTATCTCCTTTCTTAGATTTTCCTTGTCCTTCCATTATCTATTTTTTGTGCCCTCATCTTCTCTCACTGTCCCTCTTATGATTCTCTTGTTCCCCCTGTCCCTTTTGTGGTCCTTATCTTCTCCTCCCATCCCCTTTGTGGTCCTCATCTTCTCCTCCCATCCCCTTTGAGGTCCTCATCTTCTCCTCCCTTCCCTTTTGTGGTCCTCATCTTCTCCTCCCATCCCCTTTGTGGTCCTCATCTTCTCCTCCTATCCCCTTTGTGGTCCTCATCTTCTCCTCTTATCCCTTTTGTGGTCCACATCTTCTCCCCCATGCCTTTTGTGGTCCTCATCTTCCCTCTATGTCCACCCTATGATTCTCTTGTTCCCCCGTCTCTTTCGTGGTCATTATCTTCCCCCTCTCTTCCTTATGTGGCCTTCATACTCTCCTTCTGTCCCTCTTACAGTCCTTTGATTCCCTCTGTCTCTCTTGTGCTCCTTTTAGTCCTGTTCTGTAGTGTTTATCTCTCTGGCTCTCCTATCCCACTTTGTGATCCTCTTATTCCCACTTTGCCCATGTTGCGTTCCTGTATTATTCCTCTTCTGATCCTTTAGATCTATCTCATCTTCTACCTCCATCCCTCTTGTGTTCTCTAACTCTCTCTCTTTCACTTGTGTGGTCTTCCTCTAGTCTCTTTGCCCCACTTGTGGTCCCCAAGAGGTAATTGCAGGCAAATGAGAAGGGAAATGCAAAATTAAGGCCAACATAACAGAGCTTGAAGTATAGCTGAATTGTAAAATGGTCTATCTCAGCTACATTGGCCTTAAGTTTGAAGATCACTTGTCAATTGCCTCTTTCATAAATAAAGCCCTGAGTAGGCTATATAGTATTAAAATACCATGCCATTCAAAAATGTCTTTCCTACGGCCTTTTTTTTACTCATGGGTTAAACAGACATCCATCTCAACCACACTTTCTTTTCTGTGGACCATTTTTTTGAGGGAAACATAACTTACATGCTGCCCCACAGAATGTGTTCAGAGAATAAATCTATTTACACAATCAAGGTCATTCCTAGGGCCTAGGTGTCTAGCTGCAGCCCTACCCTCTGTTTCTGGACTACGACTCCCATCAAGCCATTTTAGAAAGCTAGCGGGGAACTATGGGACTTGTAGTTCAGCAGCCGCTGGGTGGCTTAGGTCCTGTTGGGATCTTCCACTTCTACAATAAGTCTTGATATCAATTGAGACACTGTGTTGCATTTTGCTTCTTGTTCCTCCAGCCAAATGCTGAAACACAGAGTGGGAGGATCAGAAGAAGCTGCAAACTGGATATTTTATTCTTAAAGGACAACTGAAACAAATAAAGTTGTGTTTAATTAAAGGATTGCATCAAGTGTAGGCATTTTATATAGGAATGTTTTAATGAAAGAAAACAAATAAAGTACCTTATTGACCCACCTTTACTCCATATAGCTCCACCAGGAGGCAGACATGTTGTTTAGAATCTTTGGTCAGATCTTTGTTCATCTGAACCAAGGTGAGTGAAGATCTGACCCAAGATTCTAAACAACATGTCTTCCCCCTGAGAGAACAATATGGAGTAAAGAAGGCTCATTAAGGAACTTTATTTGTATTCTTACATTAAAGATTTTCTTTATAAATTATTTACACTTGATACAATCTTACAATTAAACAGAAGTCATTTTTTTGCTACAGTTGCCCTTTAATTATAATTTTTTAACTCTTAATAAGAATTTTAAAAAAATGGTAGGGCCTTTTTCAGTTGTGAATGGTCCTTTAAGTGTTAGATAACAGATTCAATATTTAGTGGGCATTTAAATGTTATGTTAAAATGCCTGAGGAAGGAAAGGGTGAAAAACAAACACCTTGTATATATAATTCCAAGGGTCAATAAATGCTTTTCAATGTGTATCGCATCACTAGGATTGGATGCCATTAATGGAGTGATAGACAAGGACCTGTCAATGATTTTAGTTATATAACAAATATACCCCCTTTTTGCAGCCTTTTGTCCCCATCTGGTCAGATTCCTGCCCTTCCCCCATCTCTTGTCTGGGACACTGCACACTGATAGAGAAATATTGATCCTTTCTCCGCTGTGTGGCCTGCATACAGCACTGTATATATATATTCATATTAACCCACAGAGATCCAGTCGCACCTAGTCCTCAAATCTGAGATTTTTAAAGCAACAGTCGCCAATTTTTTTTTTTTTAAGTGAAAATGTAAGGTGTCCTCGGGTTTAAACCCCTCACTTCTTATACACAGATCACAGGACGCATGTTAAAGCCTCACTTCTAATACACAGATCACAGGACGCATGTAAAAGCCTCACTTCTTATACACAGATCACAGGACGCATGTTAAAGCCTCACTTCTAATACACAGATCACAGGACACATGTAAAAGCCTCACTTCTAATACACAGATCACAGGACGCATGTAAAAGCCTCACTCCTAATACACAGATCACAGGACGCATGTAAAAGCCTCACTTCTAATACACAGATCACAGGACACATGTAAAAGCCTCACTCCTAATACACCGATCACAGGAAGCATGTAAAAGTCTCACTTCATATACACAGATCACAGGACGCATGTAAAAGCCTCACTTGTAATACACAGATCACAGGACGCATGTTAAAGCCTCACTTCTAATACACAGATCACAGGACGCATGTAAAAGTCTCACTCCTAATACACAGATCACAGGACGCATGTAAAAGTCTCACTTCTAATACACAGATCACAGGACACATGTAAAAGCCTCACTTCTAATACACAGATCACAGGACACATGTAAAAGCCTCACTTTTAATACACAGGTCACAGGATGCATTTAAAAGCCTCACTTCTAATACACAGATCACAGGACGCATGTAAAAGCCTCACTTCTAATACACAGATCACAGGACGCATGTAAAAGCCTCACTTCTAATACACATATCACAGAACGCATGCAAAAGCCTCGCTCCTAATACACAGATCACAGGAAGCATGTAAAAGCCTCGTTCCTAATACACAGCTCTCAGGACACATGCAAATGCCTCCCTCCTAATACACAGATCACAGGACGCATGTAAAACCCTTACTCCTAATACACAGATCACAGGACGCATGTAAAACCCTTACTCCTAATACACAGATCAAAGGATGTATGATGGTGGTTCCCTCCAGGTCCCTTCTGATGGGGGATCTCCCTCCGCAGTTGCAGAGATAGACAGCGGACCCAACAGACCTCAGTCAGACCTTGCTCTGATTGGCTGGCACCGGCATCTGGATGAGCTCAGAGTCAGTCCATAGCTGTAAAACACGCATATGGCCCACTCCGCACAGGTGACGCCATTAATGGCACTAAAGTTAAAACATTACTTCCACTTTAATATGGGTTTCCAGCGAATTAATTACCAACCTGCCTGTAAAATACCAGCTGGGCAGCAAAGCTAGTGCCAATCACACATAATAACATTGTATTAGCAGAATTCCAAGCACATGCCTAAATTAGAAGAAAAATGTATTTGAAACGTGTCTGTGGAGTCTCCTGCTTATGACATCACTGGTGGCTTGATATGCTAATTATACATTCCCCATTGAATAGCAGTTCATTTAGCTACCAAGCCACAAGATGATGTCATAAACTGGTGACACCACAGACACATTCAAAACACAAGTTTCTCTTACTTGCATTAAATTCGGCTAACAATGTATAGAACATTTTTCACATTGTTTTTTTTTTCTCTCTGCAATCACAGTATAAACATTGTTTAGGTGATACTGTCCCTTTAATAAAGACAAAAGTCTCTCTGCCAAGCACCACAGACCCCAGACAAATGTAAGCAGTAAATGACCACTTTGATTGGATGACCACATGTTGATACCGCCAAGGTACACATGCAGTCAGATCTGCAAAGTGGCAATGATTTACTCTTTCTATTAAAATCTAGACTCGTTCTATCTTTTTCTCTGCGCACAGTGGGCAATCTGCATCATTTCCCACCCTTTGCACAATGGAATGCTGGCGGCGGTCTTACAAACCATATTGTGAAAGTCCCTTTGGTATCAGCGTTGACCAATTTTTTGTACTATACCAACTGGCGTGAAAATATTTTTTGTTTCTTTCAAATCTACTTCCTGAAACCTAATAGACCGATATTTTGTTTGTTTGTTTGTTCTATGCCGTCCTCATGCTGGGCCCTGTGTATTAGGAAGGCATAGAATGATGATGCCCTTTTGTCACTTAAAAGAGAATGGTCACCACTGATTCAAACCGGGTCTTCATAATATGCCATTCCATTATGCAAAGGGTGAGAAATGATGCAGAATGCCCACTGTGCCCAGAGAAAAAGTTTGTTACTAATTGTTTTCCTGAGTTTTTTGTTATTTTTTTATTGTAATGTTTATTATAATTGATCAGTTACAGATAAAGTAATAGTACATAGAAAAAAAAAGTACTTTACTTTAAGGTAATCAGAACCTCTCTCACTTGAATGATTATCTCTTTCTTCCCCTCACAGCTACATCTCAGCTAAAATGATGATTTTTTTTTTAAAGACCCTTGTGGATGTGGATCAAGGTCTGGCACTGCAATATTGAAAAATATAGTGACCTTGATTTAATGTGAAATTTATGGCCTGAGCACTACTGTTAGGTGTCCTCTCCTTACACCCCTGGCAGCGGGAAAGCTTTTAAAGAGTCCCTAAAAATGAAATTAAAATAAGCTTTCGCAATACCAGGGGTCGGAATTTCCTCTTAGTGGGTAGTGTGCATGATGTCATAGTTAGAACATGCTCCGTTAATTCCACCCAAGAACAACAGGTGCATCCATTTATGGCAGAAGAAAAATCAGCATCCAACTGACTATAGAAGGCTCTTGGTTTGATATACATACATACAAAGAGCTGCGCCTGATAGTATCTAGAAAAGCAGCACAGTATAAAATATACACGTCTTGAGATCATAGCCTTAGATATGGCACGCACCATATATATTTTTTTGGATATAATTTTCACAATAGCGACCTCTACGGAATAAAAAAACAAAATCTATATCCCCCACCACCGGCTCTCCTAACAAATAACACGCTGAATTCTGGGTTCCTGTCAAACCACCACTTCCATCTCTGTGTTTATTTGTAAAAATGGGTACCACCCCTCTCCAAAAAACAAACAAAACAAATAAAAATGGAGTGTAATACAAATGCAAAAGACTTGGGGAGGGGAAGGGGTAATTTCTGTAAAATAAAAAGAAAAAAAATCAATAAAAAGCTTACAGATAGGACCCGCAGGGAATCGGAGCAGAGGATTGTGGGTAGTTTATGAGTGGATCGTGTGTGTGTGTGTGTGAATGGCGTGGACTGAGACGGCTGTAGAAATCAATGCTGTTTTTTTTTTTTTACTGTAACCCTTTAGGCGCCAGGGTTCACCGCACATCTAATGTTCCAGGTTCATACTAGATACCCCTACAAATACAGTCATTTTGTCATGCAAACTCCATATATGTGTGCACTGCGACATATTGCCATGAGGATTACTTAGTATGGTATAAAACTTCATTTCCCACAGTGATAAATAATTTCCAATCTGTAATTTCTGTAATATCTAACGTAACAAATATAAATGCATAACATTATATAGATATTATATGTATAAATGGACATACTGCTTGTCAGCTGGTACTGTATATAAGTAAATATACATTGCCTTACCAGTACCTAATACCCCACGTTCTAACCTGTGTGTGCAAACAAACATGATTTTAAAGGCCTCATAGTGATCTGATGGTTGCTAATTAAAAGCCATCAATCAACCTCTTTAGATTAGACTTCCCAATTGCAATTATGTTAACGGTCTGTCTAAACCTATTTGAAAACCCATTCCGAGATGTATATGCACACACACATATATGTATATGAAAATAATAATTATATATATATACACACACATATATACATCTCAAAATGGGATTTCAAATAGGTTTAGACAGACTGTTAATATAATAATCATTTAAAAAAATATATATATATACATACAAAGACACACACACACACACATATATATATATACACACACACTCAAACACACACACATATATATATATATTTACATACACACACACATATATATATATATATATAAACAAACACACACATACATATTTATATATATACATACACAGACACACATATATATATATACATACACACACACACACATATATATATATATATATATATATATATATATATATATATATAAACAAACCCACACACACACACATATTTATATATATACATACACAGACACACATATATATATATACATACAAAACCACACATTCATTTTTATATATATATATATATATATATATATATATATATATATATATATACATACACATATACACAAACAAACACTAATATATATATATATATATATATATATATATATATATATATATAAACACACACACACACACATTTATATATATACATACACAGACACACATATATATATATACATACAAAACCACACATTCATTTATATATATATATATATATATATATATATATATATATATATAAATATATATATATATCTATATATATACATACATATACACAAACACACACTAATATATATATATATAAACAAACACATATATATATATATATATATATATATATATATATACACACATACACACACACACAAAACACAGACACACACACACACACACACACACGCATATATATATATACACAAAAACACACACATATAGATAGATATATAGAATGCATTGGACATATTGTTAAATGAAAACTAATAACGCTACTTAAATTGGTTTAATTGATGATCAATAGCAAATTCTGCTTCAGACACAAACCAGTACGGCCCATAATATGCATAGTTTTTACCCCCTTTACGTCGAGTGTCATTTTACGGATTTGTAAAATGTCTTATTTTCCGTTAGATATATAAAGTTTAATAATATGTTTAAAGAAAGATAGAATGGTTTTTTTTTTCTTCTGGTAGCCAAATGCGCAACCAAACTCAATCGTATTGCCTGTCCTATGCAATATTATAACACGGAATTATACTGGAAATATAATTACAGAAATCGCAAACTTTGGAAGGCATTGCGGCTCCCAGTGAGGTTTGGTGATCTGTTTTATGCAGACAGACGTATGCAACAAGCATCTTAAATATTTCATCAAACTTACGTTATTAATAATTAATCTGACATGTATATGTTACAGAGCAGTAATTTAATACATATTTATTGCAGTATTTTCTTTTTTGCAAATCAATAAAATATTTGTTTTTTCATTTTTTTTTTAAAAACTTACACCTAGAGCTGAAAAACAACCCTTCCTATAATATATAATATTTCTAATAATAAGTGACTGATATACAGATATTAGAACATGGTTTTCTAGGTTATACATTGCAATACAATAATAAAAAAATAAATAAAAAAATGTATTTTTCCTCAATAACTAATTGTATTTTTAGATTCATAAATTGTTAATAAAACATATTTTATTCATATAGTTCCTGTGAGTTTTAACACCCAAACCAGCTACTTACAGTTCATCGAACATTTTATAATCCCATTCTGTTGTCACAGACTACAACACTTCATGCTGAAAATTAGTAATAGAATTTCTAGCAGCTAAAGGTCATAGCGCACATTTAAGCTTCTCTTCTTTCTGTAGAACTGCATTGGAAACCTTAAAGGATCAACTTAACCTTATCCAACCTTTTTTTCTACCCGATTTCACTTAAATAACCAATCCAGGTCTTCTTCTAGACATGTGTATATGCATTAATTTAATTTTTTGTACATTATTTTCTGGATGGAATTCTACCAGCTCTTCTGGAGAACAGATCCAAGCATTTACCACTTCTTTTTTTATTTTTTTTATAATGCAGTACTTTTTGTAAAAGTCCCTTGGTTGTCTACCTACTCTACTTGGATAGAGTATGCATTCCAAAATGAGACATCCATCCCAGCCCAATATTTTTTTAAATTCTATTTAGCATTGCACTCTTCTAAAGTACAATTCACCCATTTAAGTAGGTTTATTATATTTGATATATTTTTATTATATTTATCCTGTGTGTTTTTTGTGTGTTAGAATTGACAATTTACAGGTCATACTTTCACAAATGGATGTTTAGTATTAAATTATACTTTATAAGATTTCCAGAAAGATTCTTTTTAAAGCTCTTGTATGTAAATGAATTGTGGCCTACAATTATTATTTTCATTTGTAGATGATGGCTGTTTTGCGCTGAAATAAAAAAATAAAAAAAAAACTTTAAATATTATTAATATTACTGATTTTGTTATAGAAAACCACAGAAAAATAGTCAATTTTAAAGATACCGGCATTTAAAATGATTGAAAATATGTGCTTACTCAGCAATACATTTGCTGTACATTTCATGAAATTATTTGTTTGTTTTTTTAAAAACGTCAAAATTCCAATATCAGGAAATAAAATATATCTTTCTAAAAAAAACAATCCACATGAAGATCTGTATTAAAACAAAATAAAGATGAAAAAGGCAAAACACACAAGCGAAGGGGTAAATAATTTACATATCGCCTAATCGGTCGATAAGTAAAATAATCCTTTCCTAAAACATTAGAAAAAAGATAAAGTGTTTATACACTTTTCTTTTAAAAAGATTCATGTTTTGAAGCATATTTTTGTTTATTGGTATTATATGTGGAATTTTAAGCTGCAAAAAATAAATAAATCATAAAATGAATTATTATGGACATTTGCCCAGTAAAACCTGCAAGGGTGTTCTTCTAAATGTCAAAGTTAAATGCCTACCGAATCAAGAATTAAGATAGAACTTTTCAATATCCCAAGTCTTCAATATTTTTCTTTAGATGCAAAAACTACCAACAACCTAACATTTCCTCATAGGAGTAGAATATTTTTGCAATTAATTCTTGGCTTACCTTCTTAGTCATGAAGAATTTATTTTAGATTGTATTTTAAATTAAAAGAATGAAATAGAATATAAATGATATAAACAAATTTCAAGTGATTTTTATATACAAATAAAAAAAAATGCTGAAAAATAAATAAAATCATGGCTTTATTTCTACAAAAATGTATCAAAAGAACACTGTAATCTGCTTGTAGACAAATAATTCTATACAACTAGACATTTGCTATAATCATAGAGTCTGAAAAGATCACTAGTGTCTCTGAATAACAGTACCAATCTTGTCAAATTGTTCCCCCCACTGAGAAGATGACATGGCGAAAACACCACATTTTAATATATATACAATCAGGTCAATGATTCAAAGTATTGTGATCTACAGGCCTTCATTTCATTTTTTTTAAATGGTTAAAAATATACAGAAAGACACGGTAACACTTTCTGATCTTTCCACAAATAATTGTTAATTTTTTTTTTTCTATGAACACATTATAAATAAAGGATTCTTTTAGAATATTAATGACCGGAACATCTTGAAGAAAAAATAGATATTTAACTTACATGTAAAACAAGCTTCTCTAGAGGTGGTAAACTAGGACACATTGGCTAGGCCTAGAAATTACTCTCTTGCATTAAATTATGTCTGTTTATTTGTTTAGTCTGTAGTTATTTACTCTTTATCTCTTTAGAGGGTTTTTTTTTTTTTTCCAGAAAAAGGTTGTAATTAAAATATTAACATCTGCAGTTTCACTGTGACAATTAATTATACAATTAAATATATCTCAGTAATTTGATCAATCCACGGGCCCACAAATTAATCTCCCAACCCATTCAAATAAAATCTCTTTTCTTCTCTGATAAATTGACCCTTTCCTATAGGAGAGCAGAATTTATTTCTCTGTCGTGATACAGATAGAAATATGACAGCTAAAAGACCATTATTTCAAAATATAACAAACCTAAAGATGGGGCCCTATGAAATCAATTAGAAAATTGAAAAGAGAGAGAGAAAAAAAAAAAAAAGACTTACTGATAGGTCAATAAATTGGATTTATGGCAACCCTCTTTGATTTCAGTACATGATTATTTAGCCCCAATTCCATCACATATGTAATTTCTCAAGGATAGGATGTTGGATGTTTGAAAAGATAAATATGGCAATAATATTGATAGCTCATAGGTACATTGGTAGAAAAATAAATAATGTTCTATATATTTCTAGGGACTGGTTGACTACGGTTATTATAATGTGTTAGCCGCACATATACATATATACATATTTTCAAATAATCCCCAGTACGTATCATCCTGATCAGTGCTCACAGTTTGAAACCAACCAAAAACAATACAGGGAATGTTAGTGTCAAATTACCAATATTAAACTGAAATTCTTTGTGAAGTTCTCATCAAAGATCGTCGTGGCACTTTGTCGCAAGTGGCTGTGTCACACAGGGATTGTCTATGGATCCATCTCTTCAGGGTGATACAGAATAGATCTATGGCATTGTACTGCCATTTTGTATTGTTGCCTCTTAAGCTTATTGGATGAAGCCTCTGATTATTACATAATTGTGTGGTTGTTTTTAGTGTATAGATAGGGGAAGGGATTTTGATATCTTACTTGAAGGCCGATAAGGAGCTCACAAAGGTGTTATGTTTTTTTGTATGTTTATTCTCTTGGGCCTTTCAAGTAAATACAAATTTGAGAAATTCCCCCCTTTCATTTAACATGGTTATATTTCCTGTATTGTCCATGGTCCAGGTGACCAGCATGCTTCATAGAAAGTATCTTACCTTCTAACCTTAAAGCTGCCATTCTCTGGAACTCTGGTTCCTGAAGCCACCGCCACATCCTCTTGAAGGTCTCTCTCCCGGACTTGAGCTTGCTCCAGGGCTTGGGATTCCTCAGAAGGTCTGAAAGAGTTCCCTGGGACCTACATAAGACTCTCTCCGCAAAGATAGCCTGCGGGATGCTGTACCTCTTCAGTTCTGCGATAATTCTTTGAGCGACATCTTTGGTATTAATCTCTTCCAGTTGACTGGAAAGGGCAGTGTTCTGAGTTGGCATTGGCGGATTTTGCCTACAGTTTATTTCGGCCCTGTGGTGGGTATAATGATGTTGGTGCATGGAGTTTGGTGACCCAACACCTGAACTTGGAGGTGGCGACAACTCTCTGGAAAAGTGCTGATCAATTCTGCTGAACATGCTGTGTTGACCATCAAAACCATTGCCAGTAACCATCTTCTCATTACCCAAGTGTCCAGAGGGATGACCGTAACCGTGCATGGCTGTCAAATTTGGACTGGGTAAAGAGGTTAGGCTCTGCCCCATGGTTATATCTTTGGGATAATGGCTGTAAAAATTACTAGGCGGCCCCAAGCCTCTGTCCTCTCTCATTAGCGTAAAACTCCCAATCACGTTCCCGACTGGAACACATTGGTGGTGCTGATGGTGGTGAAACTTTTCATGGAGAGGCTGAAGCGGGGTCAGCGTTGTGTAACTATTAGCGGATCCTGGAGGTGAATCGCCCCCAAATCCAAGTCCAGGATGGAGGGAGGTAGCCAGGTGGTGTTCCGACCGATGGTAGTCACTACCATCCAAAACCGACGTCATGCTGGACACTAAGGAGGATCTAGGTACAGGTGGATGTAGGCTTCTACTTTGACTGTGCATTAGCTCCTGGCCAGAGCTGGACATATCTTCACTGTTCTCCAAACCCAACTGGACATTCATGGTCTCAGGCTACAGCATCATCATCTCTATCTAACCTTGTGGTCATTAATCTTCACCCTAAATTGACTGGAGAGAACCACAGTTTATTGCCTCCGCACATCACCTTTCATTTTAATAAGATGATCTATCTCGCGTCAAATTATCAATGGCTTTCGTATTTACTTTATATTAAACATTTAAAAAATATATATTTCTCGGAGAGAGCCCCCAACACCCCCCTTCCCCCATCAAGAACCTCATTATAAGCTCCTTGTGACAATCACCATTGCCCAGGCGCAAACGTTACCCCAACCATTTAACCTCTTCTCGTCCACACAAAAAAACCCAAACACAGGACCATTTAGAAGAGAAAGAGCCTTACCTGTATGGGAGGTGCAGGGACAATGCAGACTAGTTTTGGTCTATCCTTCAGAATTCCAAGCCTGGTGTTCATCAAGTCTATCTTGCATTGCTTAACACTGGTCCAACTGTGCAAATTGGATGTGCCAGCACCAATATCCCACGGAATCTTAATCCACCCTCCTTAATGAAGCATCAGATAGTTTGTTGTTGTTGGGTTTTATTTCTCTCTCTCTCTCTTTTTTTATGCCTTCTCTCTTGATTGTGGAGATGGATACTCCTGGTGGGGGTCTTGCAGAGCAACTGAGGCTGATCTGACTCTCTCCAGACCACACTCCTATTGTGATATTCTCTCTCTCTCTCTGAGAGATCACTATCCTGCTTGCTCCTCTGCTCTGCCTACAGCTAAGTCTCATTGATTTTAGTTCTAAACACTCCAGTTTCCTGCCTCCCCACGTCACCAGCCCCAAAATCTGACAGATGTGCAATCAAACACCAACCCAGAGTAACTCTTTAACTGCTGGAGCCTTTTGAAGCCCCAACCAGACCCTTCATTTTATCTCCTCCTTTAAAAAAATAAAATAAATAAAGATTATTTTTATTCCCTAGATCTCAGGGATACTATTCTAGCCGGATGACGCACAGATTTTTTTTCTGGGGTAGTGAATGGGCTTTGTATAGAATGTATAGCTCATATTGTTAGCAGATTGAATAATAATTAGATTTTAGTTGCCAAGAGAATCTAAACATAAATAGGAAAATGACCTGTATTTCATCGACAGGAGTAGAAATATGTTTGTGTTTTCAGATCAATGACAGAGCAGGTAGAACAGATATGTATATAATGCGCCAGCAGGAATATGTGCATACTAATGGAATTCCAATGGATTTATATTTGGATACAAATTTTGTACCAATACTGTTTTTTTTTCTGTGTCCATGGATTGTGGGTGTTTGTAGATCTATATCATGTATTTGTAAATATGGCTCTAGATAAAATATATAAATATTATATATTTATATACAGCCACATTCTATAATACATGATAAATGTATAGTATGCATATATATCCATGGAATATGATGTATAGTATGTATATATAGCCATGCAATATGATGTATAGTATGCATATATAGCTATGGAATATGATATATGGCATGCGTATCTAGCCATGGAATATAATGTATAGTATGCATATATATAGTCATGGAATATGATGTATAGGATACGTATTTAGTCATGGAATATGATGTATAGTATGCGTATATATAGCCATGGAATATGATGGATAGTATGCGTATATAGCCATGGAATATGATGTATAGTATGCGTATATATAGTCATGGAATATGATAGATAGTATGCGTATATAGCCATGGAATATGATGTATAGTATGCGTATATATAGTCATGGAATATGATGGATAGTATGCGTATATAGCCATGGAATATGATGTATAGTATGCGTATTTAGTCATGGAATATGATGTATAGTATGCGTATATATAGTCATGGAATATGATGGATAGTATGCGTATATAGCCATGGAATATGAAGGATAGTATGCATATATAGCCATGGAATATGATGTATAGGATACGTATATATAGCCATGGAATATGATGTGTAGTATGAGTATATTTAGCCATGGAAAATTATGTATAATATACGTATATAGCCATGGAATATGATGTACAGTATGTATATAAAGCCATGGAATCTGATGTGTACTATGCATATATATATAGCCGTGGAATCTGATGTGTAGTATGCGTATATAGCCATGGAATATCATGTATAGTACATGTATTTAGTCATGGAATATGATGTATAGTATTCATTTATAGCCATGGAATATGATGTATAGTATATGTATTTAGTCATGGAATATGATGTATAGTACACGTATATAGTTATGGAACATGATGTATTGTATACGTATATAGTTATGGAATATGATGTATAGAATGCGTATATAGCCATGGAATTTGATGTACAATAAACGTATATATTCATGGAATATGAACTATAGTATGCATATATAGCCATGGAATATGATGTATAGTATACATATATAGTCATGGAATATGAACTATAGTATGCATATATAGCCATGGAATATGATGTATAGTATATGTATAAATAGTTGGTATATTATAGTTTCTATCAGTAAATATTAAGCCAGGACCAATTAGTATGGTACATTTTCTATCAGTATACATTTAGCCAGGATCAGTTGGTACAGTATAGTTTCTATCAGTATACATTTAGCCAGGATTAGTTTGTACAGTATAGTTTCTATCAGTATACATTTAGCCAGGATAAGTTTGTACAGTATACTTTCTATCAGTATACATTTAGCAAGGATCAGTTGGTACAGTATAGTTTCTATCAGTATACATTTAGCCAGGATCAGTTTGTACAGTATAGTTTCTATCAGTATACATTTAGCCAGGATTAGTTTGTACAGTATAGTTTCTATCAGTATACATTTAGCCAGGATTAGTTTGTACAGTATAGTTTCTATCAGTATACATTTAGCCAGGATCATTTGGTACAATATAGTTTCTATCAGTGTACATTTAGCCAGGATCAGTTTGTATAGTATAGTTTCTATCAGTATACATTTAGCCAGGATCAGTTTGTACAGTATAGTTTCTATCAGTGTACATTTAGCCAGGATCAGTTGGTACAGTATAGTTTCTATCAGTATACATTTAGCCAGGATCAGTTGGTACAGTATTGTTTCTATCAGTATACATTTAGCCAGGATAAGTTTGTACAGTATAGTTTCTATCAGTATACATTTAGCCAGGATCAGTTTGTACAGTATAGTTTCTATCAGTGTACATTTAGCCAGGATCAGTTGGTACGGTACAGTTTCTATCAGAACACATTTAGCCAGGATCATTTGGTACAGTATAGTTTCTATCAGTATACATTTAGCCAGGATCATTTGGTACAGTATAGTTTCTATCAGTATACATTTAGCCAGGATCAGTTTGTACAGTATAGTTTCTATCAGTGTACATTTAGTCAGGATCAGTTTGTACAGTATAGATTCTATCAGTATACATTTAGCCAGGATCAGTTGGTACGGTATAGTTTCTATCAGTACACATTTAGCCAGGATCATTTGGTACAGTATAGATTCTATCAGTATACATTTAGCCAGGATCAGTTGGTACGGTATAGTTTCTATCAGTATACATTTAGCCAGGATCAGTTGGTACGGTATAGTTTCTATCAGTATACATTTAGCCAGGATCAGTTGGTACGGTATAGTTTCTATCAGTACACATTTAGCCAGGATCATTTGGTACAGTATAGATTCTATCAGTATACATTTAGCCAGGATCAGTTGGTACGGTATAGTTTCTATCAGTATACATTTAGCCAGGATTAGTTGGTACGGTATAGTTTCTATCAGTATACATTTAGCCAGGATTAGTTGGTATGGTATCGTTTCTTTCAGTATACATTTAGCCAGGATCGGTTGGTACGGTACAGTTTCCATCAGTGCACATTTAGCCATGAATATTTGGTACAGTATAGTTTCTATCAGTGTACATTTAGCCAGGATCAGTTGGTACGGTATAGTTTCTATCAGTACACTTTTAGCCAGGATCATTTGGTACAGTATAGTTTCTATCAGTATACATTTAGCCAGGATCATTTGGTACAGTATAGTTTCTATCAGTATACATTTAGCCAGGATCAGTTTGTACAGTAAAGTTAATAACAGCACACGTGTAACACTGTAAAGTTTTTATGTTTATGAATAGGCACACAGGACCCAGAGGTACAATATAGAGGTATATGAGATAGATAGGGGATTATATATATATATTGTGACAAACCACCTCTTTTACATATAGGATTTTGCCACCGATCTTGCAATAAACCACAGCCTTCTAGGGTATACAAAGTCCAGGACACATTCAGTTCGGTTTTCCTTTTCTTTATTCGGTAGGAAAAGAGCTGCTTCAAATAATAATAAACAAAAACAAAATTCCTTGCACTTACTTGAGCTCTTACTAGACAGAAATTACTATCTATAATTGGGTGGCTTTCCCACTTACCAATTTCTTCAAAAACAAAAAACAGCTTTGCAATAAACAGAAGTATTGTTCTCTCTGTCTCAGCTCTCCTAGCTGACCTTTTTTTTTTTTATTTTATTTTTTCTTCCCCCCTTGTAGCAGGCTGATCTCTTCTTTTAAAGGCCTGTTTGCTAATTGACCAGCTACAGGTGAGTGCCAATTAGGAAACTCTGTAGTTAAATCTAAATCCTGGTCTGTTACACAGCAACTAGTGCTGTTGGAGCATTGGCCCACCCTGCTCTCCAAATACTCCACCCCAGG